>BSBM01000816.1:3373750-4082500 GCA_027924585.1 Larix kaempferi | reverse complement strand
GTACCTCCAGTAGCGGTGGCAGTATCTGTTGATCCTGTAGCTCAAGAACATGTAATCTAGGATCCTAATCAGTTGATCACCAACCTAAGATCCTGTGCCAGTCCCTGTTCCTGTGCCTGTGTAAACCATATCCTATATATCTGTCACTCTGGACACTTGGGACCCTGTTGATTGCTGAGCAGTACTCTATCCTATGTCAAGTGGTGATGTAGCAACTTGATATTTTCCCTTTTCTAACTCACGTGACTTCTGAAAGACTCGATCCTCATCGAACTTCACATCCCATCTCACAATAGTATTTTTGAGAGCAGGGATGTAAATACGGTAGGACTTTGAAGTCTCATCGTACCCAACCAAAATTCCTCTTTCTGCAGTGGGTTCTAGCTTTGTCCTTTTCTTAGAAGGAATATGAGAATAGGTGAGGCATCGAAAAATCCTAAAGTGCCCAACTTCAGGTTTGTTCCCAGAGAAGGCTTCCTTGGGGGTCCTGTCCCCCAAAGCCTTATGGAGGCTCCTGTTCTGAATGTAGGCTGCAGTGTTGCATGCTTCAACCCAAAGAAAAAATGGCAATCCTTGATCCTGCAACATGGATCTTGCAGCTCCAATAATGGCCTTGTTCTTCCTCTCAGCCACCCCATTCTGTTGAGGTGTATAAGGAACAGTCAACTGTCTCTTGATGACTTCCTGAGTGTAGAACTTATTGAACTCAACGGAGGTGTACTCTCCCTCATTGTCTAATCTGAAGATCTTAATCTTCTTTTCCGTTTGCTTTTCCACAAGGGCCTTGAACTCCTAAAATTTCTGCAAAACTTCCTTAGACTCTTTGCTCTTTCGGAAGTAGATCCAGGTCTTCTGGAATAGTCATCAATGAAAGAAACATAGTACTTGTATCCTTTCAGTTATGTGGTGGACATCGGACAAAAAAGGTCAGAATTAATCAAATCAAGAGCTCCTATAGCTCTAGTGTCGCTCTTGGGAAATGCTCTCTTGACATACTCTCCAAGAGCATACCCCTTACACACATCAGTGTGCTCAGTGTTGAACTCAAGTACTCCTATCATAATATCCCTCAGAATCTTTAGATCCAGATGGTGCAGATGATCCATCCTTTTGTGCCAAAACTCGCAGGGTTCACATCCCTCATCTTGACTACTATGACTTAGGGCATGATGTAGTTGGAAACTCAGCTTGTATAGTTTCCCACTGCGGACTCCAATCCTCTTAACTGAGGAAACATTGGATTCCCTGGGATGAACTAGTACATTTCCATCTTCGAACATCACCCATAGCCCTCGATCTTCAATGGTGGAAACGAAAATCAAGTTTTTCTTAAGACCTGGAACATATACGACATCATGACTCTCATATGTTCTCCAGAGTCTTTCTGGAAGGACATAGTTCCTTGTCCTATAGCCTTGACCATGGAGTTGTCTCCCAGGACAATGTTAAGATCTATCCCATCCTCTGCTAAGTCATAAAAATATCCACGAACACCTATCATATGACTCAAAGCTCCACTGTCTATGTACCATACACTATAAGTGGAGGCCATCAATGATTGACAGGAGTTAAGATCCATCTCCCTGTCAATCCCATCTATTGTACACTCATCAATATCTATAGTGAAGCAAGAGGTGCAAACAATTTGCTCTTCCCCCATAATGTAGATCTGATGCTGCAGCTGTAGATCTGTGTATGAAAGCACTCCCTAACCCTTACTAGGGCTCTGATACCATGTAAATATTTAATACAGAGATTACTACTCCCTCTGGATCGCCCTAAGATCGCAAGTGGGATGAGTCTCGATATCAATACAATATTAACATGAACTCAAACAACTAGATCTGCCTTTACCAACTTAAAAATATAATGCAATCATACATAAACACCAAATGTACCCTGGAACCCTTTCGGGTGAAACCAACAAACTATGGGGCTATCTTCATTCTCGAGCCCAGAGCATATAGGAAAAGAGACTAGTACAATATAGGGTTACCTCAGTAATCTTTTCTAGCCAGCTCAAGATTTGCATGCATCCAGTTGATGCATGCACGGAAGAGATAAGCCCTAAAATGGAAAACTGGATCTGGATGTCCCTGTATCCTCCTATGCCTGATCTATCTGTCTCTATACTCAGCTCTACTCTACTCACTCTGAAGACTTCCCGGTGATTGAAAACATCCTCTTCTTGCATGCACAAGTGCACCCTCCCTCCAATAATGAAAGACTCATACTGAATCAGATCTTAGTAGATCTGAGCTGTGATTGTCACTGATCTTCCTCAATCTCTAAGATGAAGATACTCTGTAAGTTACAGACACTCAAATGCTCTACCGGATGCGGTACGAGCTTCTCCCTCCTTGAAGAATGAACCTTCCTTCACATGTGAATTCCTCCTCCTCTCTCTTGATCTATCTCAAATCAATAATCACTTTGCTGAAGACAGTCACCTCCTAGCTCCATTATAACATCTCATCATCAAGTTCGTTTTACCAAAACCCTAAAATGACTGCATGCAAAACTCACTTTTGCATGGATGCATGCAAACCTTTGCATGCATTTCTCTCCAATCATTTTCCTGGTTAATATTTTAATAGAAAGGTCGAGCTGCGAAAGCAACTTGTTTGGGTAAGAAACTCCAAGATTCTCGGGAATGGGTATGGAGACAAAGAAGAAAGATGAAAGCGACCTATCAAGAGAGTGGAAGAAAATGGTTAGAAGCTAATCCATGAAGCCGACAACGACAAGCAGACCAGAGGGATGGAAAGCGACACACCATGATGCAGTATAATTGTTTTGTGAAGAATACAGATGTCAGAAGGGCATGTGAGCTAGGAGTAGTCCAGCAGAATGGCCAGGAGTGTGTGAAGGAGTTGTCGACTGCGGCAGGCCGAGTCGACAGGTAACCCCACCATTTTGTAGCTTAGGGGTTTTTTCCTATGCATTGTAAAGACGTGACCTAAGGGAACAATCTATAAAAGGGGACATTTTGTAAGGGAAAGGGTTAATCTCTAATCGTGAATAGTTTATTATTGTTGAAGAGAAGATTGTAAAAGGCTTTGCAAGCTGCGTGCGCAGCTACCTACAAAGAGAGAAGAGAGTCTGCAGCTGAAAGCACAGACTGGAACTGTTGTACCCTTCCCATAAATAATATAACAACAGTTCCTATGGACATAACTCCCATCCTGGGGGTGAACCACGTTAAATTCCGCGTTATGTGATTGCTTATGTGCATGAATCTGTGTATTTGCTTACTTGAAGAGTTAAGTACTTGTTTATGAGCTCGCATGTTCTTGCTTTTATATGTATTCACCATAAGGATAACGATGGGAATAATATGTTAAGTATCCACATATGTGAATGAAAGTTAAATGCATAAGCATTTCTAATTTAGTTGAAGGCATGAGTCAATCGGATAAACACTAAACCCGCGAAGCCGGTATAGTGCGATTCCCTAAGCGCAGCACTGGAAGTGCACAGTTAGATTGTTGTTTGTTATAGTGTATAAGTTCGCAAGGGTTGCACGCTATTTTGTTGTTGAATGCATCTTTTTACACTAAGTAAGTTCTAGTAGAGTTGCATAAGTGTTGGAAGGAAGCGCATATCTTTGTGGCGTTGTCATGTTGTCAAAGAACCATTCCACATCGGGCAGTCCTTGGATGTGTGATAGTCTAAGTGTCAACCACAAAGAAGGTGAACTTCGCACAGTCCCCAGTTCTCAACGTGAGTCCTATAGTGCGTTACTCATCAGATTTATTGAAGCGCTCATCACCAGGTTGTGGAAACCTGATTTTGAAACCACCCCATTAACTTCACCTCAGGTGAGACCTCAGTTTGCTTGCAGACTATTGCCGAAAGGGCCATTGAAAAGGGGGTTTTGTTGGTTCCTTGAACCGCGCAGAACTTGGGTCTTTATAGAAAACCTCCATAATAGTATAAGTAACCAACAAAAAATATCTTATCTTAGGCATAGGATTTGGAACTCACGATGAAGCTTGAAGCTCGCGATGAAGCTTGAAGCTTTACCAATTGGTGAAACATGGATCGACATGAGCTAGATCCAGTCATAGTCAGAAAACTTGACTATTCAGCTACATGATCTTAATAAAGGGAAGGAATTTCAGGAATAAGTATGGTGTAGTCAGTTCAAGTCCAAAGGGCATCGTAAAGATTAGTGTCCCGACTTCCGTGAGTATCTAAAGTCTAGTGTGCCCAATATGATTAGTCAAGGAGGGATTCCTTGGTGCTCAATTTTCCATACAAGAGGACATCGCTCAAAGGAATGCGTGTATTTACAGAAGGTTGTGTCGAATCCACCTAATCTATATTGTAACTTCTGTCGATTTGTCAGCCATGATGCGAAAAATTGTCGAGCATATGACCTGCTTCAAGAAAGGACTATTGATACTTACTTCATGAAGGGAGACGAGAAACAACATGCAGAAAGATATCCGGTGCAACCACAATATAATAAGCCGCAGTATAATCAGCTGCAGTACAATCCATCGCAGTACAATAAGTGACAGTTCAGCCAACAATGAGGAGGAATGAGAGGACGATGTCGCGGTGGAGGTTTTGGTCGTGGAGAAACCTTTGGTCGAGGTCGAGGACTGATCACATGCTATAACTGTGGACAATTCATACACTATCAGAGAGATTTCCTGAATCCTATCCCTCAATGTACCTATTGTAGCGCAGCTGATCATACCGTCAAAGAGTGTCCCCAACTAATCAAAAAGTGGCAGGTTAAGAATGAGTCACAACCTCAACTGAACCTGAACCTGAACCAGAACCAGAATACTAATCCGAATGTGCAGAAGATCTCATCTGAGGTAAGAGGTCAACCAGGAAATGTCTCAGTAGTAACCAAAGGAGGAGTTACGACATGATAAGATAGCTACTACCAAATGTCCATCCTATGACCTAGAAACATGCACGATTTGATGTCGAAGCAAAGAAAGCAACCTTTTGGGACGCAAGAGATGCACTAATAAAGAATATTGTTCAATCGACACCTATAGTCCACAAAGAACTTGTCTATGATATGCTGCCAATTTTTACCCGACAATGTCGCAGAAGTCACCATGGAAGGTCAATACTTTGAAAAGTTTTCTAGAAAGTTGTTTAACATTAGAAAAGGATCATGAAGCATTAACAAAGATAGCTAGATTTTTGTATCGAAAGAAAGAGGGGCAGCAGGATCGTGCAGTCAACCATCTGCATCAGAAGCAAATAGGAAGAGAGATGAGGATGGATGCCCAGATCAGTGCATATGATATGGATTCCATCATTCTAGATCTAGGATCCAATGTGAATATCCTAACCATGAAAAAATGGGAAGTGATGGGGAAGCCACAGGTGGTATGGTCCCCTATGCAGCTTTGTTTAGCAAACCCGATCAAGGTTACACCAATAGGTCGGTTTCCTCATCTACCAATCGAGGTAGAAGGATTGAAGAAATATGCATATTTTGATGTCATAGAGATAATTGATAACACTAGACCATATTGGGAAATGGAAAATCAGGAAGTTATCAACTTCAAGAAAAGAACGATGTCTTTTGAGAAGTACGACATGAGGGTCATTGCTCGACTTGATCCACTTGAAGGAAATAGATATGTTGAACCAATGAGGGATGAGCTCGCCGAAGGATTGGACAGCATCTATAATGTCTCAGAAGATTACATCAATCCCACCGCCGATGGAGAATTGGGGTTGTGAAGTATCAGTTGGGCATCATCGGAATCTCATGAGGCTCTAGAGAATTGGAAAAATTGATTGCATGAGATATCAGTCAGGAAGTGCGTGTAGATCACTTAATCACTGAGATGGTTCATTACATAAGTATGTGATATGCTGACATATGAAGGAATACCTAACCTGGAAACCTTCATCAATGATTTTGAAGACAAAGTATTAGGACCATAGCGCTTGCTAGCATTGAAGGCCACTTCGGCAAGGTGGTGGTATGTGCGAAAGTCGTCAATAACACACTATCATGTCCCCACCAACCTGCCTGGCCACAGGAGACCGTGATCCATTTTTTTTCTCCCAAAACATAAACTGAGTGCCCATACACATAGTCAAGAGAGTTCGGATCTGCAATCCGCAACTCGCAGTTGGGAAACCGCAATAGTGGATCTTGTAATAGGAAACCCGTAATTCTGGATGGGGAAATGTAGAATTCCAACTTCCGCTGGAGGTCACTCCCACAACCCGCAACCCGCAGCATTGGGTCCCGCAATCCGCAACTAGCAATTGCGGATGTGGGATTGCAGAAGCACAAAACACGTAATCTTGAACTTGACGATCCCGCAACCCACAATAGCTGATCCTGCAACCCGCATCCCGTAATTACGGATGAGGAATTGTGGAGAAAAAAAATGCATACTTTTGAACTTGGCGATCCCACAACCCGCAACCCGCAATTGCAGAACCATGCATTTGGAACCCTTCCTCTGTAAGGGAAACTTCATCAAATCTTCTAAGGGGCATACATCCTTCCTCCAACATCCAAATGGGGCAAGGTTGGTACCGTTGCAAATCTCTTGAAGAGATCTATCCAATGGTGGAGTCCCGTGATCAGGTGAAGTATCTAACCTTTCCTCTTACTTCTCTGAAGTTCTATCTATATCTCCACTTAGACACTTCCAACCTTCTTCCTGCTAAGATCTTCCTTTCCATCTGACCATAGAGGTTTCTGAAACCACTTGCAGGGATTCCCTTTTTCCCCAGGGATCAAGTGTAAGTATACATCTCCTTCACAAGGTTAGTTATACATAAACATTCATTTCCAAACAATGAAACACTATCATTCATTATTACATATAAAATTCCTTAAACATGTTTAATCAACACATCTATCATATGGAAGAATTACAAGGCATGAAACTCATGCAATATAAGATATACATACAATAGTGAACTCAGCCTCTTACTCAAGCCTGTCCATGACTTCATGTCAATCCCATTCATATACATACATTCCATAGTTCAACAATTATACACAAGCATTCATCACAAAACAATGAAACACCATCATTTACCATAACATAAATACTTATCTTTCAATTCTGAAGCAACTACCTAACTGAAGGCAACATTCCACCCAACCTTAGATCTCTGTCCAGCCTATACTATTTTAGCTGAGAGATCTCCGTCGAGTTGGACAGTGTATCCACTAAGGAGGGATAACAGGTTCTCTCACAGTCAAGGATCCATTCTCTTACTAAACAAGTATGTAGTTGGGTTTATCAAGCATTCCAGGGCTCCTACCCATGCTAAGCCAACCTACAGTGGTTTATCAAGCATTCAAGGACAACAAGGAAGGCATTTCTAAGCCAGTGAGCTCAACCACAAAGATGTAGGCATCTCAGCACTTAGTTGACCTGGCACCCACAATACCTACCACATCCAACATAAGGAAGACCTGCTTTGGTGTTACACAGTCTTTCAAGGCATCTTCCCTTCCAGTGCTATTCCAGGATGGGCATAGAAAGGTCTAGTCACTCTCAGCCGACCTGGAAGCCACAATACCTACCACATCCAACACAAGGAAGACCCTTTTTTCTACTGCAGTGTCTCTCATGGTCCTTCCCTTCCATTGTTATTCCATGATGGGCATAGAAAGGTCCAGTCACTAATTCCTTGAGACTATAGCCTTCACTGGGTTTCTCGAACAACCAAACTCTCTCCCACAGTTCAACAACTGATTCATTACCAGGCTTGGGATTTCCGCATGACTGCTTTTCCAATACCACTCTGTCACTGTAACTTGGTTTTACACACAGGGTGTTATGGATATCAGCTCTCAGGCCTTTTATAACACACAGGAAGCACAAGTAATGTTCGGTTTCTCTCCCCGAATGGGTTCGGTGTATACAGGAGATTCGTGGACGAATTCTCTGCGAAGGTCGATGGATCGTGAATGGTGAGTGCGTGAATGGGTGAGTGAGTAAGGAATGAATCTCTCTATCCCCCACTCCCCCATATAGTAAACCAAGTTCAGCGAGTTCCCGCAAGCAATTGAGTGTTTTCTTTGACAAGCGATCAGAGCCATGCGTTGACATATGAAATCACATGCTCCATACTCCATCGGATTCAGCAATTAGGGTTCTCAACCACCCACTGCAATGGCATTAATGTCAGTAGGGAGTTTCAACGAGTTCTCAGTCATACATGTGGCAATATACGAAACCAATCCCAAACCCCCTCACCTCTTCCTAGTAGATACACATGGCCCCTTCTCAATTGTTGCCTCCTTAGTCATCTTCTTGGTTATTTTATTCACTAATAATAATTACATCATTTACATTTCTTCATGGCTTAGCAGCCCATGAATAATCAATTGTCCAATACTTGCCTAAACAATAAACTTAAACATCCACTAGTTGGGCCTTGGCCTTGAGCTCGACACTAGGGAAAATACACATATTGTATATACACAGTATTTACATTGAAGCCAATAAACATCAAGGGTGAAATGGGGTATTACAACTCCCTCTCCTTAAAATAACATCGTCCTCAGTGTTCTCAAAACTGAACAAAAATGGGAATGCCTCTTTCATGGCATCCTCTAGCTCCCACGTGGCCTCTTCTAGACTAAGGTGCCTCCATTGCACCTTTACCTGACCTATGGCCCGGTTCTAGAGCAAGGTGACCTTCCTATTATCTCCTCAAATAATTTTTTAATGTTTTATTATGTTAGGTGATAGGAGGTCATTTGAAAATGAAAACACATTATTAAATTTTGTATTTAGGCTCATTAGACTAATGAAGTTCTAACTCATAATATGTCAAGAAACTTTTGAGACAAGTTTTTATTTAAAAAAAAAACTTAAAAAACAGGTTTCGGTAGCGAAGCGCTTATTTAAAATTGTCCCTAAGCTACCGAAATCTCTGCTTTCGGCAACTTAGACAAAATTTTTGAGGCTCTCCTAACTACCAAAAGGGCAGACATATAGTGTGAGTCAGGGGGTAGTTTTCGTTGGCTTGGGAGAAGATGATGGTGTTCATTAGCCACCAAAAGGTGGATTCTTTTTGCAGCCTGCAGTTCAAGGAACAAAACTTCTATGACTGCCGAAAGCAGAGACAATTTTCATGATTCATGGGACCATTTTCGGTGGCTTGGGTGAATACGATGGTGTTCATTAGCCACTGAAAGGTAAGTTTTTGGCAGCTTACAGTTCAAAGGAAAAATTGTTCGAAGCTACCAAAAGCAAAGGCTTTCTCAACACTATTTTCACAGCGTAAAGGCAAAATTGCCCAGAGCTACCAAAAGGACAGGCATTTTCACCACTTTTTCGGCAGCGCTCGTGTTCAAATGAAAATTCATTCCAGCTACCGAAAGAGCAAAAGAACTTCACTTGTCATCAAGAAGTTGAGACAAAATAAGTTGTCAGCATTTTGGAATATTAGTTTAAAAACAGAGCTTTCGGTGGCTTAGGCAGTATTTCACAATTGTTCTTAGCCACCGAAAGTAGAGCTTTCGGTAGCTTACAGGTTCGAATTTTGGCTATGTAGCCACCGAAAGTGCAAAACAGGGCAGAGAGGCATTATTTTTTGCCCAGATCACGGTTTTTGCTTCCAAATGGAAAGAGGATGGTTTTTAAGCAAAGGTTTTAATTAATAGGATCTGTTTCAATGTGTTGTTCTAGTTTTGAAGGTGCCAGCACGATGGAAATAATGAAGAAATGTGGCATTTTTTACTCTCCCGAGTCATCATTTTCAAATGACTATTCTGAGCGTCCGGAGAATCTTTTTGCAAAACGATCGGAGTTTTTTGTTCCTAACATGTCATAGAATAATAATCTCTCCTAGTGTGAAATTGCCCACATAAGATCCAAAGAGATGATGTAAACCTCACTATGAAAGAATTTAGGAAGAAGAGAGAAGCAATAGAACATAGATCCAATAGAGGCAGAATAATTACACACATTACATTAATCAGAATAGTAACCGGGTAAATATACAATACTGAGCATGAGGATTCGAATTCACTAGGTGTAATTCGAATTGTCCTTCATGCACAGATCCATAATCAGTGCCAAACTAGGAGTCTATCTCATCATCGGTGAAGTCATCAATGCACAAGTAGTGATCAACCGGGAGTCAAACTGAGTCTAACTGAGTGTGGTTGGTGTAACTGGCACATGGAAGCACTGATATAGTGAAGGAGACTCAGTGGGGGCGCTCATGGAGCTAACTGGAGTCAAAACAGTCTATCTAGTCACACTGGAGGTCCAAAAGAGTGATAAGGTCAGTTAGGAGTCAGTTAATCCTTAAATCAAGGAAGAACTGAAGATAACTGAACTAAACTGGACTGGTAGGTGAAGAAAGGCGCCCTTATCATGCAATAACTGAAAAGAGGGCGCACTAAGCTCTAGGAGAGCTAAGACTGATCCGAGAGAAGCTCCTGGGGCTAGTTTGGCAAGGGCTAGGTGCTGGTGCTGCAAACCCTAATTGCATGCAAACCCTAATTGCATGCAAAACCCTAATTGCATGCAAAACCCTAATTTTGCATGCAGGACTGAAAATGTCAGAAATGTTAGAAGGACTAGGATGGAGTATAGGAATATCCTAACACCCCTCCTTAATCCATCCTGGGCCCTGGTAACTAGGACCAAAGGTCACCCATACAATCAATGAAATGATAAAAAGAATACTGCCTCAATTTTTCTTTTTCTTTTTTTTGTGTTTTTATATTTTTGAATAACTCAAGGAGCCATTACTCTAAGCAGAAAAGAAGCAAGCTTTCATCAGTGAAAACTTTGCAAAGAGACTTGGTAAGCTAATCCTCTGTAAAGTGCGAATGCAAGTGCTAGAGAATGTGTTGAATGTAGCAAGTCTTTCAGGAACCTTTTCTGTCACTGGAGCGAATGTATCATGATGAGTTTTCCCAAGGAATGGAAGAGTAAACCCCATCATCATGCTGAATCTCTCATGGAGAGGTGGATGGCATAATGCAAGGTTAGCATGCTACTGAAGTCTAGTAGTTCTGTAAGCAAATACATCATCAACTGTGTTCTTAGTAGTAGCAAGGACTGTGTGAGAACATGTTTCTCTTGAATCTGGACTAAGAATAGGTGTTGGTTCTGAATCTTCTTGAACTATGATCTCAACATCAAAATCTTGATCTTCTTCCTCACTAGAATAGGAGTCACTGGAAGAGAAGTCACTGTGATCCTCATCATAATCTGAAGGGATAGTTGGAGAGAAGGGCATGAAGTGGGAGAACTCATATGCCTTTGAGGCATGATTAGCAATCCCATTCGCTATAACCTTTCCAGTGGAGATTTCTGTAATCTCTACTGTGTCTGGACCAAAAATCACTTGTTTTGGAGATCCTGTATGAGTCATTTGATATACTGATAACAAATTAGCTGTAAGAGAAGGAACAAATAAGACATTTTTGAACTTACCATGCTCCATATGAACTGTACCCAAACCTTTGGCAGAAATCTGAGAGTTGTCTCCCATGTGAATGGTAGGCCCATCTTGGAGATCCAAAGAGGAGAAGGATTCTTCTTGTGCCATCATGTGGTTGGAAGCTCCAGAATCTATGAGGAGAGCTTTTGTCTTTGAAAAACCAGCCATCAATGCATGACAATCATCAGATCCACTTCCAGAATCAGACATCTTTGCTTCTTTTGGAACAACAATTTGGTTTTGTTCAAGAAGCTTGGTTAGAAGATCAATCTTCTTATGCATGCAGGCATGCTCAGGATGGTTTCCTCTCTTGCAATAGGTACAATTTGGTCTCTTTTGTTTGTCATTCTTGGATCTTGAAGGTTTCTTTCCTTTGCCTTTTTGTCCCCCTTTATCATTCGCTCCACTTGATTCACCAGCCAATAGAGCTAGATCTCTGGAGGTTTTGATGGCACCCATTTGAAACAGTTTGTTCTCTTCTTGAGTGAGAGCCTCAATGAAGTTACTTAAGGTGGGAAACTTCCATCCAGGGATGGACATTCGAACAGAATGAAAGGTAGATACAAAGACAGAAAATTGAGATCCAAGTTTGCTCAATATAGAGAGTATCAATTGCTCATCACTTTTAGTGATGCCACATTGCTTGCAATGCAAAACCAAATTCTGAAATTTGGAGAAGAAATCTTGAATGCTCTCGAAATTGCTAGGTTGAAGGGCAACCAATTCATTCTCAAGAATGTAGCCTCTCAGTTCGTCTTGTTTGCCAAAAAGACTCCTCAATTTTATCCATAAATCATATGGAGACTTCAATCCATCAGCATGAAACAATAGATCATCAGAAATATGAAGGCATATGAATCCAAAGGCTTCATCCATTTTGTTTAGGTGCTTGACTCTCTTTTCAGCTTGATGTGGTATGGCATCTTTTTCTTCAACTATTCTAGTAAACCCTCTTGATTGCAAGAGTATTATCATCTTCCTCTTCCATTCGAAATAATTGAAAGGAGTGAGAAGTATAGAAGAAGGATCATTCGAATTGCTCATCTTGATTGCTTGAACAAGTGCAAAATAGAAGCTACTGAATCTGCTGCTGCAACTGCTGGAACTTCAAAATACCTGCAAAAAAACTCTCAAGAATGGAGGTAGAATATACTCTCAAGGCTCTGATACCATGTGAAATTGCCCACATAAGATCCAAAGAGATGATGTAAACCTCACTATGAAAGAATTTAGGAAGAAGAGAGAAGCAATAGAACATAGATCCCAATAGAGGCAGAATAATTACACACATTACATTAATCAGAATAGTAACCGGGTAAATATACAATATTGAGCATGAGGATTCGAATTCACTAGGTGTAATTCGAATTGTCCTTCATGCACAGATCCATAATCAGTGGAGAGTCATCAGTGCCAAACTAGGAGTCTATCTCATCATCGGTGAAGTCATCAATGCACAAGTAGTGATCAACCGGGAGTCAAACTGAGTCTAACTGATTGTGGTTGGTGTAACTGGCACATGGAAGCACTGATATAGTGAAGGAGACTCAGTGGGGGCGCTCATGGAGCTAACTGGAGTCAAAACAGTCTATCTAGTCACACTGGAGGTCCAAAAGAGTGATAAGGTCAGTTAGGAGTCAGTTAATCCTTAAATCAAGGAAGAACTGAAGATAACTGAACTAAACTGGACTGGTAGGTGAAGAAAGGCGCCCTTATCATGCAATAACTGAAAAGAGGGCGCACTAAGCTCTAGGAGAGCTAAGACTGATCCGAGAGAAGCTCCTGGGGCTAGTTTGGCAAGGGCTAGGTGCTGGTGCTGCAAACCCTAATTGCATGCAAACCCTAATTGCATGCAAAACCCTAATTGCATGCAAAACCCTAATTTTGCATGCAGGACTGAAAATGTCAGAAATGTTAGAAGGACTAGGATGGAGTATAGGAATATCCTAACACCTAGTTCTCCTACAGGTGTTGCATATTGAGAGAATCAAATCCGTCACTGAGCCCCAATTTTTGGATCCCAGAACCTGCCTGTTTGACACTTGTTTTTTAAATGCAGATCTCAGGCAAACCAAAATGAGTTTCAAATATCTGAAAGAGGTTTTGTCTCACAACAGATCAATGCACAATAATCTCTTTCAGTTTATACATAGGTGTCACATAGCTAGAGAACTGAACCCATCTTTGAGCCTCTTTTTTGGCAGTTTCAACAAAAGTGGCGTTTTTACTGTGTAGAGTCATCATTTTCAAATGATGATTTCGAGCGACTGGAGAATCATTCTACAAAATGCTCGGAGGGTTTTCTTCCTGACATGTCACAAAACAATAACCTCTCTCATTTTTCCTATAGGTGCCACATATTGGGAGAATCGAATGCATCTCTGCGCCCCATGTTTTCAGCAGTCTAGCCAATTAAAAATGATTTTTCCTGGTTTGTTGAAAAATGGTTTTGGATTTTCCATCTGGAGTAAATTTGACCTAGCTTCTTAGGATCCGGGGAGAGGTTGTAAAGGATATAAATCCCATAACTCATGTAGAAGAATGGTTTGATTTTTGAGAGTTTGATCCATATTTGTATTCTCAGACTTCAGTGACTTCTCAGATAATATAAGCTTCTTTTACTATTTGCTTTCAGATTTCTCTTTCTTATGTTTCTGTACTTATAGTGGATGGTTTATTTCCTGTATGCTCACTTGTCTATGTTAGATAACTGTTATCTTGTCTTGGTATTTGAGAACTGAACATACATGTTATTTATTTATTGTGATTAGCCATTTATATACATATTTATGTGTATGAGTGTACTGACACGATAAGGATTCACTCCCATTAATCTTTTATCAACCCTCTGAACAGCAGCAGTCAAAGCCTTGTCTACCTGAGCATCTCTATGTGTGTTATGAGTGTGTGAGTTTTGATCTCAGTCATCCAGCTTGATCCAAACAAACCCCATCATTTAATATAAGTTTAAGTTACCAGGCATCTCTGAAATACAACCTAGGAGAGCTTCTTGGAGTGATAACACTTCCTGTCGAGGATGCATGTAGGATCCACTTGGAACTCTCCTCCTGGTTCCACCTATATCACATGCTAATCAATGATATGATTAGGATCATGTACATATTTCTTAAGCAAAGATACATGGAAAAAATTATGAGCGTTCATGCTAGCAGGAAATGAAATTCTATATGCAATTGGCCCTATCCTATCAATGAATTCAAATGGCCCACAATATCTTGGTGCCAACTTGGCACAACTTCCCAATTTCATGGAACTCTTCCTGGGTCTCACTCTCAAGTAGCCATGATCCCCAATCTAAAATTCCTTATGCAATCTCTTCAGATCTGCATAACTCTTCTACCCGTCATGTGTTGCCTTCAAATTCTGCCTGATCTTAACAGCTTCCTGTTTCATCTCACGAGGGATTCACTAGAAGGAAATATAATACCACGTTCATTCATATTGCGGTATTAAATATTCATGAAAACCTTAAAATTATATTGCTTATATATTAAGGGGAATTTTTTTATTATTTTATTTAATGTAACAATACAAAAATACTGTGGGGTCATTTTTTATATGGGAGGGCTGACAAATATCCACCAAATGGAGAAGGCGAGATCACAGCTGGATGAGAAATCAGGTTGAGGCAAGTCTTAGTCTTCCCAGTACTCAAGGAAATCACATCTTGAGGCATGCTTGAGGCTAGGGGGTTTCGTGGTGAAGTGGGTTTCCAGTTGATCATAGCCGAGAGACAGTGGTCATCGACATATCCCAGTACCCAACCAATCGTGACTATTACAAGCCTTGGGAGGTTTAGTCAGCCTCCTACAGCTTGTTACAAGCCCTGGGGGCTTGGATACCTAGCCCACAATAGGCTTAGCCAGCGATTGGGGAACTGCAACATGCAATCTAAATGTTGTACTATGTGCGTTGGCTCTAGTGACATACAAGAAGTGATCTGCTATCTCTTCAATAGACCATTAGATGTTTCAAATCATAATGATATGTGGTTGAGTAATTGCATTGTGGGTGAAGTAATGTGCATCCACAATATACATCGAAAGAAGAAAGGTGCATTGTAGAATGCATGTGGTGTCATAAGAGGGGTATCATATCAATATACTAGGTAGAAATATAAAGGGGTATAAAAAATGTTAATAAAAAAATTGATACATACAATATCTAGTGAAAATAGGGGTTTTTTTAAATTGGGAAGGCATATTGGGAAGGGGTTAAAAAAATGATTTTGGAAGGTATTTTCCAATATTTAGTGAAATTCAGGGTATTGTTTCATATGCCACGAATGAACGTGCTATGATAGTGGTTTATTGAGTGAAGCCCCCATGTTCCATCTCCTTAATTATTTCTGGTCCAAGCACTACTCTGTCCACTAGGCTGTCCCAGCTCACTAGAGTTCTGCATCCTTTTCCATACAACACTTCAAAAGGACTCATCTTCAATGATGCTTAATTTCCAAATCAAACTCACAAAGAAACTCCATCCATCTAGTTTTCCTTGCATTCAAATTTGGCTAGTCAAACAAGTATTTCAAACTCATGTGATCCGTTATGAGCTCAAATATTATTTCCAAGAGATAATGCCTTCATCTCTTGAGAGCATGAACTATCGCTACTAGCTCTAAGTCATGGGTGGCATAGTTCCTTTCATGCTCTTTCAGCTTTCTTGACTCATAACAAATTACAAACCCTTCTTGCATTAGCACTCCACTGAGTCCCTCAATCCAAGCATAAGTTCATACCAAAAAATCCTTACTTGGATCTGCAATCTTCAAAATAGGTGCACTAGTAAGTAGCTCCTTTAACTGCTGAAAGATTTTCTCACAGTTTTCAGACCATACAAACTTGATATTCTTCCTTTGCAATGAAGTGATTGGATGGGCTATCTTGGAGAAGCCTTCAATGAACCTTCTGTAGTAACCAGCAAGGCCCATAAAAGATCTAACATCTACTGCATTCCTTGGAGTGGACCAATCCATGATGGCCTATATATTCTCTGGATCTACTGCAATGCCTTTTGCTGATATAATATGACCCCAATACTGCACCTTCTCTTGATAGAAGTTACATTTACTTAGCTTAGCATACAACTGGTGCTCTCTAAGGACTTGCAATACCATTTTCAAATGCTCGTCATGTTCTTCTCCATTCTTGGAATACACAAGAATGTCATCCAGGAACACAATCACAAACTTATCCAAATACTTGTTGGAGACACTATTCATGAGACACATGAATGTAGCAGGTGCATTGGTAAGACCAAATGGCACCACTGTAAATTCATAATGACCATACCTAGTCCAGATGGTTATCTTATGAATGTCTTCTTCCTTAATCCTCACTTGATGGTATCTAGACCTCAAGTCAATCTTTGAAAATATTCTAGCTTCCTTCATTTCATCAAACAAGTCATCAATCCTTGGAAAGGGATACTTATTCTTAACTATCACCTTATTGAGCTGCCTATAATCAATACATAGCCTCAATGTTCCATCCTTCTTCTTAACAAACAACACTAGTGCACCCCATGGGGATACACTCGGTCTGACATAATCTTTGTCCATTAACTCCTGCAGTTGCATCTTCAGCTCTACCAACTTTGGTGTGCTCATTCTATAAGGAGCTTTAGAGATGGGTGCTTCTCCTAGAACAATATTAATGGAAAATTCAATATCTCTCTTGGGTGGCAATCCTGGAACCTCATCTGGAAACACATCCTAGAACTCCTGCAATATCTGGAAGTCTTCTACCCTAGGTCCCTTATCTTCTGCTGAATTTGATATATGTACAGCATATAACTGGAAACCCTTTTTAGAAAACATCATTAATTGCAGAGCTGAAATCTGCCTCACTGAAACATGCTTTGGAATCCCTTTAATCAACCTTGGCTTTCCTTCATTATCAAGGCATTCCAATGCTTTCTCACACCATTCCACCTTGGCTCTATTCCTTTCCAATCAATCCATGCCAATTAGTGCATCATATGATCCCAATGGCAAGATATTTAATTCAGCATGTTTGAGGAGTCAATTCAATTCTATAGGACACTCCTTCACTACTTCACTTACCTTTCTCTTGGTACTAGTGGCCAATTGAACTAGCCAAGCCTTGTCATGCTTTAATCTACCAAGAGAATAGCTTTCAACTACCTTAGGAGATATATAACTATGAGTAGACCCTGGATCAATCAAAACAGAAATAGGCTGCTACGCAATCTTACCTGCAACCTCCACCACTGTTGATTGATGGTCGGCTTGGTGATAATCCAGTGCTGCATAAATCCTAGGTGTTGCTCTTTCCATATCCCTACTTTATTTGTTCCTCTAACATTGTGCAAGCTCTTGGGTTTCTTATTTGCAGTTGGGAAATCTCAGAACCTATGGTTATCCCCACAACCCCAACACTGAAGTGGCCCCACCGATGTTCTGTCCATTGCTACAACTGGCTTGAATTCTCTTCTTGCTTGCTGGCCTTGTGGAAATCTCCTAGGTTGATTCTTGAATGGTGGTTTAGACTCACCTTTCTTCTGATCAAACCTTCCCTTGGGTTTACCTTTCCAAGTTGGTTGTTCCTCTGCTTTACCTTTATTCTACTTATAGCAATGCTCTACCATCTTGATGGCTTCATCCAAGCTTGGTGGATTTACAAACTCTATCCTATCTTTGTATCCCTGCGGTAGACTACCAAGGAAGCTTTGAATCTTCACTCTTTCATCCTTGATGTAGTCCACATATCTCAGCAAGTCCAGAAACTTATGAACATGTTCGTCCATAGTGTTCTGTCCTAGTCTCAGTTCACTGAACTCTTTTCTTTTGCTATCATAATACCTAGCTGATAGGTACTTCTCCTGAAAGTATCTTTGGAATCTACCCCAGCTGACTCTTCTTTCACTAATTCCTTTCACTTGCATGAGGTGATCCCACCAAATAGAAGCTCTTCCATTAAGCTTGTAGATATAAACCTTAGCCTTTTGATTCTCTGAATATTCATGCATTCTGAAGTACTTCTTTATCCCAAGAAGCCATCCCTCTGCTTCTTGGCCTTCTTTACTTTCACCATCGAAAGTGGGAGGCTTTGCCTTCCTAAATTCACCCTGTGGAATACCTCTGTGCTTATTTCTTCCTTTACTCTTACTGGTAGTGCATCTTGCGCTCCCTTGAGAACCCTCAGAATCGGCTGACTTGCTAGAAGAGAAGTTAGGAGAAGGTGTCATGTGCCTTCTTCCCACAGAACCTCTTCTAGGGATTGGATTTCTTCTCATGGAATGTCCCCTAGACTAACTTTCTCCATTTATTTCCTCTCTTCCCTCGTGGATAGGGTTAGAAACATAGTTAATCCTTTGCTGGAAGTTGGTAAGACTCTACAAAATGGCTGCATTGAGCTGATTTTGCTCTTCTTGTGCTTTCATCATTCATTCATTAAAGTTGACCATAGTCTCAGCCAAGTTTGGGGGCGTCACTTGCTCCCTTCTTCCATTAGACTCGACTTTTGTATGGGCTTCTTGCACATTCTCACCTAGTGCATCATCTTCTGGCCCAAATGGGTCTTGCGCATCATTCAGAGTAACCATTCTTACACCGTTCTGTGCGTTTCCCTGTGATACAATTCATCTTACAGCTGCTGCTATCTCTATGCATATTAGATACATTCTATTAGGCATCACAAGCATGCAAATAAGCTCTATCATACCCATTCAAACTAGGAATGATTCATTCGAACAATTAATCAATCAAATAAGTTCATTAAAAATCACGCCATGGGCTCATTTCGTAACCACAAATTCATGCACAGTCCGGCCCAAATAGCACCCAGTGCTCCAACTGAAGTTCTGATACCACTCTGTCACATTCCCACTGATCTACCTGGCCACTAGAGACTGTGATACATTTGTTTTTCTCCCAAAACATCGATTGAGTGACCATACACACAGTTAGGAGGGTTCGGACTCACTCCGCAACCCGTAGTTGCGAACCCGCAACAATGGATCCCCTTATCTGCAACCCGCAATCCGTAACCCGCAATTGCGGATGCGAAAATATGAAATTCCAACTTTCGTAGGAGGTCACTCCCACAACCCGCAACTCGCAAAAGTGGGTCCCGGAAAACCACAACTCGCAATTGCAGATGCGGGATTGTGGAAGCCCAAAACACGTAATCTTGAACTTGATGATCCCGCAACCTGCAACAACTGATCCCGCAACATGCATCCCGTTATTGCGGATGCAGAATTGCGGAGTCCCAAAATACATACTTTTGAACTCAGGGATCCCGAAACCCGCATCCTGCAATTGCAGAACCATGCATGCGGAACCCTGCCTCTGTAGGTTCCTCCCTCTGTAAGGGAAACTTCATCAAATATTCTAAGGGGCATAACTCCTTCCTCCAGCATCCAAATGGGGCAAGGTTGGTACCATTGGAAATATATTCGAGATCTATATCCAATGGTGGAGTCCCCTGATTAGGTGATGTATCTAACTTTCCCATTTCCTTCTCTAAAGTTCTATCTATATCTCCAATTAGACACTTCCAACCTTCTTCCTGCCAATATCTTCCTTTCCAGCTGACCACAGAGGCTTCTGAAACCACTTCCAGGGCTTCCCTTTTTCCCCAAGGATCAGGTGCAAGTATACAGCTGCTTCACTGGGTTGGTTATACATAAACATTCATTTCTAAACAATGAAACAATATCATTCATTATTACATGTAAAATGCATTAAACAGGCTTAATCAACACATCTATCATATGCAAGAATTACAAGGCATGAAACTCATGCAATATAAGATATACATACAACACTTAAATCAACCTCTTACTCAGGCCTGTACGAGACTTCATGGCAAGCCCATTCATATACATACATTCCATAGTTCCATAATTATACATAAGCATTCATCACAAAACAATGAAAAACAATCATTTACCATAACAAAAATACTTATATTTCAATTTCGAAGCAACTGGCTAAGTGAGGGAAACATTCCACCCAACCTTAGATCTCTGTCCAGCCTATACTATTTCAACTAAGATATCACCCCGAGCTGGGAAGTGTATCCACTAAGGAGGTATAACAGGTTCTCTCAAAGTCAAGGCTCCATTCTCTTACTAAACCAGTCTGTATTTGGGTTTATTAAGCATTCCAGGGTTCCTACCCATGCTAAGCCAACCTACAGTGGTTTATCAAGCATTTAGGGACAATAAGGAAGGCGTTGCTAAGCCAGTGAGATCAACCACAGAGCTGCAGGAATCTCAACACTCAGTTGAACTGGAACCCACAATACCTACCACATTCAGCACAAGGAAGACCTACTTTGTTGTTACACAGTACTTCAAGGCATCTTCCCTTCCAGTGCTATTCCAGGATGGGCATAGAAAGGTCCAGTCGCTCTCAGTCGACTTGGCACCCGCAATACCTACCATATCCAACACAAGGAAGACCCTTTTTGCTACTGCACAGTCTCTAATGGTCCTTCCCTTCCAGTGCTATTCCAAGATGGGTATAGAAAGGTCCAGTCACTAGTTCCTTGAGACTATAGCCTTCAGTGGGTTTATCAAGCAACCCAACTCTCTCCCACAGTTCAACAACTGATTTGTTACTAGGCTTGGCATTTCCTCATGACCGCTCTACCAATACCACTCTATAATATCTTTTTGCCAATACCACTCCATCACTATAACTAGGGCTTACACACAGGGTGTTACGGCTATCAGCTCTTAGACCTTTTCTAACACATAGGAAGCACGATTCACCTGTGGTTTCCCTCCCCGGATGGGTTCGGTTTATACAGGATATTCGTGAACGAATTCTTTGCGAGGGTCGATGGCTCGTGAATGGTGAGTGCATGAATTGTGAGTGAGTGAATGGGAGAGTGAGTGAGGAATTAATGTCTCTATCTCCCATTCCCCCAGATAGTCAAACAGGTTCAGCGAGTTCCCCCAGGTGATTGAGTGTTTTATTGTACAAGCAATCAGAGACATGCTCTTC
This sequence comes from Larix kaempferi, assembly GCA_027924585.1. Lineage (NCBI taxonomy): Eukaryota > Viridiplantae > Streptophyta > Pinopsida > Pinales > Pinaceae > Larix > Larix kaempferi. The sequence continues at coordinate 4,061,070 of BSBM01000816.1, read as the reverse complement.
CATACGAAATCGCAGGCATGCTCCATACTCCATCGGATTCAACAATCACAGTTCTCAACCACCCACTACAATTTCATTAATGTCAGCAGGGAGTTCCAATGGGTTTGAAGTCAGACATGTGGCAATATGGGAAACCAATCCCAAACCCCCTCACATCTCCCTAGTGGATACACATGGCCCCTTCTCATTCATTGCCTCCTTAGCCAACTTCTTCGTTATTTTATTCATTAATAATAATTACATCATTTACATTTCTTCATGGCTTAGCAACCCATGAATAATCAACTGTCCAAATACTTTCCTAAGCAATAAACTTAAACATCCACTAGTGGGGACTTGGCCTTGAGCTCCACACTAGGGAAAATACACATACTATATATACACAGTATTTACATTGAAGCCAATAAACATCAAGGAAAAAATGGGGTATTACACACACTAGAGACAATGTCAATGATTAATGGAAGTAAGATTTCTGGAGAATGACTGCTACCAAGGAAATAAGTATGATGGAAGGATTGATCCAAGGGATCATCTGGGAAAATATTAGGCTACATGGGGGGTGAAGCCAAAGCAAGAATGGGTTCATGCATTCATCCACATGTTAGACGAACTTACATGGAGCTGGTACGTATTAGTAGAACTGAGATGAGGAACAATTTCGTGGGAGGATCTAACCACTAGTTTGAGTCACACATTCAGTTTTTTCGATGAGAATCCTCTAATTGACAGCACGCTGCAGGTAATCAGTGAAAATGTATTTGAGACAATTCCGATTGAAATACCAATGGGACCAAAATGGAATACAACACCAAACATGATGATGGAATGTTACAATGTTTCGGGAGGACCTGATGATGATGACGATCCTAGAGCTGTCTATGTCCCAGAGTTAGAAGGAAGCTATCATGTTGAAGCACCAGGTATGCCATTAGATAGATTCAAGCAACCATTGAAAATTAAGAAATTAAATATTGTGTCATTGGCGAATCTAAAGTTTTCCAGTATTGGAGACTATTGGGATGACACAACAATCAGGAAGGTCACTGAATTATTGCATGAATTTCAACATTTGTTACCAATGATGTTTTTTGAGATGAAGGGCATTTCTGGGGACTTGGGAGAGATGAAGATCCCCCTTAAACTCGATTCTAATATAGTGAAGAAGTGACCATATAGATTGAATCCCAGATACAAAGAGTGAGTGAAGGATGAGATATAGTAGATCTTGGACGTAGGGATTATTGATCCTATCGAGGAGTCAAAATGGATCAACCTGATGGTCGTCGAGGTCAAGAATATTGGCGAAGTCTAGATTTGCATTGACTTAATAAAGTTGAATGATGCATGTCTTCATGATGCATTCCCCACACCCTTTAGTGATGAATTAATTGAAGGTGTGGGAGGACAGGAAGTATATTCATTCACAGATGGGTTCTTAGGATATCACCATATCAAGATTGCAAAAGAAGATCTACACAAAACCACCTTTGTAACAGAGTGGGGCTTCTATTAGTACAAAGTAATGCCATTTGGTCTCAAGAATTCCCTTACAATTTTCTCCGGGTTAGTTGTCATTGCTTTCAAATATTCTATTCACAATTTTTTGGCGGTGTATATGGATGACTGGACTATGTATGGATTGGTTAAATACCATGTTGAGAGCCTTGGGATGATGCTTGAAAGGTGTCAACAACATCAGATCTCTCTGAATTTAAATAAGTGTATCTTTTCTGCACCATTTGGTATCTTGTATGGACATATTGCTGCAAGGATGGTATGTTGGTTGACCCAACCAATATTGCGATCATTGTCGACTTACCAACACCTATGAAAATAAAGCAGTTGAAGGCTATGTTGGGCCATACAGGATACTATAGAAAGTTCATAAAAGGGTATGAAACGATTATTGCTCCCATGGATAAGCTATTGAAGAAAGATGTGAATTTTGAATGGAACGATGAGTGTCAAAAGAGCCTCGAAATATTGAAGTAAAAGATCGTTACAGCACAAATATTAGCCTTCCCCAACTAGAAGAAAAAATCCATGTCCACGTAGATTCTTTTTCAGTCGCGTTGGGGGTGATATTATCCCACCTTGGAGAAGGGTCAATCGACCATCCTATCACGTTTTCTAGCCAGAAGTTGTTGACTGCAGAGAAAAATTATACAATGACAGAAAGAGAAGGTATGGGGATGGTACATATGCATTTCAAAAATTACGACATTATCTACTAGGATGACACTTCAATATGTTTACTAACCACTCAGCACTCAAGTACCTAGTCAACAAGCCTGTGTTGGGGGGGAATATATGTCGATGATTTCTATTGTTTTAGGAATTTGACTTTGATATAACCGTGAAGCCTGGACGATTGAACATAGGAATTGACCATCTGTTGAGGATCGAGTCGGGAGAAGAACCAAGTAGCGATGACGGTCTTGCCAATGCACAATTATTTTGCATTAGAATGGTCGATAACCATTATGAACATATTGTTCTATTTTTGGCCACTAGAAGAGCACTTGAAAGGTTCACCATTAATCAAAAAAAGCATTTATTCACCAGAGCTGCTGATTTCCAATTGATTGCAGGATAGTTATACAAGATGGGGCCAGATGAAATTCTTCATCAATATTTCCATCCACATGAGAAAGAAAGAGTGTTGGGTGAGGTTCACAGTGGGATCATAGGAGGGAATTATGGAGGGCATGAAACCACCATAAATATACTTAGAGCTAGCTTATGGTGTCCATATCTACATGGCGACACAACTGATGACTCCAAGAGCTATGACCTATGTTAGAGGACAGGGAAACCATCGCGACGGGATGAGATTCCATTGGTTCCCCAATTGACATTACAACCTTTTGAAAAATGGGAAGTAGACTTTGTGGGACCCATTAACCCAACAAAAAATAGGACGAGTACAAGGTACATCATTACTGGGACATAATACCTAAGAAGATGGGTTGAAGTAGCACCAGTGAAATATTACACAGCTGCAACAACAATAATATTTCTTTTCGATAATATGGTCACCAGGTTTGGTTGTCCAAAAATATTGATGAGCAACCAAGGTACACATTTTTTAAATCAGACCATCAAAGCAATGATTGAGGAGTTTCAGATTCATCATAGAAGAATTACTCCATACCATGCACATGCGAATGGAGCAGTTGAAGCACTCAACAAAATTTTTGATAATGCACTCACCAAGGTGTGCATTACAAACTGCGACGACTAGGACTTGAAGAGTCCTGCAGTATAATGGGACTATAGAAAAAAGTGCAAAATATTGACAGGACAGACCCCTTTCAAGCTGGTTTATGAACAAGAAGTAGTAATGCCTATGGATTACATTGTCACCAGCATGCGCATAGTAACAACAATGGGAATGAGCGACGATGGGGCTATTGTTGAAAGATTGGGCCAGTTAATGCAAATACATGAAGATCGCTTCATTGCGGGGTTTCAATAGAAAATGGAAAAATATCGACAGAAGGCATGGCATGATCGCCATGTAAAAAAGAAACACTTTCATCGCAGCGACATGGTACTCCTATACGATAGCAAATTCTCAAAACACCTAGGAAAGCTCCAAATGCATTGGCTTGGTCCATATTTCATAAATTTCATTACTGATGGGGGTTGAGTTCAATTACAAAAGTTGGATGGAACACTTTTGATGAGCTTATTGAGTGGGAGCTGGTTAACTCCCTATCGGGGTAGCCTAGTGCACCTCCACTGAGGAAGATAGGAGGTTGGAAAAAAAATGAATGAGAAAAAGAAAGAAAAAGAAAAAAAAATGAAAGAGAAAAAGAAAAATAAAGCAGGTACACCACGCAGTTTGGGAGTCTGTTGATAGAACCATGACAAGGTTTGAGTTCATATATATGTTGATGGAATGGCGATGAGGTTTGAGCCTGGTTGATGTCCAAACCGACAAACTGGTCTTGTGGGGCAATCAATTAAGTAGTTAAGACATGGTGGATGATGACGGAAGGGGAGAGAGATGCATTTAATGCTGCATTATTGAGCTAGATTGGGTAAATCGATGGTGGATTTGGGTAATCATTGTCCTAATTGATTTGATGGGTCAATAGCGGGAAACCAAATTTATAAAGGAATGCACAGGTGAACATCCCAATCCATTGCGAATTGTGAGAGTGTTGAAGAAATATGAGACCAAAGTTAAGAAGATTGAAGTTGAAGAGTTACGATGGCTCACATATTATCCAACACCACTACACAGGAGCCACCCATTGCAAGGGAACCCATTGTCGAGGAGAAACCAGAGGTTGCATCAGCACTGGACCGTATTTTTTCGAAAGAAGAGATGATCTAACTGGCCGGTGGATTCAGAGAGAAGAACAAAAACCACCTGCAACATGATGCAATATGCAGCTACAAGAGGGGAAGTGGGCACTTCAGGGGCCTCAGAATAAGAGGAGACAACGATTAGAGGAAAGGCCAAGTAGAAGCAAGGTCCAAATATGGAGGACATTCCAGGATATGTGTCGTTGAGAAGGGAAGGGGCTCCACCAGTAATACTTGGAAAGAATTACAAGTATATAATAGTGGAACCAGCAACACCGAAAGGTGTCCACATTATCAGCGCGATATTGCAGCGACTATGTAAGCTGCAATACAATGACCATGACATTTTAGCATATGCCGACTTCACCCCACAAATGTTTATGGAGAATGTTCACAAGGAAGGAGGCCCAATTACATTGCAACCAAATCCATGGGCGTTGGGACTATAGCGATCGAGATTGATGTTGATCTTAAACATTTCACATTTTTAGCACTCGACGGAGGTTAATGCGTGCATCAAACAATTGCTCATCTGTCTTCACGGTGGTTACTTGTGGCTTGATAGAAATATCCCAACCAATGTGGATCTGATTGCGAGGATTACCGTGTTACCCAAGATGGGGGTACACTTGTCATAGTACTTTCAAGGAAAAGATAATGACAAGAAGTTGGCAGCGAAGATGAAAGCCAAATACGGGGTAGTCCAAAATAGCCACAATTACTTGATCGACACAATTAATGACCAAGCCGTCAAGCTCACAGCAAAGCAGTTTTCCATCAAGATAGTTTGACAAAACCGCCTCAACCGATGCACAACAGGGATGATCACATCAACAAAGAAATGTGCAGCTGGGGTTCAGATGAACTGGTAGTTGTTCCTATTGAATGAACTAATGGATCATGCAGTTGCAGCGCATGAGAAGGGTAATCCCTTTACTTATTCATGGATCCTATTGTTGATTGATTTGGTTGCGTGTATGGAGCCACCACAATACCAAGGAGTGGAGATGAAAACTATCAAAGTGTGCCGAGGGGAACCATATCAAAATTTATGGGTGTTGAATGACAAGAACAAGCAGGAAGAAACCAACATATAGTTCTACATCTACATGGAAGAGCTGCAGATGAAAGTAGTCAATATCCCGCGATTGACAGAGGTCACGAGAAATAAATATAGACAGATTACGAGGCTCAGTACAGGGCCTCAAGCAATTTTTATTGAAGCATGCGCAGACCCAGCGAGGCAGTGGTTAACCACACAATACAAGTTGAATGAACAAGAGTTGGACGCCATTGTAGAGGAATGTTGAAGTGAATGGAAGACACAAGTTGGTGATGACCAATTATCGGTTTCGAGAGGATAGAAAGCCAACGGATGTGCCAAAGAAAAAAAGTGAGATGAAGGACTCAAAGGACGAGGATTAAGGCGAGGATGATCAGACATGATGCACAAGTCATGATGGTTCAAGTGACACTATGACAGATTCAAAGTTGGAAGCGCAGTGACAAGAAGCAAGAACGAAGATGTAACATACCCATTACTTGAAACATTTTATGTTTGAGGACAACATTATCTTAACTTTTATTGTAAAGTTTATATTTGGCCAAGTGGCGAAGGATGACTGTAATTTCACAATATTATTATTTAATAAAATAAAATAGGAGACACTCACCCAAAGAGACTGTTGAAAGAGTGTTTACTGACCCACTAGGTGGAATGCAATCTGCTGTAGAAGGCAATTGACAAGTGGTAGCATTAGGAACTTAGTAACTAGCTCTTGTTATGGGACAAATCCCTTCAATTGTGGTCAAAGATCCCTGAAAGATGGGACTGGAGCTTGAGGCTCATTTATTTGGAAACTGACCACTGAAAGACCTAGGCATCTTTATAAGCCATCAAATTTGAGTAGAGGCTCACACGTTTTCTGACGAGAAAATTTGCCTTGTGGTTCGGTTGTATGCACACAAGAGATTTGATGAGGCGAAGCTATGTTTTGAGTTGTAGTGTAAGTCTGTTTCACTTCTGGTAAGTATAGAGTTTACTGCTGAGTGCAGAGAGTTATTTTGAGGTGTATTGCAAGTCTCTCTTGATTGCTGGAAGTACAACCTGAGTGCCTTGATTATACACATAATCTTCTACCTAGTGGTTCAGTAAACAGGCTCGCGGGTCCAAAGGAGAAAGTGATATTGGTTGCTTCTTCTGGAGAAGTTTGGGAGGAATTGGCTTCTTTGGGTATTTGTCCACCCTATCTACATTACAGGTTCTACTTGTTATTTCATTTCCTAAGGAGTTATAATTTATTTTCTATAATTGTTGATTTAGAATTTATTAGCTGAATATTGATAGTGATCATCATGGAGAAGTAAATGTTTAATTTTCAGAACTTAATATGATTCTGTAAATAGTTGTAGAAGATATATGAATTGATACAATAAATTACTTCCCTGTATTTTTCCACACACTATCTTTGTTCCATACTCTAGTACAGGAAAGGGTGTGTAAGAATAGATAAATGATATGCAGTAAGTAGAATGATTGAATAGACAAACTCTGTTATGTTTTTCCTATAATTTTCCTTATTTGTTTACATTTTGCAATTAAATTAACTTATGTTTTAGTCATAGAAAAACATAGTAACATCCATACTATTCAGACATTGTAATATTTCTACATTTGCAACAACAGAAGAAAATAGGGCATAAAATTTAACATACTTCTGCATAAACCTAAGATTCAGTATAGGTTAACTATTCTTTGCAAAAGACAATTAATTTTTATAGCCTCTTACTAATTTCTTCCCATTCGAACCTCCTTTTAAGAATTTTAAGCATTCTGTATTTTATATATACATAGTGTTGAAACTTTCACTAACATTTATGAATTGAAACAACTATCGAAAAAAAAAACATACCTAATATGCAGATCTACTAGCACTCATTTTATCCTTGATATCATAGATCAAATAAACTCAAAACAACTTCTATTTCAGATAAATGTCTTAAGTCTCAAACCCTTATCATTATGCAGTAAGTAAAACAACGTAATACTAGTATTGGTTAAGGTTTACAACCCTTATAATCGAAACCCTTTAACTTCAAAAAAATACAAAAATCTTTTAGACATGCATTTCGAACTAAGGCATTTTTCCTTGTATAAACATATAAATAGTAATAGAGTCACATCCTGTACTAAGGGGTCAATGCCTTTGACATTAAAAAGAGCTGAACATTTGCAAAAATAAACCTAAGGTATTGACCCGGCTTCCATTGAAAATTAAATTAGACATATGATAGTAGGTCTCGACATTAAGATCAACTTCTCAAAACCTTTCGAATTTATCCTTTTACAAAAACAAGTCAGAGTTTGAAACTACAAATCTAGGCTTCTAGTCTTTCGGCTCTCGGCCTTTGAAACATTACTCAACATCTTATAAACATGGATGAATGGGTTGTTTCCCTTATCATTGCTTAAACAAAAATTGTTTAAAATAACGCAGGCTACCAGGAGTAGTGCTCTCATGCGTGGCTCTTTTAAAATGACATTAAGATTTAAAATACATAACAGTTACAATAACCTTGTTCTTTTTCATTAATCAAATTGTCGAGGGTTGAACTGTTTCAAAATTACAACATTTGTTACACAGTAAAACACTGTAGAGTCAGCGAAGAGGTAGGTCAGGGATTTAATCCTCCCTACACTTGTCCTATAGCTTATAAACATTACAACCATGACAATATCCACAGGAAGACCAGAAGATTGGAGTTTCGGCTAAAACCAGACAAGGACAGACAGTTTGCCAAGTTGCAACGTACAGGAAACCACCGAAGCTTACCAGGGTTCAAGATTTCCCCCCACTTAGTTTCAAAAATAAGAACCCAAAACCGAAGAACACCTGCCATATAACATAGAGCATAGTTAAAAGATAGCAAATGAAGCTAAAAAAAAATACAGATAACTGCAAACAATATGAATAATCATGAGTAGCAAGAATGGAAGTAACGACTTACATTTCAGAAGAAACCTTGTTTTCTGAGCTGAACATGCCCACTACGATGAGAACCGGAACCAAACATATCACTAGCACACTCAACAAAATGAAGGACTCAGCTATTGGAGCTCACTGTGCAAAACTTACAAGTTGCAGGTCGGGGTTTCGAACCCTGAGAGGTGCCTCCAAAACATCTCTGTAAACCCTAAGAAATCGCAGCGTGTCGGCCTCTCCAAACCCCACTCCCTGCCAAATGAATGCCAATGTTATGCTCTCATCGAGGTAAGCCCAAGCACTTAGGGCTAGCAGCACTACCAAGAAAACCACATGAAGACTGGCCATGGGGGATGCCACTAGACTCTCCACCCAAAACAATTTAAATGCATTTTAATTACTATATCTACGAAGTACATCACACCTGCCATCGTGTAATAACAAAGTTAAGGTTTCGGTCAGGTATAAGTTACAACTATATTATAGCATGGATATGATTAATCTAAGGTCAAAACATGATTATATATCCAAGTTTTTACATTTTTCTTTCCATTACAACATATCCTAGGTTAAGGTTCGATTGTCCATTATGGCGATACTTACGACTATAATATAACATGGTTACACTATCGTTGCATGTTTCCAACCCTTGTATATTGTATAAAGACCATAAAATACACATCGAAACGATAGTATAAGCTATTGTTACAATTCTCTAATAGTTAAACATCCTTGGTATAAATTAATAGAAGAAGTGCATATAGTGTATAGATATAACTATACACTATTGTCAAGTCACTATAATAACATTATTATATAAGTTATGTATATAGTGCATAAGATTAAAAGATAGCTTTAGTATTACATTGCTAGTATCTAAACATAGGTTATGCCTCCTTTAATGTGACAACCAATGCATGGTATATCTCCTAGGAATAGGATTTAAATACCTAGTCTTAAAAACAAAGTTCTAATACCTTCCACTATATTTTAATACAAGGCGAATGTATTAATAATAATTACAAATTCTGAGATTCAAATAGAAGTTACATAAATAACTTGAGTATAACTGAAGATCAAACTAGGATAGATCTCACCAGAATTACTTCAAATTACTATACTTCCTTCTATAAACATTAAAGTTTAACTAAAGTTAAATAGGACCTCTTTATGCTTTTCGAGACAGTATTTTTCTCTTACCTATAATCTCCAACAGAAGTTCAATGCTTTAGCCAAATAGTTAAGTAAGCCTCGGGGTGCCCATAGGACCCCTTCATCATCAACATAAAAAGTAAATAGTTAGCATATATAATGATTTCAATATGAGTCTATAAAGTATCGACAGCTACGTAAAGAGACCATAACTGATCTAGGATGCATGAAGTAACATAACAACATCCAACAATAGTATATTATATATATAACAACATGATACATATTTCGTAATACATTATACACACATATTCGATGTAATAGGTCTAGTACATTGAGACGACTAGCTAAACAAACAAACATCTATTATACTTCCACATGGTAATTATAGCAATTAATACTACTCTGAAAATTTTTAAATTTTTGTGATTTGTGGGATGTTACATGTGGTATCAGAGCGCGAGTTAAAAATCTAGGCCTGAAATAGGATCACGCACACAAAACATAAAATAAAATCAGAAAATTTAGTTATGAACTTTTATTTAAATTTGTTTATGTACAGAACAACTTGATGTTTAATTCGCAGGTATGGACATACTGGAGGAATCAGCAGAGGACAGATCTCCTCATAATGAACATAATAATAACAAACATGAAAACATTAATGAGGAAATATGTGTAGAATTAAATGACCAATCATCTGAATTGTTACGTACTGTTAAGGATTTAAAAACTGAAATAAGAAGTGTTAAGGAAGAAAACGAAAGATTTTTAATAGCATAAGAGGAATTAAATCATATTTTATTGGATAAGTACCATCAACATGAAAAAGATAAAAGAACCGAAGTAAAATATGAATCTGGAACAATGTCCTACAAACATAGAGATAAGAAAGTAAAGTACTATAAAATTGAAAGTAACTCTTCTTCCTCTGAATATGATGATAAAACTTATCGCATAAAATATAATTCAGATCAGGACAACAGTGATAGTGATTGTGGTCCTAAGAAAATACGTAAAAATTATGAACAAATTTCAGGAGAGTTTAAAAAGATAAAGCCTCCAACTTTTAATGGCAAAAATGAAAAGGGAGAGGTAGCTGAAGCATGGTTGTCCGGTATAAAGAAGTATTTTCATATGTATAATTACTCATCTCAATTAAAAGCTAAGATGACCATATACAATCTGACCGGAAGGGCAGACATTTGGTGGCAAGATATCAAGAGAGTTAAAAACCTTAAGGACAAGAATATAAAATGGAGTATATTTAAGAAAATGTTTAAGAAAAAGTTTTTATCCGAACAGTGTTACGAAGATAATTCAAAGGAATTTTATGATTTAAAGATGGGTTCCATTAATATGAAGGAGTTATGCAGCAAATTTCTTAGCTGGTTAAGGTATGTAACTTACCTAGCTGAAGAAAAACCTAAGATTCAAAGGTTTCTAAGTTGCTTACCCTTCAACATAAAGGACATAATTGAATACGATAACCCTTCAATTCTTGAAGAAGCTATGAAGAAGGCTAATTTCTCTTTTGAACAGAATAAGAGAAGAGAAGGTGTATCGAGTTGGAGGAATAATAAACCAAGTAATTATGAGCATAAGAAGAATAATTGTAATTTTAAGAATTCTGGAAATAATAAAAATTTCCATAATAGAAATTTTCAGAATAATAATAATTACAGAGGTAATACACCACATAATTTTATTGCTGCAAGGAATGTGCCTAATAATAATAACAACAACAATAATAATAATAACACCAGAAATGCTGAACAAAGGCCACCTTTGAAGTGTTTCGACTGTAATGGACCACATGCCAGAGCAAACTTCCCACTCAGAAGAAAGACAGTCAACAACATTCACACCATACAAGCGGAACCAATAGTTGGTGATGTAGCAAGAGAAATTCCCAGGATTAATGCAGTGCTGGAAAATCGGAAAGTAGACCATAAAACTTATATGGTCGAGATCGAAGGTATGATACAAAACAAATTTATTTCAATTTTAATAGATCCAGGTGCAAGTTTGAGTTGCATATCACTTGATTTACTGAAAATTTGCAAGTTAAAGGTATAAAAATTTGATAACTCATGGTTAGTTAAGTTAGCAACAGGCACTAAAAGAAAAGTTATAGAATTTGTCAAAAGTTGTGATTTACTTATGAGTCAGCTGAAAGCACAAGTTAAATTGAATGTTTTTCCATCAGTGTCATATGATGTATTAATTGGGATGGACTGGCTTGAACATCATAGAGTAATACTTAACTGTTATGAAAAGTCTTTTTCTTTTTTGAATAATGAAGGGGAAACTGAAACAATAAAAGGAATTGCTAGAAAAACATCCGTGAGACAAATTTCTGCTTTACAAGTAAAGAAAGCTATAAGAAAGGGTTGTAAAATGTTTGATGTGAATGTGATTAATGACGAATGTTCATCTAAAGAAGATAAGATAAAACTGGAAGACATACCTATTCTTAAGGACTTTTCTGATGTATTCCCAGAAGAAATTCCAGGATTACCTCCAAAAAGGGAACTTGATTTTACCATTGAATTAGTACCGGGTGCAGTACAAAACTCAAAGGCTCCTTATAGAATGAATATTCTGGAGTTAAATGTACTAAAATCTCGGTTGAAAGAATTAATTGATAAGAACTACATAAGGCCAAGTGTGTCCCCTTGGGGAGCACCGATTATCTTTGTTAAAAAGGATGGTACTTTGTGACTGTGCATATATTACTGTCAACTTAATAAAATGACTATTAAAAATTGATATCCCTTGCCCCGCATTCACTATCTATTCGATCAGGTATGCGGAGAAGAGATATTCACTAAAATTGACTTAAGGTCTGGATATCATCAAGTTAGAATAAAGCATGAAGACATTTTCTAAACTACTTTCAGAACTCGTTATGGACACTATGAGTTCGTGGTTATGCCTTTTGGGATAACTAACGCACCGACAGTCTTCATGTGTTTAATGAATAACGTTCTACATAAGTACCTAGATAAGTTTGTAATTGTGTTCATTGATGATATTCTAATTTATTCAAAAACTAAAGAAGAGCATGACGAACATTTAAGAATAATTCTGCAAGTTTTAAGAGAACATAAACTCTATGCTAAGTTCAGTAAATGTGACTTTTATAAAGATAAAATACAGTACTTAGGTCACATAATATCTAAAGACGGAATTTCTGTTGACCCAGATAAAATAAGAGCAATTAATGAGTGGCCTGTCCCTAAAGATGTACCTGATGTACGGTCATTTATGGGGATAACAGGTTACTACAAAAAGTTTATTGAAGGATTCTCTAGATTTGAGAATCCCATAACTTCTTTGCAAAAGAAGGGAAACAGATTCGTCTGGGATAAAAAATGTGAAGAAAGTTTTAAGAAGTTAAAATAATTATTAACAACTGCACCTATATTAAAAATTGTTGATCCCAATACGCATTTCGTTGTATGCACTGATGCATGCAACGATGGACTTGGTGGGGTCTTAACTTAAGAAGGTCATGTTATTGCATATGAGTCTAGGAAGTTAAAAATCTACAAAAAGAACTACGCAACTTCTGATCTAGAGATGGAAGCCATGATACATGCACTAAAAATGTGGTGCCGTCACTTGATTGGAAGAAAGTTTTTACTAATGATAGATAATAAAGGCTTAAAATACTTGTTGGATCAAACAAATCCTAACTCGAGGCAAGCTAGGTGGCTAGCTTTCCTTAGCGAGTACAATTTCGAGATTCAACAAATTAATGGTAAAGAAAACAAAGTTGTTGATGCCTTGAGCAGAAATGCCAAATTAAGTTTTGTGGTAGCAATCAACATATTTAAGACAGATCTGGAAAATCAGATCGAAGAAGGAATTAAGCAAGATGAAAATTATCAAAAATTGCATGATAAAGTTGCTGAACATTTATCTGAAAATTTAATAACAGATTACAACATTAATGAAAAGGGATTAATGACTTATAAAAAGAGAATTTATGTACCTAATGTGTCAAAAGTTAAACTGTTGATTTTGGATGAAGTTCATAATTGTCCTTATTCAGGACACCCTGGTTATTAGAAAATGATAACTATGTTAAGAAAGGATTATTTTTGGCCCAACATGAAGAATGAAGTGGCTGAATACATAGCTAGGTGTTTTGAATGTCAAACAATTAAGGTTGAACATCAACACCCAGCTAGCCTATTACAGCCATTACCAATTCAAGAATGGAAGTGGGAAATTATAAGTATCGATTTCATAACAGGTTTGCCTAAGAATCAGAAATAGAATGAATCAATAATGGTGGTTGTGGATAAACTTAGTAAATCTACTCATTTTATTCCTATTAAAACTACTTTTAAAGCTGTTAATATTGTAGATGTGTTTATGAAGAAAATCTTCCGCTTACATGGAATTCCAAAGGTAATTATTTCTGATCGAGATTCCAAGTTTACTGGAAACTTCTGGACAACATTATTTAAAGGTTTAAATACTAAATTGAATTTTAGTACTTCTTTCCATCCACAAATTGACGGACACACTGAAAGGGTTAATCTGATTTTAGAAGACATATTAAGAATGTATGTTAAAGATCAGCCAACTGTTGTGAGGAAAAATGCACCTATAGTTCAGGGGAGAAACTACCAACTTACGGTGATAAAGGTAGACTTACAAGCATTCTGCAAGTACAATGAATAAGTGAAGAGATTAGGGTTTAGATATGTATGCGCCTTATTTAGAAGGTTGATCCTAGCTTTGCCTCCCTCACTCTTCGATGCTTATCCAGTGTCACAATGCCCAAACCTACAAAATGACTTGATACCTTTCTCAAATACATTTGACTACTTATATAAGACTCATATACATGACATAATAAGACATCAAACTATAAGCAAATAGTAATCAAATCTAAGACACACATGAATAGGTCATATTTGGAAAGAGAAGAACATCTAATCTTTATTAATGAATGAAAGCAAGTACATAAAGTTATACCTTCTTTCAAGCTTGGCACTTCACGAAACCTAGATTCAAGGTCTCCTGCTTTTGTTCTCCAAGGATCCCAACCTCTAATCAACTGTGCTAGGGTTTACCAAAAACTGAGGCACAAGAGAGGGGGATGAGGGTCTCCATTCGTCTAGCATAACAATGTTATAAGCTTGGTCCCCCCACATGGCCCTTCTACCCTACTTATATCGTCAGTGAAGGAGAGGAAAAGAAGTTATAACCGCTCAAGAGGTTCCCCAACCAACTTAACTTATCCAAATTTTGAGATTTTGGCTTGTACAGGAATGTACTCTACTCTATAGTAGACAAAATAGCGCACATATGGAGGTGGGCACTACTTTAATGAAGCAAAGTAGGGTATAGGCACCACTATCATGCATGTGTACCAACGCCCATGTGAAAAAATGGCCAAAAACAGGCTTTTCTGCTCATTTTCAGGAGATGGTTTGGTCCGAAAAAATGTTCCCAAGGGTTGTAATCATCAAATGGGTCAAGAATGAGGTAATTTCAACCATTTTTAGTGTCCCAAATGACCCCTCAAAACACAAGTGTCATGTTGTGTGACTGAACTTGATCTCAAGAAGTGTCATCATGCGACCAAGGAATGCAAGTGTCATCATGGACAAAGACGTATCATTTTAAGTTATAACAGATGCCCCCTAATGTATGAGGTCAGAGGGAGTGCGGGAAACGATGGCCGAAATACATTATAAGTAACAAAGAGTTGAATCATGGATGAACTGGAGAAACCAAGAATCATAGGCTCAAATGAAGTACCTGAAAGCAAAGGCAATGTCAGACAAACTTATCCTTGGGGTAACTGTCCATGTTCAAATAATGAAACATGACCTCCAAGAGGATACAATAATGATCCAAATACTGATGCATATATCATGGCCACTAAAATACAAGCGTGGATCCATGATGAACATAAGTGTAAACATAGCCACATAAATACAAGGTGGATCTATGTCCAAACTGGAGAACATAGCCATAAAGAACAAGCTGGATCTATGTCTCATCAAGAGCCAAAAAGAGTGTGGTTCAGTCTTGCGCAACTTAGGCGATAACATAAATAAGGTGATGCTATCAAGGATCCCAAGGTCTTCATCCAAAAACAACCCAAGGTACAAACCTATCCATGTGAATAAATGAGTTGATGTCGAACATGGGAGGAATCGTTTGATTATCGATCATTGATGTATACCATTAACAAATGCGAAGGTGTCCACCAATAATGAAAATGGAACCCAAGGTACCTAGTACATTCAAGCAAGTGTGAATAAATGGTCTTGTCATCGAACACTTGAAGAATCTATTGGATTGGAGACATTGATGTATTCCCATCTATCCAATAGTGAGGGAAACTGCCACTAATGACTGCAATCCCCAAGGTACTAACCAAAACTCTAAACTTCATTCCCAGAGCACAATGAGTTGAATTTGATGGGAAGAAGTCCATTGGAAGGGAGGCCTTAATGCATCCTCCATCATCCAACATGAGGGACACTCAACAGGTATGAGCTAATTTGGAGTAGGACTGAACACCTGATGAAACGTACTGGCACCAAGGAATGGCCGACACATGAGGTCAAGGAAATTGCAGAATGGCTGACACAGGTTATATCCTTGAATAGTGAGCACAACACAAGAGTGACTTAGGCAGTTTTTAACATAAAGAGACCACGATACAAATCTACAATGTAGGAGACATTAAAAGATTATCCATATGATTAGAAGACTAACCAAATGAACGAGTAAGAACTCTGAGATTCGTTTTATCCTAAGGCCAAATACTAGAACCCAACTTGTTTTATAGACTCAAAACAAGTGTTTTCCTCAAGGAGATAGTTGACTTGCTGCCATCATATTGAAAGATATTTTAACATTCTTCCCTTCCCTTTCCTTTTTCATTTTTTAACCAGCTTGACAAAGAACTAAAGCATGCATGGTATATCTCCTAGGAGTATGATTTAAATACCTAGTCTTAAAAACAAAGTTCTAATACCTTCCATGTCATGTCCCATCTCGTCAATCCAATGCAAGGGAGGGAGCATGACCAAACATACCGGGCTTATAGACAATCTCAGCCCAATTCAAAATGCTAAGAAAAGCATGGATAAATAAAACTTGTGCATACATATTCATACTCAACAAGCACAACATAATTAAACACTATATATGCACAGAGTTTCATCATGCATTCAGCATATAAACAACAGTCATTAATTAAAACATTGCAGAACATAGAATTAACACAATTCAATTAATAAACACAGCGGAATAACCATAATAACGCACACGCAGAAAGGAATACATCAACCTATTTCTTCCAGGAAGAATAATGAAACAATTATACAATAATCACTCGCATTCCCATGATATGCACAGGCTTCATTCCAACTAGCTTAAGATAACCATATCATTCAATTGACATGAATAATTAAACATGCAGAACAGAACACAAAATGATCACAATTTCAACCACAAAGAATAGTTATCTTTAAGATGAAACTCTCCAACAACTGGTTATGTGAGAGGAACGTTCCACCCAACCATAGGTCTCTGTCCAGCCTATATCTTTCCAACTGAGAGACCACCCCCGAGCTGGGTTGTGTATCCACTAAGGAGGAACTAGATGGGCTCACTCACAACCATGGTTTCACTCAATAGTCATTCTAGGCCAACACACAGTTGGGTTTACCTAGCATGCAATAAGCAGAGGAGGAGGGTGCTAAGCTAGTGAGCTCAACCATAGAGATACAGACATCTCAGGCTAATTTCAAGCAATCCAATCGTCTGTTCAAACATTCACACTTGGATTTCTCACAATTCTGTCAACAAATAACTCAATCCCGTCACTAGGTTTCTGGCCTCTAAAAACTATGTTTTCCAATCGATTTTAGGGTCTTTAATACTCTCAATTTCACCTCAAGGTTCATAAATATGGATCCCCCATTGGATTTCACTATCAAATACCAATTCTAGGCGTTTATGGCTCTTCAAAACGTGGGTTCTTGCAAAGTTGCGATTTCTGGTTTTTATCACTGTTGGGCATGTGTAATGGACGAAAACTGAAGCTGGGATCTTCAACAATAGAATGGGAATGAGGAAGAACCCATTCCCATGAGGTAGAGTGACTTGTGGTACAAGAAAAACAGATCCCATACCTGCCATACAAATTTCTGGGATGCCCATGCTCCATTGAAGCCATGGATTGATTTCCTCAACAACTTTCTTACACAGAATTAAATGTCAGCAAGCAAAGTCAAATGGGTTCTCAAAATGACATTTGGTAGCTTATGGATCAATCCCACAAACCCCCTCACCACTCCCTAGTGGATACACATGGCCCCTTATCATTTGTTGCTTCCATAACAACTTTTGGTATTTTATTGCATGATGTTTATTTACATCATTTTACAATGTTCCATGGCTAAATAGCACATGGATAACATAATATCTAATACTTTCCTTTTTAAATAAAAATCCGAGCATCCACTGGCGGGGCCTTTGCCTTGAGCTCCATGCTAGGAAAACATACATCACATGTATACAATATTTACATTAAAATCCAATATATCCTATGGGTCAAAATGGGGTATTACAATCCCCTCCCCCTTAGAATAACATCATCCTCGGTGTTTCAATACTTAGGAATACATATCCAATTTACACGTCCAAAATTTTCAAAACATTTTACAGGTATGCCCTGCATTCTATCTTTTACTTTGAACTTTCAGGACCAAGTCCTTTGGCCTCCACGAGCTACTCCTGTTGGTTCTGATATTCCATCTTTTCACAAGTTTGAAAACTTTATGGCTGCCACCCTCTTACTGTTACTTTGGTGGGCAATTGCCAAGACAATGATGTCCTCCACATTTCCAACATTTTAGTGGCTGCTTCATCCTTACCTACTCAATCTCCTTTGAGTCTTCCCACCTAGAACGTTTCTTATTGGACCGATTGGATGAATGCCTCTACATTGACCCAATGTCTCCTCTACTGCTAATTGCTTCTAGAATTCTTTTTACCTCCCTTTGCAGACAACTAGAGTCCTGCAAAATATTGTGGTTCAACTCATTCTACTTCTTCTGTATCTTGAGCATTTGTCCAAGGTTTTCTTGGGTCTTGGAAATTGTTTGAAGAAGACTTTCACCCAATTCCAACAAACTATGGTCTGCTGCAATGGTCTTTGTGCGCAACTAATTCTCACTTTACTTACAAGCAACACTTGCATCACAACAGTTTCCACAAATTAGTTTCACTTTCCCACTTGTGAAATTCATCATTATAATTTTCTTAGGCGAAGCATAACATAACATTAAAATAATTCAGTCAATTAGCTTCCTAATTGATATGAAATCCCATGCTTTATCCATGAGACTTTCATACTTTTCATTCTTTCCCAATAGGCACATGAGCCCATTCATGTCCATTCTTTCACAGTGAATTAACTATTTCAGCATTCACAATTTATTTCAAGCAAATAAACACACTCTACTTTCAGCCATACATGCATTCAATAATTTTCTGTTTTTATAAATGCATCAATAAAAAGGAAAGAGAGAGTAGTAAGAGTTTTCTCCTCTCTGTCTTGTTCCATTCTGGAACCCACACCACCATTGTGGTTTTCATGCTCCTAGCCTCTTTCACTTCCATGTGAATGTTTGACCAGCCCTTCTTGGCTATGACACTTAGTGTCTATGGTCTATCTTGGGTCTCTCAACCATGGAACCTTTCCACATGGTGATCCACAACACCTTTGGCTGCTAGAACCCCCACAAGTCCACTAACACCATCATTCATTTATGCTCAAGATTAGCTTTTTAGGACAGTCACATGTCCACATGCATCCTTAATATGCTTTCATAGTCCTTGCTTCTAGCAATACCTACACTCAAACATCGAATCAATTCACATGTTTAGTTTAATTTCGTAGGTTTTATCTCTAAACAAGAGTTTAGGAAATCATGATGAAATCATGTACACATGTATATTCATATTAAATAAGCAAGAAGTTGCAAGATAACCAAATACTTATCTGCATTGGATGTCTTCACTTTATTCCACAGGATCCTCTTTGCTTTACAAGCCTTGGTTCACCTATGGACTTGGATGTTTGGCCAACGCGCAGGCTGGTCCACAACATCAAGTAATCTTGGATGTTTAGCCAGCATGTAGGCTGCTCCAAAAAATAAAATAATCCTGGATGTTTGGCCAGCACGTAGGCTGCTCCACAACATCAAATAATATTGGATGTTCGGCTATAACACAGGATGCTCCACAACATCAAATAATTAATGCCCTACCAGTACATCTTCACGCCGATCGGATTTACCAAGAACTTGGTGGTGCCCAACCAGTCCCATACCTGGTTGGCCCTCTCCATTGCCAAGCCAACACATCCATCTGGATCATCAGCCAATGGAAGGAAACTGCGCCACTGACCATTATAGGTCAAGCCTCTACTACTCTGCCTAAGGCTTGCATCAACCTTTCACACATATCACAACCCTTCATGCGCATACCAATTCTTCACCCACACAAGGATGGCACTCCTTCTCTTGTGCAAACTAGCGGTTCCCTTTAAGAACTCTTTAGGTGAATTTATTAACTGCAGTCTATCATGGCCCCATGATACCCACTCACACTACACAAAGGTTACCACTACTCATACAGTCCTCTTGAGTACCATTTTCTTCACTTTTCCCTTCAATGTGCAACACCAATTTGCATATGTATAATATGACAACACAAGATGGATAAGCAAGCTCATCAGTATTGCTGCTCTAAAACTGTAAACATATTTCATAACATTCACTATCCAACATTGAAACACCAGGAATGCGTCCATTCCCTTAGGGTGTAGTCAATATTGGCATCCCTAACATAACTCAGCACTAGAAAGGTGTGCACTCCTCACTGATGTGAACTATGTAGGTCCTAATCATACTTCAAGCAGTCTGAATAGTATAAAAAAATGGAATATGCTCTATGCAGTAATTTTAACAATTAGATATGCCCATATACATATATATAGAGAGAGAGATATATATCAGTCTGGGTTTACAGAACCCTTATCCATTTTGAAGATGTAATTGCTCTTCACTAATGAGGAATGGGGGCTCCTTCTCTGAGTTGATAGTCCCTCTGTTTGCCATCCCAACTCCTTTTGATGTTACATAACTCTCATATGTCTTACTGACATAATCTTTATCATCTTACTCATATTGTTTACCAATCATGCAGTGCAGATGGGGCATTATCAAAATATCCAATGGCATTTCACCTGAAACCCATTTCCAATGTATGGGACCCTTCCCATGAAGTTTGGCTTCTGTAGACCATATCTCATTGTCTTACTGCAATGTGTCTTCCTGGCACACTTATTAAATAGCCAAAAAGTCAGCAACATTTAACAATAAAATTCAAATCTGATTGTGTCATAACCAATCAATGGCACTAATAATTAAATTCAATATGAATTTGCAATTATGTTCATTGCAGAAATCAATTTGTTTAGTCATGAGGCTATCCTCATACTGTTTGTCTCCTGTAAGTGGCACGACTCTGCCCATTATGGATTTATTCTTGCTACCATATATGAGAATCCACTTGCAACATGTCCTCCTGATACATTTTATATAAGCCAAATAGTCATTAGTCATTCATTAGCAAAATTCGAATTCTGAGATTTACAAATCCGAATTGACAATCTTTTCTACACATAAACTATTTCACAGCCATGAGATCCTTCTCATGATGTTTGGCTCTTTCACATGGTAGATTCCAGCCTTCATCATGGTCTTACCCTCATTTCCATGCCTTGAACAATCTACCTGTAATTGGAAACTTCAACCAGCCAAACACTTGTAAGTCTCCATGCATATAATATTTCATTGCTACAACAGTCACTGAAGCATTTTTAGGATTATAACATTCCATAATTCAAACACTTCGAGCTGTTAACATATCAATATCACCAAAACTCATTTACTTCACGTGCATCATTATCATACTAAAATTGCAAGGTACAATCACATCATTCATGCAATTTAAAAGAAACTTTCAGATACTCATCATTTCTCAGTCCTATGATTTATAGAACTCTGCCCTTCCGTAGATTATTCCAATAGCCCATCGATCATGACTGCCCTTGTCATGCACTTACTATTCTGCATTCATAGCAGCTCATGAAATGATCTCGTAATTTTCGACAATTCATCATTTCATCTATTATCTAATTGCAATGAATCATACACATCACAACCGTGCATTCGCACAATGCATCACAACATGTGCATCCACCCACATGCATGCACATCTATAATGTTTACACAAGATTTTCAAGCGCATTCATTCAAGGCATAACTACAAGATTTATAAAATTTCTTACTGCATATTTGCTCAATGCTACCTTGCATTGGTTCATGAATACTATGCATTCGAACATATTATGGCCTAACCATGGCCACCTCATATAGCATATGTTACCATAATTAGAACCACTAGTCCTCACTTGCTTTGATTATTAAGATCATAACCAACATACACATGGCACGATATATTTTATATCAATGCAATTGAAATTTCTAAACAGTCACATGGTATGAGGCCTCTTTCCTTCGCCACTCAATGCTCCACCACACTATGGTAGTATGGCATTCACATGAATGCATTTTAACTCTAAATGCATACCATTTTATGATTATTAAATATGGTTCAAGGGATTCTTACCCAGTCCTCTTTCAACACTTATGTAATCATCATCAGTAAACCATTACCTGCATGGCTTCCATTTACACCTTTGATTTTACTTGATCCATTGGTCTCTTGCAGAGGATTACATAATTCTTCCACCATGTTAAATTTTTAGAATTTACTTCAATCTGATCTAGGATCTTAACTGAGAGAACAACATGTACAGCAAATCTACAGCATATCAATCATGGATACAATAATGTAAGCACACAAGACACACAGAGTTTACTTGGGGAAAACCATAAAGGTAAAAAACCCCAATAACTTCGTCAGAGATAGATAGAGAAATGATACAACCAGAATATAAGAGATTTTCTTCTCCTAGCAGCAGAGCCTCCTCCTCCACAAGTGCGCCACTCTCCAAAGTGTGAGTGAGAGAATATAATGTGTAAAATGAGAGAGACGCACTCTCTATTTATACACTAACTTGACTTGACCTTTACTAAATTAGGTCGGCCTCAACTTAACCACTTAACATAATGCTGACTGGGCCGACCCCTACTAGGGTGGTCTAATAACCCTTTTACCCACATGGCCGACCCCCAATAGGGTGGTCTAATAACCCTTTGACCCACATGACTTATACAGGGCCGACCCCAACAAGCTGGTCTAATAACCCATCAAGTATAAGTTACAACACTTACAATATAAATGACGACACTTCCATATAGAGGAATAATAACATCTCTATAGGAATACAAACACTTCAGTATAGAGGAATAATAACATCTCTATAGGAATACAATATACATATATGTGAAATACATTCCGAAGTTACATATACATCAACACTCCTTCCTAACTAGGAAGGTATTTCTTGACACAGGTCTTCTAGCACAAGTCTTCTTCTCTAGATCATCATCAACGAATCATCATCCTCGAATCATTGTCATCGTCACTGCTGCTACTATCTCAATCAATCTCTGAATCTACTCGTCATAGGAAGTTCTACAAAGCCAATCTTTTTTCATACTGGATGTAGGCCCACCACCTACAGGTCTTCATCATCTGTGTGAACGGTCTGATAGAGGTCGCCTCTCAGGACTAATTTTATGTGTGGATGCAATATTGGAAAGAGTATCCCAGGAACATTTATGTGCCTAAGCACGACCAATAAGATCTCCCAGGACTGATTACATGCATCTCCTCCACAATACCTTTAAAGAGCATCCCAAGAACATTTATGTGCCGCAACACAACCAGTAAGATCTCTAAAGAGCATCCCAGGACTTATTACGAGCACACAGCTCAACCTCTCGGATCTCCATGACTAATTACATGTGGATAGACAAAACCTTTAAAGATCATCCCAAGAGCATTTATGTGCCACAGTACAACTGAGAAGATCTCTAAAGAGCATCCCAGGACTAATTAGAAGCACACAGCTCAACCTCTCGGATCTCCAGGACTGATTACATGTCTCCGTAGTAATACCTCATCCTAGGACTGATTACGAGGACACAACTCAACCTATCGGATATCTAAGGACTGATTACATACTACATAGCAA
Organism: Larix kaempferi; assembly: GCA_027924585.1. Classification (NCBI taxonomy): domain Eukaryota; kingdom Viridiplantae; phylum Streptophyta; class Pinopsida; order Pinales; family Pinaceae; genus Larix; species Larix kaempferi. Next base: position 4,037,334 of record BSBM01000816.1, on the reverse strand, counting down.
TACCGAAAATAATATCCCAGGAACATTTATGTGCTGCAGCACGACCGACAAGATCTCCCAGGACTGATTACATGCTATTTGCACAACCTGCCACATATCATCTCTAACCTCCAAGTATCAAACTGATACTCATGATCCCATAGATCATCATCGCACAAAGCATCATCCTAATGCTCATGATCACACTGATCATCATCACTGTACCATCCTGATACATATCATCTGGAGCAACATCCTGAAGCTCGTCATCATGATCATCCTGATCATACAATGCATCCACCTGATGCATACCAAGTATCTACCTGATACATATCATCATACATGATCCACCTGATCATACAGTGTATCCACTTGATACAAATACAAATACATGATCCACCTGATCATATCTGATACATATCAACATACATGATCTACCTGATCATAAAATGTATCCACCTGATACATATACAGATACATGGTCCAAGCATCCAACATGATGCATACATACATATACATATAAATGATCCAACTGATCATATCCAGCATCATCCTGATGCATATATAGAGTAGTAACTAGAGCATCGTCCTGATGCTCATCATCCATGATCCTCCTAATCATCATAGCATCGTCATCTTCAAATCATCTCATCGTCCATGAAGCACAGCCCAGATGCACATCATCCAGCACTTACACCACCGACATGGGAGAACACATCTACCACCATTCGGGGAAGGCTCCAGCCCTTACTTTTTCACCATGGGAGAACACATCTACCACCATGTGAAAAATGGCTTAGCAATTACATCACAACCAAGGGAGAACACATCAACCATGTCAGAAAAGCTCATGTGCATCTGCATCTTCCGGTCTCATCACTTCCCTTTGGAAGGAACCTTGATCGAAAGTGCACCAAGCCTCTCTTAGAAGTACTCAAACTCCACTCTGGCCAATGGCTTGGTCAATACATCTGCAACCTTCTCATCGCAACATGCTCTGCTTCGGCTATACTCAATGCTACGTAGGACTGCTTCCTGCTAAACCAAGAGATCACACCTGATTCCATACTGAAGCAGCACTGCCTACCCAATATGAATCAACATAACCCTACAAGTTAAACTTTTGATTCGCATCATACTTGAACCCATAATCAACTGTACCCTTCAGGTACCTCAGAATATGCTTTACAGCAATTAGATGAACACTCCTCGGATCTGTCAAGAAGTGACTCAATGTGTTCACAGCAAAGCAAATATCTGGTCTCGTGTTCATCAGGTACATCAAGGACCCAATCATCTGACGATACATAGAGATATCAACTGGCTCAGATGAAGCATCACATAGAAGCTTCAGGTTCGATGCCATAGGTGTGACCATGGCCTTGCAATCCATCATCCTGAATCTCTTCAGGATATCTACTGTGTGCTTCCCTTGACCAAGGAAGATCCCACCTGCACTCTGCCACACCTCCATACCTAGGAAATAATGCATCATTCCCAAATATTTCATATCGAACTCGGAAGCAAGCTTCCTCTTAGTATCTGCAATCAATCTGTCATCACCTGTAACAAACAAGTTATCTGTATACAAAAGTAGTATCACTGGATTGCCTTCATCAACCTTGTAGTAAAGGTTGGAATCCGCTTTACTCTTGGTAAAGCCCAAACTAGATAGAAAGCTGCCTATCCTACCAAGTTCTGCACACATATATGACTACACCATTCAAGATGGTTGTCTTGAAATCCATCTGGTGTATCTTCTATTTCATCACTTTTATATTTCTCTATGCTGCCATCTGCAGCATGCTTGATCTGATAGTTCCATTTGAAAGTCACAACAGACTTCCCTTTAGCTCTTGGGACCGCATCCCAAACATCTTTCTTCATGATCGACAGATCATGGCATTCTTCCCGTATCCTGGGAACTTCAATATCTTCAATAGATAATTTTTTTGCTTGAACAAATGTTGTAGTCCTTCTTTTGTAGGTGAAGGTATACGGTCTTTTCTACAAAACAAGTTAAATTGCATGATTAGAAACATCTCAGAATTTTCAGACAAATTCTTACACATAAAGAAATATGTCATACAGTCATGCAATTATCTTAGCCAATGCTTCAATACAACATTTATCCATGTTCCACAACTTTCTAGATGCCTTCGAGTCTCTACCAGAACAGTGTTAAGAGTTTGCACTACTCCCAACATGTCAGCAAAGAGGTTTCATTCTAGATAAGTAGCACTGGAATGTTGTACAGTGCCATAGGCCACTTACCCATCACATGCATATTAGTAGTATACTGTTCATTAATGCAATCATTCTAATATGCACAATACATATCCCGAGTCTAGGAACATGAGCATATACATCATTGAAGAATTTTATTTAAACAAACAAATATGTAAGAAATGTTAAAAAAATACTTATCTTTGTTTGGTTGCTGGGTGGACTCCCTCTGAGTCTTTGCTTCATTGCAGGAGCTGTTGAAGTAGCTTCTTCTACACCTTTCTGTTGTGGAATGTAGAAAGATGGTCAACTCCCTCTAAATATCTGCATCCTTGCAGAAACTACTGACGTGTGCTCCTTTGCTTTCTTGCAGGAACAACTAGAGTGTGCTCCCTCTTGATCTTTGCTTCCTGGATTACCTGTCCTTGAACTTATATCCATCCTTAATCACTATGCATGCTTATTAGTATCATCATTGTGTTATCCTTGAGATATCATACATAATCAAACATTTATTAGTATAATCTTAATACTATCAAAACACAATAATCTTACACATGTATAGCCATGATCATTTCAAACAGAAATAATAATCATTTCAAGGTTTATATAGGAATCTTATGGTTAGTCATATCATAAATTAAAGTAAGAAACATAATATGCATACAACCATGACTATTCAAACCTATGACTTCATGAATAATCATTATCAACAACACAACAGTATAAGATCCTAACACAAGGTAGGATTCTAGCTTGATATAGGAAAAACATACCTGGATTAGCATGCTAGCTAGTTATGTATAAGATACCCGCATAATGTCTTGTGGTTCTCTTCAATGACTTGTGCTAGTAACCTGCATGTCTCATAGGTTAACCATTGTAGGACCAAGTTATACATACCTCGAAAGTAGATCTTCTATGTGATCCATGACAATGGATGAATCTTTGTCTTCATGTCACCATGATCATATATTCTTGAAGTAGAACATGATTTGTCTTTATTGGTGTACCTTTTATGTTAGCGAACAACATAAATCTCATACAACATCGCAATACATTAGTACATTCATAAGTTTCAAAACCTTAATCAATGACTATCTTCTATTAAGGTGATACGACAAGTCTAGTAATTAATCAAGATTGTACTGTAATGATATGAAGACAAACATATGATAAAATTAACGATGAAACATACCTGTAAGCCATACCAGTCAAGATTGCTTGTAATCTTCTTATGGAAGGCCTTAGCCTCATCTCCCTCTGAGACAGGAACTTCTTCACTTATGCAGGTGACCAATCCATCTTCTTCTAGGATTAACCCAATCAAATTGTTGAGGGTTGAACTGTTTCAAAATTACAACATTTGTTACACAGTAAAACACTATAGAGTCAGCGAAGAGGTAGGTCGGGGATTCAATCCTCCCTAAACTTGTCATACAGCCTATAAACATTACAACCACGACAATATCCACAGGCAGACCAGAAGATTGGAGTTTCGGCTAAAACCAGACAAGGACAGACAGTTTGCCAAGTTGCAACGTACAGGAAACCACCGAAGCTTACCAGGGTTCAAGATTTCCCCCCACTTAGTTTCGAACATAAGAACCCAAAACCAAAGAACACCTGCCATATAACATAGAGTGTGGTTAAAAGATAGCAAATGAAGCTAAAAAAAAATACAGATAACTGCAAACAATATGAACAATCATGAGTAGCAAGAATGGAAGTAACGACTTACATTTCAGAAGAAACCTTGTTTTCTGAGCTGAACATGCCCACTACGATGAGAACCAGAACCAAACATATCACTAGCACACTCAACAAAATGAAGGACTCGGTTATTGGAGCTCACTGTGGAAAACTTACAAGTTGCAGGTCGGGGTTTCGAACCCTGAGAGGTGCCTCCAAAACATCTTTGTAAACCCTAAGAAATCGTAGCGTGTCAGCCTCTCCAAACCCCACTCCCTGCCAAATGAATGCCAATGTTATGCTCTCGTCCAGGTAAGCCCAAGCACTTAGAGCTAGCAGCACTACCAAGAAAACCACGTGAAGACTGGCCATGGGGGATGCCACTAGACTCTCCACCCAAAACACTTTAAATGCATTTTAATTACTATATCTACGAAGTACATCACACCTGCCATCGTATAATAACAAAGTTAAGGTTTCGGTCTGGTATAAGTTACAACTATGTTATAGCATGGATATGATTAATCTAAGGTCAAAACACGATTATATATCCAAGTTTTTACATATTTCTTTCCATTACAACATATCCTAGGTTAAGGTTCGATCGTCCATTATGGCGATACTTAGGACTATAATATAACATGGTTACACTATCGTTGCATGTTTCCAACCCTTGTATATTGTATAAAGACCATAAAATACATATCAAAACGATAGTATAAGCTATTGTTACAATGCTCTAATAGTTAAACATCCTTGGTATAAATTAATAGAAGAAGTGCATATAGTGTATAGATATAACTATACACTATTGTCAAGTCACTATAATAACATTATTATATAAGTTATGTATATAGTGAATAAGATTAAAAGATAGCTTTAGTATTACATTGCTAGTATCTAAACATAGGTTATGCCTCCTTTAATGTGACAACCAATGCATGGTATATCTCCTAGGAATAGGATTTAAATACCTAGTCTTAAAAACAAAGTTCTAATACCTTCCACTATATTTTAGTACAAGGCGAATGTATTAATAATAATTACAAATTCTGAGAGTCAAATAGAAGTTACATAAATAACTTGAGTATAACTGAAGATCAAACTAGGATAGATCTCACCATAATTACTTAAAATTACTATACTTCCTTCTATAAACATTAAAGTTTAACTGAAGTTAAATAGGACCTCTCTATGCTTTTCGAGACAGTATTTTTCTCTTACCTATAATCTGCAACAGAAGTTCAATGCTTTAGCCAAATAGCTAAGTAAGCCTCGGGGTGCCCATAGGACCCCTTCATCATCAACATGAAAAGTAAATAGTTAGCATATATAATGATTTCTATATGAGTCTATAAAGTATTGACAGCTACGTAAAGAGACCATAACTGATCTAGGATGCATGAAGTAACATAACAACATCCAACAATAGTATATTATAGATATAACAACATGATACATATTTCGTAATACATTATACACACATATTCGACGTAATAGGTCTAGTACATTGAGACGACTAGCTAAACAAACAAACATCTATTATACTTCCACATGGTAATTATAGCAATTAATGCTACTCTGAAAATTTTTAAACTTTTGTGATTTGTGGGATGTTACATGTGGTATCAAAGCACGAGTTCAAACTCTAGGCCTGAAATAGGATCATGCACACAAAACATAAAATAATACCAGAAAATTTAGTTACGAACTTTTATTTAAATTTGTTTATGTACATAACAACTTGATGTTTAATTCGCAGGTATGGACATACTGGAGGAATCAGCAGAGGACAGATCTCCTCATAATGAACATAATAATAACAAACATGAAAACATTAATGAGGAAATATGTGTAGAATTAAATGACCAATCATCTGAATTGTTACGTACTGTTAATGATTTAAAAACTGAAATAAGAAGTGTTAAGGAAGAAAACGAAAGAATTTTAAGAGCATAAGAGGAATTAAATCATATTTTATTGGATAAGTACCATCAAGATTAAAAAGATAAAAGAACCAAAGTAAAATATGAATCTGGAACAATGTCCTACAAACATAGAGATAAGAAAGTAAAGTACTATAAAACTGAAAGTAACTCTTCTTCCTCTGAATATGATGATAAAACTTATCGCATAAAATATAATTCAGATCAGGACAGCAGTGACAGTGATTGTGGTCCTAAGAAAAGACGTAAAAATTATGAACAAATTTCAGGAGAGTTTAAAAAGATAAAGCCTCCAACTTTTAATGGCAAAAATGAAAAGGGAGAGGCAGTTGAAGCATGGTTGTCCGGTATAAAGAAGTATTTTCATATTTATAATTACTCATCTCAATTAAAAGCTAAGATGACCATATACAATCTGACAGGAAGGGCAGACATTTGGTGGTAAGATATCAAGAGAGTTAAAAACCTTAAGGACAAGAATATAAAATGGAATATATTTAAGAAATTTTTTTTATCTGAACAGTGTTACGAAGATAATTCAAAGGAATTTTATGATTTAAAGATGGGTTCCATTAATATGAAGGAGTTATGAAGCAAATTTCTTAGCTGGTTAAGGTATGTACCTTACCTAGCTGAAGAAAAACCTCAGATACAAAGGCTTCTAAGTTGCTTACCCTTCAACATAAAGGACATAATTGAATACGATAACCCTTCAATTCTTGAAGAAGCTATGAGGAAGGCTAATTTCTCTTTTGAACAGAATAAGAGAAGAGAAGGTGTATCGAGTTGGAGGAATAATAAACCAAGTAATTATGAGCATAAGAAGAATAATTGTAATTTTAAGAATTATGGAAATAATAAAAATTTCAATAATAGAAATTTTCAGAATAATAATAAGTACAGAGGTAATACACCACAGAATTTTATTGCTGCAAGGAATGTGCCTAATAATAATAACAACAACAACAATAATAATAACACCAGATATGCTGAACAAAGGCCACCTTTGAAGTGTTTTGACTGTAATGGACCACATGCCAGAGCAAACTTCCCACTCAGAAGAAAGATAGTCAACAACATTCACACCATACAAGTGGAACCAATAGTTGGTGATGTAGCAAGAGAAATTTCCAGGATTAATGCAGCGCTGGAAAATCGGAAAGTAGACCATAAAACTTCTATGGTCGAGATTGAAGGTATGATACAAAACAAATCTATTTCAATTTTAATAGATCCAGGTGCAAGTTTGAGTTGCATATCACCTGATTTACTGAAAATTTGCAAGTTAAAGGTATACAAATTTGATAACTCACGGTTAGTTAAGTTAGCAACAGGAACTAAAAGAAAAGTTATAGAATTTGTCAAAAGTTGTGATTTACTTATGAGTCAGCTGAAAGCGCAAGTTAAATTGAATGTTTTTCCATCAGTGTCATATGATGTATTAATTGGGATGGACTGGCTTGAACATCATAGAGTAATACTTAACTGTTATGAAAAGTCTTTTTCTTTTTTGAATAACGAAGGGGAAACTGAAACAATAAAAGGAATTGCTAGAAAAACATCCGTGAGACAAATTTCTGCTTTACAAGTAAAGAAAGCTATAAGAAAGGGTTGTAAAATGTTTGATGTGAATGTGATTAATGATGAATGTTCATCTAAAGAAGATAAGATAAAACTGGAAGACATACCTATTCTTAAGGACTTTTCTGATGTATTCCCAGAAGAAATTCCAGGATTACCTCCAAAAAGGGAACTTGATTTTACAATTGAGTTAGTACCGGGTGCGGTACCAAACACAAAGGCTCCTTATAGAATGAATATTCTGGAGTTAAATGTACTAAAATCTCGGTTGAAAGAATTAATTGATAAGAACTACATAAGGCCAAGTGTGTCCCCTTGGGGAGCACCGATTATCTTTGTTAAAAAGGACGGTACTTTGTGACTGTGCATATATTACCGTCAACTTAATAAAATGACTATTAAAAATTGATATCCCTTGCCCTGCATTCACTATCTATTCGATCAGGTATGCGGAGAAGAGATATTCACTAAAATTGACTTAAGGTCTGGATATCATCAAGTTAGAATAAAGCATGAAGACATTTTCAAAACTACTTTCAGAACTCGTTATGGACACTACGAGTTCGTGGTTATGCCTTTTGGGCTAACTAACGCACCGACAGTCTTCATGTGTTTAATGAATAACGTTCTACATAAGTACCTAGATAAGTTTGTAATTGTGTTCATTGATGATATTCTAATTTATTCAAAAACTAAAGAAGAGCATGACGAACATTTAAGAATAATTCTGCAAGTTTTAAGAGAACATCAACTCTACGCTAAGTTCAGTAAATGTGACTTTTATAAAGATAAAATACAGTACTTAGGTCACATAATATCTAAAGACGAAATTTATGTCGACCCATATAAAATCAGAGCAATTAATGAGTGGCCTGTCCCTAAAGACGTACCTGATGTACGGTCATTTATGGGGATAACAGGTTACTACAGAAAGTTTATTGAAGGATTCTCTAGATTTGCGAATCCCATAACTTCTTTGCAAAAGAAGGGAAACAGATTCGTCTGGGATCAAAAATGTGAAGAAAGTTTTAAGAAGTTAAAATAATTATTAACAACTGCACCTATATTAAAAATTGTTGATCCCAATACGCATTTCGTTGTATGCACTGATGCATGAAACGATGGACTTGGTGGGGTCTTAACTTAAGAAGGTCATGTTATTGCATATGAGTCTAGGAAGTTAAAAATCTACAAAAAGAACTACGCAACTTATGATCTAGAGACGGCAGTCATGATACATGCACTAAAAATGTGGTGCCGTCACTTGATTGGAAGAAAGATTTTACTAATGATAGATAATAAAGGCTTAAAATACTTGTTGGATCAAACAAATCTTAACTCAAGGCAATCTAGGTGGCTAGCTTTCCTTAGCGAGTACAATTTCGAGATTCAACACATTAACGGTAAAGAAAACAAAGTTGTTGATGCCTTGAGCAGAAATGCCAAATTAAGTTTTGTGTTAGCAATCAACACATTTAAGACAGATCTGGAAAATCAGATTGAAGAAGGAATTAAGCAAGATGAAAATTATCAAAAATTGCATGATAAAGTTGCTGAACATTTATCTGAAAATTTAATAACAGATTACAACATTAATGAAAAGGGATTAATGACTTATAACAAGAGAATTTATGTACCTAATGTGTCAAAATTTAAACTACTGATTTTGGATGAAGTTCATAAATGTCCTTATTCAGGACACCCTGGTTATTAGAAAATGATAACTATGTTAAGAAAGGATTATTTTTGGCCCAACATGAAGAATGAAGTGGCTGAATACATAGCTAGGTGTTTTGAATGTCAGACAATTAAGGTTGAACATCAACACCCAGCTGGCCTATTACAGCCATTACCAATTCCAGAATGGAAGTGGGAAATTATAAGTATCGATTTCATAACAGGTTTGCCTAAGAATAAGAAATAGAATGACTCAATAATGGTGGTTGTGGATAAACTTAGTAAATCTACTCATTTTATTCCTATTAAAACAACTTTTAAAGCTGCTAATATTGCAGATGTGTTTTTGAAGAAAATCTTCCGCTTACATGGAATTCCAAAGGTAATTATTTCTAATCGAGATTCCAAGTTTACTCGAAACTTCTGGACAACATTATTTAAAGGTTTAAATACTAAATTGAATTTCAGTACTTCTTTCCATCCACAAACTGACGGACACACTGAAAGGGTTAATCAGATTTTAGAAGACATGTTAAGAATGTATGTTAAAGATCAGCCAACTGTTGTGAGGAAAAATGCACCTATAGTTCAGGGGAGAAACTACCAACTTGCGGTGATAAAGGTAGACTTACAAACATTCTGCAAGTACAACGAATAAGTGAAGAGATTAGGGTTTAGAGATGTATGCACCTTATTTAGAAGGTTGATCCTAGCTTTGCCTCCCTCACTCTTCAATGTTTATCTAGTGTCGCAATGCCCAGACCTACAAAATGACTTGATACCTTTCTCAAATACATTTGACTACTTATATAAGACTCATATACATGACATAATAAGACATCAAACTATAAGCAAACAGTAATCAAATCTAAGACACACATGAATAGGTCATATTTGGAAAGAGAAGAACATCTAATCTTTATTAATGAATGAAAGCAAGTACATAAAGTTATACCTTCTTTCAAGCTTGGCACTTCACGAAACCTAGATTCAAGGTCTCCTGCTTCTGTTCTCCAAGGATCCCAACCTCTAATCAACTGTCCTAGGGTTTATCAGAAACTGAGGCATAAGAGAGGGGGATGAGGATCTCCATTCGTCTAGCATAACAATTTTCTAAGCTTGGTCCCCCCACATGGCCCTTCTACCCTCCTTATATAGTCAGTGAACGAGAGGAAAAGAAGTTATAACCGCTCAAGAGGTTCCCCAACCAACTTAACTTATCCAAATTTTGAGATTTTGGCTTGTACAGGAATGTACTCTACTCTATAGTAGACAAAATAGCGTACATATGGAGGTGGGCACTACTTTAATGAAGCAAAGTAGCGTATAGGCACCACTATCATGCCTGTGTACCAACGCCCATGTGAAAAAATGGCCAAAAACAGGCTTTTCTGCTCATTTTTAGGAGATGGTTTGGTCCGGAAAAATGTTCCCAAGGGTTGTAATCATCAAATGGGTCAAGAATGAGGTAATTTCAACCATTTTTAGTGTCCCAAATGACCCCTCAAAACATAAGTGTCCTGTTGTGTGACTGAACTTGATCTCAAGAAGTGTCGTCATGCGACCAAGGAATGCAAGTGTCGTCATGGACGAAGACGTATCATTTTAAGTTATAACAGATGCCCCCTAATGTATGAGGTCAGAGGGAGTGCGGGAAACGATGGCTGAAATACATTATAAGTAACAAAGAGTTGAATCATGGAGGAACTGGAGAAACCAAGAATCATAGGCTCAAATGAAGTACCTAAAAGCAAAGGCAATGTCAGACAAACTTATCCTTGGGGTAACTATCCATGTTCAAATAATGAAACATGACCCCCAAGAGGATACAATAATGATCCAAATACTGATGCATATATCATGGCCACTAAAATACAAGCGTGGATCCATGATGAACATAAGTGTAAACATAGCCACATAAATACAAGGTGGATCTATGTCCAAATTGGAGAACATAGCCATAAAGAACAAGCTGGATCTATGTCTCATCAAGAGCCAAAAAGAGTGTGGTTCAGTCTTGCGCAACTTGGGCGATAACATAAATAAGGTGATGCTATCAAGGATCCCAACGTCTTCATCAAAAAACAACCCAAGGTACAAACCTATCCATGTGAATAAATGAGTTGATGTCGAACATGGGAGGAATCGTTTGATTACTGATCATTGATGTATACCATTAACAAATGCGAGGGTGTTCACCAATAATGAAAATGGAACCCAAGGTACCTAGTACATTCAAGCAAGTGCGAATAAATGGTCTTTCCATCGAACACTTGAAGAATCTATCGGATAGGAGACATTGATGTATTCCCATCTATCCAATAGCGAGGGAAACTGCCACTAATGACTGCAATCCCCAAGGTACTAACCGAAACTCTAAACTTCATTCCCAGAGCACAATGAGTTGAATTTGATGGGAAGAAGTCCATTAGAAGCGAGGCCTTAATGCATCCTCCATCATCCAACATGAGGGACACTCAACAGGTATGAGCTAGTTTGGAGTAGGACTGAACACATGATGAAACGTACTGACACCAAGGAATGGCCGACACATGAGGTCAAGGAAATTGCAGAATGGATGACACAGGTTATATCCTTGAACAGTGAGCACAACACAAGATTGACTTAGGTAGTTTTTAACACAAAGAGACCATGATACAAATCTACAATGTAGGAGACATTAACAGATTATCCATATGATTAGAAGACTAACCAAACGAACGAGTAAGAACTCTGAGGTTCGTTTTATCCTAAGGCCAAATACTAGAACCCAACTTGTTTTATAGACTCAAAACGGGTGTTTTCCTCAAGGAGATAGTTGACTTGCTGCCATCATATTGAAAGATATTTTAACATTCTTCCCTTCCCTTTCGTTTTTCATTTTTTAACCAGCTTGACAAAGAACTAAAGCATGCTCGACGGTATTTTCATATTTAAGGAGTCTGAAAAACCTAGAAGAAAACTCCGTACACCAATTCATGGATTTTATATCGAGCCTGGATTGGTCTATGCTCGACGGTGTTTTCTTGCTTATAGAGTTGAAAAAATTAAACAGTCCTTTATACACCTACTCGTGGATTTTAATATCGAGCCCAAGTAGGTTAATGCTCGCCGGTGTTTTCCTGTTTATAGAGTCTGAAAAACTTAAACAATCCTCTATCAACCATCTCGTAGATTTCACATCGATCCCGAGTAGGTGAATGCTCACATGGTGTTTTCATGTTTAGAGAGCCTGAAAACCCTAAAGACGACTCCAAAGGTCCTTTTTGTAAAGTTAGTCTCCTTCCCCGAAAAAGTGTAAAATAATGGAAGAAGAACTCTTCTAGCGCATACCAAAGTATACCTAGAGTATACCTTTTCCGTAAATTATCCACCAAGGCCCGGAAAATGAGTAATTCTATACCTAAGTGGACGTCAGTTCAGTTATTTTAACGAGCCTGAAAAGACAACTATGCTCGGCAAACTTTTCCTATTTAAGGAGTCTGAAAAGGGCTTAAAAGAACTCCATAGGGATCTTTTCCGTAAAGGTTTAATGAGTCCGAAAAAGTAAACTCATGACCTCCTTACTGTTTTTAACGAGCTCAAAGGAGATACAGAAAAATGCTCATAACTTCCTTACTTTTTTTATGAGCTCGAAGTGAAGATGAATGAAATGTGCATAGCCTCCTTACTGTTTTTAACGAGCTCGAAGGGAAGGTGGAAGACTGCTCATAACCTACTTACTATTTTTAACGAGCTTGAAGTAAAGGTAGAAGAATGCTCGTAACCTACTTACTGTTTTTAACGAGCTCGAAGTAAAGGTAGGAGAATGCTCGAAACCTACTTACTGTTTTTAATGAGCTCGAAGTAAAGGCAGAAGAATGCTCAAAGCCTCCTTACTGTTTTTAACGAGCTCGAAAGAAAGGTGGAAGAAATGCTCATAATGGGAGGTTACGAGTGTCAGGGACATGCGAAACTAGCTCCAAGTGCATGGAACAAAGCTATGCCTAATGCAAATAACAAGAGCAAGATAAGGACAATCAAGGTGTGTCTCCTCCAGGTAAAAGGTGTCAAATTGCGAAGGAAAAATGACACAAGGCTTAGCGGAAACAAGATCAGAGATGGAGGCTTATATAACGATCTAAAAGCATGGAAGCCGACATCAAGCTCATTAGCGCAAGTGGGATCATAACAGATGCATATGCAACTCAAACACAAAGATGGGAGCCTTATCATGGATGGCCAGAAATATATGAGAAAGAAAGATATGAGGCTTCTTCTCAAAGTTATGGTAAATATAAAATGGCTCCCGAGCATATGAGAAAAACTTAGCATGGGCACCAGAATGGCATAAGGGTGCTGACTAGGGTGACCCATGTTAGGTAGGCTCTACTATCGTACTGGTGCACAATCCATAAAGAGATGGCTAACACACCAATATCCAACAGGTTCGACCCTATGGCGAACTTGGATGACAAACGGTTCAAATGCAACATAATAGTGGGGAAGCCTAAACCTATATGCAAAGTTCTAAATATACCTGACATGGTCGCACAATGTGTCAAAAAGGACCAGTAAGCGAGTATAAATCCAACTAAGAATCATGTCTCCAAGAAACATTAGTACCAGGATCATATCTAAAACATATGTAAGGAAAGACCGGATACAAGTTACTATGGTAGAAATACTTTCAACTTCACTATCATCAACAGCAGGCATCAACAAGGCAGAGTTTTCAAATGAAGACTCTATGGTACCCAAGCCCAAGGACTTACAATCAACAAGATCAAATTCAGGATGAAGATCAAAGTTGAAGGACATGATGGAATCTGCAAAAACAAATTCATCATCACGGGAGTTGAAAATTCTAGAAGCAGAATCAAACTCAGCAGGAACACCGATTTGCGGATCTATAGGAGAGCCCAAAGAATCAACAGTAGGAAGATCAGACTTTAAGGTCAAGCTGGGGCTGAACATAACTGCGACTGGATCAGCATCCAAATGAATGGAAGACTGTACTATGGACTCTGGGAAAACTTCATCAAAAGAAAGTATATTGTCCCATATAGAACACATATCTAAACATTCAGATGGAGGTGTCACTTGGTCAAAAGCTGGGACTAAGTCCCAAGAAGGTAAGCATGAACTCAGAGAATTCTTCTCAGTAGCAGTTGAACTCAAGGAACAATATGCCACATAATTTGCATGTGACATGGTAGTTCCTAATGACGAGAGATGTGACTGGTCTACAGTTGGGTAATAAGGAGGATCAACGAATGCAAGTTGGTCAATAGTGATGATGCTTTTGTTATGAGGAAAATGCATCACACAAAAGAGCGTAGACACCACAACATGCATAGCATAAAGATAACCATGCCCGAGGATCATATCAAAGTCCATAGGGTTCTTTAGAACCATAAAATCAACTAAGACTGTTTTTCCACCCTTAGTAACAGGTGCCTGACGGAGGAATCCGGTCGGTTCACTAGGTCTTCTATCGAAGGTCAACAGCCAATTAATAGCTGGAATAACATTAGGGAAACCCAAATATCTCCAAGCATAAGCAGATAAGATACTAATAGAAGCACCTTCATTAACAATGCATCGATCAACCGTATGGTTTTCGATATCAAGCTTTATCTGGAAATGTGTCGAAGAAGGAAAACGAGGCTCGACTAGACTATTGCAATCAAAGGAAATTATCCTAGGGCTTGGTAGGGGTTCACATGGCACAGATGAAGTGCCCCCTTTTTCAGAAACATCCAAACTGGTAATGCAGAAGACTTCCAGGATAGGTGCATCAGTCTCCAATGGAAGAGTGGGGTGGACCAAAGATTGCATTGGTTCAACCACTTTATCAACCAAAGGTTGATCTGAATGTAGGGAATCTATAGACAACTCAGGAACAGAGGTTCCTTCAGACATGGACCATACTCTTCGTGCTTCTGGAATGGTAGGGCATCAGTGAGTAAGGTGATCTCCCTTACAAAGTTTACGAGGGAACGTTTGTTTCCGTCCTATATGTTGAGACTCCTTTACAACGTCAGTACTCTCAGCATGAATAGCATTGGCTGACAACCTGCCCCCAACATGACTTACAGTGGCTGGTTGCTCAGAAGCAGAAGAATTTTGAACTAAGGACCACACTTTTTGTACTTCTGGAAGTACATGGCACAAGTAAGTAAGGTTTTCTCCCTCGCAAAACTTACAAGGGAACTTAAGCTGCTATTTGTTTGGTTTGTCGACAATGTCAACTCCCTCAGCATGACTTGCAGTGGCTGAACTGGTGTCTCTAGTATGACTCATAGGAACTGGTGACTTGTCATTAATATGACTAGCAGTGATCAATGACGTGTCCTCAACATGACTGACAGTGGTTGAAGACAAACTTTCAGTGTGATTTTCAATGACTAAAAGTTTTCTCCCACCATGACCTCTAGAGGCTGGGTAGTTGCTCCCTGCATGATTTGCAAAGGCAAGGTGCTTGTCCCCAGCATGACTTGTAGTGGCTGGGTTGCTGCCTCCTTGTTTTGGCATCTTCTTCCTATTCTTCCCCCGTCTATTCCTTTTATACTGCTCGTTACTAGTATTGCTACTTTCGCCACATGAGGTAGAAGGAGGAGGAGAAAATGTTACTGGCAAAGAAGGCCCAAGGTTCTGATGCTCTTGATTTGAGGTGCTTACAAAAGTAGCGTCAGGAGCATGCAAGGCATTTGGAGTAGAGAACAACCAAACCGGAAGCCCTATAGTGAATCCAGGAAGATTCAAAGTAGCCATTAAGGGAGTACCAATGTTTCCAATGAATGGAACAACACAACGATCCCCCAAAACAGGGGTACCTTGATTGGCACTCACTGGAACGCTAGACACAGTTTCCCGCTCAAATGAACAAGAAGTTCTCTAAGGAAAACTAAGACAAATAGCACAAAGAGCACACCACTAAAAAAGGTCATAGGTAAATCAAACCAAGCAAACAGATGCCTTCCAGAGAAGAGTCTGGGATGATGAGGGCCCAGAAAGCGTTAGGATCACCCAACCACCCTCCCAAAGACCTGCAAGGGATTTCCTCCCATGTCTGTCCTAGGTACAACAGATATAACCCTCCGCTGTCACCTGTGTATCAACCTATGGTCAGATACTAAGGATACCACCACACCAAAAACTCCTGGGGGAATAGTCTTTGGTCGAATCAGAAGCCATGGGCAGGGTAATTGAGCCCAAAACTCAAAAGAATCCCCAAATGCGATCCAATCCTGGTATATGCTCGAAACAAAAAGTAGGAGGTGTATTCCCAACAATCTTATCTCACAAGACCTACTGCATAGATCCCAGGCAAGCTTTGAATGAAGTGGGTTTACCTTTGATAGTCAAACTACGATTTTTGCGTAATGTGTGATCTTGGGTGGTTTAAGGTGTTTTAAACCCAAGATCCTAACCAAGACTAGTTGGTGTAGTGTAACCTAGAAAAGAAAATGTTACTAGTACATTTTATTATGGTTCATTTTAAAGGTTACTTGCTTACTCAAAAAGGTAGTGGGTGTGTGAGAGTGGTTATAATAGAGATAGAGTACTGAAAATGAAATATTTACCACCAAACAAATATTTTCTTTTCAATGCAAGTCTTAAAATTATGATCTAGAATGCATATGCAAATGCAATTTTTAATCTTTTGAATGCAAAAAAGGTAAAAATAAAGTTTAAATGTACAAAATTAAACTCAAAACCTAAGAATGCAGCTACTCAAACAAATAGGTATGCAAAAGAAAACTTGTTTTTTTTATGCAAAGCACTCTAAAATATTTTAATCCACTTGCAAGGTACTCTATTCAAAAAATGAATCAAAATTATTTATGATTTTCAAAGGTAAGAAACAAAATTGAAACTAACCTATTATCAAAGCAAAGCAAAGAAACTTTCAAGTTTTCTTTATTGAAACAGTAAAAGCTACCAAATATGACTTTCAAATTCTTATTGATGTAAACATGCCAAACATTGGGAAAAGAGTACGAAAACTACTTTTAGACGCAAACTAAGCAAAGGACCTACGAAGAAGTATGGTTTGGTAAAGTCAAGTCTACACATAAAAAATGCAAACAAGGTCTTGAACAATAGCCAAAACACTCGAGCTTTCACTACAAAAGAAAACTAAAAGCATAAGGGAGGATAAGAAACCAATCTAAAGAGAAATTTCACTCAAATAGATACAAACAAGGTCAAGTAGACTTAGTAGGTTCCAATCTAGTGGAAATGGAGCAAGCAAGTTCAGTCCGACTCAAATTAGGGTACAAAACACCAAACTGGTCCACAACCCCCCAACTTGGGTCAACAAGCCCCAAAACTTTCCAAACAAGCCCAAAATGATCAAAAGAGGTCCAAATCATGAATATAGGATCACTACAAGGATGGGAGACGACTTACTATGGTTTAACACAAACCTACGGTCATTGAGGACCCCAAAAAATGTAGCCACAACCCCCAAATTTGGGTCCACAACCCAAAAACTCAAAAAATTAAAACCCAGATTGTGTACACTACTGTTTAGTAGGTAAAGTAGAGTATTTTTTAAGGTAAACGCTACTGTATGGCTATAGAGTAGCGTCCAAACATGGGAAAACGCTACTGTGCTACACAACAGTAGCGTACAGGTTGGAAAAGTTGAAAAAATGGGGTTAAAACCCCCCAACTTGGGTCCACCAGGTTCTGAAAGGGCTAGGAGGGGTCTGTAAGAGACAAGGAGGGTCAAACAAAGCCTATTAACTGATTCTAATCAATAAATTTAACAAAGACCTTCAAACAAAACTAAAGAAATGACCTTGGATACCCCTAAGCAGTTAGGCTTTCCCTAGCGGAGTCGCCATTCTGTTGTGAGGAAAAATGCACCTATAGTTCAGGGGAGAAACTACCAACTTATGGTGATAAAGGTATACTTACAAGCATTCTGCAAGTATAAAAAATAAGTGAAGAGATTAGGGTTTAGAGATGTATGCACCTTATTTAGAAGGTTGATCCTAGCTTTGCCTTCCTCGCTCTTCAATGCTTATCCAGTGTCGCAACGCCCAAACCTGCAAAACGACTTGATACCTTTCTCAAATACATTTGACTACTTATATAAGACTCATATCCATGACATAATAAGACATCAAACTCTAATCAAACAGTAATCAAATCTAAGACACACATGAATAGGTCATATTTGGAAAGAGAAGAACATCTAATCTTTATTAATGAATGAAAGCAAGTACATAAATTTATACCTTCTTTCAAGCTTGGCACTTCACGAAACCTAGATTCAAGGTCTCCTACTTCTGTTCTCCAAGGATCCCAACCTCTAATTAACTGTGCTAGGATTTATCAAAAACTGAGGCACAAGAGAGGAGGATGAGGGTCTCCATTCCTCCAACATAACAATGTTATGATCTTGGCCCCCCCACATGGCCCTTCTACCCTCCTTATATAGTCAGTGAAGGAGAGGAAAATAAGTTATAACTGCTCAGGAGGTTCCCCAACCAACTTAACTTACCCAAATTTTGAGATTTTGTCTTGTACAGGAATGTACTCTACTGTACAGTAGACAAACTAGTGCACATGTGGAGGTGGGAACTACTTTAATTAAGCAGAGTAGGGTATAGGTGCCACTATCATGCCTGTGTACCAGCGGCCATGTGAAAAAATGGCCAAAAATAGGCTTTTCTGCTCATTTTCAGGAGATGGTTTGGTCTGGAAAAATGTTCCCAAGGGTTGTAATCATCAAATGGGTCAAGAATGAGGTAATTTCAACCATTTTTAGTGTCCCAAATGACCCCTCAATCCACAAGTGTCCTGTTGTGTGATTGAACTTGATCTCAAGAAGTGTTGTCATGCGACCAAGGAATGCAAGTGTCGTCATGGATGGAGAGGTGTCATCTTAAGTTATAACACCAACTAAATGGTAAGAGTATTTGCATTTAGCTGAATTTTCTTACAATAATCATTATCAAGCATCTGCTAGACTTAGTCCGTTTGAGATTTTATATGGAAGGAAATGTAGTACTCATATTTCTTGGGATAACCCTATTGATAGATTAATGCTAGGACCATATTTGTTAAGAGAGATGGAGGTAACCGTGAAACAGGTACAAGGCAATTTAAAAGCTGCACAATATAGACAAAAATGTTATGCAGATCTATAATGAACTGAAAGAGAATTTTAGGTTGGAGATCATGTCTTTGTAAAGGTAAAATTGAAGAAAAGTTCTTTAAGCTCGAGAGTTGTGCTAAACTAGCACCAAGATACTGTGGACCATTCGAAGTCCTATCAAGAATTGGACGAGTTTCATATCAATTGGCTCTACCCTCTAACTTAAGAATCCATAATGTTTTTCACATTTTTGTTTTAAAGAAGTATGTGCACGATGCTACTCATGTGCTGAATTGGAATGACATACAGGTGGAACCCAAAGGTGATTTTCAGGTGGAACTGGATTGTATCCTCGACATGAGGGAAATTATGCTCTGGAATCATACCATAGGGTAGGAAAAGGTGCAATGGAAGCACCTTAGCCCTGATGAAGCTATCTGGGAATTGGAAAGTAATATGCTGGAAGCATATCCAATTCTATTCCAGAGAGGCTCTGATGAAGAATAAGCAACATCGAGGGTGATGTTGAGCTTAAGTGGGGGTGTTTATAACATACCCATTACTTGAAACATTTTATGTTTGAGGAAAACATTATCTTAACTTTTCTTGTAAAGTTTATATTTGGCCAAGTGGCCAAGGATGACTGTAATTGCACAATATTATTATTTAATAAAATAAAATATGAGACACTCACCCAAAGAGACTTTTGAAAGAGTGTTTACTAACCCACTAGGTGGAATGGAATCTGGGGTAGAAGGCAATGGAAAAGTGGCAGCATCAGGAACTCAGTAACTAGTTGTTGTTATGGGACAACTCCCTTGAATTGTGGTCAAAGTTCCCTAAAAGATGGGACTGGAGCTTGAGGCTCATTTATTTGGAAACTGACCACTAAAAGACCTAGGCATATTTAAAAGCCATCAATTTTGAGCAGAGGCTCACACTTTTTCTGACAAGAAAATTTACCTTGTGGTTCTGCTGTATGCACACAAGAGATTCGATGAGGGGAAGCTATGTTTTGAGTTGTAGTGTAAGTCTATTTCACTTCTGCTAAGTGCAGAGTTTACTGCTGAGTGCAGAGAGTTATTTTGAGGTGTATTGCAAGTCTCCTTTGATTGTTGGAAGTACAACCTGAGTGCCTTGCTTCTACATAGAACCTTATACCTAGGGGTTCAGTAAACCGGATCAGGGGTGCAAAGGAGCAAATGATATTGGCTTCTTATTCTAGAGAAGGTTGGGAGGAACAGGCCTCTATGGGTGTTTGTCCACCCTATCTACATTGCAGGTTCTACTTGTTATTTCATTTCCTAAGTAGTTATAATTTATTTTCTATAACTGTTGATTTAAAATTTATTAGATGAATATTGATAGTTATCATCATGCAGAAGTAAAGCTTTAATTTTCAGAACTGAATATGATTATGTAAATAGTTACAGAAGATATATGAATTGATAGAATAAATTACTTCCCTGTATTTTTCTAGGCACTGTCTTTGTGTCGTACTCGAGTACAGGGAAGGGTGTTTAAGAATAGATAAATGATATGCAATAAGTAGAATGATTGCATAGACAAACTCTGTTATGTTTTTCCTGTAATTTTTCTTATCTGTTTACATTTTGCAATTAAAATATCTTATGTTTTAGTCATAGAAAAACATAGTAACATCCATACTATTAAGACATTGTAATATTTTTACATTTGAAACAATAGAAGAAAATAGGGCATAAAATTTAACATACTTCTGCATAAACCTAAGATTCAGTATAGTTTAACTATCCTTTGTAAAGGAAAATTAATTTTTATAGCCTCTTGCTAATTTCTTCCAACAATAGAAGAAAATAGGGCATAAAATTTAACATACTTCTGCATAAACCTAAGATTCAGTATAGTTTAACTATCCTTTGTAAAGGAAAATTAACTTTTATAGCCTCTTACTAATTTCTTCCCATTCGAACCTCCTTTTAAGAATTTTAAGCATTCTATATTATATATATATATATATATATATATATATATATATATATATAGTATCGAAACTTTCACCAACATTTATGAATTGAAACAACTATCGAAAAAAAAACATACCTAGTATGCAGATCTACTAGCAGTCATTTTATCATTGATATTATAGATCAAATAAACTCAGAACAACTTCTATTTCAGATAAATGTCCTATGTCTCAAACACTTATCATTATATAGTAAGTAAAACAACATAATACTAGTACTGGTTAAGGTTTACAACCCTTATAATCGAAACCCTTTAAGTTCAAAGAATACATAAATCTTTTAGATAGGGTTTCGAACTAAGGCATTTTTCCTTGTATAAACATATAAATAGTAATGCAGTCACATCCTGTATGAAGGGCTCAAGGAATTTGACACTAAAAACTCCTCAACATTTTCAAAAATAAACCTAAGGTATTGACCCAGCTTCCATCGAAAACGAAATTAGGCATACGATACTAGGTCTCAGCATTAAGATCAACTTCTCAAAACCTTTCGAATTTATCCTTTTACAAAAACAAGTCAGAGTTTGAAACTACAAATAAAGGCATCTAGTCTTTCGACACTCTTCCTTTGAAACATTACTCAACATCTTATAAACAAGCATGAATGGGTTGTTTCCCTTATCATTTCATAAACAAACATTGTTTAAAATAACGCAGGCTGCCAAGAGTAGTGCTCTCAGGCGTGGATCTTTTAAAATTACATTAAAATTTAAAACACATAACAGTTACCATAACCTTGTTATTTTTCATTATTAAAACTGCCGAGGGTTGAGCTGTTTCAAAATTACAACATTTGTTACATAGTAAAACACTATAGAGTCAGTGAAGAGGTAGGTCAAGGATTCAATCCTCCCTACACTTATCATACAACTTATAAACATTACAACGAAGACAATCTCCACAGCTAGACCACAAGATTGGAGTTTCAGCTAAAACCAGACCAGGACCGATAGTTTTCCAAGTTGCAAGCTACAGGAAACCACTGAAGCTTACCAGGGTTCAAGATTTTGTCCCACTTAGTTTCGAGCATAAAAACCCAAAACCGAGGAACACCTGCCATATAACATAAAGCGTGGTTAAAAGATAGCAAATGAAGCTCAAAACAAAATACAAACAACCGCAAACAATATGAACTATCATGAGTAGCATGAATGGAAGTAACGACTTACATTTCAGAAGAAACCTTGTTTTATGAGCCGAACATGCCCACTCTGACGAGAACCAGAACCAAACATATCACTAGCACACTCATCAAAATAAACGACTAAGCTCTTTGATCTCACTGTGCCAAACTTGCAAGTTGCATTCGGGGTATCGAACCCTGAGAGGTGCCTCCAAAACATCTCTGTAAACCATAAGAAATCGCAGCCTGTCGGCCTCTGCAAACCCCACTCCCTGCCAAATGACTTCCAATGTTATGCTCTCATCGAGGTAAGCCCAAGCAGTTAGGGCTAGCAGCACTACCAAGGAAACCACGTGAAGACTGGCCACGGGGGATGCCACTAGACTCTCCACCCAAAACACTTTAAATGCATTTTAATTACCATATCTACGAAGTACATCACACTTGCCATCGTGTAATATAAAAGTCAAGGTTTCGGTCTGGTATAAGTTACAACTATATTATAGCATGGATATGATTAATCTAAGGTCAAAACACGATTATATATCCAAGTTTATACGTATGCCTTGCCATTAAAACATATCCTAGGTTAAGGTTTGATCATCCATTATGGCGATACTTACGACTATAATATAACATGGTTACACTATCATGGCATGTTGCCAACCTTTTTATATTGTATAAAGACCATAAAATACATATCGAAACCATAGTATAAGCTATTGTTACAATGCTCTAATAGTTAAACATCCATGGTATAAATTAATAGAAGAAGTCCATAGAGTGTATAGTTATAACTATAGACTATTGTCAAGTCACTATAATAACATTATTATATAAGTTATGTATATAGTGCATAAGATTAAAAGTTATATTTAGTATTACATTGCTAGTATCTAAACATAGGTTATGCCTCCTTTAATGTGACAACCAATGCATGGTATATCTCCTTGGAGTAGGATTTAAATACCTAGTCTTAAAAACAAAGTTCTAATACCTTCCATGTCACGTCCCGTCCCGTCAATCCAATGCAAGGGAGGGAGCATG
The DNA here is from genome assembly GCA_027924585.1 of Larix kaempferi. Taxonomy (NCBI): domain Eukaryota; kingdom Viridiplantae; phylum Streptophyta; class Pinopsida; order Pinales; family Pinaceae; genus Larix; species Larix kaempferi. Next base: position 4,013,959 of record BSBM01000816.1, on the reverse strand, counting down.
ACCAAACATACCGGGCTTATAGACAATCTCAGCCCTATTCAAAATGCTAAGAAAAGCATGGATAAATAAAACTTGTGCATACATATTCATACTCAACAAGCACAACATAATTAAACACTATATATGCACAGAGTTTCATCATGCATTCAAAATATAAACAACAATCATTATTTAAAACATTGCAGAACATAGAATTAACACAATTCAATTAATAAACACAGTGGAATAACCATAATAACGCACACGCAGAAAGGAATACCTCAACCTATTTCTTCCAGGAAGAATAATGAAACAATCATACAATAATCACTCGCATTCCCATGATATGCACAGGCTTCATTCCAACTAGCTTAAGATAACCATATCATTCAATTGACATGAATAATTAAACATGCAAAACAGAACACAAAATGATCACAATTTAAACCACAGAGAATAGTTATCTTTAAGATGAAACTGTCAAACAACTAGCTATGTGAGAGCAACGTTCCACCCAACCATAGGTCTCTGTCCAGCGTGTATCTTTCCAACTGAGAGACCACCTCCGAGCTGGGTTGTGTATCCACTAAGGAGGAACTAGATGGGCTCACTCACAGCCATGGTTTCACTCAATAGTCATTCTAGGCCAACACACAGTTGGGTTTACCAAGCATGCAATAAGCAGAGGAGGAGGGTGCTAAGCTAGTGAGCTCAACCATAGAGCTACAGACATCTCAGGCTAATTTCAAGCAATCCAATCCTCTGTTCAAACATTCACACTTGGATTTCTCACAATTCTGTCAACAAATAACTCAATCCCGTCACTAGGTTTCTGGGCTCTAAAAACTATGTTTTCCAATCGATTTTGGGGTCTTTAATACTCTCAATTTCACCTCAAGGTTCATATATATGAATCCCCCATTGGATTTCACTATCAAATACCAATTCTAGATGTTTATGGCTCTTCAAAACGTGGGTTCTTGCAAAGTTGTGATTTCTGGTTTTTATCACTGTTGGGCATGTGTAATGGACGGAAAATGAAGCAGGGATCTTCAACAATAGAATGGGAATGAGGAAGAACCCATTCCCATGAGGTAGAGTGACTTTTGGTACAAGAAAAACAAATCCCATACCTGCCATACAAATTTCTGGGCTGCCCATGCTCCATTGAAGCCATGGATTGATTTCCTCAACAACTTTCTTACACAGAATTAAATGTCAGCAAGCAAAGTCAAATGGGTTCTCAAAATGACATTTTGTAGCTTATGGATCAATCCCACAACCCCCTCACCACTCCCTAGTGGATACACATGGCCCCTTATAATCATTAGTTGCTTCCATAGCAACTTTTGGTATTTTATTGCATGATGTTTATTTACATCATTTTACAATGTTCCATGGCTAAATAGCACATGGGTAACATAATATTTAATACTTTCCTTTTTAAATAAAAATCTGAGCATCCACTTGCGGGGCCTTTTCGTTGAGCTCCATGCTAGGAAAACATACATCACATGTATACAATATTTACATTAAAATCCAATATATCCTAAGGGTCAAAATGGGGTATTACAATCCCCTCCCCCTTAGAATAACATCATCCTCGGTATTTCAATACTTAGGAATACATATACAATTTACACGTCCAAAATTTTCAAAACATTTTGCAGGTATGCCCTGCATTCTATCTTTTACTTTGAACTTTCAGGACCAAGTCCTTTGGCCTCCACGATGTTAAATATTGTAACTTCAAAGAATATTATATTTGTACTTTATTATTCCGGAGATGATTCATTCCTCCGTGAAGATCTTATTGTATATCCGGAGATGTTTATTCCTCCGTCGGAATGTGGTAACTCGGGTTATTAGACTTCCCTAGTGGGGGTCGGCCCTAAATGTGTTATGTGGGTCAAAGGGTTATTAGACCACCCTAGAGGGGTCGGCCCAGTTAGTTGTAGTGGGTTATTTAACCTATTGGTTAAATACGAGCCTACGTGTACTTGTGTAAAATACATATCAAAGTAGTGTATAAATAGAGGAGGTGTGTTCCTCATTATACACACTCACTCATTCAAGGGAGGCGCACCTATTGGAGGAGAGGTCTGCTACAGTGGAGAAGGAGATCATGTCTTTGGTTTGCATCTTTGTATATTGCTGGTCATCTATATTGAGGAAGCTTTACTGGGTTTTCTACCCCATGAGGGTTTCCCAGGATAAATCTGTGTCTCTTGTGTTTATGCTATGCTTGTTGTTTCTTCAGTGATCCTGTATATGCTATTATTGTGAAATGGAATGTAATGCTGCTATTTTCTGTCTTAGCATATTGAATTTTAACATGGTATCAGAGCTAACCTGAAGGAAGACAAGGTATGGCACTAAAGACACTTGCTTTACTTACGACAATTTGAAGGTTAGGGTTTTACATAGCAAAAACCAGTCATCGTATCACTTTCGCTATAAATCCGTTTTGGCGAAGTTTTCGGATCTAAAATTGTTACAGGACGAAGCTAAGATCTCCAGGTACCTTGTGTCCAAAGGACAACCTCTAATTCGTTGTACTTTGTGATTTATGATCTGTACAATATAGGGTTTCTGCCTCTTCCAGATCTGAGTCAAAATCAGGTGACCTTGGGAAAAAGGTCATAACTTGGGCTAGGAAGATCCAAATGAAATTTCGTGAAAAGTGACAGGTAGTACACAGACTGTACTATCTCAGAAAACGTTTTCAGAGGCCGAAGTTGAACCAGTGACACGTGGCACGCCGTACAAGTTCGCTCTCCTGTATTATCCCATAAACAGGTCACGTTGCGACACTTGGCATAACTCTCTCTCAGAGAATCCAATTGAGGTAAGACCTGTCAGGATGGAAAGATAACAGGCCGAGCTATCTCAAAAAACTTTTTCAGAGGCCGAAGGTCAAACAGTGACACGTGGCACGCCGTACAAGTTCGCTCTCCTGTATTTTCCCAAAACAGGTCACGTTGCGACATTTGGCATAACTCTCTCTCAGAACATCCAATTGAGGTCAGACCTGTCAGGATGGAAAGCTAACAGGTCAGGCTATCTCAGAAAACTTTTTCAGACCCTGTGGATCAAAAATTTCGGAGTTACACCAGAAACAATCAGGTACATATTTCTGTCAAAACAGAATTATTTTTTGGTACCTTCATTCATGGCTTCCGAAATTTAGGGCTTTGAAGAAAGTTGGAATTTTTGTAATCGGAGACCACGGCTGGATGCTACTCATCAAAATAGAAATTTAGAGACCAAGATCAGAATTTTTGGTTGGGCAGAAGGCCGGGCTTGATTAGACCCTAGTTCGGGACTTTGATCAGAAAAGTGGAAAATTAGGGCTTCTGTAAAAATAGGAATTTTTGAAATCTGTGACCACGGCTGGAAGCTCCTCAGAAAAATAGAAGCTTAGAGCTTTGGTTCAAACTTTTTGATGGGGCAAAAGAGTGGGCTTCATCAAACCCCAGTTCAGGGTCACGTCCAGTGAATCCGAAAGTTTCAAAGGCAAAATTGAGGAGTAAAACTTTGCAGTTTTCAAATTCTAAATATATCAGTTTGATCAGCTCATCAAGGCGCATATTTCTATCCTTTCGGAAGTCTGAATTTCAAAGTTTGAATTTTTGGGGTTTCTCTGACAAACCCATATCCAGCTCCAGGTCCAGTTCTTGCAAATCAAGTGGATAGGGTTAATCCTAGAAGAAGATAGATTGGTCACCTACATAAGTGAAGGAGTTCATGTTTCAGAGGGAGATGAGGCTAAGGCTTTACATAAGGAGATTACAAGCGATCTCGATAGGTATGACTCATCGAGGTATGTTTTGAGATTTGTTCATGATTAAGTTTATGGTATGTTTGTCTTCATGATTATTACAGTTAGTACAATCTTGATTTTAGATTTGTTGTATCACCTTAACAAAATTATGAATGCATGATAGAAGATATTCATTGGTTAGGGTGTTGACACTTATGATTGTACTAATGCATTATGGTGTTGTGTGAGGTTGAGGTTGTCTGCTAACAAGATACAGGTACATCACAAAAGACAAATCAGGCTTCATGACCATGAAAACATGAAGACAAAGACTCATCCATAATCTTTGTTCTACTTACGAGGTATGTTGTACATAACCAAGTAGGTATAATAATCCAGGTATGTTTCCCATGAATCTTACCTTGTGTTAGGATCCCTTATATAAGTATACTTGGAATGATTGGTTATGCTCATTCATAAAGTTAGTAACCAAGGGATTATGCATATTATATCTCTTATCAATGATACGCATGAGTAAAAGAAGACTTCCCTGAAATCTTGAATACTAATGTTTATTAACTATAATCATGACTATACGTTTTCAAGATTATTTAGTACTATAATGTTTTGATAGCATTTAGAATATACTAATGAGTGTATGTTTGTATATGAGATCATGAGGATGACTCTTGAGCATGCACAGTGGTACAGAATGAATAGAAGTTCAAAAGACATACAGAAGATCAAGCGGGAGGCAGCCACACAAACATAAAAGATAAGTATTTGAGTTGCTATTTGAAATAGTAATGATATTGCCTGCATGCATATTTGTATTCCTAGAATATATAATGCTGAGTGTAAACATTCATAGAGCATTGAACAGTATACAACTAATGTGCATATGCTTGGACAAACATTCCATTGTTGCTTGTCTAGAATGAAACCTCTTTGTTGACATGCTGAGAGTTGTGCACACTCTCGATAGTATGTTCTGGTAGAGATGGAAGGCATCTAGATAGCCACTGTATGCATACAGGATATGGGAAAGTGTTGTGCCAAAGTAATGGTCAAAATAGTTGCATCACTATGTAAATGATATCTGTATGCATAATGGGTTATCTTTTGATGATTATGAAGTATTACTAATCATGTACTTAATTTTGATTTGTAGGAAAGGTCATGAAGAATGATGGACACCGTACAAGTGGTGGATGTTCAAACAAGAAGATTTACAAATCAAACAAAATATAGAAGGCTCATGGCTAGAAGATTCTCTTAGAAAGGGGAAGAGAATCATGACAAGATGTTTGCTCCAAGTATGGTGTAATTAAAGAAGAGGTATGAATCAGGTTCTGTATAGGTACCTAGGATCGATAATAATTTAAGCTTAATGATCACCATGGGTGATGTGGATCTCAACCTTTGCTACAAGGTTGAATATGATACACATATGACATGGATGCAAGAAGGAACTCACCACAGAGTTCGAATGATACTGAGGCTCATATCAGTAGACCCATCTAACGAGAGATGGCACAGATAGATATGCAGAAGATCATTCAATACAGAAATGAAAAATGAAAGATCTCAATTTGATGCTTTACTTCCTAGGTCTGGAAGTATGGCAAGGCTCAGAAGGAATATTTATCAATCAGGGAAAGTATGATGAGAAATATGACTTGAGGTGTTGGAATGGCCACTCTTATGGATTCCAGCTTGAAGCCGTTAGGGGATAACTCATCAGAGTTAGTGGATATAACTCTGTACAGTCAAATTATTGGGTCTTTGATATATCTAACATATACTAGGTTAGATATATGCTCTGTTTTGAACACCTTGAGTTAGTATCTAGTGGAAACTAGATGTGTTTACCTGATAGTTGCAAAGTATGTGATGAGGCACATAAAGGACACGATAGAATTTGATCTATGCTATCTTGAAGATCATGACTTCAAATGGCTATTCAGATTCTGTTTGGGCAGGAAGTGTATCAGACAAGAAGAACACCTCGAGAGGATGTTATTGTCTGGGATTAGCCATGATCTCGTGGTTTAGCTGGAAGCAGTCTAGTGTGACTCTCAGCACAAGCGGAATATATGGCTGCTTGCTCTGCTAGTTGTGAAGAAGTTTGGCTTTAGGATTGTTTGACTTAGAGTTAGAACCAACTGAGATCCTATGTGATAATTAGAGTTGTATCAAGATGACATAGAATCTAGTGTTCCATGATAAGTCAAAGAACATAGGGAACTAACAAGATATGTCACAGAAATGAACTCTAAAAGTTTGAATTTGTAACAGGTTACCATTGTACTAACCAAGCCCCTACGTCAAGTGAAGAAGTTACCAACCAAACCTCTGTCTCGAGTGAAGTTTGAATACTTCCGAGACAAGCTTGGTGTAGTTCAAAAGGACCGTCCTCGAAAGGGGGAGTAGTATAGTCACTACTGATGAGATTGTCTCATCAAACAACAAGGTCGTTGATGAGGTAACCTGTTCTCTACACCCAGTTACTTAGAAATATTTAGATTTAGGACTCTTATACTTAGAATACTTAGCTTTACTTATACATGCTTTTGATGATAGATGTATTGGTAAGAATACATGCTAGATGTATACATGTTTTGGTGTGATGTATACATGTTTAGATGTATTAGTAAGAATACATGCTAGTTGTGATGTATACATGTTCTGATGTGATGTGTACATGTTTTGATTAGTGATGTATACATGTTTTGTTGTACACATGTTTTGATGTGATGTGTACATGTGTTGATTAAGTGATGTATACATGTTTTGATGTACACATGTCTTGATGTGATGTATACATGTTTTGATGTGATATATGATTGTACCTGTATGGATGAGAAAAGAGTTGAGGGGATTGGATCATCCCTGGACTTTCAGTCCTAAAGAGAGCCGTAGACGTAAGGTCTCCGAGAATGAAGTCCTTAGTGGACAGTTGAGGGGATTGGATCATCCCTGGACTTTCAGTCCTAAAGAGAGCCGTAGACGTGAGGTCTCCGAGAATGAAGTCCTTAGTGGACAGTTGAGGGGATTGGATCATCCCTGGACTTTCAGTCCTAAAGAGAGCCGTAGACGTGAGGTCTCCGAGAATGAAGTCCTTAGTGGACAGTTGAGGGGATTGGATCATCCCTGGACTTTCAGTCCTAAAGAGAACCGTAGACATAAGGTCTCCGAGAATGAAGTCCTTAGTGGACAGTTGAGGGGATTGGATCATCCCTGGACTTTCAGCCCTAAAGAGAACCGTAGACGTAAGGTCTCCGAGAATGAAGTCCTTAGTGGACAGTTGAGGGGATTGGATCATCCCTGGACTTTCAGTCCTAAAGAGAACCGTAGACGTAAGGTCTCCGAGAATGAAGTCCTTAGTGGACAGTTGAGGGGATTGGATCATCCCTGGACTTTCAGTCCTAAAGAGAGCCGTAGACGAGAGGTCTCCGAGAATGAAGTCCTTGGTGGACTTGAGGGGATTGGATCATCCCTGGACTCTCAGTCCTAAAGAGAGCCGTAGACGTGAGGTCTCCGAGAATAGAAGATAGGACTGCATCGTCCTTGGACCTTAGTTCAAAATGTACGTGATGGGGATTGCATCATCCCGGAACTGATAGTTCAAAATGTACGTGATGGGGATTGCATCATCCCGGAACTGATAGTTCAAAATGTACGTGATGGGGATTGCATCATCCCGGAACTGATAGTTCAAAATGTACGTGATGGGGATTGCATCATCCCGGAACTGATAGTTCAAAATGTACGTGATGGGGATTGCATCATCCCGGAACTGGTAGTTCAAAATGTACGTGATGGGGATTGCATCATCCCGGAACTGATAGTTCAAAATGTACGTGATGGGGATTGCATCATCCCGGAACTGATAGTTCAAAATGTACGTGATGGGGATTGCATCATCCCGGAACTGATAGTTCAAAATGTACGTGAAGGGGATTGTATCATCCCCGGACTTCGGTCCCTGAATTGATCCGTAGACGAATGGTCTCCGAGAAAGTGATGGTATTAATGATGTGGTTACTCGTATCGGTAGGATACTTGTATTGATGATGTGGTTACTTGTATCGGTAGGATACTTGTATTGATGATGTGGTTACTTGTATCGGTAGGATACTTGTATTGATGATGTGGTTACTTGTATCGGTAGGATACTTGTACTGATGATGTGGTTACTTGTATCGGTAGGATACTTGTACTGATGATGTGGTTACTTGTATCGGTAGGATACTTGTATTGATGATGTGGTTACTTGTATCGGTAGGATACTTGTACTAATGATGTGGATACTTGTATTGTTATGGATACCTGTATTGATGACGATGCTGATGATCGTGTGATGACGATGCTGATGATCGTGTGATGACGATGCTGATGATCGTGTGATGACGATGCTGCTGATCGTGTGATGACGATGTTGATGATCATGTGATGACGATGCTGCTGATCGTGTGATGACGATGTTGATGATCATGTGATGATGATGCTAATGATCGTGTGATGACGATATTGATGATCGTGTGATGACGATGCTAATGATCGTGTGTGACGATGCTGATGATCGTGTGATGACGATCTTGATGATCGTGTGATGACGATGCTAATGGTCGTGAGATGACGATACTGATGATCGTGAGGATCCAGATGTTGATGTTGTTGTAGTTGTTCGAGTGCTGCAGAAGATAAAGACTCAGTACTGAAGATGTTGATGTTCCAGTATTGAAGATGTTCCAGTAACTGCTTGAGTTACTGATGATGTTGAGAAAGCTTCCAATGATTTATAGATGTATCATGTATGATGTTGATGACTCCTTGCTCGTGCAGATACTGTTATAATATCCTTCTCGTTAAGGGGGAGTGTTAAATATTGTAACTTCAAAGAATATTATATTTGTACTTTATTATTCCAGAGATGATTCATTCCTCCGTGAAGATCTTATTGTATATCCGGAGATGTTTATTCCTCCGTCGGAATGTGGTAACTCAGGTTATTAGACTTCCCTAGTGGGGGTCGGCCCTAAATGTGTTATGTGGGTCAAAGGGTTATTAGACCACCCTAGAGGGGTCGGCCCAGTTAGTTGTAGTGGGTTATTTAACCTATTGGTTAAATACGAGCCTACGTGTACTTGTGTAAAATACATATCAAAGTAGTGTATAAATAGAGGAGGTGTGTTCCTCATTATACACACTCACTCATTCAAGGGAGGCGCACCTATTGGAGGAGAGGTCTGCTACAGTGGAGAAGGAGATCATGTCTTTGGTTTGCATCTTTGTATATTGCTGGTCATCTATATTGAGGAAGCTTTACTGGGTTTTCTACCCCATGAGGGTTTCCCAGGATAAATCTGTGTCTCTTGTGTTTATGCTATGCTTGTTGTTTCTTCAGTGATCCTGTATATGCTATTATTGTGAAATGGAATGTAATGCTGCTATTTTCTGTCTTAGCATATTGAATTTTAACACACGAACTACTCCTATTGGTTCTGATATGCCATCTTTTTCACAAGTTTGAAAACTTTATGGCTGCTACCCTCTTACTGTTCCTTTGGTGGGCAGTTGCTGAGGCAATGATGTCCCCCACATTTCCAACATTTCAGTGGCTGCTTCATCCTTACCTACTCAATCTTTTTTGAGTCTTCCCACCTAGAACGTTTCTTATTGGACCGATTGGATGAATGCCTCTACATTGACCAAATGTCTCCTCTACTGCTAATTACTTCTAGAATGCTTTTTACCTCCCTTTGCAGACAACTAGAGTCCTGCAAAACGTTGTGCTGCAACTCATTCTACTTCTTCTGTATCTTGAGCATTTGTCCAAGGTTTTCTTGGGTCTTGGAAATTGTTTGAAGAAGACTTTCACCCAATTCCAATAGACTATGGTCTGCTGCCATGGTCTTTGTGCGCAACTAGTTCTCACTTTACTTAGAAGCAACACTTGCATCACAACAGTTTCCACAAATTAGTTTCACTTTCCCACTTGTGAAATTCAACATTATAATTTTGTTAGGTGAAGCATAACATAACATTAAAATAGTTCAGTCAATTAGCTTCCTAATTGATATGAAATCCCATGCTTTATCCATGAGACTTTCATACTTTTCATTCTTTCCCAACAGGCACATGAGCTCATTCATGTCCATTCTTTCACAGTGATTTAACTATTTCAGCATTCACAATTTATTTCAAGCAAATAAACACACTCTACTTTCAGCCATACATGCATTCAACAATTTTCTGTTTTTATAAATGCATCAATAAAAAGGAAAGAGAGAGCAGTAAGAGTTTTCTCCTCTCTGTCTTGTTCCATTCTGGAACCCACACCACCACTGTGGTTTTCATGCTCCTAGCCTCTTTCACTTCCATGTGAATGCTTGACCAACCCTTCTTGGCTATGACACTTAATGTCTATGGTCTATCTCGGATCTCTCAACCATGGAACCTTTCCACATGGTGATCCACAACACCTTTGGCTGCTAGAAATCCCACAAGTCCACTAACACCATCATTCATTTATGCTCAAGCTGAGCTTTTTAGGACAGTCACATGTCCACATGCATCCTTAAGATGCTTTCATAGTCCTTGCTTCTAGAAATACCTACACTCAAACATTGAATCAATTCACATGTTTAGTTTAATTTCGTAGGTTTTATCTCTAAACAAGAGTTTAGGAAATCATGACGAAATCATGTACACATGTATATTCATATTAAATAAGCAAGAAGATGCAAGATAACCAAATACTTATCTGCATTGGACGTCTTCACTTTATACCACAGGATCCTTATTTGCTTTACAAGCCTTGGATCGCCTATGGACTTAGATGTTTGGCCAGCGTGCAGGCTGGTCCACAAAATCAAATAATCTTGGATGTTCAGCGAGCATGTAGGCTGCTCCAAAAAATAAAATAATCTTGGATGTTCGGCCAGCACGCAGGCTGCTCCACAACATCAAATAATATTGGATGCTCGGCTAGCACACAGGCTGCTCCACAACATCAAATAATTAATGCCCTATTAGTACATCTTCACGTCGATTGGATTTACCAAAAACTTGGTGGTGCCCAACCAGTCCGATACCTGGTTGGCCCTCTCCATTTCCAAGCCAGCACATCCGTCTGGGTCATCATCCAATGAAAGGAAACTGCGCCACTGACCATTATAGGTCAAGCCTCTACTACTCTATCTAAGGCTTGCATCAACCTTTCACACATATCACAACCATTCATGCGCATAAGAATTCTTCACCCACACAAGGATGGCACTCCTTCTCTTGTGCAAACTAGCGGTTCCCTTTAAGAACTCTTTAGGTGACTTTCTTAACTGTAGGCTATCATGGCCCCATGATACCCACTCACACTACACAAAGGTTACCACTACTCATATAGTCCTCTTGAGTACCATTTTCTTCACTTTTCCCTTCAATGTGCAGCACCAATTTGCATATGTATAATATGACAACACAAGATGGATAAGCAAGCTCATCAGTATTGCTGCTCTAAAACTGTAAACATATTTCATAACATTCACTATCCAACATTGAAACACCAGGAATGCGTCCATTCCCTTAGGGTGTAGTCAATATTGGCATCCTTAACATAACTCAACACTAGAAAGGTGTGCACTCCTCACTGATGTGAACTATGTAGGTCCTAATCATACTTCAAGCAGTCTGAATAGTATAAAAAAATGGAATATGCTCTATGTAGTAATTTTAACAATTAGATATGCCCATATACATATATATAGAGAGAGATATATATATCAGTCTGGGTTTACAGAACCCTTATCCATTTTGAAGATGTAATTGCTCTTCAATAATGAGGAATGGGGGCTCCTTCTCTGAGTTGATAGTCCCTCGGTTTGCCATCCCAACTGCTTTTGATGTTACATAACTCTCATATGTCTTACTGACATAATCTTTATCATCTCACTCATATTGTTTACCAATCATGCAGTGCAGATGGGGCATTATCAAAATATTGAATGGCATTTCACCTGAAACCCATTTCCAATGTATGGGACCCTTCCCATGAAGTTTGGCTTCTGTAGACCATCTCTCATTGTCTTACTGCAATGTGTCTTCATAGCACACTTATTAAATAGCCAAAAAGTCAGCAACATTTAACAATAAAATTCAAATCTGATTGTTTCATAACCAATCAATGGCACTAATAATTAAATTCAATATGAATTTACAATTATGTTTACTGCAGAAATCAATTTGTTTAGTCATGAGGCTATCCTCATACTATTTGTCTCCTGTAAGTGGCACGACTCTGCCCATTATGGATTTATTCTTGCTTCCATACATGAGAATCCACTTGCAACATGTCCTCCTAACACATTTTATATAAGCCAAATAGTCATTAGTCATTTATTAGCAAAATTCGAATTCTGAGATTTACAAATCCGAATTGACAATCTGTTCTACACATAAACTATTTCACAGCTATGAGATCCTTCTCATGATGTTTGGCTCTTTCCCATGGTAGATTCCAGCCTTCATCATGGTCTTACCCTCATTTCCATGCCTTGAACAATCTACCTGTAATTGGAAACTTCAACCAGCCAAACACTTGTAAGTCTCCATGCATATAATATTTCATTGCTACAACAGTCACTAAAGCATTTTCAGAATTATAACATTCCATAATTCAAACACTTCGAGCTATTAACATATCAATATCACCAAAACTCATTTACTTCACGTGCATCATTATCATACTAAAATTGCAAGGTACAATCACATCATTCATACAATTTAAAAGAAACTTTTAGATACTCATCATTTCTCAGTCCTATGATTTATACAACTCTGCCCTTCCATAGATTATTCCAATAGCCCATCGATCATGACTGCCCTTGTCATGCACTTACTATTCTGCATTCATAGCAGCTCATGAAATGATCTCATAATTTTCGACAATTCATCATTTCATCTATTATCTAATTGCAATGAATCATACACATCACAACCATGCATTCGCACAATGCATCACAACATGTGCATCCACCCACATGCATGCACATCTACAATGTTTACACAATATTTTCAAGCGCATTCATTCAAGGCATAACCACAAGATTTATAAAATTTCTTAATGCATATTTGCTCAATGCTACCTTGCATTGGTTCATGAATACTATGCATTCGAACATATTATGGCCTAACCATGGCCACCTCATATAGCATATGTTACCTTAATTAGAACCACTAGTCCTCACTTGCTTTGATTATTAAGCTCATAACCAACATACACATGGCACGATATATTTTATATCAATACAATTGAAATTTCTAAACAGTCACATGGTATGAGGCCTCTTTCCTTCGCCACTCCATGCTCCACCACACTATGGTAGTATGGCATTCACATGAATGCATTTTAACTCTAAATGCATACCATTTTATGATTATTAAATATGGTTCAAGGGATTCTTACCCAATCCTCTTTCAACACTTATGTAATCATCATCAGTAAACCATTACCTGCATGGCTTCCATTTACACCTTTGATTTTACTTGATCCATTGGTCTCTTGCAGAGGATTACATAATTCTTCCACCATGTTAAATTTTCAGAATTTACTTCAATCTGATCTAGGATCTTAACTGAGAGAACAACATGTACAGCAAATCTACAGCATATCAATCATGGATACAATAATTCAAGCACACAAGAGACACATAGTTTACTTGGGGAAAACCATAAAGGTAAAAAACCCCAATAACTTCCTCAGAGATAGATAGAGCAATGATACAACTAGAATACAAGAGATAGTCTTCTCCTAGCAGCAGAGCCTCCTCCTCCACAAGTGCGCCACTCTCCAAAGTGTGAGTGAGAGAATATAATGTGTAAAATGAGAGAGACACACTCTCTATTTATACACTAACTTGACTTGACCTTTACTCAATTAGGTCGGCCTCAACTTAACCACTTAACATAATGCTAACTGGGTCGACCCCCACTAGGGTGGTCTAATAACCCTTTGACGCACATGGCCGACCCCTAAGAGGGTGGTCTAATAACCCTTTGACCCACATGACTTATACAGGGCCGACCCCAACAAGCTGGTCTAATAACCCATCAAGTATAAGTTACGACACTTACAATATAAATGACGACACTTCCATATAGAGGAATAATAACATCTCTATAGGAATACAAACACTTCAGTATAGAGGAATAATAACATCTCTATAGGAATACAATATACATATATGTGAAATACATTCCGAAGTTACATATACATCAACACTCCCTCCTAACTAGGAAGGTATTTCTCGACACAGGTCTTCTAGCACAAGTCTTCTTCTCTGGATCATCATCAGCGAATCATCATCCTCGAATCATTGTCATCGTCACTGCTACTACTATCTCAATCAATCTCTGAATCTACTCGTCATAGGAAGTTCTACAGAGCCAATCCTTTTTCATATTGGATGTAGGCCCACCACCTGCAGGTCTTCATCATCTGTGCAAACGGTCTGATAGAGGTGGCCTCTCAGGACTAATTTTATGTGCGGATGCAATATCGGAAAGAGTATCCCAGGAACATTTATGTGCCTAAGCACAACCGATAAGATCTCCCAGGACTAATTACATGCATCTCCTCCACAATACCTTTAAAGAGCATCCTAGGAACATTTATGTGCCGCAGCATGACCGGCAAGATCTCTAAAGAGCATCCTAGGACTTATTATGAGCACATAGCTCAACCTCTCGGATCTCCAGGACTAATTACATGTGGATAGACAAAACCTTTAAAGAGGATCCCAAAAACATTTATGTGCCACAGTACAACCGACAAGATCTCTAAAGAGCATCACAGGACTAATTACGAGCACACAGCTCAACCTCTCAGATCTCCAGGACTGATTACATGTCTCCGCAGTAATACCTCATCCCAGGACTGATTACGAGCACACAGCTCAATCTATCGGATATCTGAGGACTAATTACATACTACATAGCAATACCAGAAATAGTATCCCAGGAACATTTATGTGCTGCAGCACGACCAACAAGATCCCCTAGGACTGATTACATGTTATTTGCACAAGCTGCCACATATCATCTCTAACCTCCAAGTATCAACCTGATACTCATGATCCCACAGATCATCATCGCACAAAGCATCATCCTAATGCTCATGATCACACTGATCATCATCACTGTACCATCCTGATACATATCATCTGGAGCAACATCCTGAAGCTCGTCATCATGATCATCCTGATCATACAATGCATCTACCTGATGCATACCAAGTATCTACCTGATACATATCATCATACATGATCCACCTGATCATACAGTGTATCCACTTGATACAAATACAAATACATGATCCACCTGATCATATCTGATACATATCAACATACATGATCTACCTGATCATAAAATGTATCCACCTGATACATATACAGATACATGGTCTAAGCATCCAACATGATGCATATACAAAATACATACAAATAATCCAACTAATCATATCGAGCATCCAACATGATGCGTACATACATATACATATAAATGATCCAACTAATCACATCCAACATCATCCTGATGCATATACAAAGTAGTAACTAGAGCATCATCCTGATGCTCATCATCCATGATCCTCATGATCATCATAGCATCATCCTCTTCAAATCATCTCATCGTCCACGAAGCACAGCCCAGATGCACATCATCCAACACTTACACCACCGACATGGGAGAACACATCTACCACCATTTGGGGAAAGCTCCAGCCCTTACTTTTTCACCATGGGAGAACACATCTACCACCATGTGAAAAATGGTTTAGCAATTACATCACGACCAAGGGAGAACACATCAACCATGTCAGAAAAGCTCATGTGCATCTCCATCTTCCGGTCTCATCACTTCCCTTTGGAAGGAACCTCGATCAAAAGTGCACCAAGCCTTTCTTAGAAGTACTTAAACTCCACTCTGGCCAATGGCTTGGTCAATACATCTGCAACCTTCTCATCGCAACATTCTCTGCTTCGGCTGTACTCAATGCTACGTAGGACTGCTTCCTGCTAAACCAAGAGATCACACCTGATCCCATACTCAAGCAGCACCCAAAAGTGCTCGTCCTATCTGCAGCACTGCCTGCCCAATCTGAATCAACATAACCCTGCAAGTTAAACTTTTGATTCGCATCATACTTGAGCCCATAATCAACTATACCCTTCAGGTACCTCAGAATATGCTTTACAGCAATTAGATGAACACTCCTCGGATCTGTCAAGAAGTGACTCAATGTGTTAACAGCAAAGCAAATATCTGGTCTCATGTTCATCAGGTACATCAAGGACCCAATCATCTGACGATACATAGAGATATCAACTGGCTCAGATGAAGCATCACATAGAAGCTTCAGGTTCGATGCCATAGGTGTGACCATGGCCTTGCAATCCATCATCCCGAATCTCTTCAGGATATCTACTGTGTGCTTCCCTTGACCAAGGAAGATCCCACTTGCACTCTGCCACACCTCCATACCTAGAAAATAATGCATCATTCCCAAATCTTTCATATCGAACTCGGCAGCAAGCTTCCTCTTAGTATCTGCAATCAATCTGTCATCACCTATAACAAACAAGTTATCTATATACAAAAGTAGTATCACTGGATTTCCTTCATCAACCTTGTAGTAAAGGTTGGAATCCGCTTTACTCTTGGTAAAGCCGAAACTGGATAGAAAGCTGCCTATCCTACCAAGTTCTGCACACATATATGACTACACCATTCAAGATGGTTGTCTTGAAATCCATCTGGTGTATCTTCTATTTCATCACTTTTATATTTCTCTATGCTTCCATCTGCAGCATGCTTGATCTGATAGTTCCATTTGAAAGTCACAACAGACTTCCCTTCAGCTCTTGGGACCGCATCCCAAACATCTTTCTTCATGATCAACGGATCATGGCATTCTTCCCGTATCCTGGGAACTTCAATATCTTCAATAGATAATTTTGTTGCTTGAACAAATGTTGTAGTCCTTCTTTTGTAGGTGAAGGTATACGGTCTTTTCTACAAAACAAGTTAAATTGCATGATTAGAAACATCTCGGAATTTTCAGACAAATTCTTACAGATAAAGAAATATGTCATACAGTCATGCAATTATCTTAGCCAAAGCTTCAATACAACATTTATCCATGTTCCACAACTTTCTAGATGCCTTCCAGTCTCTACCAGAACATTGTTAAGAGTTTGCATTGCTCCCAACATGTCAGCAAAGAGGTTTCATTCTAGATAAGTAGCACTGGAATGTTGTACAGTGCCATAGGCCACTTACCCATCACATGCATATTAGTAGTATACTGTTCATTAATGCAATCATTCTAATATGCACAATACATATCCTGAGTCTAGGAACATGAGCATATACATCATTGAAGAATTTTATTTAAACAAACAAATATGCAAGAAATGATAAAAAATACTTATCTTTGTTTGGTTGCTGGGTGGACTCCCTCTGAGTCTTTGCTTCTTTGCAGGAGCTATTGAAGTAGCTTCTTCTACACCTTTCTGTTGTGGAATGTAGAAAGATGGTCAACTCCCTTTGAATATCTGCATCCTTGCAGAAACTACTGACATGTGCTCCTTTGCTTTCTTGCAGGAACAACTAGAGTGTGCTCCCTCTTGATCTTTGCTTCCTGGATTACCTGTCCTTGAACTTATATCCATCCTTAATCACTATGCATGCTTATTAGTATCATCATTGTGTTATCCTTGAGATATCATACATAATCACACATTTATTAGTATAATCTTAATACTATCAAAACACAATAATCTTAAACACGTATAGCCATGATCATTTCAAACAGAAATAATAAGCATTTCAAGGTTTATATAGGACTCTTATGGTTAGTCATGTCATAAATTAAAGTAAGAAACATAATATGCATACAACCATGACTATTCAAACCTATGACTTCATTAATAATCATTATCAACAACACAACAGTATAAGATCCTAACACAAGGTAGGATTCTAGCTTGATATAGGAAAAACATACCTGGATTAGCATGCTAGCTAGTTATGTATATCATACCCGCATAATGTCTTGTGGTTCTCTTAAGTGACTTGTGCTAGTAACCTGCATGTCTCATAGGTTAACCATTGTAGGACCAAGTTATACATACCTCGAAAGTAGATCTTCTATGTGATCCATGACAATGGATGAATCTTTGTCTTCATGTCACCATGATCATATGTTCTTGAAGTAGAACATGATTTGTCTTTATTGGTGTACCTTTTATGTTAGCGAACAACATAAACCTCATACAACATCACAATGCATTAGTACATTCATAAGTGTCAAAACCTTAATCAATGAACATCTTTTATTAAGGTGATACGACAAGTCTAGTAATTAATCAAGATTGTACTATAATGATATGAAGACAACCATATGATAAAATTAACGATGAAACATACCTGTAAGCCATACTAGTCAAGATTGCTTGTAATCTTCTTATGGAAGGCCTTAGCCTCATCTCCCTCTGAGACATGAACTTCTTCACTTATGCAGGTGACCAATCCATCTTCTTCTAGGATTAACCCAATCCACTTGATTTGCAAGAACTGGAGCTGGAGCTGGATTAGGGTTTGTCAAAGAAACCCCAAAAATTCAAACTTTGAATTTCAAACTTCAGAAAGGATAGAAATATGTGCCTTGATGAGCTAATCAAGTTGGTATATTCAGAATTTGAAAACTACAAAGTTTCACCCCTCGAAATTTCCTTTTAGATTTCTGGATTCACTGAGGAGGACCCTGAATTAGGGTTTTAGTTTCTTGGAGCTTCACCCAACCAAAATATTTGATTCAAAACTCTAAGCTTTGATTTTTCTGAGGAGCTTCCAGCCGTGGTCACAGATTTCCAAAATTCCAATTTTTGCAGAAGCCCTAATTTCCCATCTTTCCGATCAAAGTCCCAAACTGGGGTTTGATCAACCCTGGCCTTCTTCCCAACCAAAAAATATGATCTTAGTCTCTAAATTTTGATTTTTATGAGTATCATCCAGCCATGGTCTCCGATTACAAAAATTCCAACTTTCTCCGAAGCCCTAAATTCCGGAAGCCATGAATGAAGGTGCCCAAAAACAATTTTGTTTTGATAGAAATATGTACCTGATTGTTTCTGGTGTAAATCTAAACTTTTCTATCCATAGGGTCTGAAAACTTTTCTTGAGATAGCCTGACTTGTTATCTTTCCATCCCAATAGCTCTGATCTCAATTGGATTCTCTGAGAGAGAGTTATGGCAAGTGTTGCAACGTGACCTGTTTATGGGATAATAGAGGAGGGCAAATTTGTACGGCATGCCACGTGTCATTGGTTAAACTTATGCCTCTAAAAACTTTTCTTGCGATAGCATGACCTATTATATTTCCATCTTGATAGGTCTAAACTCAATTGGATTCTCTGAGAGAGAGTTATGCCAAGTGTCGCAATGTGACCTGTTTATGGGATAATACATGAGAGCGAACTTCTACGGATTTCCACGTGTCACTGGTTCAACTTCGGCCTCTGAAAATTTTTCCTGAGATAGTACGGTCAGTTTACTAGCTGTCAATTTTTACGAAATTTCATTTGGAGCTTCCTAGCCCAAGTTATGACCTTTTTCCCAAGGTCACCTAATTTTGACTCAGATCTGGAAGAGGCAGAAACCCTATATTGTACAGATCATAAATCACAAAGTACAATGAATTAGAGGTTGTCCTTCAGACACAAGGTACATGGGGACTGGATCTTCGACCTGTAAAAGTTTCAAATCCGAAAACTTTTCCAAAAAGGATTTATAGCGAAGGTTCTACGATGACTGGTTTTTGCTATATCAAGCCCTAGCATCGTAAGTGCAACAAGTGTCATACATGCCATATCATGCCTTCTTTCAGGCTAGCTCTGATACCATGTTAAATTTTTAGAATTTACTTCAATCTGATCTAGGATCTTAACTGAGAGAACAACATGTATAGCAAATCTATAGCATATCAACCATGGATACAATAATGCAAGCACACAAGAGACACAAAGTTTACTCGGGGAAAACCATAAAGGTGAAAAAACCCAATAACTTCCTCAGAGATAGATAGAGCAATGATACAACCCGAATACAAGAGATAGTCTTCTCCTAGCAGCAGAGCCTCCTCCTCCACAAGTGTGCCACTCTAAAAAGTGTGAGTGAGAGAATAGAATGTGTAAAATGAGAGAGACACACTCTCTATTTATACACTAACTTGACTTGACCTTTACTCAATTAGGTCGGCCTCAACTTAACCACTTAACATAATGCTGACTGGTCCGACCCCCACTAGGGTGGTATAATAACCATTTGACCCACATGGCCGACCCCCAATAGGGTTGTCTAATAACCCTTTGACCCACATGACTTATACAGGGCCGACCCCAACAAGGTGGTCTAATAACCCATCAAGTATAAGTTACGACACTTACAATATAAATGACGACACTTTCGTATAGAGGAATAATAACATCTCTATAGGAACACAATATACATATATGTGAAATACATTCTGAAGTTACATATACATCAACACACCAACCTCTTGATCATGGATTTGCTGCCCTAACCTTTTCTTAATAAGGTGGTTGGCCTCATGCAATAACATCATCAACATCTTTAGCCATGCTTCTGTTGTATTTGGTCCTACAACCAAAACCAACACCAATAGTGATTATCAACCACAATATTTACCATTAGTGGTTCATTGCATATGTAGAAACTCAATACTTTTACTAATATGTAATATCATATGTGTGCACAAAAATCTGCTCATGCACTATGCAATGTTTATTACTATGCCAACCAATGCATATTCATGCCATTCATTTAATCTCTTGCATTTTCAGAATTCTCATGCCATAATTTTATGTACATAAAGATTACAAAATATAAATACAGTTAGCAAGACAGGGGTTAAGGAATTATCCCTTTTCAATCCCTCATCTTTGCATGATATTCCTCTTCCACATCATAATTAGTTCGATTTCATGGTCTCTGCTACGTCTAGGCATGCAATTCTAGAAATTGCCCATATCGACAACAATTTGTCAAAACAGCCACTGGCACTTTTTTGCTTTGCAAATCTATGGTGTATGACACCCTCATTCGAATCCTGGTGATGAAACATTGTTCTCTACTGGATAAGCTTTCCAATGCCTATCCACATGCTCCATTCCAACTTCGGGTGTGGAAGTTACATTACTTCAAAAATGACAATTTTTACCAAAATTCTGCACCTTTACACAACTGCAAGATATCTTGAACTACCAACTTTAGCCACCTATGGAAGAAAATCTACGAAGATTTAGGAGAACATTTCTATCAGGAAACATTAGTCCATATAACAAGGAATACTTAGCAACTTGCAGATCTATGTTTCGATGCACCATTCATCTTTTAAGAATTTTTGGGTTTGACTACTTTTCCTTTTTAACTCCCTTCACAACCTGTGCAACTCCTACGCACCACTTGCGCAACCTATACACAACTTGTGGGCCACCTATGCAAAACCTGTGCACAACCCGTGTGCCACCTGCGCAACCTGTGCATAACCCGTGCGCAACCTGTGCACAACCTGTGTGCCACCTGCGTGCAACCTATGCACAACCCATGCGCCACTGTGCACAACCTATGCACAACCTATGCGCCACCTACGCGCAACCTGTGCACTACCTGTGCGCCACCTCTACAACCTGTGCACAACCTGTGCACCACCTACGCAACCTGTGCACAACCTGTGCTCAACCTATGCGCCACCTGCGCGCAAACTATGCACAACCTGCGCGCCACCTGCGCAACCTGTGCACAACCTGTGCGCCACCTGTGCACAACCTGTGCACCACCTGTGCACAACCTGTGCGCCACCTGTGCACAACCTGCACGCAACTTGCGCAACCTGTGCACAACCTGTACGCAACCTGTGAACAACCTGTGTGCAACTTGTGAGTCACCTGCGCGTAATCTCTCTGCAACCCGCACGCAACCTACGCAATATGTGTGCAATCTTTGTGCAACCTACGCAAAATCTATGCGCAACTTGCACACAATCTGTGCGCAACTTGCACGCAATCTGTGCGTAACCTATGCGCAACCTGCGCACAATCTGTGCGCAATCTGTGCGCAACCTGCGCGCAATTTGTGTGCAACCTGCGCGCAATATGTGCGCTTGTGGGGCTCATATCTCCCGCGTCCCTTAACCAAATAAGGCAAGTTTGTTACCATTGGAAAACTCTTGGAGAGCTCTATGCAATGATGTGATCCTCTGCCACATCTGAAAACTCTGATCCTAACATTTTCCTCAATCAAAATTCTGCCCAAACTTCATCAATACTGTGTTAAAAACCTTTTGATATCATCCTGCAACTTAGAATTTGGCCCAAGAAGCCCCAGTGCTACAACATGGTCTCTGATACCACTATGTCATGTCCCCTCCCGTCAATCCAATGCAAGGGAGGGAGCATGACCAAGCATACCGTGCTTATAGACAATCTCAGCCCCATTCAAAATGCTAAGAAATGCATGGATAAATAAAACTTGTGCATACATATTCATACTCAACAAGCATAGTAGAATTAAACACTATATATGCACAGAGTTTCATCATGCATTCAACATGTAAACAACATTCATTAATTAAAACATTGTAGAACACAGAATTAACACAACTCAATTAATAAACACAACGGAATAACCATAATAACACACACGCAGAAAGGAATACATCAACTTATTTCTTCCAAGAAGAATAATGAAACAATCATACAATAATCACTCGCATTCCCATGATATGCATAGGCTTCATGCCAACTAGCTTAAGATAACCATATCATTCAATTAACATGAATAATTAAACATGCAGAACATAACACAAACTGATCACAATTTAAACCATAGAGAATAGTTATATTTAAGATGAAATTGTCCAACAACTGGCTATGTGAGAGCAACGTTCCACCCAACCATAGGTCTCTATCCATCCTGTATTCTTCCAGCTGAGAGACCACCCCCGAGTTGGGTTGTGTATCCACTAAGGAGGAACTGGATGGGTTCACTCACAGCCATGGTTTCACTCAATAGTGATGCTAATTGAACACACAGTTCGGTTTATCAAGCATGCAATAAGCAGAGGAGGAGGGTGCTAAGCTAGTGAGCTCAACCATAGAGCTACAGACATCTCAGGCTAAATTCAAGCAATCCAATCCTTTGTTCAAACATTGACACTTGGATTTCTCACAATTCTGTCAACAAATAACTCAATCCTGTCACTGGGTTTCTGGGATATAAAAACTGGGTTTTCCAATCGATTTCAAGGTATCTAATACTCTCAATTTTGCCCCAAGGTTCATGTCTATGGAACCCCCATTGGATTTCACTGTCAAATACCAATTCTAGGCATTTATGGCTATTAAAACGTGGGTTCTTGCAAAGTTGCGATTTCTGGTTTTTCTCACTGCTGGGCATGTGTAATGGATGAAAACTGAAGCTGGGATTTTCAACAATGGAATGGGAATAAGGAACAACCCATTCCGATGAGCTAGAGTGACTTGTGGTACAAGAAAAAAAGATCCCATACCTGCCATACGAATTTCTGGGTTGCCCACGCTCCTTTGAAGCCATGGACTGATTTCCTCAACAACTTGCTTACACAGAATTAAATGTCAACAAGGAAAGTGAAATGGGTTCTCAAAATGACATTTGGCAGCTTATGGGTCAATCCCACAACCCCCTCACCACTCCCTAGTGGATACACATGGCCCCTTCTCATTAGTTGCTTCCATATCCAGTTTTGGTATTTTATTTCATGATGTTTATTTACATCATTTTACAATGTTCCATGGCTAAATAGCACATGGGTAACATAATGTCTAATACTTGCCTTTTTATTAAAAATCCGAGCATCCACTAGCAGGGCCTTGGCCTTGAGCTTCACACTAGGAAAACATACATCACATGTATACAATATTTACATTAAAAGCCAATATATCCTAAGGGTCAAAATGGGGTATTACATTCCACGATATTTTAATACAATATGAATGTATTAATAATAATTAAAAATTCTGAGATTCAATTAGAAGTTACATAAATAACTTGAGTATAATTGAAGATCAAACTAGGATAGATCTCAGCGGAATTACTTCAAATTACTATAATTCCTTCTAAAAACATTGAAGGCTAACTTAAGTTAAATAGGACCTCTTTACGCTTTTCAAGACAATATTTTTCTCTTACCTGTAATCTACAATACAAGTTCAATGCTTTAGCCAAATAGCTAAGTAATCCTCGGGGTGCCCATAAGACCCCTTCATCATCAACATGAAAAGTAAATAGTTAGCATATATAATGATTTCAATATCTGTCTATAAAGTATCGACAGCTACGTAAAGAGACCATAACTGATCTAGGATGCATGAAGTAACATAACAACATCCAACAATAGTATATCATAGATATAAAAACATGACACGTATTTCGTAATACATTATACACACATATTTGACGTAATAGTTCTAGTACATTGAGATGACTAGCTAAACAAACAAACATCTATTATACTTCCGCATGGTAATTATAGAAATTAATGCTACTCTAAAAAATTTTAAATTTATGAGATTTTTAGGATGTTACAGAAGAAGAAAAGGGACAAAGGAGAAGGGAGTACCACTACTGGTCTCCCCGACGAGAAGATGAATATAATGCTTGACAGAATGATAACTGTGGTAGAAGAAAATCAAGCAAAAGTGACACAGCACACAACACAGTTTTTCCACCAAGTGTTGAAATTGTTACAATCATTAAGTAGTGATGCTATGTAGACCAGGGTGAAGCCAGGTCTTGCAGAGGAAAGTTAGTTAGAAGTACAACAAGAATAAGTTGATATATGTACTCAGCATCGCATCGTGTAGGTGATACATGGTGCGATCACAATAGGTAAAAAAATATTTAGACCTCTCCCTACGCAGGATCGACACTATAAGTATAGACCTTAACATGTGACCTATGTTCATTCTTCATTTCACCCACATTGGGACTAGTGAAGAAATCTGTGAGTGAGAAGCATTGACACATGAAAAAATGATCAATTACAAAGCAATAAGTGTTGAGGTGGAGGTTGAACAACTCCATGAGGAAAAAGAGACAGCAATGAAGGAAAAACAGAAAGCGATGGATGACAGGAAGATACTGGAACATGCCATCTCTATGGCATGCATGGATGCACCAAAAATATCCAAGGAGATGGTCACGGAGGCCAAGGCATTGAAGTTGGGAGCAGTCCTTGCGGATCTCAGGAAAGTCAATGAGGAGTTGAAAATAAGGGTGATGCCAATCACACTACCAGAACAAGTAGAAGCATGGAAGACTAGTATTGAGGAGTCTGCAATGGAGATAGCAGAGCTGGAAAAAGCAGCACAACATATCGTAGAGGAAGTTTCACAATTTTGGGGAAGTCTCATACAAGACGAGCAATTGCACTAGTTGAATGTGCAACTTGGCGAAGCAGAAGCGCAGCTGGAGACATTCATGGGATCGCTAAAGGAAATGTCCCTACTTTTTCAAATGACTAAAGAAATAGAGTTGAAGGACTTGCAGCAACAGGTCAACAAGGTGTGGAAAAGAAAATAGAGGAGAACAACACATTTGGACGGGTTGCAGTCTAAGGAGGAGAAGCTAGCGATCGAAGCAATGCCAGTATTAACACAAATCAATACAAATTTAGAGAAATTGCAGTAGAAAGAAAGTGAGCATCCAACGGAGAAAGACACTAAGGAATGAAAAGTGCTCAAAGTAGTAGTTACGGAAGACACGGACATAATTAAAACAATGTTTGAAGAGTTTAAGTAACAAGTGAACACAACAGTAGCATCCAAATGAAGGGGCTTGGGGACGAGCCACAAGTTTGTGTTTGGGGCCCATTGGCAAGGGGCTAGGTCATACAAGTTTTGGTACAAACAATAACAAGAGAAAAACTACAAGGGAAAAGAGTGATCAGTTAGCGAGGGAAAGTGGTTAAAGCGGTTAAAGCAGAGTTAGGAGTTAGTTAGACTTAGAGGTTAAGATATATCCACTTTGCGAAGTGGACCAATTTTGTAATGGACACTGAGCCTATAAATATGAGTCACATTGTAATCCTTGAGGCATCTTTTCTTATCTTATCTTATCATCT
Organism: Larix kaempferi; assembly: GCA_027924585.1. NCBI lineage: Eukaryota > Viridiplantae > Streptophyta > Pinopsida > Pinales > Pinaceae > Larix > Larix kaempferi. The sequence continues at coordinate 3,987,976 of BSBM01000816.1, read as the reverse complement.
TTTGTATTGACTTTGATCTAAGTTTTTGAGGATAGGTTCTATGGATCTGTATCTCTGTCAATTATGTGATTTGTAAACGGATTTGTTGTATGAAGTCTGCTTTTAATGAGAAGGAATGTTTCATCCATGATGTTGTCTCTCACATTATTAGATGTGTTGTATCACACTATGATTAGATGCATTGTGCTGCAGTATGGATAGATTTATTATGTCGTAGTTATGATGTGTATCGCAGATCTGTTAAATATGTTTCTATAATAGTTACTGCATAGAGATGATTAGTATGTCTCCTTATGTGATGATGGTGTTATGATGCAATTAACTGTTAATGATGCATGTCCTTTTATATCTATGGAAGCTTGGTTGTTGCATCTCCCTTAGGCTCCTTGGGTGATAACTCACTTGCTTTGTGAGTGTTGCTGGAAAGGATAAACCCTTTTCGGGTTACTTTCTATGGGTGTGTGTGTTGAGCTATGTTGAAACTACGTTGATTCGGATTTATGTAGGAACGAAATAAGATAGCATATACAGAATCATATATAGAGATATATTTCAAAGAACACAGTGATACAATAAACACGCATTCTATTAAATAGCGGAAATAGAACAAACTGTAAAATACAATAGCTGGAATGGTGGTAGCTATCTCTGAGAAGAGATGTGGCCGCTATGCTCATTCATGCCATGATGAATACAAAGAGAGGCCGAAAGGGCCTATTTATCATAATCATGAGGGAAAGAATCCCAAACATCCAAAAACCTAACCCTAGGAGATGAAGTGCCAGAAGTCATGTGGGCCCCATTTGGGTAAGTTAGTACATCAACTTCCCGGGGTCATAACTTTTGCATACGATCTTCGTTTGTGGCGCATGATAGCTTGTTGGAAAGATCTATCCGACAAATACAGCTAAAAGGGTGAATTTGATGATCAAATTCGCTGGTCAAAGATACCCTAAAAAACTTCGCTTAGGGCCTCAAAACGGCTCCGGAAGTTCACGACCCGAAAAACTGCTAAAAATAGTAAATTACCAAAATTGCCAGAAGACTGTTTTGAGCCAGTTGGAAGAGATGGGACACCAACGATATCCACTTGGATCAATCCTCCCTCCTTAGGAAGCAATGGTCTCCATTGCGTCAAATCCCTGTTGTGGCCACAACAGATCCCATGCTTAGCTGAAGCACGGGAACCCCATCTTGAATAAACACAAAGGCATTTTGGTGAGTGTACTCTGTAAATATGAGAATTTGGGTTTTCACATGTTTAGATCACTCACACATGCTTTTGTCGTGCGTGTTTCCCTCTTTCCAGATGATCTCTAACTGTCTGGTTTGTCAAAATCCTCAAATTTTGAGTATTTTACCCTTTCTTTAGTCAACCCGAAACCCGACAGCTAGGAGACCCGAAACCTGCAACCCGACAATTTTGGGTTGCGGCGTGTTTGTTTTGCAGTTTTGGATTTTAGCCAACCCGAAACACGCAACCCAATGATTGCGGGTTGCGCGTTGGTCTTGTAATAATATCGAGAAACTATCATCCCGAAACCTGAAAACCCACAATTGTGGCTTTCAACTTTCAGTCTTTGTCTTTTATTTATTTATTGTGCATTCTCGAAAGCTGCAACCAGCAACTGTCGGGTTGCGGCTTTCGGGAAGTTGTTTTTGGCTTATGAGTGTGTCATTCCCGAAACCTGAAACCTGCAATTGTGGCTTTCGGCTTTCGGGAATTCTTTTCCGCTTTTGCCATTTGCGCGACCGCACATCCCGCAACCCGCAATTGTCGGGTTGCAGCTTTCGGGATCACTTAATAAACTTTGTGAATAAAAATTTCGCGTGATCCCACACCCTGCTTCGGTTAATCTCAGTCGTTCATTTATTCTGATCACATGGTTATCTTTAATCCGGTGAATTCAATATACAGGGTTTTTTTTCTTATCATTTTACTTTCGAAGAATTACTCCGTCGTACTGTTGTTTTTACCGTGGATTCCATATTAGGTGTCGTTTTTTCGTTTGTTTGCTATTTCGGGTTAGCTCACTGTCATCCTTACACTACCAGTCTGCAATTTTGCTATTTTTGGATTGATTTTGATTTTAAATTTTCTTATTGATCATAAATTTTGAGTTCTTCCTCCATGTCGAAAGGCACACGTTCTAAAATGCCACTCAGAGATCCCCTGATCAAAGACCCTAATTTTGGTTTGCTCTCTGACACCAGTGAGCGAGTCACTGAAACATACCAGATAGATTGGTCGAAAATATACGCCATTTTTATAATGATGAACTTTTTCATATTGAGAACGATAGACTAGTGTACGAGAGAATTAGGGCATCCCAAATTCATGCTTTTGCTGTGTGGCCTACTATCATGTCTTACACGGATGCTGTAAAATGGATAATTGAGAATATCAGTGTTAAAGACCATTGTTTTAACAATAGCATGGGGTGCCAATTAACACATTTTTGCCCAGAGGTTTTTGTCTGAGCTTTTGCTCTGAAACCACATGTGCAGACCCTCTCCCCCGATTTTATACAGTCGTCCAAAACCCGGTTTAACTTTAATGAGATGATTAAGTCATGGATGCTTAAGCCGAACGCCTCTATGCCTAAGGCTGATAACCTTTATCCCATCATCTGGTTTAAGGAACCCTACTATTTATTGGCAACCATGCTCTGCTGGCTCTTTGGTATACCGAATTGTTCTCTTTTTAAAGCAGAATTGGCACCTATAGCACATCATGTGCTAGTAACAGGTGAGTCTTTCCCATGGGCCTCTATCCCGTCGGTTGAGCTAAAGAATGCCATTCATGAATATCAAAAGGCTACAGCTCATAAGAAACCACCCTTTTTTTTATCTGCATATGTCCTTGATGTTTTTTGCTCAGAGTTTCAGTACCCTAACTTGGGTCGGAATTGGACCCCGTCGAACCTTCCCGTACACATTTATCACTCAACACTGTGGGAAGAGAATTTTTCACCTTTGTTATATGACATTTGTGACCACTTCATGGGTACCATCTATTTCAAGATCTTCAGGAAACAACCACCTGCATTCTCAGAAGATGCTAAGAATTTCATCAACACCATGGGTGGTTGGTATGTAGGTGAGTATTTTTCATACGTCAGGATTTGGGGAAGTGACACAGTGCACCTGCTTCCCAGGATTGTCCTGGACAGGATGGTAATACAGGAAGTTTCTTTTCAAACTGTCACTGATGGCATATATAATAAAATCACAGGTCCCAGGAAGAAAGGTTGGCCTAAGTTTTCTCTCAATCTTGGTCAGCTGGTTATCCCAACTTCAACTTGGGCTGCAGTTCTACATGAACAGATAGCTGCCTTGAGATTAGGTACTTCCTGGAAAAGGAAGCATGACCCCAAGAAGTTCCTGGATGCACACCTCAAGAAAGTACATACGAAAATAGATTATGCACATGATTTAGTTCTAGATGACTTCATATACCAAGGGGTGGACACATTCTCATAGGTCCTAGCTAGGGCAAAAGACTTACAAGAACACCAGGACATTTTAAAGTACCAGAATGAACTTAAGGTTGGAGTTCTGAGTTACAAGGCCATGTAGCTAAATATCATTGAACAAGCAAGAAGAGACAGAGAAGAGAAAGAATCTCAGAAGGCCAATACTCCTCTCATGATTACATTCCTTGATGGAAACAAAGGTAAAGCTCCTCTAGGGGAACCCTCTCAAGAGAAAGCTAGTGAAGAAGCTAAAATGATGCTACAGTCAGCTCGTGAATCCCAGCAGCAGATGGTACAATTGACATCGATGTTAAATACTCAATTGCTAGAACCTCCAAAGCTTGCAGTCAACATTCAACCACCAATTGCATCTGATGTTCAAATGTCTACTGAAGAAACTCAAGAAGATGATGATCTGGTCATAACTCGGGCTAGCCCTACTAAGAGGAAGAAAGTCCTACCTTCTTCCTCACAGGTTTCTACAATTGACATAATAGACTATGATGAAGAAGTGGTACCATCTCCTCCAGTACCAGTAATAGAAGAAGTCACTGAAGATCCTAAGACTGTCACTGAACTGTTGGATAGTATTGATATGGATCAGTCCTTCCCTGAGCAATCAGTGTTGGAATTTAATGCTGCTCCTAGCATTGCATCATCAGCATTTACACTTCCATCTGTCCAAACATCCTCTACTATGCCTTTAGGGGGAACACTTGAATTTTCCTTATCACACATGTTCAACACCCTCAATGACACTACTATCCCATCACCTGAACAGTCGGTCCCTTTACCAATTCCATTGTCTATTGCTGCAGAAGTCTAGCCTTTGGTTATCCCTTTACAGTCACCCATAGTCAATTTATCAAGAACCACTACTGATGTATCTTCTAATATTTCCTCACCATATTCACCCACCAAAGTTCATAGTCAACTTCTACTTCCAGAAGCTAATATTGATACTCAGGTTCCATTATCTGAATCCTTTGTCTCAATCCCTTCCCCAGATCCAGCTTTGTCAGTTCCTCAAGCTATCACTACATCTTTAGTTACTACTCAAGTGACCATACCTATTCCTACCCCTGTTATTACCCAAGCAACTCTACTAATCTCAACAGTTAGTGTTACTTCTACTTCAACACAGTCAATGGTTGAATACATAGATGAAGATGTAGTTCCCCTTGGGAATTACTTCTTTATCATGGATGATAAGACAGTGATGAGAAGGACCAGGAAAAGAGGTCAAGGTCAAGGTGGTTTGGAATCACCTGAACCAGATCAAGTAATATGGGCTCCCAGGACCAATAATCCAATAATTGAGGCAATTGAAATAGCAGCAGCCTTAGGAGCCTTTGCCACTACTAATTGGGATTCGGTCCAGGTTTTGGATAAGGAAGTTGACCTCAGGGATGAAGAGATCAAAAAACTGAAAGAGGAATTGGCTGAAGCTAAAAAAAAACATTCTACTGATGTGGATGACCTCAGGAAGACATGGACAAGTAAGTTGCAAGAATTACAGCAACAGAATGCCACTCTTCTCACTAAACTCAGTCTCTCACAATCTCAACATTCCATTCATGTTGAAAAAATAGCTTCCTTGGAAAAGCAGGTTGAGGATGCAACTGCAAGTGCAGCCTCCTCAATTTTTCTCAAGTTTACACCCTCTGATTTTAAGAATCTGGCCCTCAAGGTGAATCAGGATCATCATAAGCTTTTGGAGAAAGTATACATTGCTTTGGATGAAATCAGGGAAAATTTCATTAATTTTTCCAAGATGTCCTCCACCCTTGAAGAACAAAAGGAGAAGAGACTCCGAGCTTTTAAGGCTCAGGAGGAAATCGGTGAATGGAAGAGGTATGTTAAGAATGCACCAAAAGATATCCCAATCCTCAGCAGTTTCCATTTTAAAAAGGTCAAAGCCTCTCTAAATACTTGGCTCGATTATAATGAAACAACTGAAGAGACTATCAATAAATCAAAAGATATCTGCACCAGGTGATGGTATGCAGTTGACAACATTATGCATGTTCTAGGCTTACCATAAATGACCCCTATCCTAGAAGCTTTGCCGCCAAAATGCAGACTTGAAGAGCTTGAGAGCAGGCATGAGGAGTTCACATAGAGAATTCAGGATCTTGAACAAGTCAACATTCAGGATGTGGATGATTTGGTTAGAGAACCGGTTGTCATGGAAGGAAAGATTCGTATGTATCTTCTCACTTAGCACAAGATGGCGAAACATGACATGGAGCATAATGTGTGCAATGTTCAGTTAGCTTTAGAATATGTTAGTTTCTCAAATATAGATGAGTTGTTAGACATATATGATAAATGGCAGGATTTCTTAGATCTGTAGTTTTGATCTGATTTTGTAATCTCTGTTTTCTAGAGATCTCCATTTTTGGACTCTGTTGTAATTATTTAAAGAAGGATATCTCTCTTAGTTAGAGGTTGGTAATTTTGGAGTGGTAAGTCAGCAAAAGACTAGACTGGAGAAACTCTGTTAAGCAGAGCTTTTTGTAATTTTTGTACAAGACCTCTTCATACAGTAAAATTATCTTTTAATCTATCTTTTGTTATTCCTCAAATTTCTTTGAGAATTTCTGATTTATGCTTCAAATTGTCATCTGTTATGTATTTGATCTTTTGCTAAACATTTGTTAATGCACAAATCTATTGTATCGATTTCTCTATATGACTGGTTTATGTTTCAAAGTACTTCATTGAGTTTTTTCAATACAAGTACTTTCATATTTTATTTCTGCAAATGATTCAGTGCATATAAATTTATATAATCATTGTTAATTTTCAAATTAGTAGAGTGATTACAGACTAGATCTTGAATGAGCCTGAATACTTGAAATATTGTCATTTGATTATCATTAACTGATAATAATTTAACTTAACAAGTAACTCAAATAAAGACATTTCTGTTTAAGCTGTTAAATTACTTGTTTAATTATATCTCAAGACCAATCTGTAGATAAACAAGCTTTCATCTTAGAATAGGATTGACTTAGACTAGTTTCCTTCTTCTATAATAGGTTAGGTTAGCTTTGTATTACCATATCTACACCTTGGTTTTATTTGATAGGAAAACTGATCTTTTAGGTCAACTCATCTACTCTTAGAGTGCCAGCGAAGGCCTAATATTCGTGGAGGATCACCACACCAAACAGGTTGGGGATAGAAATGCCCTTGCTCAAGGTATTTCTAAGCCTTTCAACTTGGGTTTTCTTCCTCTGTTGAGGGTCTTGGAACATTCCAGCACCTTTTGCATCTAACCTGCACAACCGAGGTATCAACAATCCCTTATCATATGTCAAACTGTGTGTTGAGTTGAGCTCCTGGTCCGGCGTTTGCTGAAGCGAAAAGGTTTCCTTTCTTTGAAATCTTCAGAGGGTTTTAATTGTTGTTGCTGGATGTGCTGGAGCTGTTCAATAGTTTTTGTTGTTGTGGTATCCTTGGTCTGCACTGGTCTAGATGGTTTCTTTTTGGAGGAGCACCTTGAATGCGTGGCCTTGCACTGCAAAGGTACTCGAACAAGCGATGCTACACTGAACTTCTATTTTTCTTGTTTCTGTTGAGTAGAGGGATAATGGGTAGAGGTTGTGGATGTCTTTGCTATCTGATGTGCTCCTTTAGTGGAAATTGTGAATAGGGAAAATTTCCTAGTGTGGGAGATTATCTTCCTGCCCTGCTTGGTTGGGGTAGGTGCAACTATCTCTGGTATCTAATAGAGTTGTCCTCCCAAAGTGAGAATAACACGGCGAGGTCATGATTCATATACAGCATGACGTCTCCACATATATGGTTGTCCTAAAAGAACATCACATACTTCAAGTGGGGCCACATCGCACAATACCTCATCTTTGAAGGGCTTGATGCCGTATGGTAGGTGACATTGGTGACTGACACGGATCCCTTGTCCTTGGCTTAGCCATCAAATGGTGTATGGTTGTGGGTGTGGTGTTATTGGTAGCTCCAATCTCTTGATCACTTCTGCTGAGATCAAGTTCTTGTGGCTGTCGTTGTCCACAACAAAGTGTAGGGGAATTCCCTTCACCCACATCTGTGAGTGGAAAAGGCGCTCCTCTGCCTCTGACTCTTCAGGTTCCTTTGGTTGAATCTGTGTGGTGGCAACAATGGCACTGGGTTCTGCATCAATGATCTACTTCCCTTTTCGCGCGGCTATGAAATTAGGTTCTGAGTCAAAATCGGAACGGGGATCTGATTCTGAAGTTTTGATCTCAGCCACCAATGACTGTTTATAGCAACATTCATCAGTGTTGTGCCGGGGGCTTTTGTGGAATTCACACCACTTCCCAGTGTCCTTCTTTGTCTTTTCGTTACCCTTCTTCACTTGTGGTTGGGACTGGTTGTACTTTCCCTGCCCCGTGTTTTGCGAGCCAGAGTTTCCCTTTCCCTGCTTCTGCGCAGGTCCAAAGTCACGCTTGTTCTTCTACCAAAATTTCTGTTCAATTTTGACAGCATATCAATAGGCGGATCCGAGTGAAGAGATTTCCAGGAAATCCATCTCTGTTCATATGTACCGGTGTAGGCCACTGTGATATTTCAGTACTGGGTGTTGCTTAGAGTCCTTGATACCTAGCTTTGTGCGCAAGGTATGCAATTTTTTGGTGTACTCCGACATCGTTTGGTCCATCTCTTGGTGCAGAATGGTCCATTTTGTGTACTGGTCATCATAGTTTCCAACAGGGTAATATTGTTCCTTGACGGCATCTATAAAAGAGACCCAAGTGGGATTGGAATATTCAAACAATCCAGGCTCGTCTCATGAGTTTTTCTCACAATAAATTTCCCACCAATTTTTGACATGGGGGACGGCCTTGAGGAGTGCAAAGACAATCTTTTTCTTGCCAGAAAAATTGTGGACAGAGAAATACCCTTCTATTAGATTCAACCATTTATCTAGGGCATTAGCATCAATTTCTCCTTCAAATAAAGGGATATCAAACTTAACTTGTACCTTGAAGGGAGTCATATCTCCGAAATGGCTGCTCGTTGAGGGTGCATTTGCCACTGTTGGCATGTGTCGAAGGATCTGGGAGAAATTATCCATCATCTCATTCCTTTGTCGCGTGAGGGATTCCTCGAGCAACAAATTGAGAGGATCTGCTGCTCTGTTGTCTCTCTTTTCTTCCACCATGGGAGGTCGTTTAGGGCGGCGAGAGTGGTCTTCCCCAAGTGAAACTAGTTCGATACCCAATTCTCTATATCCTGACCTCGTCGGGGACATGCACTGAGAAAAAATTAAAGAGCAAACTGCTCTGATACCACTGATTCAGATTTATGCAAGAACAAAATAAGATAGAATATACAGAATCATATACAGATATATATTGCAAATAACACAGTGATACAGTAAACACACTTTCTATTAAATAGCAGAAATAGAACAGACTGTAAAATACAATAGTCGGAATGGTGGTAGCAATCTATAAGAAGAGATGTGGCCGCTATGCTCATTCATGCCAAGATGAATACAAAGAGAGGCCGAAAGGGCCTATTTACCATAATCATGAGAGAAAGAATCCCAAACATCCAAAAACCTAACCCTAGGAGATGAAGCACCAAAAGTCATGTGGGCCTCATTTGGGTAAGTTAGTACATCAACTTCCCGGGGTCGTAACTTTTGCATACGATCTCCATTTGGGGCGCATGATAGCTCATCGGAAAGATATATTCGAGGACTACAGATAAATAGCTGAATTTGATGTTCAAATTCATTGGTAAAAGATACCCCAAAAAACATCGCTTAGGGCCTCAAAACGGCTCCGGAAGTTCAGGACCCAAAAAACTGCTAAAAATAGTAAATTACCAAAATTGCCAGAAGACTATTTTGAGCCAGTTGGAAGAGGTGGGATGCCACCGATATCCACCCAGATCATGCATAGAGTGAACCCCTATCGACACATCTCTGTCAACAATTCCAAACCTGTTCAGTATATCAATAGTGTACTTCCCTTGAGAAAGAAATATCTCATCTTTTCTTTGTCAAATCTCAAGGCCAAGAAGGTAGTACATAAGACCTAAGTCTTTCATATCAAAATCAAAAGTGAGCTCCCTCTTGAACCATGCAATCAGTTGTTCCTCTCCAGTAAGGAAAAAATCATCAGCATATAGAACCAATATCAAAGGTTGGTTTTTCACTACTTTGAAGTACAAATTCAGATAAGCTTCAATCTTAGAGAAGCCCCATCTCTGAAGATAACTGTCAATTCTTGGATACCAACCTCTGGGATATTTCTTAATCCCATACAAGTATTTCTTTCATTTGCACGCATGGGAATCCTTCCCATGAACCAAAAACCCCTAAGGTTGTTGAATATAAACCTCTTCCTCAACCTCACCATTGAGGAAGGTCGTATTCACATCCATATGGTGAAGCTTCCATCCTAGAAATGATGCAAGTGAGATCACAACTCGAATAGTGGTGCATTTGGACGCAAGAGAGAATGTCTACTCATACTCTATGCCTTTTTTTTAAGAGAAACCTCAATAAATAAATATGGTTTTATACTTTTCAATACTTCCATCAACATCATGTGTGATCTTGTAAAGCTATCTATAAGTAACTATGGAATTCCCTTCAGGTTTAGGAACAACTTCCTAAACATTGTTCTTCATAATAGACTTGTATTCCTCTACCATTGTATCTTTCCATACTTCTACTTTGCAGCTTCTTCATAGGTGGAAGGCTCTGAATCACTGATATGACTCGTCTTTGCAACATACCCTAAACCTCTGTCAGGTTGGTTTCTCTCTTTGGAAGAGCCTAATGGTGTTACATGCTTATTTGCATCTTAAAATATATCTCGACACCATGTAGACCTCCTCTTGGAAGGAGTTTCATCAATCAGTTCTATTGGTTAATCAGGAGCTAGCGAATTTGAGAACTCTATTGGATTCTCCCTCATAAAGTCTAAATGGGGAGAATTAGTATCTAGGTCCTCCATCATAGGAGTCTCATGCTCCTCTGTGTTTGTATCATTCTGAAGCTCTTTCAATCACTTGAATGTTTCCTCTTTGTTGTTTAGGATTTCTACCTTATAGTGAGGAGATGGACTCTACCAAATGGGCGGGGTTGACAGGTAAATACATTATTTGCATTACAATTAGTTCTTACAAATGACAAAGATCGGGATATCGAAAGATATACCTTTAACCGACGACTGGTCCTAGCTTTCACTTGATCTCCCGCTTGATGAACCTGCAATACAAAGGATAGCTTCCTTAGCGTATCATGACTATATAACATATGATGAAAATATAAAGCAATTTAACATCAAACATAATCAGATACTAATCCAAATAGATACACAATCCAATAGACATTTGATTTGGGACAGGAAGGGTATTTCAACCTTTTTATTGTCAAAGAAACATGAATCAATACAATATACCTAACATGTCAAGATGTTTCTGCAACCGAGTCCTGGAATCCTTCTCTTGACAATGACTTGGGACTTTCCTCCAGCGTAACAACCCTTAATGCATTCTTTCTAGGTTTTTCCACCTCTCTATCTAACCCCTCCCATGGATCCTCCTTGTATTTATGGGACAAGGTAGGTAGTTCAGATCGAGAGGTAGTTGGACTGTGAGGTTGGGGAAGTTGCATAACCAACTTCAACTAATTCCAATTTGTCAAATTAATATATTTTTGATTTCATCTTAAGATGTGCGTGAGTTCCGTCAAGGCATAGTAGCGCATAGGACACAACTTTTGTGTTTTGCAACAAGCTCCTGTAGCTTTTTCAAGGTGTGTGCTAGTTTCACTTGAGAAAAGCAGGGCATACCAGCAGATGTGTGCTATTCTACTACCCACAGAGTAGCGCACATGTCAAAAGATCAGGTAAATCAGGGAAATTCTCAACTGAAGAGAGTAGGTTTAGTCCATACATCATCCAAGGCAATCTAGCTCTTCAATCCATGTTGTCCTTTTGTGTGATCGACAGCATAATGTGATCACGGATGGAGAAGTTCATATTTGACCTATAACAGATGCCCCCTAATGTGTGAGGTCAGAGGGAAACGATGGCCAAAATACATTATAAGTCCAAGTCGGAGGAGGAGTAAGAAACTGTAGAACCAAGTCACAAAAGCACCTGAAACAACGATTAAGTTCAGTGAGCAATTACAATCTTGACATCATATAGATGTGTAACATGATCTCTGATACATAACTAAGAGATGTATATATTGAGCATGGCCACTAAAATACAAGCGTGGATCCATGTCAAAAGAGAGATCATAGCCATAACAACAAGTTAGATCTATGTCTCATGAAGAGCCAAAATGAGTGAGGCTTAGTCTTACGCAGCTTGGGGAATAACATAAATATGGTGATGCTATCATGATCCCAAGGTCTTCATCCAAACAACCCAAGGTACAATCCCTAATCATGTGAATAAATGAGCTGAAGTCGGACATGGGGGATATCGTTTGATTACTAGTCATCAATGTATACCATTAACAAACGCAGGGTCTTCCATTGATAATGATAATGGGGCCCAAGGTACCTAGTACGATCCAACAAGTGTGAATAAGAGGAATTGAAGTCGAACACTTGAGGAACTTGTCAAATAAGATACATTTATGTATTCCCATTTATTCAACAACAAGGGAAACTACCAGTGATGACTGCAATCCCCAAGGTACTAATCAAAACTCTAAACTTCACTTCTAGAGCATTATGAGCTGAATTCGATGGGAAGAAGTTCGTTGGAAGGGAGGCCTTAATGCATCCTCCATCATCCAACATGAGGAACACTCACAAGTATGAGCTGATGTGGAGTAGGACAAGTAACAAGACGAAACAAACTAACACCAAGGTGGCTAACACATGAAGTCAAGGTGAACGAAAGAATGGCTGACACAAGCTGTATCCTTGAACAGTGCGCACGACACAAAGTGACTTAGGCAGTTTTCAGTATGAAGGGGAAGTGATATAAGCCTGCAATGTAGGAGACATTAACAGACCCTCCATATGGTTGGAAGAATAACCAATCGGGGGAGTTAACAAACCGGAGATCAGGTTCACCCTAAGGTCAAAAACTAATACCCAACTGAAATGATAGACTCAAGTAGGTGCTTTGTTCATGGACATGACTGACATAACTGCCTTCGAAACTAAAAAGGATGTGATATACCCTTCTTATTGCTTATTCTTTTTGGTAAAAGAATGTTCTTCTTGTTGTTTTAATGAGTCCAAGAAAAATAGAAAACTCAATAGGTCCAACCATGTAAAAAAAATTTAACGAGCCCATGGTAGGAAGACTTAGGACCTTATTCATTTTTTAAAGAGTTCGAAGAAGAGATAGATGAATACTCTATAGTACTGATCTCTGGATTTTAATATCGAGCGGAGATCTGTTCTTGTTCACCGGTGTTTTCAATTTTAAGGAGTCTAAAAAACTTAAACAATAACTCAATACACCTACTCGTGGATTTTAATATCGAGCCCAAGTAGGTTAATGCTTGCTGGTGTTTTCCTGTTTATAGAGTCTGAAAAATTTAAATAATCCTCTATATACCCTCTCATGGATTTCACATTGAGCCCGAGTAGGTGAGTGCTCACTTGGTGTTTTCATATTTCGAGAGCCTCAAAACCCTAAAGAAGGCTCCAAAAGGTCCTTTTTCATATAGTTAGTCCCCTCCCCCGAAAAAGTATTCAACAATGAGAGGAGAACTCTTCTAGCCATGGATGACTAGAGTATTCCTTTTTCGTAAGTAATCCGCAAAGGTCCGGAAAAGCGTTAAACTTATACCTAAGTAGATGGACCTTCAATTCCTTTAACGATCTTGAAAATACCAAGTTTGCTCGGCAATCTTGTTTAGTTTTTCATAGTCAAAACAAGAGCTGAAAAGGACTTAAAAGACAGCTTCTAAGATCGTATGTTCATGACCTACCAAATAATAGAATGTCAACAGTCGCATTAGTAGTGATTGACAAATCTTCTTATTGACATAATAATGATGATATAATACCTATATGATCAATCAATAAGAAAATAAGTCATTTCTGGTTTGATACTAGTGAAAATTTAGGTTAAATTTACCTCACCAAAGTGTCGAAGTATGAGTGATTAAATAGAAGATTTTATGTACAATTTGAAACTATACACTTTTGAAAAAAGTGGGTAAAAATTAAAATCAATTTTATATAACTAATTTCAAATTGAAAACTCCAATATCACATTTGGAAATTGTACGGAAAATTTGGAGCAAACCCTTGATCTTCTTCCACTCATTGTGATCAAATCGGAGCATCAATCGTGTTAGAACATTTTTCCACCTATGTACATTAATCATTTATTAATGATGATTAATTAGCCCAAGTGATTAATGATTACATCCCTAAGTTGATTAGCTACTAAATGGTCAATTATCATGAACTAGATAGCAAATGTGAACAAGTGCTGAGTCAAACCAGCTAAGTGGAGCGCTCCCCAGGGCAATTAATGCACTCAGCATGCCTAGAGCGCCCTCCTCAGGTCATTTAATGCACTCAGCATGCTTCTCTTCTACCTAGGGCGCATTTGCTCTCTTTGTGGACAATCTTGCCTTGTTTTGTCACATTTTTGACCAATTTTAGACTCCAAACCTCTAACCAACCAGTTTCTTCACATGTGTGAGGTCACATGGGCCTGTCCAGTCATTCCCAGCATTCACACTGCAGATTCGAACCAGTTTGGGATGGTTTGGGATATTTTGGTCAACCTAGGGGGGTTTGAGCTTTTTCTAAGCTAGATCAGTGTGAACACTCCAGATGGATTCGAATTCTTCCAGATTTGTATATATGGGTGTTCTTAACCTTTGTTAAGGTTGGACAGTTAATAATATTGACATTATTCACCAATTCATGTGTATTGTTCTTCATTCATTTAAATTTTTTATGCTAATTCTTGCAAATGTTGTGCAATCTTTCACCAGTGAGGAATCCACAGTAGCTAGATTCAACTGTGCTTGAGATTTTACATGGTATCAGAGCTCTTGGAGCTAGAATTCGAACCAGCAGACTGTTGTAGTGGATTGCCAGAAACAGTGGAGAAACCACATAATTCCTGAGGCCATTGCCTTGAGCTTACTGGAGAAATCTAGTGGCTCCTCTCAGGTGTGATGCTCTCCCGAATGCACCCACTATCCATACAGGGTTCGAATCTGTGAGTGTAGATCCCTCCAGAGTGATTTGAGAGTTGTTTGCAGGTATTGGAGTTCAGCATTGTCAGCAAGTGCGAATTGCAGCAGAGGAGAATGGAGCCATCTCACCCAAACGTGCTCACACCCTTCAACTATTTCGATTGGAAGGCAGAAATGGTGATTTTGCTGAGATCCAAGGGTCTCTACAGAATCACGATGGGCACTAAGGTTGAGCCAAACTCAGCTGTGGAGAAATCCAAGTTTTTTAACAGAATGGATGAGGCATTTGGCCTCCTTTGTCTCAGCATTTCGAGAGACCTCCTGTTTCATGTAGAAAGTCTAGCAACTCCAAATGAAGTGTGGCTCAAGCTTGAGACACTGTTTGGAAAGACTGATGAGATGAGAGGCCACCAGCTCGAAAATGAGCTTGTCTCACTGAGCCCAGGGAATTTCGATTCCATCCAGGACTTCTTCACCAAGTTCAAGAACTTGGTCTTGCAGATCAGACAATGTGGCATAGAGAAGAAAGAAGAACAGTTGGTGTTGTCCATTCTCTCCAAATTGGGTTCTGAATACTCAGTTTTTGTGTCTTCCTTCAACTCCACAAGGCTCACAGTTAGAGGATGGAAGATGCCATCTTTGGCTGACTTCATGGAGATGCTAACTCAAGAGCAAGAAAAGCTGGTCTTGATGGGCTCCATCAAGCAAAAAGATCAAGTGCTTGCAGCTGGAGATTCGAAATGTGCAAGAGGCAAGCAAAAACCCAAGGGTTCGAAACCTCAAGAGAAGAAGAGAAAGGATGAGAGGCCCAAATCCTCTGAGGGGGTTTCGAATCCTGTCAAGAACAAGGGAAAGAAGGCTGAGAAGACAAAATGTAGCTACTGTCAAAGAGGTTTTCATCCAGAGAGCTCATGCATGAAGAAAACCATAGACACCATGACACATCTCCTACAGAAAAATAATATTCCTCTTCCTGAAAGTTCCAAGAAGAAGGAGTGCGTTTCTGAAGACAAGGAGAGCTGCCATGCTTTGGTGGCTAGCTCATCTCATTCACCTTTGTTTATCATTGATTCAGGTGCCTCAAGGCACATGGCTTCCTCAAGAGACTCGTTTTCTGAACTTGCTCCCTACAGTGGTCTCTCAATTCGAATGGGAGATGACTCAGAAATCCCTGCTCATGGCATTGGGAAAATCTCTATGGAGAATGGCTTCTTCTCCAATGTGCTGTATGTGCCAAATCTTGCAGCAAACTTGCTCTCTGTGTATCAAATGACACATACTGGAGCATCAAATAAGGTGGTCTTCACTCAGGATGAAGTGGAGATATCAGAAGTTTCCACCGGGAAAATTGTTGCAAAGGGTGTTGCAGACCATGACATGAAGATGTACATGTTCTCCCACTTCCTCGAATTTTCTTCACCAAGTGTGCTGCTGTCACATGGGAATGAGACCAGCAAGCTATGGCATCAAAGGTATGGGCACCTAAACTACAAATATCTTCAAGTTTTAAGCAAAGAAAATATGGTAGAAGGGCTGCCCCAAATCAGATTTTCGAGTGGAACATGCAAGGGTTGCATGATTGGGAAACATCCTGAAAGGAAGTATGATAAAGGGAAGGCTAGGAGGGCTGATCAACCTCTTGGGATAGTACATTCTGATCTCATAGGGCCACTCCCCACACCCTCCTATGGCTGCAGCAAATATGTGCTCACCTTCATCGATGACTACTCAAGGTACTGCTGGTTATTTTTCCTTAAGCAAAAATCTGAAGTCTTTGATTGTTTCAAGATTTTTAAGAGCATGGTTGAGAACTTCAGTGGGAAGGCCATGAAGATTTTGAGGACTGATAATGGTAGAGATTATGTCAACAACAATTTGCAGCAGCTCTGTCAAGAGCATGGCATTCAGATGCAACACTCAGTGCCCTACACACCTCAGCAAAATGGTGTTGCAGAGCGCAAAAATAGAGCACTGAAAGAGATGGCAACTTGCATGTTGCAAGCAAGGGATTTGTCTCCTAAATTATGGGCTGAAGCTATGAATTGTGCAGCATATGTTCAGAACAG
Source organism: Larix kaempferi (assembly GCA_027924585.1). NCBI lineage: Eukaryota > Viridiplantae > Streptophyta > Pinopsida > Pinales > Pinaceae > Larix > Larix kaempferi. The sequence goes on along the minus strand of BSBM01000816.1, from coordinate 3,971,271 downwards.
GGCACCACACAAAGCATTGCAAGGAATCACTCCATTTGAAGCTTGGATGGGCCACAAGCCAAATGTCTCACATTTCAGAATTTTTGGCTCAAGGGCTTGGGCCAGAATTCCACCGGAGAAGAGAAAGGCATTGCAGCCCCAAAGCAAGGAGTCAATCATGGTTGGGTATGCAGAGGATTCCAAGGGCTACAAGCTCTTTGATCCATCCACTCACAAAACTTTCATTGAAAGAAGTGTCAAATTCGAAGAGGAAGAATTTTTGCAAGCTAGTGAACAAGGTGATGGGGAATGCTCATTCCCTCGTCTTGATGATGAAGTAAGTAGTGATTCATTCTCTGATATTTTTGATTCTGAGATTGCTGAAGATGATGTTGATATGGATTCTGAACATATCCCCCCTTCAAGGCCCAAGTGGGCAGAGAAAACAATTCAAAGTGCCGGAGAGCTAGTGGGAGATCCCCAAGATGCTAGGAAAACTAGATCTCAATTTCACAATTCCTTTGCATATAATAATTCTGATCTGAGTGAGGCATGTTATTTGATGGTTGGATCTGATCCAATGTCATATTCAGAAGCATGTACAGACCCAAGGTGGCAATCAGCCATGCAAGAGGAGATGAACTCACTCCATGAGAACAAAACTTGGGATTTGGTCCCTCTTCCTCCCAAGAGGAAACTAGTGCAATGCAAGTGGATTTATAGAACCAAAATTGGATCTGATTGCTCTGATCTGAAGTATAAGGCCAGGTTGGTAGCTAAGGGTTACTCTCAGGTCCAAGGAGTGGACTATACAGAGACATTTGCACCGGTGGCAAAGATGGACTCCATAAGACTAGTTTTGGCAATTGGGGCTTCCAAGCGATGGGAGATTCATCACATGGATGTAAAGAGTGCCTTTCTTCATGGGGATCTGAATGAGGAGATTTATATGCAGCAGCCTGAAGGTTTTATTTCTGATCATACACTTGTTTGCAGGTTGAACAAATCACTCTATGGGCTCAAGCAAGCTCCTAGAGCATGGTATGCAAAAATGGACAATTTTCTGCTATCTTTGGGGTTTGAGAGGTGTAAGTCTGATCCAAATGTGTATATGCAGCATTTTAGTGATCTGATATTGATTATTGTACTGTATGTTGATGATCTTTTGATCACTGGTAGCTGCACCAAAGAACTTGACTCAGTTAAGAGAGCATTGCACAGTGCATTCTCCATGACCGATCTAGGATTGCTAAAACAATTTCTGGGTTTGGAGATTGATCAATCTGTGAATGGAATTTCTGTATGTCAGTCAAGGTATGCTTCAGATTTGCTGCAGAAATTTAAGATGGCTGAATGTAAGTCTGCAAAATTTCCATTTCTTTCAGGAGTTAAGCTTACAGAATGGGGTTCTTCACCACTAGTTGACAGTTCGTTGTATAGGCAACTTGTTGGGAGTTTGCTATATCTTACTCATTCTAGACCAGATTTGTCATATGTTGTTGGGGCTGTTGCAAGGCACATGCAAGAGCCTCATGAGATCCATTGGAAGGCAGCCAAGAGGATCCTTCATTATGTTCAGGGTACTAAGTCTTTTGGTATCCATTATGCTGCTGGTTCATCCCTTGAACTAGTAGGATTTACAGATTCTGATTGGGCCGGTGATTGTATTGATCGGAAGTCAACTTCCGGTTATGTCTTTATGCTTGCACATGGACCTATATGCTGGTCAAGCAAGAAACAAAGCACTATTTCCTTATCTTCAGCTGAGGTCGAGTACAGGGGAGCAGTCAATGCAGCCACACAATGTGTTTGGTTGCAAGGTATTCTTGCAGAGTTCGGGATTGTCTTTGATTCACGCACTATTCTTTGGTGTGATAATCAAAGTACAATCAAGATTTCTACCGATCCAGTACAGAGACAGAGGACCAAGCACATAGAGATACACATGCATTACATTCGGGGTTTGGTGCATGACCGGATCATAGCATTGCAGTATTGCCCATCCAGTGAGCAAACTGCTGATATCTTCACCAAGTGTTTTACCGAGAAGACCTTCACTCACCTTAGATCTTTGCTTGGGGTGAGTGATGCATGGTGATGATTGGTGTATTTTAATATATGCCACATGTCCATTTTAGAGGGGAGGTTTTATTTCCCATGTGGTTTTCCTCCTTACCTTGGTTACATGGACAAATAAATTTTATGATGTAAAAGGTGACTTGAGCCTAGTTGCCAAGGCCTTAATTTTTGATATTTCACTAAGTCTAGCTTAAGGGGGGGTGTTAGAACATTTTTCCACCTATGTACATTAATCATTTATTAATGATGATTAATTAGCCCAAGTGATTAATGATTACATCCCTAAGTTGATTAGCTACTAAATGGTCAATTATCATGAACTAGATAGCAAATGTGAACAAGTGCTGAGTCAAACCAGCTAAGTGGAGCGCTCCCCAGGGCAATTAATGCACTCAGCATGCCTAGAGCGCCCTCCTCAGGTCATTTAATGCACTCAGCATGCTTCTCTTCTACCTAGGGCGCATTTGCTCTCTTTGTGGACAATCTTGCCTTGTTTTGTCACATTTTTGACCAATTTTAGACTCCAAACCTCTAACCAACTAGTTTCTTCACATGTGTGAGGTCACATGGGCCTGTCCAGTCATTCTCAGCATTCACACTGCAGATTCGAACCAGTTTGGGATGGTTTGGGATATTTTGGTCAACCTAGGGGGGTTTGAGCTTTTTCTAAGCTAGATCAGTGTGAACACTCCAGATGGATTCGAATTCTTCCAGATTTGTATATATGGGTGTTCTTAACCTTTGTTAAGGTTGGACAGTTAATAATATGGACATTATTCACCAATTCATGTGTATTGTTCTTCATTCATTTAAATTTTTTATGCTAATTCTTGCAAATGTTGTGCAATCTTTCACCAGTGAGGAATCCACAGTAGCTAGATTCAACTGTGCTTGAGATTTTAGAAATCGACCTTCCGCCTCCACCAAGTAAGTTATTTCTGCCAATACATGCAATTGAATGCATTTTTTTGTCAATTTTTATTGTTAAAAATTATTTTCTAGCAATGTACAATTCGTATTTTGCATGTACGCTACTATGTATGAAGCAAAGTAGGGCATACTGGTAGTGTGCACTGGTTTCCCTCAAGGAAAGCAACGCTCAAACATGCCTGTCTACCTTAAATAGTAGCGCACACCCCTGAAGATGAGGTAAAAAATGACGAGGGCTAAAAATTTGACCTTTTCTTGGAAGGATGGTGCTTGTTTGGAGAGAAAGAGAGCATGAGGATATGGATTAGATAGCTTTGCAAGATCCAGGGACTGTTCATATGCTCTGAAGGTGCAGGTTGTTGAAATTCTATAGAACCGTTAATATGAGGGCACAAAACCACTTACTTCATAGGCTTGTTCAGTATTGGGATGTAGATGCCATGGTATTTGATATCTGGGGAGAAACATTAGAACTCACATTGGATGACATTTACTTTATCACGGGTCTCTCTCGAAGCGGAGATGAAGTGAACTTGAAAGGGTCCTCATGCAATGTGGGTGCCTTATCCGTGCAAGAATATGTGAATACTTACTGTGTACCGGGAACAGAGAAATCCGATAGTCAAGTTCTCATTTCAACCATTATCAGCCTCCCTCTCAAAGTTATTGTGAGTATACTGAATCGGATGGGAGGGAGTGCTACACAACATTTAACCTCGAGACACTATATGCATATTGGTATTGAATGCTTACAGGGGCATGTATATGACTGGTGTACTAGTCTTTTGGAAAACATGAAACTTCAACTATCGGGATGTAAGACTAGGAGAATGAATAATTTTGGATGTGGGAGCATACTTTGTACTTCTTCTTTGAGAGAGTGCCTGCTATCAGTTTGGGCATGCCTTTGCCCCCAGTCAAACCACATGAGCCAAGGCTGGCTCGTTGGGGTGAAATCTTCCTCCGCCAAGGTGGTGGTGAGAGCAACTTTTGCTACCACGAGGATGATTTTTGGGGCTGGTGGGAAAGACAAGTGCTAGCATTTGAGCAGTTTGCATATGCCAGTATGTACTTCCGAGGCGATCCTGAGCTGATCCTTCCTCCAGGTGCAGCTTGGGGAGAGATAGGTATGTTTATGCTTTTTGAAAAATTATTTATTTTTTTCAATTTTTGCATATATAATTTTTATGATGAGTTCGAAATACTGAAACAAAGTGTCAAATGCAGATGTTGGACCAGTGCACCCTGAGGGACACCCATATACTTTCGTGAGACTAGTGAACGTGGGTGCAGCTGAGGCCATGCTTGGTGTTAATTTTGAGCATTAATTCAATATACTCTAGGATATTTACTGAGAAAATAACATGTACCACATATCAAGTATAACAATGCATATCAATCACACCAAGCAATCACATGAGACAATAGACACATAGAGTTTCACTAGGGAAAACCATAAAGATGAAAAACCCCACAACTTCCTCAGAGATAGAAAGATAAATGATACAACCAAAGTACAACCACAGTAAAAGAGATAGTCTTCTCCTAGCAGCTAATCCTCCTCCTCACATGTGTGCCACTTTTCGAGTGATGGAAGAGTGAGTAAGTGAATGATCAAATAGAGATCTCTCAATCTTGATTTATACTTTTCCTATCCTGCCCAATAAACCAGTGGGTCCAACTTGTCTAACTTAGCCTAATAACCCATGGTTAAATTAATCATGGCCGACCCCACCCATGGTGGTCTAATCACCCATCGGCAAGTTACGACACTTATGACACTTGTCAATACAAATGACAACACTTCCGTATAGAGGAATAATAACATCTCTATAGGAGTACAATATACATAGATGAAATACATAGGTGAAATACATTCTGAAGTTATATACACATCAACACTCCCTCTTAACTAGGAAGGTCTTTCTCGACACATATATTCTAGCACAAGTCTTCTTCTCTGGATCATCGTCATCGTCATCATTATTACTATCTCAATCAATCTCTGAATCTACTTGTCATAGGAAGTTCTACAGAGCCAGTCCTTCTTCATACTAGATGTAGGCCCACCACCTGCAGGTCTTCATCATCACTGGCCATACTATGGAATCCTTAGGACTTATTACATGCATCAAAAAACCTCGCGAGAGCATCTGGGCTGTTACGAGGACATGGCTCTACCTGTCGGATCTCCCAGGGATGTATTATATGTGACTATTGCAAAACCTTAAAAGAGTGTCCTGATAAGCAAGATCTCTAAAGAGCATCTGAGGCCTTTTTCATCCTATCCAGATCTCCAGGACTTATTACATGTGACCCCTACCACAAAACCTTTAAAGAGTGTCTTGACTAGCAAGAACTCTAAAGAGCATCTGAGGCCTTTTACATGACTAGCACAACCTGTCCAAATCTCTAGGGCATATTACATGTGGTCATGGAAAAACCTTGAAAGAGCATCCCAGGACTGATTATGAGCATATTGCTCAACCTATCAGATCTCCCAGGGCCAGATTATATGCCATAGGACAAAACCTCGAAAGAGAATCTGCCAGATATACCAGGATCAAATTACATGCCATAGGCAAGACCTCGAAAGACTATCTGCAAATCTCCTAGGGATGGATTATATGTCCTCCCAAAGCAAAACCTCGAAAGAGTGTTCTCCAGATATCGCAGGGCCACATTACATGCCATATGAAAAACCTCGAAAGACTATCTGCAAACCTCCCAGGGCTGGATTATATGCCTGTTTGCACAACCTGTTCCATGGCCACAGAGTATCAACCTAATACTCACCATACATCATCCTGATGTACACATGATCATCCTGATCATCATCACTGCATCGTTTTGATGCATGTCATCTAGAGAAACATCCTGAAGCTCATCAATCATGATCATTCTGATCAAACAATGCATCCACCTGATGCATACCAGTATCTTCCTGATACATGTCATCATACATGATCTACCTGATCATACAATGTATCTACATGATCCACCTAATCATAAAATGTATCTACCTGATATATATCAACATACATGATCTACTTGATCATATAATGTATCCACCTGATACATCTACAGATACATACACATGATCCAACTGATCATACAAACCATCCAACATGATGCATACATACATATAAATGATCCAACTCATCATATCCAGCATTCAACATGATGCATATACATATACATGATCCAACTGATCATACAAAGCATCCAACATGATGCATACATACATATAAATGATCCGACTGATCATATCCAGCATCCAACATGATGCATATACATATAAATGATCCAACTGATCATATCTAGCATCCAACATGATGCATATATAGAGCAGTAACTGGAGCATCGTCCTGATACTCATCATCCAGCGCTTACATCCACATCCATGGAAAGGATCCTCCTTTCACCATGCTTGGAATGGCTTCCAACAAATGTCTCCATCACTTCTTCCTCGAAGTGTCATCAATATGAAGAACACCAAGCCTCTCTCTGAAGTACTCAAACTTCACTCTGGCTAGTGGTTTCATCAGCACATTTGCAACCTACTCATCTGTTGCAACATACAGGAGCTTCATGGCTCCTCTTTTCACCATATCCCTGATATAGTGATATTTGATCTCAATGTGTTTTGACCTGTCATGGAACACTGGGTTCTCATACAACTTCACACGACTCTAGTTGTCACAAAAGATACCAGTAGCATCCAATGGGAGATCAAATAACTCAGACAGTAGCTTCCTCAGCCATACTACCTCGCAACTAGCCGAACAAGCTGCAACATTCTCTACCTCAGCTGTACTCAGTGCTACGTAGGACTGCTTCCTACTAAACCAAGAGATCACACCTGATCCCATACTGAAGTAGCACCCATATGTGCTCTTCCTATCTGCAGCATTGCCTGCCCAATCTGAATCAACATAACCCTGTAGGTTAAACTTTTGATTCACATCATACTTGAGCCCATAGTCAAATGTACCCTTCAGGTACCTCCAAATATTCTTTACAGCAATCAGGTGAACACCTCTGGGATCCGTCAAGAACTAGCTCAATGTGTTCACCGCAAAGAAAATATCCGGTCTAGTGTTCACCAGGTACATCAAGGACCCAATCATCTGACGATACACAATGACATCAATTGGATCAGATGAAGCATCACACAGAATCTTTAGGTTCGATGCCATAGGTGTGGCCATGGCCTTTCCATCCATCATCCTGAACCTCTTCAGGATCTCTGCTGCATACTTCCCTTGTCCAAGGAAGATTCCATCTGCACTCTGCCACACCTCCATGCCTAGAAAGTAGTGCATCATACCCAAGTCCTTCATCTCGAACTCAGCAGCAAGCTTCCTCTTGGTATCAAAAATCAATCCATCCTCTTCTATTACAAACAGGTCATCCACATACAAGAGTAGTATCATAGGATTGCCTTCCTCAACCTTGTAGTAAAGGTTGGAATCTACTTTACTCTTAGTAAAGCCCAAACTGAATAGAAAGTTGTCTATCCTACCATACCAAGTTCTAGGAGCTTGCTTCAAGCCATACAAGGTTTCTTCAGTTTGCACACATGAGTCCCTCTGCCATGTGTCTCAAACCCAAGTGGTTGCTCCACATACACTTCCTCCTTAGCTACACCATTCAAGAAAGCTCTCTTGAAATCCATCTGGTGTATCTTCCATTTCATCACTGCAGCCAGAGCAAGTTCTGATCTAATGGAAGTGTACCTGGCTACAGGAGCAAAAGTTTCTTCATAGTCAATCCCTTATTTTTGGGAGAAGTCACGACCTACAAATCTTGATTTATATTTCTCTATGCTGCCATCAGCAGCATGCTTGATCTTGTAGATCCATTTGGAAGTCACAGCAGACTTCCATTCAGGTCTTGGGACTACATCCCAAACATCATTCTTCATGATCTACTGGTATTCCTCGACCATGGAATCCTTGCATTATTTCTTTTCCACTGCCTCTTCATAACTGGAAGGTTCTTTGTTCATAATAGCACAGAGTAAAGAAACATAGCTGGTATGTGATCTAGTTTTCTTCTTTGCTCTGTGTTCTTCTTCTGGAATGCCATCTCTTTTTGCATCTTGAATGAGCTCTCTAGCTCATGCAGGTTTCCTCTTGTGAGAGTTATTCTCACGGGGTGGATCTATAGGTATTTATGGATCTTCAACTTCACGATCTGTTTCTGGAATTGATTCAGTCATGGTGATGTCTTGAAATCTATTTTGCTTTGGTTCTTCATGATCTTCAACAGGTGTCTTTCTTGATTTGATGAAGGCTGAGTTTTCATCAAATGTTACATCTTTGCTGACATCAATTTTCTTGAACCCTGGAAAGTATATTCTGTAAGCCTTCAAGCTTTCACTGTACCCCACAAAGATTCCCTTCTTTCCTAAAGGATCTAGCTTTGTCCTCTTTTCCTTTGGAGCATGAGTGTATACTAGACAACCAAATATTTTGAGATGGATGACTTCAGGTTTCTTACCAGAGAAGACCTCTTCTAGTGTCTTGTTGTCCAATATCTTGTGAGGTGTTCTATTCTGCACATATACAGCTATCCTAGTTGCTTCTGCCCATAGATGCATAGGAAGATCCTGGTCATGCAGCATTGCTCATGCTGCTTCCATGATTGTTCTATTCTTCCTTTCTGCAACTCCATTCTATTGTGGATTGTAGGGAGAATTCAACTCCCTCTTAATCCCTGAATCACCGCATAGCCTCTTGAAATCACCTGAAGTGAATTCTCCGCCATTGTCGGATCTGAATGCCTTTATCTTCTTATCAGTTTGATTTTCCATCAAGACTTTGAATTCCTTGAACTTATCAAACACTTCATCTTTGTTCTTCAAGAAATAAACCCAAGTTTTCCTAGAGAATTCATCAATGAAAGAGACATAGTAAACATACCCACTCAGAGAACTGGATGACATTGGACCGCATACATCGGAGTGGATAATTTCCAAGATTCCTTTTGATTTGCTTTCACTGCTTGGAAATTCCTTCTTTATGTTCTTCCCTTTTGCACATCCTTTGCAAACACCTTCATGCTTGGTCTTGATTTCAGGAAGACCCTCTACTGCTTTACTTGCAATTGGTAGTGCCCTATAGTGCACATGTGCAAGCCTTCTATGCCAAAGTTCACATGGCTCCATGGATTCATGTACCATGACATGTTCAGGTTGTCCCTTTAATTTATACAATCCTCCCTCTTGCTCTCCCATTACTACTGCATCGTCAATAGTTTTACCTTTTGGCCACATTAGTACTTGGCCATCTACAAATGAAACCCTCATGCCTTTTGCATCCAATGCATATATGGAGATTAAGTTCTTATTGAGCCCAGGTACATATAGCACATCTTTCATCTTCAAAGACTTCCCAGGTTCTAGGTCGTAGGAGGCTTCACCACTTCCTTTGATAGGATATTGGTAGTCATCCCCAAGTTTCACGTTATGGGGTGACTCATGTTCAGATAGATTTGCAAAAGATTCTTTAAACCCAGTCATGTGTTTGAAATCCCCACTATCAATGAGCCAATCATTACATCCATGAGAGATGGTACCTGTGAGAGAAAAGATTATAACATATTCATCTTCAGTAGATGAGTCATCACTTTCTGCTCTAGCCTTCTTCTTGGGAGGTTCATCATCCGCAATCGCATTAGCATGATATATCTTCTTGCTGCCTTTCTTCTTTTTGTTGAATTTGTTGTGCCTTTTTTTCTTGGGACAATCTATAGAAAAGTGTCCCTTCTCATTACATGTGAAGCATCTCATATCTTTCCTATTCTTTTGGTGGGTGTGAGAGGATTTCTTGTAATGAGAGTGCTCCTTCTTAGGCTTGCTTCTTTTGGTGTGAGTTGTGAGAGCTTGATCTTCACTTCCCATCTTTTATTCGTAGGCTACAAGCCTAGCCTCTTCTTGTGAACATTCCTCCCACATTCTACTGAAGGAGAGCAACTTCCTTCTTGCACAACTTCCTTGAATAAAGGAATCCCATGACCTAAGTAGGCCATTCAGAGTGGTCATGACAATTTCACCATTCTCCACCATTTCATCCATAGCTTCAAGTTGTTCTTTGATCTAAGAGACCTTGGATAAATAGGATTGAATTGTCTCTCCATTCTGAAGCTTTACCCCTTTCAATTGATTCCGTAGAGTCATCTTCTGATTTATGTTCTTCCCTTCAAATAGCTTGGTCAAAGAGTCAAACATTGCCTTGGGTGTCTTTAGAGATGACACATGTGGGATGAGTGTTAAATTTTCAGAATTTACTTCAATCTGATCTAGGATCTTAACTGAGAGAACAACATGTATATCATATCTATAGCATATCAATCATGGAGACAATAATGCAAGCACACAAGAGACACAAAGATTTACTTGGGGAAAACCATAAAGGTGAAAAACCCCAATAACTTCCTCAGAGATAGATAGAGCAATGATACAACCAACCATAAGAGATAGACACAACCTAGAAGCAGATCCTCCTCCTCCATAAGTGCGCCACTCCTCCTTGAGTGCATGTGTGAGAAGTGAGTGAGTAAATAGAGTGCCTCCCGCACTCTATTTATCATTGACTTGACTTGCCTTTTTACCTAACTCATGTAGGCTCGAACTTAACCACATAACATAATGCTGACTGGGCCGACCCCCAATATGGTGGTCTAATAACCCTTCGACCCACATGGCCGACCCCCAATAGGGTGGTATAATAACCCTTTGACCCACATGACTTATATAGGGCCGACCCCAAACAAGGTGGTCTAATAACCCATCAAGTATAATTTACGACACTTACAATATAAATAACGACACTTCCGTATAGAGGAATAATACCATCTCTATAGGAATACAATATACATATATATGAAATACATTCCGAAGTTATATATACATCAACACTCCCTCTTAACTAGGAAGGTATTTCTCAGTACAGTTCTTCTAGCACAAGTCATCTTCTCTGGATCATCGTCACTGGATAATCGTCATCGAGTCATCATCATCGTCACTGCTGCTGCTATCTCAATCAATCTCTGAATCTACTCGTCATAGGAAGTTCTAAAGAGCCAGTCCTTTTTCATACTGGATGTAGGCCCACCACCTGCAGGTCTTCATCATCACTGGCCATACTGTGGAATCCTCAGGACTTATTACGTGCGTCACAAAACCTCAAAAGAGCATCCCAGGCTGTTACGAGCACATAGCTCTACCTATAGGATCTCCCAGGGCACCGAATTACATGTGACCTCACCACAAAACCTTGCAAGAGCATCCCAGGCTATTACGAGCACACAGCTCTACCTATAGGATCTCCCAGGGCAACGAATTACATGTGGTCATGGCAAAACCTTGCAAGAGCATCCCAGGACTGATTACGGGCACACAGCCCAACCTATCGGATCTCCCAGGGAAACGAATTACATGCCATAGGATAAAACCTCGAAAAAGAATCTGCCAGATATCCCAGGGCACCGAATTACATGCCATCGGCAAAACCTCGAAAGACTATCTGCAGATCTCCCAGGGCTGCGAATTACATGTCCTCCCAGAGAAAAACCTCGAAAGAGCATTTGCCAGATATCCCAGGGAATCGAATTACATGCCATAGGCAAAACCTCGAAAGACTATCTGCAAATCTCCTAGGGCACCGAATTACATTCTCATGTGCACAACCTGATCCACGGCCATAGAGTATCAACCTGATACTCACCATACATCATCCTGATGTACACATGATCATCTTGATCATCATCACTGCAACGTCCTGCTGCATGTCATCTAGAGCAACATCCTGAAGCTCGTTATCTATGATCATCCTGATCATCACTGCAACATCCTGCTGCATGTCATCTGGAGCAACATCCTGAAGCTCGTCATCTATGATCATCCTGATCATCACTGCAACATCCTGCTGCATGTCATCTAGAGCAACATCCTGAAGCTCGTCATCTATGATCATCCTGATCATCACTGCAACATCCTGTTGCATGTCATCATACCTCATCCACCTGATCATCAATGCATCTACCTGATGCATACCAAGTATCTACCTGATACATATCATCATACATGATCCTCCTGATCATCAATGTATCCACCTGATACAAATACAAATACATGATACATATCACCATACATGATCCACCTGATCATCAATGCATCTACTTGATGCATACCAAGTATCTACCTGATACATATCATCATACATGATCCTCCTGATCATCAATGTATCCACCTGATACAAATACAAATACATGATACATATCACCATACATGATCCACATGATCATACAATGTATCCACCTGATACAGATTCAGATACATGGTCCAAGCATCCAACATGATGCATACATACATACATAAAAATGATCCAACTGATCATATCCAAGCAGAAACCAGAACATCATCCTGATGCTCATCATCCAGCGCTTACATCCATAGCCATGTGAAGGATCCTCCTTCCAACATGCTTGGAATGGCTTCAGCAAATGTGTCCATCACTTCTTCCTTGAAGTGTCCTCGATCTGAAGAACGCCAAGCCTCTCTCTGAAGTACTCGAACTTCACTCTGGCTAGTGGCTTCATCAGCACATCTGCAATCTGCTCGTCCGTCGCAACATACAGGAGCTTCACAACTCCTCTTTACACCATATCCCTGATATAGTGATATTTGATCTCTATGTGTTTTGACCTGTCATGAAACACTGGATTCTCGGACAGCTTCACACAACTCTGGTTATCACAGAAGATACCAGTACCCTCCAACGGGAGATCAAATAACTCAGACAGTAGCTTCCGTAGCCATACTGCCTCACAACTAGCTGAATAGGCTACAACATACTCTGCCTTAGCTGTACTCAGTGCTACGCAGGACTGCTTCCTACTAAACCAAGAGATCACACCTGATCCCATACTGAAGCAGCATCCAGATGTGCTGTTCCTATCTGCAACACTGCCAGCCCAATCTGAATCAACATAACCCGGCATGTTAAACTTTTGATTCACCTCATACTTGAGCCCATAATCCACTGTACCCTTCAGGTACCTCAGAACATGCTGTTAGCACTCGGATTTTCCTTGGGCTGTATCAAAGAAACCCCGAGGTAACCTATTTCAAACCAATCTTTAGACTGAAAGTTGGCCTTCTTCAACCAGAGAGGGCTCTCTCGGCAAATCTGCCATCCAATGTCACCACGACAGCAGCTTGACAATAAATTCAATGGCCAATTTGTAAAATTATAATAACAAAAACTTTGTAGGTTTTAAATGAGGTGGCTAGATCAACATGAACAGGATACCATTGGGCAATGGAGTCGAGGAAACAGAAAAATATCAACCCTCAGTCAAACAAATATTTTCATACAAAGGCAAGATAGCTGTCTTGTTACAGTCAATAAGATTTTTGCAGGTGATAGGGAAAGAAATAAAGACAGTCCATTAACAACGGGCATCAATTTTCAGATGAATCCACTGTTAATTTTGGAGAAATAAATGGATACTCAGATGCGGATAAATCGAGGCATAAAAACATGAATCTCAATCTATATGAACGTCCATCTAAGCATAGAAGAAAATGACATAATGAAAGACATAACGCAGAAATTAAACTTGCACAGGTAGGGAAAGGGAAAGGGTACAGACTGCAATTTTTAAACAGCACATGAATCTTTGAAGAAAAATCTGTTCAATTCTGAGGTCTTTATTAACTTCTGAAGCCCTTCAAAACACCCAGAATGGGTTTCTCCTTACTGAAAATCCAACCCCTTACATGTTGTAAAATGTATACTTTATACAAAAAATGCTCTCCGAGCAAACCCTAACTGCTTTGTTTTAAAGATAACTTTCTTTTAAATAAATTCTTTAAAACTTGAAACTAATCTTTAAACAAAGTTTTACAATAATAATAGACAAGCAAGACTCTTATCATCAAAATCGAGAATGGCTGCAAAGAACTTCCGGCTGTTGAAAAAACTTCGGAATTTTTTCAATTCTGTCTATCTTTTGACTGCTAGGTGTTTTGCCACCTCATCTTTGACCTGCAGGTGGCTTTTTGCCTTCATCCATGTACACTATAACTTTGCATTTGTGAAACTGAATAACACTCTCAAAATCTAGACATCTCACATCAGTTTCCCCAAAAATATTCACAAAACCATAATCTCTGTAATTATACTTCTTATGAAGACTATTCTACCCTGAAACAAATTTTAAATCGGCATCAGCTGACTTCGATGACAGTGAATTATTCCGAAGGTTTGTATCGTCACCACCACCACCTGACCATTCGCCAATGCTGTTTTCTGGAGATTGATTTGGCTGTTGAATGAAAAATGTCCTTAGGTTTTCTCTTGAGAAAAACACGATATACCTTTGGAGTGGTAGGTGCTTCTTCATTATCGCTGGGCAATGATACTTTGGAGCTATCCTTCCTTGTATCGTATCTATGTGAATGCATGCAGATTTTTGACCTTTGAGTGACAAGATTCAGCCAATAGACATCTGAAGCATTACCAAAAGAATTCCAAATGAATTTATTACAGGTTGAGGTGTTGTAATTATTATCTTCTGCTGAGCAGGTTGCCCAAAGGTGCTCTTCCCAAAGCTGGAGTTGATACGCTACTAAACCATCAGAAGTAGCTAATGAAGTGCTGAAAAGATACACATTTCATGTCCAATCCTGTAACTTAGCTTCGAATGGCCAAAACTTCTAAACTTCAACGACCTCTGAGAATTTTTGAAAACTCTTCGTGTCTTCTCAAGCTTCAGACTCAAGTTTCAGATTACAAATTGCCCAACGGAGGAACCCTGTAACATTCCTACGACTATTTGCTTCACTGGCATTCAGCAACTCCAGAAATTTGATGGAATACAGTCAGAAAACGATGTTAGCATGCCTCCTATAACTGGATAACGAGCAGCTCTGTTGGTACTATCGGTCGCTCCAGGAGAATACCCTATTTTGTCCAAAATTTCACGGCTGTAGCTCACAAAAAATACCTATGCTATGTCTTTTAGGGTTTTTCTCCTTCGTTGCAAATGGGAATGTTTACAAATGCGACCATCAATATGTCGAGCTATACAATCCTCTGTGAATACAACTTTTGCAAATGATAGCTGACGTTTGTCTTGTGCGCAGGTGTGATGACGGCACACGATGACTTTCATCTTTAGAGTTCTTTGTTTAGAAATATGATGAACATGAAAAATCCAGAAAACCATGCAGAAAACGTTACACATTCTCCAGTTCGTTGCAAAGATCTCTCTCATTTGGATGAAGAGTGTTAGGGTTTTGGTGCTCCGTTTAAAATGATAAGATGCCAAAAGAGGAGACTACCTACCCTTTATATACTCCCACCAATGGTTTATATTGCTGAAGACGGTTTCGCATGGCCGATAGAGTAGTTTGCAATACCGCTTTCCCAAATGCGGATGTATCAAGAGTGAGCACGTGTTATGGTGGTTTTTTTTCTGCGACCGCCCCATCTACTATCTCCCGAGCAACTAGGTGACGCGATGACCGTCGATTTTATTTGCTACTAGATCGTGCTGCACTTGTGATTGGAATGGAGCCACTTCATTCGCCTCACCAACTCCATCGTGTCACCTTAATGCTGCTTGATGTTGACTTGTTATTAAGTGTTGAATATCATTTACATTTTCCATAGGCAAACGAAAAATTAATACTCACACTTCTTATATATCATATTAATTATATCATAACTCGAGATAAACGATGGAGAGTCCTTAGGCATTGGCGTTTGGATGATAAAGAATGCATGGAGCTCCTTTGCTTCGGCTCTTGGTCCCTTGACAGGCCATGCAAGCCCTCGGTGCTGGGTGTTTCACCTTTTATTTCAAAAAACATTAAATCCTTTCTTTAAAAAACTTTAATTAATATTCAAACTTTGGATTTATTAAAAAACCCTTTGTTCCATAAACTTTCAACTATTGGCTTTATTATGAATTTGACCCTTCACTTAGTCTATTAAAAGTTGAAAGCCTTTTCCTCATAAAATTTAGGCCTTGACTAAATCAAAGCTTTTTCTTCATGGCCCCTCGAAAAGACTTAGTTCACCAATACTTAGGACCATCTTTCTTTTGCGATCATGGTGTTTGCAACTGAGGAGAAATTTTCTTTTTCTCGACTAGGCTTTGAAACTCCCGTCATGGGAAAAATATCTTAATTTTGCTCAACCAGTGTTGCCAGAAGATGATTAATGCCGTCAGAAGACATTTAAACACAAAATTTTATGAAGTGCCAACACATGCTTTACAGCAACCAGGTGAACACTCCTCGGATCCGTCAGGAACTAGCTCAATGTGTTCATAGTAAAGCAAATATCTAGTCTCGTGTTCATTAGGTACATCAAGGACCCAATCATCTGACGATACATGGAGACATCGAACGGCTCAGATGAAGCATCGCATAGAAGCTTCAGATTCGATGCCATAGGTGTGGCCATGGCCTTGCAATCCATCATCCCCAACCTCTTCAGGATCTCTTACTGCATACTTCCCTTGTCCAAGGAAGCTTCCATCTACACTCTGCCACACCTCCATGCCAAAAACAAATAGTGCATCATCCCCAGGTTCTTCATCTCGAACTCGGTAGTAAGCTTCCGCTGCATGTCGACAATCAATCTATCTTCACCTGATACAAACCGGTTATCCACATACAAAAGTAGTATCACTGGATTGCCTTCCTCAACCTTGTAGAAAAGATTGGAATCCGCTTTATTCTTGGTAAAGCCCAAACTGAGTAGAAAGCTGTCTATCCTACCATACCAAGTTCTGCACACATATATGACTACACCATGCTATCTTGAAATCCATCTGGTGCATCTTCTATTCCATCACTTTTATATTTCTCAATGCTGCCATCTGCAACATGCTTGATCTGATAGTTCCATATGGAAGTCATAACAAACTTCCCTTCAGGTCTTGGGACTACATCCCAAACATCATTCTTCATGATCGACGGATCATGGCATTCCATTTCTTCATTCCAGATCCTAGGAACTTCAATATCTTCTATAGATATCTTTGTTGCTGGAACAAATGTTGTAGTCCTTTTGTAGGTGAAGATATGCGGTCTTTCCTACAAAACAGGTTAAATTGCATGATTAGAAACATCTCATAATTTTCAGAACAAATTCTTACACATAAAGAAATATGTCATACAGTCATGCAATTATATTAGCCAATGCTTCAATACAACATTTATCCATATCCCATAACTTTCTAGATGCCTTCCAATCTCTACTAGAACATTGTTAAGAGTGTGCACAACTCATAACATGTCAGCAAAGAGGTTTCATTCTAGATAAGTAGCAATGGAATGTTGTACAATGCCATAGGCCACTTACCCATGTATATTAGTAGTATATTGTTCATCAATGCAACTATTCTAATATGCACAATACATATCCTAAGTCTAGGAACATGAGCATATACATCATTGAACAATTTTACTTAAACAAACAAATATGCAAGAAATGATAATTAAAATACTTATCTTTGTTTGTTCATTAGGTGGACTCCCTCTGAGTCTTCGCTTCCTTACAGGAGATGTTGGAGTCCTAATACACCTTCTTGTTGTGGAATGTAGAGAGATGGACAACTCCCTCTGAATATCTGCACCCTTGCGGAAACTACTGAAGTGTGCTCCTTTTCTTTCTTGCAGGAACAACTGGAGTGTGCTCCTTTGCTTTCTTGCAGGAGCAACTGGAGTGTGCTCCTTTGCTTTCTTGCAGGAGTAACTAGAGTGTGCTTCTTTGCTTTCTTGCAGGAGAAACTGGAGTGTGCTCCTTTGCTTTCTTGCAGGAGCAACTGGAGTGTGCTCCCTCTTGATCTTTGCTTCCTGAATTACCTGTTCTTGAACTCATATTCATCCTTGATCCCTATGCATGCTTATTAGTATCATGATTGTGTTATCCTTGTGATCTCATATAAAATCATACATTCATTAGTATACTATTAAAACACAATAATCTCAAGCATGTATAGTCATGATCATTTCAAACAGAAAATAATAAGCATTAGCATTCAAGGTTTATGTAGGATTCTTAAGGTTAGTCAAATCATAAGAAACATAACATGTCTAAACCTGTAATTACTCAAACCTATGACTCTTCAGGTTAGTTGAATCATCAATCAAGATAAGAGATATAATATGCATAAAACCTGTGATTATTCAAACCTATACCTTCATGATTCTTCTGGTTAGTCATATCATGGTAAGAAACATAATATGCATACAACCATGATTATTCAAACCTATGACTTCATGAATAATCATTATCAACAACACAATAGTATAAGATCCTAAACCAAGGTAGGATTCTAGCTTGATATAGGAAAAACATACCTGGATTAGCATGCTAGCAAGTTTATGTCTAACATACCCGCATAATGTCTTTTGGTTCTCTTCAGTGACTTGTGCTAGTAACCTGCATGTCTCATATGTTAACCATTACAAAACCAAGTTATGCATACCTCGTAAATGGATCTTCTATGAGATCCATGACAATGGATGAATCTTTGTCCTCATGTTATCATGACCATATGTTCTTGGACCAGAACATGATTTGTCTTTCTTGGTGTACCTTTCATGTTAGTAGACAATATAAACCTCATACAACACCATAATGCATTAGTACAATCATAAGTGTCAACACCCTAATCAATGAATATTTTCTATTGTGCATTCATAGTTTTATTAAGGTGATATGACAAGTCTAAAATCAAGATTGTACTAACCGTAATAACATGAAGACAAACATACCATAAACTTAATCATGAACAAATCTCAAAACATACCTCGATGAGTCATACCTGTCGAGATCACTTGTAATCTTCTTATGTAAGGCCTTAGCCTCATCTCCCTCTGAAACAGGAACTTCTTCACTTATGCAGGTAACCAATCCATCTTCTTCTAGGATTAACCCAATCCACTTGATTTGCAAGAACTGGACCTGGAGCTGGATATGGGTTTGTCAGAGAAACCCCAAAAACTCAAACTTTGAATTTCAAACTTCTGAAAGGATAGAAATATGTGCCTTGATGAGCTGATCAAGCTGGTATATTCAGAATTTGAAAACTGCAAAGTTTCACTCCTCAATTTTGCCTTTGAGACTTCTGGATTCACTGGACGTGACACTGAACTGGGGTTTGATAAAGCCCACTCTTCTGCCCAATCAAAAGGTTTGATCCAACTCTCTAATCTTCTATTTTTCTAAGGAGCTTCCAGCCATGGTCACAGATTTCAAAAATTCCCATTTTTACAGAAGCCCTAATTTTCCACTTTTCTTATCAAAGTCCCGAACTAGGGTTTGATCAAGCCCGGCCTTCTGCCCAACCAAAAATTCTGATCTTGGTCTCTAAATTTCTATTTTGATGAGTAGCATCCATCCGTGGTCTCCGATTACAAAAATTCCAACTTTCTCCAGAGCCCTAAATTTTGGAAGCCATGAATGAAGGTACTCAAAAATAATTATGTTTTGACAGAAATATGTACCTGATTGTTTCTGGTGTAACTCCGAACTTTTTGATCCACAAGGTCTAAATTTTTTTTCTAAGATAGCCTGACCTGTTATCTTTCCATCCTGATAGGTCTGACCTCAATTGGATTCTCTGAGAGAGATTTATGCCAAATGTCAAACGTGACCTGTTTTGGGATAAAACCGGAGAGAGAACTTGTACGGAGTGCCACGTGTCACTGTTTGAAATTCAGCCTCTGAAAAAGTTTCCTGAGATATCTCGACCTGTTATCTTTCCATCCTGATAGGTCTGACCTCAATTGGACTTTTTGAGAGAGAGTTATGCCAAGTGTCGCAACGTGACCTGTTTATGGGATAATACAGGAGAGCGAACTTGTACGGAATGACACGTGTCACTGGTTCAACTTCAGCCTCTAAAAACGTTTTCTGAGATAGTACAGTCTGTGTAATACCTGTCACTTTTTACGGAATTTCGTTTGGAGCTTCCTAGCCCAAGTTATGACCTTTTTCCCAAGGTCACCTGATTTTGACTCAGATCTGGAAGAGGCAGAAACCCTATATTGTACAGCTCATAAATCACAAAGTACAACGAATTAGAGGTTGTCCTTTGGACACAAGGTACATGGGGATATTAGCTTCGTCCTGTAACAATTTCAGATCTGAAAACTTCTCCAAAACGGATTTATAGCGAAAGTGCTACGATGACGGTTTTTTGCTATATCAAGCCCTAGCATCGTAAGTGCAACAAGTGTCATACATGCCATATCATGCCTTCTTTCAGGCTAGCTCTGATACCATGTTAAATTTTCAGAATTTACTTCAATATGATCTAGGATCTTAACTGAGAGAACAACATGTACAGCATATCTACAGCATATCAATCATGGAGACAATAATGCAAGCACACAAGAGACACAAAGATTTACTTGGGGAAAACCATAAAGGTGAAAAACCCCAATAACTTCCTCAGAGATAGATAGAGCAATGATACAACCAACCATAAGAGATAGACACAACCTAGCAGCAGGTCCTCCTCCTCCATAAGTGCGCCACTCCTCCTTGAGTGCATGTGTGAGAAGTGAGTGAGTAAATAGAGTGCCTCCCGCACTCTATTTATACTTGACTTGACTTTCCTTTTTACCTAACTCATGTAGGCTCAAACTTAACCACATAACATAATGCTGACTGGGACGACCCCCAATAGGGTGGTCTAATAACCCTTCGACCCACATGGCCGACCCCCAATAGGGTGGTCTAATAACCCTTTGACCCACATGACTTATATAGGGCCGACCCCAAACAAGGTGGTCTAATAACCCATCAAGTATAAGTTACGACACTTACAATATAAATAACGACACTTCTGTATAGAGGAATAATACCATCTCTATAGGAATACAATATACATATATATGAAATACATTCCGAAGTTACATATACATCAACAATGAGATGGTCTTTAATAGAGTCAACAATGATCCTCTTTGCCTTGACCAAGTTCCTCTTATGTAAAGTCTTAGCCTCTTCTTCCTATGGGACAGGGACCTCTTAGTATCCAATTCATTTTCTTCCAAGATTAACCAAATCCTATACTTCCATGCTTGGGAGTTATCAGCCCCTTCAAGCTTATCCTCAATCTTGGTGTGGTGAGACATCTTTAAAGAGTACTTCAAATGGAAATAGAAAAGATTTAGGTCTTACCACTTGATTTGCTGAAAACTGGATCTGGTCCTGGATTAGGGTTTGTTAGAGAAACCCTAAAAGTTCAAACTTTGAATTTCAAACTTCTGAAATGATAGAAAGATGTGCCCTGATGAGCTAATTAGCCTGGTATATTCAAAATTTGAGATTTGCAAAGTTTCACCCTTCAGAAATTCCTTTTAGTCTTCTCGGATTCATTAGGGAGGACCCTGTATTAGGGTTTGAGTTTCTCGGAGCTTCACCTAACCAAAAATATCGATCCAAAGTTCTAAACTTTGATTTTTTCAAGCAGCTTTCTGCTATGTCCTTAGAATTCATAAATTCCTATTTTTGTGGAAACCCTAAGTTTTAGGGCCAAAGCTAAAAGTTCCCATAATTGAATTCTGATTGGATAGAAAGATTCTCCTTGATGAGTAGAGTCAATCTACCTTACTGATTTTCCAAAATATGTGGAGAGAAACCCAATAAACAATAAACCCTAGTTTCCGCCACTGCATAATGTCTTCTTCTCAGGGAAGCTCTGATTCCATGTTTATCTGAGCATTAATTCAATATACTCTAGGATCTTTACTGAGAGAATAGCATGTACAGCATATAAAGTATAACAATGCATATCAATCACACTAAGCAATCACATGAGACAATAGACACACAGAGTTTCACTAGGGAAAACCATAAAGGTGAAAAACCCCACAACTTCCTTAGAGATAGAAAGAGCAATGATACAACCAAAGTAAAACCAAAGTAAAACCAAAGTACAAGAGATAGTCTTCTCCTAGCAGTTGATCCTCCGCCTCACATGTGAGCCACTTTCCAAGTGATGGAAGAGTGAGTAAGTGAATGATCAAATAGAGATCTCCTGATCTCTATTTATACTTGTCCTGTCCTACCCAATAAACCAGTGGGGCTGACTTGTCTAACTTAGCCTAATAACCCATGGTTAACTTAATCATGGCCGACCCCACACATGGTGGTCTAATAACCCATTGGCAAGTTACGACACTTGTCAATACAAATGACGACACTTCTGTATAGAGGAATAATAACATCTCTATAGGAGTACAATATACATAGATGAAATACATAGGTGAAATACATTCTGAAGTTACATATACATCAACACTTGGGACCATAGAGAGGAAGATGAGCCGGTTGACTCATGACATTCCTACATATCGGATTGAGCGAATGCCGATTGATATGTAGGCAGATGTGGTTGGTGTGCCCCCTGCCCAGATTATGTTGCTACAAAAAGTAGCTAGGCTAGTCATTTTCTACCGAGAGACAGATGAGGCCCCACCTTCTCCATAGGAGAAGGATATTCTATGTAAATTTTTGAGGCTATCGAGCCCAATTTTGTATCTTATGACATGACTCTGTGACAAACTTGTGATCCAAACTCATAATATTTTTTGATACAGTATCGGATATATATACAGTATTGGTTATCTACATGTGTGTTATTTTGTTTTATGCATGAATTATTATGTGTGTGAATGATACAAATGCCAATCTAGAACATAGTTTGCAAATGAGTCAGCTAATGCATTCAAGTTCCTTGGATTATGTTGATATGTGATATAATCAAACTGTCTCTCAAGTAGCATAACGTGCATAAACTGATGTAGCAAACTAGGATCTCTAACCTGATAAACACCCAATAACTGAAAAACAACTAACTTCGAGTCAAGCCGTACCTCCAAATGTGAAATGCCATGAAACGGAGCATCTCAGAGTAGCTCTATGACTGCACTGTATCCAGCCACATTGTTCATTGTGGGACCTAAACAAGCCCCTCCCAAAAACACTAGTTGGCCAGTTGGTGAGTAAATAAGCCAAGCAGCCAAAGCCAACTGACGGGTGTGGCGGCTAGCGCCATCAGCAAACCCTATGAAGTGTTTAACCGACATCTGAAACACAAAACAATGGATGCACAAGACGTAACTACAACTGTAAAAAAAATTAACTTTACAAAAATGTATAGCTAAAAATACATGAAAAAGCACAGATGCGTAGCACTTGTTCAAGTAGGGTCAATGCCTAGGATCTCATCATGAGACCGGGAAAAGATGTCACGGGAATCATTGAAAAGACTAATGTACGGAATGATCTCATCAAGATAACAGTCCACTCCAATAAGGATGTTTTTCGTGACCCCAAGTTCAGTGGAAATGTTGATCAGGATGATTCTTGTTGTACTCATCCTATTCCCTTCGGCAAAAACAACTTGTGAAGTGGAAGGGACAGAGGACTAATAAACATTCTCACTGGGTCTCGAAGAGAACTCAACTCTCTCTATCAAGTTTAGAACAGGAAATAAACAGGACCTAGTGTGTAACTGTTTCCAAGGGTGATCCAGGCCTATCATAGTTTCCAAAATTGTTTCGTTAGAAGGAAAATCCGTCTCTAAACAATCAGGAGAGTGGGTAGAGTCCACTGACCATGCCAGAGCACAGTCCATATCTGACTCAGTAGAGACCAATGGAGTCATGATATGTTCTGTTGTAGTTTGTTGTGAATCCAAGTAGGTTACCTCTGCACAGGTAAAGGCACAACTAGTTCTGATTCAGTTGGGAGAATCCAAGGATCAGTTGTTGAATTGATCGTGGAATTATCATACGAGGAACATTCTTCAGAACCAATAAAATGGACGGGAGCAGGTAGGTCAAAAGTGCCTATTAGTGACCCATAGCGCCCTACTCCCGAACTCTTAGTGAATGGGATGGACTGATCAATCAGTGGGATAGTTGAATCCAATGAAGTCTGGTTGGTCCTCTGGGAAAACGAAAGTTGATCAACTATGACAATTTTTCCTTCGTGCGGGAACATTATGACCCGGAAGACAACTGATGGCACTGCCTGTATGGAATATGTCCATCTCCTACCCAATAACAAGTTGTAATCGAGTGGAGCATCCAGAACTTCAACCTCTACTGATACTAGCTTGTTCGCAAGTTCAACAGCAAACGATGGTAAGACTCTGTGTGGATGGAAAGATCTTTCCATCAAAGGCAGTGAGTACCGTATTACAGGGAACTAACTCAGGTTTTCCCAAAGCTTTCCAACAAGAGATAGACATTATGCACATTGACGGGCCTTCATCTACAACATCTCGTCAAATGGTCATGGGACAATGGATGGCCTCTATCTGGAGAGCGACATGATACGACAACCAATACTTGATATCTATCATATCAAAATGCACAAGCATGGCAGATGAATCAACACTCCCAATCACTGCGAGGAGTGCACTGCGTTGCAATGGGAAACTTTGTAGTACATCCAAAGTAGGCATGGAAAAAGTGGTTTGGGCTAAATCTTGTTTATAGACACCTTAGGGTTGTGCACATCCCGTTTATAGACACCTTTCGGTATCTTCTGCAGCGTCTCCAATGGTATGTGAAGAGGAGTAGAGGATTCAGGAGCATCCTTCTATTGTGGGTCCAGGGTATAATTTCTTGCTCTGGTCTACAGTAGAGCATCTGAGTTGGCCATGTTAACGAATGGCTGATCAGCAGGGGTGGCACGAGTAGTGCCCCTGACACTAGAGCTACCAGAAGCTAAACTCTATCCATGAGGAAAAGGGTTTTTCAAGACAGCTAGTTTCTTCTCACGGATCAGCTTCTGGGCTTCTTCCATTAGAGGGAATTGATGGGTAAGGTGGTCCTCTTAACACAGTTTTCAAGGGAACTTGGCCTTCCTTTTCTCTTTTTTTCCCTCCTTGGCATTTTGTGTGTTCTGGGGATTTTGTTGGTTTCCCTCCCCTTTCTTCCCCTTTCTTTCCCTTTCTTTTGGGTTGTCGAGATCCCTTTTGGTTTGTCTGCACCAGTTGTACAAATTCAATCGTAGAAGGGGAGGACACAACAGAAGTAGTTTTTGCAGCAGATTGTTTGACTAACAAGGCAGGAACCTACTTTGTTAAGGTGTCAAGCGTTGTAGAGTTGACTAAACCCACAATTCCACTGGCATGTGGTCTAGGTTTAGGCATACCTAAGTCTATATTAGACCTCGGCGCATCAAGAATAATCTCATAAAACAACCCCTACTGAGCATAAACTAAGTCGAGCTGCTGAGTTCTCAAAATGGCTTCCTCTTTGGAGGACACCCCTGAAGTGGCAACTTCCTTAGAAACATAAGGAAGAAGGGACTTAAGGTACCATTCTAATAAGAATGTTGGGGGGATGTTGGTCTTTATGAGCTTCTTTCTCCTTCGCCTCTCTTGAATATGATCAGATAGATGAGTAGCCTTTTTTTTTTAAATTTCGAGAAAAGGTGTGTACCAGCATCATACCAGACAGGAGGTTGAAAGTGGTTCAAGAAAACAATGACAAGATCCCGAAAGGTGCTATAGGTAGATGCGGGTAGTTCAATGTACCACTTGGCTGCAACACTTTTCAAGGTTCTTTGGAAGAGCCTCAACCTTATGGAATCATCGTTCAATGAATTGGAGGAGCACCAAAGATGAAAAGTTGTGACATGGTCACCAGGGTCCTGACCAGTCTTACCTTCAATCTTTGGTATTTCTAAGGGAAGTTTGGTGGGAACGGGTGGCCATGCAGCATCATGGCGCATGAGTTCATTCATAAGCTTTGAAATATCTAGCAAGTTTAGAGTTGCTAGAAACGGTAGATGTGGTTGAGCTGATGGCATCTAGTAAACTGGAACCTGGTATTGGGAACCACCCATCGCCTGGTTCGTGTACTATTGGTTGGGGTTGCCCCCAGCCATCAGTTGTGAAATGAAAGGACTGAAATTGTTCAATCCAAAAGTAAGTGGATTATATCCTTGGGTAGCAGTCCATTGTGACTAGGGGTTAACCCCACCGAATTGTGGGTTAATGATATTACCCCCTCCTCCAGCAAACAGAGAGAAGGGGATACTGCCTATAGGTATATTCGACGGATTAGCATTATAACCTGCATGGGGGTTGAAACCTAGCATGGTAGTAGTGGATGGTGCCATCATCATACCCATAACAGGCATGGATGCAGAAGGGATGGATCCGACCTCGGATGAAGAAGCAATGTTCTGAGTTACACCTTGTAATGGTTGTGTGGCAGAAGACTGAGTGAAACTAACTGTGGATATCCCTGATAAAGGGAAATTGTTGGGTCCAAAAGTAGGTGTGGACGATGAGGCAGATGTCAAGGCTAATCAGCTTGACATTCTTAAAGTGCCAACATTGAAACTAAAGGACAGGGTTGAGGCTGAAGCATTCTGCAATGAACTCGACTGAGCAGTGTTTGAGAGGGAAGGATTAAGAATCCTTGCATCCATAGAAGTTGTGGGATTTTGTGGAACTACCTACTCATCTCTTGGGTTAACCATGGTATAACCTGATGTAAAAAGGTAAGCACTAAACTTAGGTTGCTGGAAACCAACAGGTACCAGAAGTGGATCATTTGGTGTAGTAAGAGGAGGGTTGAAAGGAGTACTAAACTCTGTGGCAGTTAGACCCTCAACCTCGACAGTATCAAATACTTGTCGATCCAGTGTTCTAGGCTGTGGTTCACCAAGAACCTCTGTGTCGCCCGTAAGTTCGAAAGAACCATGGGAATTAGTTCTCCTACGTCGCAGTGGCAGTGGAGGCTCCACTATGAGTGGGGGAAGGTTTTGAAACCTCCGAGACCAACGAAGATGTTGGTCCTCCACAACTATAATAAATATAACTAAGTAAAAACCTAGTGGCCACTGCAACTAAGGGGCAAACAACATACCACTAAAAAATTCCTAAGTAGTCAAACTAGGCAAACAGATGGAGAATACTCTCAGAAGCAAATCTGGGATGATTAGGGCCCAGAACAGACTAATAGAGCATCGATGGTCAGTTTTTTGGTGTCCTCTGGAGTCCCACTCAATGCAAGAGATTGAATCACCAAACCACTTTCCCGGGATTACTGTCGAAGGGTTACCTTCCATGTCTATCCGAGGTGAAGTGGGAATAACCTCCCACTCTACCTATGTAGAATCCTAAAGGTCTGATACTAAGGCTACCATCAATATGAAATAACCTGGAGGGATAGTTGTCATCCTAGTCGAAACGCATGTGCAGGGTAACAAAGCCCAAAGTCTGAAAGGACCCCCGTATGCTATTCAACTCTGGTTTATGGTCAAGAGGAAAGTGAGGGGATATCCTCAACAATTCCAATCTCCCATGGCCTCATTCTTAGCTCTGTTTTAATTAGAGTTTCCCAGGACTATTTGAAATAGATGGGTTTACCTAATACAAAGTTGTACTACAATTGTTGAGTAATGAAGCCAGTTCCGAGTAGTTTAAGGTGATTTAAGTTTGAAACTCTAGCCTAAGCTAGTTGATGTCATGTATACCTAAAAAGAAAAATGTTTCTAATAAATTTTATTAATAATTTATTTTTAAGGGCTACTTGTTACTCAAGGGTTGTAGTGTGGTGTGTGGAATGGTTTGTTATGAAAGTAAAGTACTTGTAAAATAACGCTTTCAAATTCACAAAACTTTTCTCTTTTCATTTATAATTCTTTCAAAAACTTGAAACTTAAGCAATCCTAAATCAAAATCTTTTTGTATTTTTCTTTTAAATATTTCAAAGCAAACTATGCTACGTCAAAATAATGCAAGACCTTACTACTAAGCTATTTGAACATTTTTTTGTCTTTTCTGATAAATGTAAAAGAGAGAACTTGTACGAAAGAAAGCAAGATCTAAATATAAAGCGTGTGTAAGACAAACATCTAAATGGCTCAAAGCAAATGAATCAAGAGACTCGATGAAGACTTGACTTACCAAGGTTTTGCAAAAGAAAAACTTGAGGCTTGGAAACAAAGTGAAAAAGAAGTAGGGACAAGAGACAATCATGACGGAAAGGAAGACCTAAACAGGTTGCTCCTAAGCATCAAAACCATAAGAAAACACTAACCCAAGCAAAAAGTTAGCATGCAAACCAAGAATGACTTTAACAACACACGGGCTCAACATAAAGAAAACTAGAAATATTTGACTTACTTGGACTGAACTGATAAGACAATTAGCAAGTATCTAAACCAAACAACCTTTAAAAGCAATCATAAGGACTCAAAATTGAAGCCAAACCCTAATGGAAAGGATAAGACAAAAGTGAAAGCATGCTAAATGTTGCAACAGACAACAAACATTAATAATGCAGGTCTATATGACTGCAACAACAACTAGGATGAAAGCATGCAACTATGTCCAAACAAAAATAGTGCACGTACTTCAAAGAGGGCTAGTAAGTGGTAAATAAACTTAAACAAGTACTCAAGCAAGAAAACAAACTAAAAAGACTCAAGAGAGGCCAACAAGACTCAACAAAGACATGGAAGTCTCAGGGGTCAGTCAAGAAGGCAAAGAAACAGGATGGAAGTGGAATCAAACCAGTGAAAATCAAACCCTAACCAAAAAACTAGACACTACAGGAAAATGCAGTACTGTGCAGTGCAAAAACTAGCACACACTAGAATATGTGCGCTACTGTGCAGTGTAAAGAGCAGTGCCCATCAGGATATATGCGCTACTGTTACTAGGGAAGACCAATGCACATGTGTCAAAAAGACAGAAACAGTCTTTGCAGTAGTGGACTGAGATGAATCAAGTAGCAAGGAACAGTAAACACAAACCTAAAGACCTCTCAAAGAGTAAAAAACTAAAAAAAGGGGTTGGAATAAAACCAAAACTAAGTCTCCTAGGGCAGAAAAGAAACGTAACGGTTACTCCCCAGTGGAGTCGCCAATCTGTTGTTCAGGATTTATACCTTATAGTGAGTAGATGGACACTACCAACTGGGCGGGGTTGATAGGTAAATGCATTATATCAATTAAAATTAGTTCTTACAAATGACAGAGATCGGGATATCGAAAGACATACCTTTAACCGATGGCTGGTCCTAGCTTTCACTTGATCTCCTGCTTGATGAACCTGCAATGCAAGGGAAACCTTCCTCAGCGTATCATGACTATATAAAATATGATGAAATTATAAAGCAATTTAACATCATACATAATCAGATACTAACCCAAATAGATACACAATCCAATATACATTTGATTTGGGATAGGAAGGGTATTTCGACCGTTTCATTGTCAAGGAAACATGAATCAATACAATATACCTGACGTTTCGAGATGTTTCTACAACCAAGTCCTGGGATCCTTCTCTTCACAATGACTTGGGACTTTCCTCCAATGTAACAACCCTTATTGCATTCTTTCTGGGTTTTTCCACCTCTCTATCTAACCCCTCTCATGGATCCTCCTTGTATTTATGGGACAAGGTAGGTAGTTTAGATCTAGAGGTAGTTGGATTGGGAGGTTGGGGAAGTTACAGAACCAACTTCAACTAATCCCAATTCGTCAAATTAATATATTTTTTATTTCATCTTAATATGTGCTAAGTTCCCTCAAGGCATAGTAGCACACAAGATGCAACTTTTGTGTTTTGCAACAAGCGCCTGCAGCTTTTTCAAGGTGTGCGCTAGTTTCACTTGAGCAAAGTAGGGAATACTAGTAGATGTGTGTTAGTCTATTGCCCAAATAGTAGCACACATGTCAAAAGATTAGGTAAATCAGGGAAATTCTCAGCTGAAGAGAGTAGGTTCAGTCTAGACATCATCCAGGGCAATATAGCTCTTCAATCCATGTTTTCCTTTTGTGTGATCGATGGCATAATGTGATCACAGATGGAGAAGTGCAGATTTGACCTATAACACTCTTCATGGAAGGTCACATCTTGGCTGACGTCAATGTGTCTTTCACCTGGAACATATATTCTATAGGATTTGGATGGTTCACTATAACCAAAAAAGGTTCCGTTCTTTCTTGATGGCTCCATCTTTTCACTCTTTTATTTCGGCACATGAATGTATATAGAACTCCCAAATATCCTCAGGTGTAAAATATTTGTTTTTTGACTAGTGAACACTTCTTCAGGTGTATTATCATCCATAATGGAATGAGGACTTCTATTATGGATGTATATTGTTGTACTAGTGTTGTCTACCCATAATGAGGTAGACATGTCTTGATCATGGATCATGGATTTTGTTTCCTCACATATGGTTCTATTCTTCCTTTTGGAAACCCCATTTTGTTGAGGGAGGGAGGGTGTAGTTAACTATCTACAAATTCCTGCATCACTACAAAACTCATTAAACACATGTTAATCAAATTCATCTCCATTGTCATATCTCAAAGCATGGATGTGATTTCCTATCTGATTCTCAACTAGGGATTTGAATGCCTGAAACTTGCTATAAGTTTCACTCTTAGCCTTTAGGAAATAAATCCATGACTCTCTAGAGAAGTCATCTATAAACATAACATAATATAAATAGATATTCAGGGAAGGGGATGACATGGGACCACATATATCAGAATGTATTAAATATAAAATCCCTTTAGATCTAGTAGTACTGCTAGAGAAACTATTTTTAACATTCTTCCCAAGTGCACAAACCCTACATACATTATCATGCTCAAAATCAAATATGCGCATACCTTTCACCATTTGTTGTAATATTGATAGTGCTTTGTGGTGGAGATGACAAAGCTTCCTATTCCATAGCTTGCATGGACTGGTAGTGTTTTGAACCATAGCTTGAATTTACTTCCCAGGTACTTTGCAGAGACCTCCCTCTCTAACTTCAATCACTGTTGCATATTTCAAGTCTTTGATCTTAGGCCATAATAGTGCTTGATTATCCATGAAGATAACTCATAAGCCCTTATCTTCATGAAATGAAACTAATAGGAGGTTCTTCTTCAAGCCTGGAACATAAAGAATGTCCTCCACATGTAAAATATCTCCTGAAATCAACTTGAAGGAGGTGGATCCAACTCCTTGGATCGAATAGGTTGAGTTGTCTCACAAATCTATCTTGCATGCAAAAATTTTCTTCTTGATATTGGTGATGGTGTTCTTATAACCAACCATATGTTTGGATGCACCACTGTCAACCAACCAAGTTTCCTCACTTGTGATGATATATCAAGAAAGTGCTGATACTAGGTAATACTCCAACCTTATCTCCTTTTCTTCGAGTGCATTCTTCTGGGTAGTTTCATCTTCTATAGTGGTAGAAGGATGAAACCTTTCTTTTCCATTTTTCTTTTCTTTGCAATCCCTTGCATAATGTCCCTTCTTGTCACACTTGTAGCATCTAAACTTTGACTTGTCAAAGTCCTTTTGTGTACCTTCTTCTTCGAATGGGAAAACTTCTTTTGAGAGAAGTTATTCTTTCCTTTCTTCGTCCTTGCCGTGGGGGAAAGGTTTTGTTCTTTGATACACACTAAATTTCTCTGAATTCGCCCCTCCTCTTCGAGGAAGTCAAGCCACAACCTTTCGAAGTTAGGTTGCACTTCTCTTGCATTTACCGCATCGAATAATGTCTCCCATGAGGATGGGAGACCATCAATATCAGTTTGGAGAAGATCATCTTCATCCACCACTACTCCAATACTAGCAAGTTGATCTGTTACTTGAGAGATATTGGTGAAGAAGGAGGCCATTGTCTCATTCTTCTCCATATTTAGGTTTTGAATCTTATTCTTCAATGCCCTCTTTTGTCTCAGAACCTTCTTCTCAGATAGGTTTTCCAATGTATCTAAACACTCATTTGCGGTCTTCAAAGTAGTGACCACGAACATCAAATTGTCCTTTACCAAATAATAAATGATCTGTTTGGATTTATCTTGGTTCTTCTTGAAGTTGATGCACTGTGTATTATGATGTAGGCTCCGTTGTATAACATGTATGACATATTACGGTATAACAATGCTTCGTTGTGTGACCATAATAATTGCACCTTAAGCATATATGTGAATTAAACCTTCTATTATAATAAGGAAAATTGTAATCATTGCATACATTATCATACCTTAATAGGGATTTCTTAGATGACCCAAATCATTGATTTGCGACTTGAATATGTTTGTTTTCACATACCTCTTATGTCTTTTTGTTGTTAATTTTTGAGCAAATATGACGAGCTTTGAACTTTAAAACATTAACTGCAGAAATATTGAATACTTGAATCAATGAACCATTCAATCACATGAAGCATTCAATCACAACACAATATCTACCCTGGGGAAAACCCTAAAATAAATGAGTATGAAAACCCCTAGCAAATATTCAAAGTATAATTATGATAGATAGCAAAGAATGTCTTTTACAAAATAGCATAATTCTTTCAACACCCCAAATTCTATATAAGAGAGAATTATGAGCAATAGAGAATAGAGATCAACTTTATCAACTTTCCATGTTCCCAACACATTAATAACAAGCAATAATCACTTCCGTGCAAGTTGTAGTGAATGGTTTCATGGGTAATGGTGCATCACATGCAAAAACTATGAATAGCCTTCTTGGAGAATTATCCTGCACAAATAGAAGCGTGTTTCTTTCAATGGAGAAGAGAATCCGCTTCACATTGAATTCATCTATCCTGTATAACATATTTATATATCATTCAAATGAATTGGCTGCTATTTTTATCTTCTGAATTCATGATGAACTCACCTTCCATCCGGATAAATCAATCTTGCATGAAGAAGAATGCCCGACATCTCATGCAGTGCATTGACTCACTGAACTTAGTCTTGGGATGAACTCGCCCCTTAACTAAAAGGTTTCCCATTTAGTTAGGTGGATAACTTAAGTGTTGTTATGCAAGTTTCACAACTCAAGTATTGTTTGTTAGTTTAACATAAGTGTCATCATGCAATAACACTTAGTTAACTAGATCTTCTTTGTTATCACATAGTTAACTCTCTTTAACTAATTCTTTTTTGTTAACATCAATGTAGTGATTAATTGGAGTTCTCTATTTAACTAAGGCATACATTGTGGCTTTAATTGAATCTTAACAAATTGAGTTCACTTAGTCATCTCATGAGAAATTTGAATTCTCTTTTTCTTTATGCATTTATCTATATATCTTATCTTTACTACATGGTCAATATGTGTTAACTTTAATTATATATCATATTAGATTATACTTAGAAGATTTTTCAAATGCAGTGATCATATTATATTACTCTCTGACAAAATGATCATATGCTAAAGTAATTCATTATGGAGGTGGCTAGTCTCTAAAAGAGAGTTAATAGTGATTAGTGACCATGGTTAGTAATACATCACACAACATTAATGCTTCAACATGAAAAACATATACCTCTATAATTGGAGTTCAACCCCATGTGTACGTACTATAACTAAAGGTCCACATAAGAATCTGACATGACACACAAGTCACGATCATTGTCCAACAAGTCTTTACAACATGATCTCTTTGATACAACAAGGCATTCACCTCAACACATGAGGAATAACCTTTTACAATTGAAGGCTTAGTCATTCTTGAGTACAACTCAAAAATCTACTCCAAGTTCCTGAGTCCAACTCAGGCTCCATACCTCAACACATGAGGCCCAATCCTGGATGCATAAGATTGGATTGGACAATTACTCATGATTCTATACATTTAACAATTGTAGCCAAGACCAGACTTGTCTCCTGGTGACCTTTGACTATTCAATATCTCATCCAAAATTGATGTGTTGTTCCTAAATTTAGCTTCAACTGTCATGTTAGAATGGTCTTTCTCACCCTTTGGATCTATGTAGTCTATATTTTTGTTCTTAGACCCATTCATTTTGAAAGAGAGCTTCCTTATATTCTTCAAAGGTTGTTTTTATTTTCTTGATTAGGCTTGTTCTCCCTTTAAATGTGCAATCTCTATGTTCTTGATCTCAACTTGTACACTACAACAAAATAGCCCTTTAGGGGCGGTTTTGGCTTACGAGGATCTTGGTAAACCCCCACCTAAAAAAATTTTCAGACCTATGGAGGCGGTCTTTTAAAACCGCCCCTAAAAGTCATGGAAATTGGACTTTGGGGGGCGGTTTTTTTAAATCCGCCCCCAAAAGTCCTGAAATTTGATTTTTGGGGGCTGTTTTTGGAAAACCCCCCCTAAAAGCCCAATTCTCATAACTTTTGGGGGTGGTTTGTCAAAACCCCCCCTAAAATTCAAGAGAATTGAACTTTTGGAGGCGGTTTTTTTGGAACCCCCCTTAAAAGTCATGAGAATTGAACTTTTGGAGGCGGTTGTTTGAAACCCCCCCCTAGAAGCTCAATTCTCATAACTTTTGGGGGTGGTTTGTCAAAACCCCCCATAAAAGTCATGAGAAATGAACTTTGGGAGGAGGTTTGTTTGGAACCCCCTTAAGATTCATGAGAATTGAACTTTTGGAGGTGGTTGTTTGAAACCCCCCCCTAAAAGCCCAATTCTCATAACTTTTGGGGGCGATTTATCAAAACCCCCCCTAAAAGTCATGAGAATTGAACTTTGGGAGGTGGTTTGTTTGGAACCCCCCTTAAAAGTCATGAGAATTGAACTTTTGGAGGAGGTTGTTTGAAAATCCCCCCTAAAAACCCAATTCTCATAACTTGTTGAGGTGGTTTGTCAAAACCCCCACTAAAAGTCATGAGAATTGAACTTTTGGAGGCGTTTTTTTTAACCCCGCTTAAAACTCATGATGTCAAAGTCTTTGATCTAAAACCTTGGTTATAAATAACCCAAGGTCAAAGTTTATTGTGATAGTGTGTTGATTTGGTGCAGTAGGCATACCAGTGATTGGGTTAGGGGGTAGTGGGCTAGGGTTAGAGGGACACTTGCTTAAGGGGATATTTTCTAAAATTAATGTGGTAGGATTTGGGGAGTTTTTGGATTAGAAGCGAGGCACCTAAGGGATCAATGGGTTAGTGGGCAAGGGGTTCTGGTTTTGTTAATACTAGTGGTTAAGTGGTTTATAAGTTATCATGTTATTCGGTTTGGGGCTAGATGTTAAGGTTAGGTACGAGGTGAGGGGGTTAGAGGTTGAAGCTTCCTAGGTGCATGAATTCATTGCATGGATCAAGTGTGTCAAGTGCATGAGTCATTTACATGGGTTGGTTGTGTTAGGTCAGTGTCTAATTAGTGGCATTATTTATGGTGGCCATTTCAATATTTGTAACACAAAGGATGGTTCTCGTGGCCTGGATTATGGCATGTGAACTAAATTTAGGGTTTAATTCCATATTAATTTTTCATGGGGTTGATGGTCCACGCATGTTAACCTAGATTGCCACATAAGAATCTCTAGCCTACATGTGAGATCATCATGATCATCATTGTAACCATCGTTGATGCTATTGTTGTTGTTGGTTTGTCCATGGTTATGTAAACCAATAAACCAACCATGGTTTAATATTTATAGGTTATGTAAATCAATAGTGGTTCTCATAGCCTAAATAATTGTCCATGGTTAATAAATTTACTATATGGTTCATGGTCCATGTGTAGGGCCCTACACATAATTACTTTACCTTACAAGCGAGATATTGTGGCCATTTCAATATTTGTAACATTGACGATGGTTCTCGTGGCCTATAAACTAATTTTAGGGCCTAATACCATATTAATTTGCTAATTTGCTATGGGTTTGATGGTCCATGCATGTTAACCTAGACTACTACATATGACCTACATATGGAATATCTAGCCTATATGTAACAATTCCCTCTATTGCTCTTGAGTGATGATTAAGGCCTTGCGACATCACATAATCTCTAAAGAGTGAATCTAATTTCAACTACAAGTGGGATATGTTGGTAATTTTTAGATCTGTAACACCACAAATGAAAATTTTCCTACCAATTTCAACATGGTAGTAATTTTCATTCCATCACCCTTTCTTCTCATTTTTTCCCCTTTTTGTAAGGGTGACTCAAGTCTCTGCCTCCTATTCCACGTCTAACAAATACTCCATTATTCCACATATACACAGCTAAATGGAGAAAGTGTTCATGCACTTCTAAAATACCAGAAAAAACCCTGAAGAGACTTGAAAAGCTTCTATATTGGACGCATCCTCCATTGATCTGCTCAGCTCTAAAGTGGAATCATAATTATTTCCTTAAACAATGTATTTAATAATTTATTGAATTTAGTAGCTTTCTTGTGAATCCATATAAATGTATTTTAATATGTGATGTGCCTAATCTTGTACTAAATGTCTAATTAACTTTTTCATCATGGGAATGAAATCAAAATCAAAGTCATGTTTAGGAATCCCACTCCATTTCAAATACTGGTTCCCGCCACTCCATTTTGTGATTTTTTTTAAGAAATTGGTTCAATCCTACACGATTTGGACAGACTGGTTCTATGAGCACTTGGTATCCTTCATCGATCGCACTCTGGGGCCGTCTCTCAAACCAGAGGATCCTTCATACAAGTGTGCGAACTACATTCATATCTGGGACTGGCATTACCATAGATGCTAGCACTAGGGTCAGCTCTCAAACCAGGGGATCCATTTAATTGGCATTGTAGAATTGAAGAACCTTGAAAGGGCAAGGTACGTCCTCATATTTTCGTGTAGTCTTGTTTATTCTAATCTAGTTTTAATGATAAATGCCTTGTTGATATTTTCCTTTGGTGATGTAAGGTAGAGTGAAAGAAAATTAAATAGACTATAATAAATAGACAACCAACAAACAAATATTGACGTATTTTATTAGAATGAACAAACTACATGCTTGGAAATGCCTTGTTAATGACTTGATAAGATGCCGACTCTCCAAGTACAAAAGGAACCCTCTTTTTGAAGATGATACCTGAATGTTTAGCTATTGTCCCTGTGTGCAATATCCTCCAATATGTTCTAGGAAAAGCCAGCAAACTATCTTAAAAATCAAGCCAAGGTTGTGATGCAATTTCTGAGTGAAATGGGGTTCTATCAATCCTGTATGCTTAAGGGAACATGGTCGCTTCTTCCACGAATGATATAGCATATG
Source organism: Larix kaempferi (assembly GCA_027924585.1). NCBI lineage: Eukaryota > Viridiplantae > Streptophyta > Pinopsida > Pinales > Pinaceae > Larix > Larix kaempferi. Next base: position 3,934,230 of record BSBM01000816.1, on the reverse strand, counting down.
CCACTAGTAATGACAGGGATATGTAGCTAAGAACAGTAACCCATAAACTACCTTAAGCCAATCAACTTTAAGATCTAGATTAGAGACCCGCAACTATCCTCTATACTCAGTCAAATAATGTAATATAGATCTAATATGAATATTTCATAGATCTGATGAATATTTCATGCATCAATATTGTGAGTTGCTCCTTCCACTAATTTCATGCACTTGTCAATGATTGTTGTAGCAGATCTATACCCTATTCTCCCTTCCAACGCTTGATGATATGACATTGTTTGACTACCCATATGCCAGTAGATATTAACACCAAATCAAAACTAAATAGACCCCCTTTCTAGCCGAAGAAGGAGGTGGCAAATAGGGGTAGAATTCTTTCTCTGGGTTAGACTCTGTAATAGTTAAAGAGCATGGAGAGCATAGATGTAGGGGTAGATTCGAGAGTCTTACCCAGATGGGTGTGATCATGGATGGGGCAGACAAAGGATCAAACTCCGGGAACCAACTCTGAATATATGGATCTGTGTGGAATTTGTCTTGATCAATTACTATTTGGATCTTAAGCAATTTTGGATTTGGTAAGCTTTGTGTTTATAAACTAGTTCAAACCTATATTTCTCTCCCAATTAGGGATCACAAGTGTCCTTTTGAAGATTGGGGAGGCTTGTGAAAACTTATGAAGTCTATTATTTGTTATAAAATTTCACATGATTGTTATAAAATTGGAATTGAATATTGATATTTCATGTGGTTGATTAATGATACAAGTTTTTTTTTTGTTATTTAGGTTGTGTACAAGTGCATACATCTCTAGAGGTAAGTGACTGTATGTGCTTTAACTATATCATTCTTTTCATGATATTTCCATGCTCATAACATATTATCTTGTACTTGAATAGGATTCTAATATGCTACAACTAAGTAATACTCCAATCCATTTGAGAAAACACATGGAAAACAAATTATGACATAAAATCAAAGAAGTCTGATTATGGAATCTTTAAAAAGAACCTTTGAGAAGGATAAAGTGGGGAATACAGGAACATGCACAAAAAATTGAAATAATAAAAATGCTCATATGGGCCACTTATAGATAATCTTCTAATCAAATGGGGAAGTGTGTGACATATAATGATATGCAATTAAAGTTGAGTAATTAAAAGGGTTGAAAATCTTACCATCGATTTCTTGTCAAATCATTCTTGAAAGATCATCGAAGAGATAAGAGGAGGCATATGTGTATACCACACCTTTAGGCCCCTGTATCTCCTATGGCAGGATATAGATGAATATACTATTCCGCTCTATCTCTCTATGCATATATATATAGTTAAAATAAATTTTAAAATATTAGGGCTTGGCCTAAGCCCAATATTTATATTGCTTTGCAAGTCCACCACACCCTCCTACATTAAGGATCTCATCCTCCAAGCTACTAAGTGGTATGTGGTATGACATATGGCATATGTAGGTTTGTTTCATTCTATAAATCTCAGGGGATATGAATGTGATAATCACAAATCCAAACAATTCATCTTTCTCATGCCAAAAATCCACTAGAACCATCAAGCCAACAATCCACTAGATGTATGTGGAAACATCAATATCTTACCCATTTTCATCATTGTCATGATCATTGTTTTGATGATGATTGTCATCATTGCCACCATGGTATTCATCATCATCATCATTATCATCCTTGTCCTCGTCATCATCATGATCATCATCATCCTCCTCCTCATCTTAAACATCGTCACTATCATTATCATCACTGTTATTATCATCATTGTCAAAGGAAACAATTCCATTCTATGCCTTCCCAAACTAGTATCGCACTTTCCAAGTAGTTGGTTTGACTCTAATAAACCAAATATCATGATTATTATCATCAATGTCATCACCGTCTTCATCATTTTCATTATCTTCATCCTCATCATTATCGCTCTTGTTATCATCGTAATCACCACCATTGATCTCATGATTATCGCCATTGTCATCAACCTTGTCCTCGTGATCATCATCATCCTTTTCATATGTCATCACTTTGAACTTAAATATGGAAACACATCAATCCACTTTACTACATGCAATATTTTATCTCTTAAAAACCAAACTTGAGGGTCTCATATACATATCAAGGGTAGTGATAAAAGTCAAATTTGGTCAAAATTGCCTCTTTATCTTTTTGAAAGAAGAGAGCACCAAATTTTGTAAAAAAATCCCCCCCTGCGGCACACGGGCTTTAGGCACTCGATCAGGATTCAGGGTCTCGACTAGAATTACAGGAGATAAATGGAATGCAATGATGCATTGGATAATCCAACAACCTTTGAAGGAGCGACAACCGTCGCACCAACAACAGGATGGCATAATACCATCTTTCCATTTTGGAAGGTCTCTATTGTGGGATATCAAACCCTAAGATGGGAGGCAAGATATCGCTCGGGTAAGGAGGGCAAGCCATTTCATGAAACATCAAACCCTGATATGGAAGACAAGATATCGCTCGGGTAAGGAGGGCAAGCCATTTCATGAAACATGGTCAGACATTTATAAGATTCAATTCAAGCTTTTGAAACCAAACGTCATCTTACAACATCTTCTCTCCTCTTATTCACTCTTCATCCTTCTAGCTCCTTTCATCAGACACCCATGGATTCTCACTAACTAGGAATTCATTACATCATCAAAGTCTATTAACAAAAAAGTAATGCTAAATTCTAATTAGTCTTCCTCCCATTCTGCTCTTCAAGTTGTTAAGAACATTGTCGTTCTCTCATTTAGCTCCAGTTTATGCCCTCGGCCAGGTTGCTCTGTATATTTCTTCGAATGAAAAGACAAGTAGGTTTTGTTTCTCGATTGGTTAAATAAATGGTTACCTTGAAAAACTTGCCCATCATCATTATTTGTTTGCAGAAAAAGAATGAGAGGTTTTATCTCACTTAGATTACCTTCAAGGATCCTTGCTTTTTATTTGTTTCTGACTACTAGAGTATTCATTTTATTTTTTGTATATGGTATATTTTATAGTGTCGTATTTTCTCTTGTCAATGGATGTAGGAGGGGAACAAGGTAAAATTGAGGCAAGTTATGCTATTTAATGAGAAACCATGAGTCTTATGAAATTGCACGCCCACTATTTGACAAAATGCTTGAATGGGATGTGGTCTCATGGAATGCAATGATGGCTCAATATATGGTCAAAATGGGCTTTCTAATGAGGCTTTGAGGCTCTTTGATGAAATGTAGTGGGACCGTGTGAAGCTGGATCTGATCACCTTCAAGAGCATGCCTCCGGCATGTGCACAATCTGAAGCTCTGGAATAGAGTAAGTGGATCCATGAATGCATGATTAAGAATAGATTTAAGTCATTTTTTATTGTGGAAACAACCCCTCTACAGATGTATGCCAAGTGTGGAAGATTAGTGTATAATAAAGTTAAATAAAAGTGATATTAGTGTTAAATGATCACCAATACTAGTGATATTAGTGTTAGATGCAATAGATTTATTGATACCAAAAGTGATAGGTCAAATTACTTTTTCCATCAAACTTGAATTATTAAGACTAATGGGGTTATGGTTTTGGCCCTTCACCTTTGTCCTTTTGCAATGAATACTCATGCTTCTTGTTCTGTGTGTTTATAGTTTATACTAAGGATATTTTCATAATTCCAACCATATTTTCCAAGATTTAACTACCAGGTGGAATTTTCTACGAACAAGCCATGATTTATAAAATTGGCAAAAGCACTACGTGCAATTAAATTGTTTTTAACAAGATGCAACTTTGCACCTGCATGGAAGCTATCTCGATGTATATAGAACATTATTTTAACCTGCACTCATTAAGATGCCAGTAGATGTAATAGAGTTAGAATGTAACCATCGGCATGAAATGGCATAAATGCTAGCTCCAAATATGTCTTCTCTCTCCAATGTTGTTGCTTCAATGTTTATTGGACTATGGACAAAATCCTCCACCAAAATTAGAATAATTCATGAGCTATGATAGGGTATAGGGTTGCTGCTCCAAGAAACCTCACCATACCATGTTCAGAAAAGGTTTCTCAATGTTGCTTCTATATGAGGCTACATCACAAGTACCCTTTTAAGCATGACTAAGTGTGCTAGTCACCTCTAGAGGCTGGAATGTACTGTCTTATACAACAAATACTTTGCTTTTACTTACACATCTCTGAGCCTTTATCTTGTTGTTATATGGCTAAGAATTGATTCTTTTACCATCAAGTTGTCCTAGCTTTGAAAGTTTCTTGTTGTTCCTTCTTATTAGGTGGAGTTCCACCTCTGTCATATCTCCATAACTGAAGATCAAGGTAGCTTTTATGCATTAAATTACCTTTTAGGACTGTCTTCTACTGATTGAGCTCACAACAACCCTCATATGTGCCCAGAGATGAATACTTAGGTTGTTTGCATGCCCAGACCTATCCCTTGTCATCCTTTTTAATTTCAGAACATGCCCGGTTTTGAATGATACGGCTTACTACTGACAAAGGCCCAAAAATTAGAGATTTATGTAAACCCACAAAAAATAACAAAAATGTTTTCTAGTGCTTTTTGAGGTCAAGAAAAGGTCAAGAATTGCTGCCTTAGTCCACATAATCATCCTAGCAAGCTCAGCAATCCTCATGAAAAATTTAGGTGAACACCTATGCAATAAGGGGGTAACAAGGACCAAGAAGCCCACCCCATTTACCAATAGTCACATAATTTCATCTATATATTGGGCCCCATTCCTTGGACATCGTAGATTCATGAGACCAGAACGTAGACTCATGATTGGGATCCAACTAGGATAAATTTTTTCATTGTCTTCTCTTGGGTAAGGATCCTTTCATTTCTTAAAGTTTGAAATTTTTTTTTCTTGTTTAGGAATACATAGGAGTTGCAACTATTCCTATTGTCAAATAGATTATTGCAACTATTCAAGGATTGATAGGTTTCATTTGGTCGCACTAAAAGGAAAAACATTTTAACTATTTTACAAATGCATATTATGCTTTTACAGTGCACAAAGATCCTACCATTTGGAAGCCGAGTCTAAGATGGTGCCTCTATGGAAACATTACTAAGTACTTTCAAAACTTGTCTGTTATTGTGAAAAAAATTGGACCCCTAGTCTCGCCAAAACCCACATTCTTCTTCATTAATATGAAAAAGACATCCCCAAAAAAACCAAATGTAGACACTGAACAAGACCATTATTGAGGCGTTGAAGGTATCACATTAGTCAGTTGGGGGTTAGACATAAAGGTTAGGTACGAGGTGAGGGGGTAATTAGAGGTTGAGGATTCCAAAGTGTCTTCTACAATTCTAATTTGAAGAGATTTAAGATAAATGATAACATAGAAGTTAAGTTCAATAACATTCAATTATCATCGTATGCTCTTATTTGTACTAGAAATGGAAATCTAATTAAATGCTCCATCAATCCATTGATTGATGGAAGTTCCTCCTATATATCTAAATTGGTATCTCCTTGAATCCTATAATGCTTGTGCAACTTGAACTCTTGAGGAAATTGGAGTCGACTAGGGAAATAAATGCTTCCTTGATCATTGGGATATTTTGGAGTGACAAATAGGGATAAGGTCCCTGTGAATACTCCCCATGATTCTAGTTGTTTAGAATCATGATTGAGGAAATTAGTGACTTGGTTCATGCTCTCTTAGACATGTAATCACATTAGCTTCATAAGTGAAATGTGTGCATACCTACTCAAAATCACCCATGAAAAAAAGTACATGACATACATTAAATAATCTAGGTAAATTATTCATAATAGCAGGGTTTACTAAGGCAAATTGTGTCAAATTCTTATGCAAAGAATGGTGAAAAATTCTTCATTATAGACGCCCATCAACAATTGTCTATATGTCGCATTGAAAAGGCACTCACAACAATTATTAGACCACCACTATAACTCTAATCATGTTCCTCGTTATTCTTAGCACCCATAAGAAAATTTGAATATCATAGGAATTCTAAAGAGGGGTTATTGAGTTAGTAAAAATGTTGGTAGGGCCAATCACAAAAAAACAAAGGACATAGTTTGCACAACCTTCCACAAATTTCTTAGCAGAATTCAGGGCCACCCATCATCCACCACCGATAAGTACTCAAACAATATCTCATAGTGTCCCTATTTTACAAATTTAGTAACCCATCATAAGGATATATTGTACATCTCACCCGAGAAAAACCACCTATCTTTCTCCTAATTGGAACACAAATAATAATGGACCGAGAGGACACATCCATGGGAGAACAACATTAGAAATATAGGATAGGTTCATTTATTGAGAAATGGAGTCCAGAGGCATATTTAAAACAATAACTGGCAATATAAAAGTTTCAAGTATTTGTAGGAGAAGATGATCAATATCCCAATAGATACCCTTCTTTTGCGGTGAACTAGTCCATTGATGAAAGATAAACATAGAAGAAATAAAAATAAATAAAAAATAAAAACCATTTCACTAAATTCAAAAAAACAAAAATGGCAGCTGAGCGCTAAATTTTGTCAAAATTGCCTCCTTGTCATCTTTGTGGAAGAAGAGAGCAGGGTAACTCAATCTAGAATTGGGACGCGAGATGTAAATTTTTAGAATGCATGCTAATGGGGACTCAAATAACCTCTAAGACTGAGCGCTACATCACATTGACATGAAATACATTCCCAAGCAGCTCAACCCTCAATAATATTTGGTTTGAACTGATAGATTGCTATAGCAAGGGTTTTTCATCATACTTTCTATGGACTGTGGTAAGAGACTACTTCCTTGGGATGGCACAAGTAGCAATGGCAGTGACATCACTCTCTACAGGCATGGCGAACTGTGGCACTATTCTAGTAAGAAACTTTATTTTTTTATTAATACAAATGAGAGTGTGCGAAGATACTCATTGTGTATATGTTATTAATCTCAGAGTAACCGTGCAATGAAATGTGTGTAAAAGGAATGCATTGTATTTTAGTCTGTGAATGTATATTGTTTGCATCTTTCTATTGAGGACTGTCTACATATAGTTAGAATGCTCTTTTTTTTCTTAAGGTTTTCAGTTATAAACGAGGTATTTTTTTTAACCCAGAAAACTCATTTGTGTCCATTAATCTTCAAGCATTCAATAGGCCTTGTAATGGAAAATTTGGTTTATACTCTCTATTGGAGATGAATGGTTTTCTTATTGGGGCTTGGTTTTGGGGTTGGGTTTTGAACTTTTAACAGCTCTCATACCTTAGTAGCAGTTCTTCTTACACCGTGGCGGCCTGCAAACTTTATTAATATTTATTTATGTTTGATATGATACTTCTTAATATTTGATGGTTCCTAAGTGCTGCTAGGCTGTTAATGCCACCAACATTCAATCATTTACCCAAAAACATCCTCATTAACTTAATATGCATATTAGGGTTTCAATATCTTCATTGGGATTTCAAGTACAGCTTCCATATCTGATGTTGATTGTGGAATCGAATTCCCTTTGGTGGGAGAATATTGGTGTTCCCAAGGCCATCTTTGCTACGGACAAAGTTTGCAATTCGCAGCTTTAGAACTTTATTAATTGATGTATGTGAATCTTCTGCAACAGAGATATATTTTCTCATTGAAACCCTTAATAGATTAAGGGAATTTCTTGTTGACAAATTTTTATAGACATCTCAAAAATTTTAGTGAGACCAAAAACATCTACCTCTGGGGACTAAAGAACCAGAAATATTTCCATGGCATCATGTATACCCGAGTTAGTGTCAACAATGATTTTCTTCCTTTTATCCAATTGCTATGATGTCTTAACATGAAGATAAAGCCAATCTTCAGAGCATCCAAGCAGCTTTTGTTAGTCTAAGAATTTGCGGTCATCAATTGATTTATGCAATGGTTTGAATACAAAGCAAAGAATACATTGATAGAAATTAGGAAGCCATTCTAGTCATTGTAAAACCTAATTATTTGACACTCCTGGAAAAATACTCAAGTCATTGCCTTCAAACTCTGTATGAGACATATTAAAAAATTCAGTTCTCTTTGCTAACATCTCTTGAAATTGTCTTCAATTTTGTGATGACTCGCAACCAATAGAAGTTAGACTTCTCATAAGATTATGCTACTTGTGTGAATTTGGCTTTACCAAGTGCTTTCTTATGTTTCTTTAAAATTTGATGTAGTGCTATGTCTTTTGCATTTATGGGATTTATGGATTTCACACCCTTCAAGAGTGGTTTTGAATACCATCCTTTGCTCATATGAAATGCACAGGAAACCACCACGTTAGATCTCACATGATATTCTTCCCTTGGTGTTGTCATATACTCTCAATACTTACAGCTTGCCTTGACACTTGGTTTTTGATTCCTAGGAAATCTCCTTGATGTTGGGCACTTTATTATTATTTTGTGTGCAGTGAAAATAGTCCCACATATGCAACAAGAATAAATTTATAATTGTTTATATTGCTTAACGATGGATAGTCATATTGACAAGTTGTGTAGATGCTTTTCTTTGTGGAATCTTCCAGTGCTCTAATGGGCTTTCTCTCCCTGGCACTTAGTAGTAAAATTTTCAAAAAATGGATAAAGCAAAGCACATACAAAATATTAAAAGGTTTTATTTTTTTTAAATAGAAACTATTTAAAAGTAAGATCAAGAAAAACCTTGTGATGGGCCATTAATATTGTGACATCTATAAATTCTAGGGATTTCGTAAATCATTTAGTGAGCCCACATAGTTTGCATTTGTAGAGTTGTGATTTCAATTTATCCCCATGGAAATAATTAAAAATGGAAATTTTCTTAAATTTTTGGTGCAACTATGGAAAGAAGATAGTTTTTCACTCATGGATACAAAGCCTTGTCCATTGAATAGTTAACTTAGTTTACATATTGTAATCATCCTAGAAATTAATTGGTAGTCATTTTTGTCAAATTAAGGTTTGTTGATGCCCTTAACTTTCACATTATCTTGTTGATTAACTATTGCATTTTATGTTGCCACCTTTGAGGTAAATGTAATTTTTGGTTATACCCTAATACAAAAGAAGATTTTCCATTATATTGTTATTGTTTTTCTATTTCTGTTGATGCACATGTTAGCTTAGATTTTACCTTGTTTTACTGTTAAGTTTTACTGTTTTACTGAACTGCTACTAAGGAGGCCCTTCTCCATAGTAGGTGCTCATTTGCACAAGCTAGGGTGAAAACCCTAGCTACAGTTTTGGTAACTCCACTATTGGCCTTTGAGTTTCTGGTTAGAAAATTTAAAAGTTTTTATTTTCTGCAAGTATTTTTCTGTTTTCCCTATTCGGCTTGTGGCTTCGGCCAGTTGGGTTTTCTACCACAGATCGCAGTTTTGTTCCTCACAGTCGTGGCCCAAATCGCAGCTTTTGGTCATTTTTCCATGATCTAGATCACATCTTTCTACCCTTTTTTCGCGGCCCAGACCGTGACTTTCTGTCCCTTTCCCGTGGCCCAGAACACAACTTTTGGTCCCTTTTCCTTGACCCAACCGCAGCTTTTTGCCCCCTTACCGCGACCCAAACGCAGCTTTCTGCCTCAGACCCACGCTCTGACTGTAGCTTTCTGCCCTTTTGCCGCTCTCCAGACCACGTATTTTGGACACAGACTCGTGATTCGACCACGGGGTTCACCCCTAAAGCCGCACTCCAGGCCGCGCATTTCAGTCATAGATCCACGATCTGTTTTCTGCATTTTTACCCTTTTTTGAACCCAGATTTTTTCTACAATATTTTATGCACCTGCATAGCCTCATGTTCTATTTGCAGCCACAGCTACTTATAGCCTTTTTCTGCAGTTTGCTTTCTATTCCATTTACATAATTTTTAAGTTTAAGCATTTACATTGAAAAAATAAAATTTTACATTGCAAGTTAAATTTATGCATTATTATTAGTTAAAAAAGTTGCCCATGCGTGGCACTTTTGATTGGGTTCATTACCTCACACGCACACACTTTGTCACCAATTCAAGTGAGCCTTAAAACACTACTTAACACAACCAACATTCTAACCCCACTTGGGGAACACACAAGAATATTGTAGTTAGGTAGGACAGGGGCGATATGCATCCAAATAACACCCCTCGGTCGCTTACACTTGAGACATAGTGGTTGTCCTTTAGGGCACCAAAATCCCCTAGTATTTTTTGACACGGTCATGACTAGTTTATCAGAGGTCCTCTCCCTTAGGAGGGTTGAAGTAGCCAGACTGGTTTCAGAGGCCTGAGTGGAATACCGCAATCCACCCAGTAACCGAAGGCTACCTACTCATTAGTCTGCATGTGGTGATTCCTTTTAGGCCCACACGGTGATAGGACCGGAGCTGCAGATTCACCTTTTCTGGACATGTCATGAACAAGGTATCTTAGTTGCCTTTCTTCTAGGATAGCCTTCCCTGGTGTCCCTCCCAGTAGGGGGATATCTTTAGCTACTTGGTTCTACTATCCATATTGTCTGACTTGGATTTCATCACCTTGCAGAGGATATGTCTGGTCGAATCAGAATACTATTTAGCTAGGTGTTTGCATGCTCCCTTACCTCCCTTTGGTTTAGTGAGTCCACCATTTTTATTTTTAGGAAACCGTTTGCTTGTTGGTATTCTGACCATCTTTTCTGATACTCTTCTTATTATAGCACAACTATTACAGTAAGCATTTTGATTTGGTTGTTGGCCTGAGTGCCGTATTTTTTGTGCTCTCCCTCTACACACTTGGCTGCATTAGGGTTTTTGAGCCTTTTTTTTTCACTCGACACAACCCCCAAACACTTGACACCATCTGTCACCATTGAGTCCCCATGACACTCTTGGTGCCTCCGAGGTGAGCCCCCGCAGCATGGTTCACTTGACATCACTCGTCATAGATGTAGAGTTGCATCACTCGACACCACTCGTTATATACCTAGAGCTTCGTCACTTGACTCCATTCGTCAACGCCATAGAGCTCTGTCCCTTGACTCTAACGCTCCTTATTTCACATCTGATTTTGAGGTAGAGTTAGAAAACCCTACCTACACAGCACCAACCAGCCCCATGGCTGGCATGACCTCAAACCCCTTTTTTGTAGGCACGATCGGTGGAACATCCACAACGATCCCAGTGGGAAAACCAACCACAACCACACCTAACTTAGGTATTCCCACGATGGGTCCCACACCTACCATTCCTGTTACTATTCCCATTGCAGCAGCTACCATACCCAACCCAGCCCCATCTATAACTCATGTTACACTTGGCAGCGCAGGACCCTCCCATACCACTTTCATTCCTAAGTCTGGGGGTAACATCCCCAACATGAACCCAAATCTCACACTTGGGGACAACGATCGCACCATGGCCGCCCATACTAGTACATCACATCCTTCTACTAGTTTTCCATTAATGGCCAGTCTCAACCTTCCTGACCTAGCCAGATCAACCAACAATCCCATCAGACATGATCCCACGTGGCCTCACATGCCTACCAAACTCCCATAAGACATCCCCAAGTTTGAGGGCAAGGCAAGTGAAGATCCAAAAAATCACATTATGTCCTTCCATCTATGGTGTTCCTCCAACTCCATAGTGGACGACTCTGTCCGACTCCATCTATTACAACAAACTCTCACTGGCTCTGCAGCCAAGTGGTACATCAAGCAGCCCCATGGGACCCATGCCACCTTTACGTCCCTCGCCTCGACCTTCCTGCAGTTCTTTCAGTTACTTGTCCGCTATGACGCGGGAGTTGAGATCCTACTATCTTGCAGATAGAATACGACCACCCACATCACTGACCACATTCATGAGTGGCGTCGATGCCGAAGCTTGTTCAAAATACATTTAGATGACCATATCTTCCTAGATTGGTTTCTCAAATCTCTCCTTCTCATCATTTCCAAGGATGTGGCATCTGAGCGACCCCATTTCGAGGAAGAAGCCATCTTAAAATCCCAGCAGTTTGACCTTTTCTATGCCCATTCTGGTTACTTATATACCATTATACCCGATGCCCCCCATGGTGATTCCTCATGAAACGATGTGCCAGGGCATCCCATGCTTCCGATGGCATCATTGGCCAGGTTTCATCACATAACCAGCCCTTTTCCATGACACATACTAGTAATGGCCCCGACCTTTCGTGGGATACATCCCACTCTGGAGAAACCAATTCATATGATCCCATGGCGCATAAACTCCATTCCCACGGACCCTCATGTGCACCTTAGTGCTTCAGCCACGCATTGCCTGCTTACGTTCCCCTGGTTGCACCTCAACCATATTACCACCCGCAGGTCATGCACGCTCCTATATCCTCTCAAGCCCCCCCACTTATTATCTGCCACAGGCAGCATCTGCGGCAAATCAACCACCCGTCACATAGACATATCAACAACCCCCACAAGGTCCAGCACCTGCACCGCCTCCACCCTCACCCACTTATTATCTGCCACAGCCTGCTCCCGTACCTACACAACCCCAACACCCACCTACCACCCAAGGGAAAGTGTACATGCAACAAAATCCACAACATAACCAAAATACCCAACGCTAACAAGGCCAGCAAAACCACGGAAAAGGACGTAACCGCGGGAACAACCCCCCTCCAGACCAAGGCGACCAACCACCTAATCCCCCAAACAATAATAATGCAGCACCTGCCAACCAAAACCCTGACAGACCACTTAAGCAAGCTAAAAACCCTAACTTACGAATGAACCATCCTTGTTCTATTTACAGGGTCTATGGCCATTACACACATGCTTGCCCACATTTGAAGCGGGCACGACAACTCTGGACAGATGATGCCCACCGCCAAGGGCACGCGGCACCTCGGGCGCCACCTAACCCCCCACCACCTCAAACACAACCCTTGGTGTTACAAAACACTTTACCAACCCAAGGAGTGGTGAACACTCAACCGTTAGCTCCCCCTCAAAGAACTGTGCCACTACAATAGCAAGTCACATACGCTGTGCCTGCCCACCCAACTTTAGACCTAGGCACCCATCAATTGTTAATGATGTCATCCACCGATGTCAACCTTCAAACCTGTTGGAACCAATATGGCTCCACCCCTAAAGCCCCTCCCACTGACAAAACCACCAACGCTCTTCCCACCAATCAGCCATTACACATACCTCCAGCCCCATTAGATGGAGCCCCAAAAGTCCCTCGCTTCCCACTTCACCGCATCAACAATAACCCCAATGCTCGCGCCACATCTAATTACAATATTGTGGATGACTTAGCTCAGTCCCCCGCAGCCATGTTTGCGTTAGAGGTCTTAAAAAACTGTCCTACATAGCGCAAGACTTTGTTATCATCCATTGGTGCTATTGACTCAATTGATTCATGAATGATGGCCTTTGATTTAGACCAATCTGAACCATGCCTACCTTCCACATTAGCATTCCAAGTTTATGTATCCATTTGGAATCTTGTAATCCATCGATGCATCATTGATGAGGGTGCCTCTACATGCGATATGTCCACATTTGTTTGGCAGAAGTTGGGATCCCCTACTCTCCAGTCATCCACCACTGCGTTGCGAGCCTACGACGGCCATTCAGCTCAACCCCAAGGTCTCTTAGATAATGTCCCCGTCTAGTTGGATGGTAAAATAGTGCTTATTAACATAGAGGTCATCAACGCCCAACTTGATTATAACCTCTTACTTGGCTGTAGTTACATGTATGCCATGCGGGCGGTTGCCTCATCCATTTTTCATACCATGATGTTCCCCCATGAAGGACGAGTGGTCAATATTGATCAACTCACCTGTTACGATCCCAATTCCCCTGCTGCACCCGAAAACGTTCTTCCCATGGTTGAACAACCTGTTCACGGTGCATCTACATCGTTGGTCTCCTCAGTTGGACCCAGAGTCTACTTTGATATGCTGATGACTTCCACATTGCAATCCATTCCACCCCCATCACCAGCGACTGAAATATCTGACTTATGTACCCTCTCCCACAATACACAAACACCCAACCATCAACCACCCTTGCTACCCCAACCACCATTGATAACCAATCATGTCGGTACCACACCTATTCATACAATCCCCTTCCTCTTTCCCCCTTCGGGAGTAGTCAGTGCTCCGGTGATGGCCACAATAAACCTCCTGGGGTTAACTTTAGGACCACCTATATGGTACATCACACCTCCCGTTTCCCCTCCGACGTCCAATGTCATCTTACAGCCAGTGCAACCTATCACCACTGCTATTCGGCCACCTCCCAGTGTCACCACTCCTTCCTCCTCTACCAACCCACCCCCTCTTTCCAAATACATTGGGGGCAGAGGCCCACAACCTTACAATACTTCGCCTACACCTAAAGCCACTAAGAATCCTCCACCATTTCGCGCTCCTCCCAAATGCTCTTTGTGTGATGAGTTGGGCCATGCTACCCATCAATGTCCACAATTACCCACATTGCAAGAGCACATGAAAATACTTGACGACGACCCCAACATCCCGGTTGTCCAACTTGACCTTACCCCTAAGCCTCGCGATAAATCACTGCGTACCAATCACCCTTGCGCAATATGCAGTATTTATGGCCATTACTCACATCACTGCCCTGATCTCCTAGATTATAGAGCCACTCTCTACGAGTTGAATAACTTGTACCTCGAGACGTCTCCTCCCACCATTGAAGAGATCCAGCCCCCAGAATCTCTGAAAACAAGAGAGATCAATACCATTTATATGATCTTTACTTCTAGCATCCCCTCGTCAACCGATTTGACTACAAAACATTTCCGCAATGATGAGGAAATTCTTGAGGCTCTTACCACACCTGAGTACCCCTGGGAGGATATGCACCATTGTTCCCATTTTCTTCCAGAGGAATCCTCCACCACTACAGCCACCCAATTGTCGGTTGAGTCCAAATATTTCCTCCCAAACAAGGTCGACTGGTTTAACGAGCCCATTCTCGCTCCCGATGCCTTCGAGGAAGGTAACATGGCCAATATCTCACCCACAATCCACATTGATATCTCTTCCCTAGGTGGTGCCCCTGAACTCATTACTTTGGGAGCCTCCTACACCAAGTACAAGGTCGGAGAGTACAAAAAACTTTTTCAAGAGTTTCGCGATGTCTTTGCCTAGTCATACACCAAAATTCCTGGTCTTGACCCTGCTATCATGGAGCACCACATTGACACATGGCCAGATGTGCCCCCCGTTCACCAAAAACAACGCCCCATTCACCCATCAAAGCTCCCTGCCCTTAAAGAAGAGATTCGAAAACTTCGTGCAACAGGTTTCATTTACCCCATTGCATACACCACTTGGGTTTCTAACATCGTCCCTATTAACAAAAACCAAGACACCATCAGGGTATGTACTGACTTCCGCGATTCCACTCCCTTCATACTACAGTTATTTCATTATTTTGCCACCATTCACTATCCCGCAAGATTGCACCACCAATGTCCCCCCCCAACCCTTGTTCTCGGTTCTCATTGATGTCCCTTGATTGAACACTCTCTCCTTGCTTGGCCATTCCTTTTGTTCGGTATAGTTTTATCCATTTTTCGGGCCGGAGAAGTCCTTTATGAAAAAGGCACTTAGGGAGTTTCTGTTAAGCTCTTTTCTGACTCCTAAAAGAATGAAAAGATTGCCGAGCAATCTTGCTTCCTTTCATGCTCGTTAAAGTACCTGGAAGGGCGTCTATCTAGTATAAGTTTAAACCTTTTCTGGACCTGGTAGACTAATTACGAAAAAGGAATACTCTAGTCACACTGGCTAGAAGAGTTCTCCATTGCATCCTTTTATGCTTTTTTGGGCCTTAGAGACTAACACACGAAAAAGAAACCCCCTGGAGTCTTCTTATTGTTTTCAGACTCTCTAAAAATGAAAGCAACCATGAGCATGCACTATCCTGGGCTCATATAAATCCACACGATGGTACCATTCCATTATTTGAGAGTCTTCTTATCGCTTTCAGACTCCTTAAAATTGAAAGCAATCATGAGCATGAACTATCTTGGGCTCGTATAAATCCACACGATAGTACCATTTTATACCTTCTTTGAGCTCCTTAAACAACAAAGAAGGACCCAACGGTGCCTCTTGGTGCCATGACAGATCATATCTCGTCCCCACATTATGGCAACAACCCCAATATGGTCACCTTTGTTCAGAGTATTCTGCAATATGCCACCCTTAATAGTTTCCAGATCTCATACATTACTTTGACCCCCCGAGCCTCTCCCAGTATAGTCATATCCCCTGATCCCTTAATATATAATCCCTTTCCCTCAAAATTCAGTTTCATATGCTGCTAGGCCAACCATGTCATCATACTCTGAATGAAGGAAGTTTGAGTCCCCCGCCCCACTTTGTGACCCCAATTATTCCCCATCCCCAAAATATGTCAGTCCCCCTATCAGAACTGTCACCTTCTGGTTATTCACCTCACGCTCCTATTGAGGAAACATCATTTCCTTGATAGTTGCAAGGTCTCCCTTTGTCGACGCCAACTAATCTATTCCATAGGATAGACCTAGAGGTCGCTATGCCTTGGACTCATCACCATTAGTGATGAGTGCCTACGGATCATTTTGAAAGGAGTCCTCAGTACCTCTCTGAATGATTGTTTCTCACATGCTCGACGTCAACACCTTGATTGCATCATTGAAACTCGTATAGGGTATTAGTCCTTTCAGTTATTTGTGGAAGACCCCAGACATCCCCCGACTCTAGTACATTGGTGAGTCACTTTCAAACACCCAAGTATATGTTCCCAGGGATATTCGGGTTGCATTGGCGATAGTATTCGGAGGCCACCCACTCAAATGCTTCCTTGAGTACCCAGTATAGCTATAGTTCAGTGTACCATTGAGGTTATGACTCCCTATCATCATGATCCAACAACTCATCAGTTCCTCTGGTACCACACTCAACAACGCTATTATTATTCCAGTGTATCAGTTCATTAGCTCAGACATGGTTAGACTGACAGTATGTCTGAGATTTGTGTCCCCTCTAGACCCTTATGATGTACACAGTAGTTCTCCATGTATCTTTCAAGTCCCCTTTTTTGGGCCTCATTTTTATTTTGTATATCTTGATATGAGCATGGGTATGCCCTCCTCGTCCATATAATGAGATTATGCCTCATTCATTGTTGAGGTCATGTATTTTTAGTTTTTGTAGTTTCTTCGGGACCATTATTCCAATCTCCAGTCCATTTCTTCTCTTCTCCACACCCCAGGAAAACCATAAAAGACCTATGATGTCTATCGGCCATACGATGAGCTCCTACCCTCACGCATCAGGGGGCAATCTATTAGCACCTAAAAAGTGCTCATTACCTCATCTCCCTCACCACATGACTCATTTGTCTATTTTTTCCACCATCTTTGCCTCCAAAACCTTAAAAAACCATTAAAAAGCCACCAAAAGGCCAGAAACCCCCTTTTTCCCCAAAAAATAATTTAAATTTCCTCAAAAGATAGCAAAAACCCTCTAAAAGGGCCCTAAATTCCCAAAAATCAAAATAAAAGGGAATAAAAAATTTAAAAAAGAGGAAAAAGAGGGGAAAACGAAGCAAAAACCCTAAACCATTGACCTAAACCCTATGGTGCCAAAAACCATGGGTCAATACTCCACCACTAAAAACCTATAAATAGGTGATGGAGGCTCCCCATTTCACATCCATAATCTATTCTATCCCCACTCTGCCAAAATCACTCATGAAACCTAAGCTCACCATTTGAGCTTGTTTTCCCATTTGAGTGCCCCTTTTGGCCCATCATCTAAGCACCTTGGAGAAGGAGAAGGAACCCATTGGAGCATGGAAGCAACCCTCCTAGACTACTGCAAGAGCTCCACCAACCTCCACATTTGAGGTAAATGTATTTTTTGGTTATACCCTAATACAAAAGAAGATTTTCCATTATATTGTTATTGTTTTTCTATTTCTGTTGATGCACATGTTAGCTTAGATTTTACCTTGTTTTACTGTTTTAGTGAACTGCTACTAAGGAGGCCCTTCTCCTTAGTAGGTGCTCATTTGCACAAGCTAAGATGAAAACCCTAGCTACACTTATTGATAATGGAAGCTCATTAGTATGACTTACATCTTAGGGACATATCTAGTCTAGGAGGAACTGGGGATTGTAATAT
This sequence comes from Larix kaempferi, assembly GCA_027924585.1. Classification (NCBI taxonomy): domain Eukaryota; kingdom Viridiplantae; phylum Streptophyta; class Pinopsida; order Pinales; family Pinaceae; genus Larix; species Larix kaempferi. The sequence continues at coordinate 3,916,070 of BSBM01000816.1, read as the reverse complement.
GCCTTATTTGGTACCTTAGTTGATTTGTGTTTATAGTTTAGAGTGGCCCTTAAAGATGTTTCATGTAGAAAGTCATACTAACACCTTAGTGTTGATTTTTAGAGTTATTTTGCTGGAAGCTTGTGAAAATTTTGGTCTCTGGTTAACATGATAACTAGAATTTAGTGTAGTAGACTATTTTTCAAATTCCAGCACATCAAAATTTTTTAGCTTCCAGGATTGATGCTAGAATGTTTTTAGACACTAAAAATGAGTGGATAATGGGTTGAACTAGGAAATACATAAAAATTTACACATCAGAGTCTTCCACTTTTAGACCTTCCTCAACCATAATATGAAACAATGATGGTTACATATCTTAAGGTTTGTTACCCCATATTTGCATGGGTATACAAGGGGTAAAATTTATGACCTTGGAAACCATTCTTGGCAACTTTGGAGGCCTGGACAACACTTCTAGATAGTGAAGCGGCAAATAGAAGAAATTATGGGTATGACCCCACCTCCAAAGAATGATGGGAAGCAATGAAAGGTAATGGACAAATCCTGTGCCTCATTTTCTAGGTGACCAGGGCCAACATAGGATATTTTATTCCGAAGCAGTGAGGAGCTACAATATTTTTCTCTAATAGCCCATAGCAACATAACAGTGCCTGTTCCATTTTCATGTACACTATTGCTCAGAGTGGCAGATCTAAGATGACTGGTGATCACATTTGTATTCTTACCTATTTTGGATTTTGGGCAGAGTGAACCTTTTGAGAGATTTTCAAGACTTGTGTTTATGTTTCAAGGACATAGCCTACAGAATTTTATGAGATCTATAGTATCAATGAACTTGTGAAAGTGATTCTGCTATTTGAAGTCAGCATAGAGTTCTAGGAGTTGTTTGAGCCATTTCGAACCTCAAAGAAATAAATATATCTCCATGTTTACATCTGGTCCTATATGATTATGTTTTGTTTACACAGGGCTGAAGATTAGACAATTTAGATGCATGATTTCACAAATATAACAAGATCCAATATATTATGAAAATACTGAGATGGCTTCATTAAGTTTTCTTTAAGTTCAGAATATGGGTTAATATTGAGATTTCTAGGATCATGGAATTTAGGTTGGATTCCAATCTTGTACTTCCATCAATTATAGGACACATTCTGGTCATTTTGGAATTGTTTGAAAGCAGGAGGATGTATGCAGCCACCAGATTAATTCTTGTAGTAGTGACCAACATATTAACAATTGAAATGAGAGGCCTTGTTGAGAATGTAAGATCACTCAGTTATCTCTTGGACAACTCTTGGGAAAGATCAGTTTATTCTTAAGAAGAGACATAACATAAACATGCAATGATATTCTACAGATGGTCAAAGAACATTTATACTAGCACGTGGATTTAGTTCTTTGATGTTGAATTTTTGAGGTAACACCCAGGCCTAGGTTCAACCTACAGAATGGAATTCAGATCTGAAAATGTAGCAATGGTATACAACTAAAGGGTGATTGAAATAATGGACCTGTACATTTCCAGAATTCCCAAGCTAGCATTAAAACACAGTAACAAAGCATTGTACTGCATGGAAGAGATTCCCTGGTCATATTTTGGTTGCTTGCATAAGTTGGATCTTTTCCAACACGTCAAACAAAATATTCACTAGGAACAACCATCGAGCAACAATTCACTTGGGTCGTGAAATAGTGCAAAGATTGTGGTGGTTGAATTGAAGTAATTTAGGGAATGATCCAAAACGGTAGAGGTTCGAAACCTGAGACTTTAGGAAACAAATAAAACTGTGCCAAATTTCATGAATGGGTCGATATGCATATGCATCTACAATGACGGCCTTGGCTTGTATGAAATACTTCCTTGAGACATCATTGGTGGTGGTTCTCAGAAAAATGCTCAACATTTGTAGCATCACTTATTCTCTTTGGGTGAATCCATGGCTACCTCATGGCCCTATTTCCTTGGATCGTGGGTCTAGAACATATGCCATGTCTTGGCATAGAGACAAGTCAATTTGAGCTAAGCGCATGGTTCATTGATGGAATGTGATATCGTGGTCCACTTTGGAGTATAACCACCATTTCTTAAAATTTGTGGACCTTATCATTTAAAATGGTTAGTGGCTTCATTACGAATAAATTGGACCTCACAAACACTTTGGGGATAAGAGCTTTTCACTTTATAAAGATTGGTTGATAGATTGCTTTCTGGCATACTCTATGTGGAGAGCACTTTAGCAGAAAGGTACCTTTTCATATAAGTTCGATGCATGCTTTAATGAGCTCTAATATTTTATTTGAAAAAGGTAAAGTGGATTTAAGATTGTTAAAAGTGTTTAGGAATATTTCAGTAAGAAGGGTTGTGTAACTCCATGAGATCTAATATTTTATTTGAAAAGGTAAAGTGGATTTAAGTTGGTTAAAGGTGTTTAGGAATATTTCGGTAAGAAGGGTTGTGTAACTCCATGGTTAGTTGCATTTCAAGTTAATGTGATGTGTATCGACATATTGGCATGTTTAAGTGATGTTCATTTTACTTTCTCTAGGGTGTGAAATAAGTGAGGGTAAGAAGTGTATGTGGAATGTTGTCTTTGCTTGAAATGAATTTATAAGTGAATCAATATATTTTATAGAAAAGTTTGTCACTTATCTTGTATGGTTTTATCCAATAACTTTATGGAAAACAAGGCCAAGGGGGGAAATCATCTAGAAACTCCATATGCCTTCAGGATTGACACTAGTATTTAAAGTGCTCTCATCACCCATTAAAACTATACTATGAAGACCTCAAGTTTTGTTAGATTATCTCCTTACTCCAAGCCATGATGAAAAGCATGGGTCTTCAACCCTCATGAATGAGGCCAGACTTTGCTCTTACATCCCGTGTTAGCATGAAAGACTCAAATAATGAAAAAATGGTCTTTGAGGAGTACAATAAAGAAAGGATCCCATATCATGTGCTTACTTTCCTAAGGATATTAAAGACAAACCTTGAGAATATTTCACACATTGCTATCTACTGTGAAACTGAGCTAGATTGAAAAAGGATACTTCAACTTGCTTACTCGAGAGAGAAATTTGATTGCTCAACTTCCAAAAGGACCTGTATTAATTGTAGCAAGATAGTAAATTTTGTTGAGGAGGATGTGACCAATCTCGTAGAGTAGTTGATAGAGTTAATGAAAGCAATGGGTCAACGATTCTCTTCATCTCAGGTCCTGGGTGCATTTCATGGCTCAACGAGTCAACAAATTAAAGGATAACAAATTAAGAGTTCAATTAATTCCCAACTCATTGTGCATGTTCCCAATATCATTCCATTTTAAATATGAGCCAGTGTAGAAAGGCGTTTCCACTAAGCAACAGTGGGACCATTAGAATAGATTATTTAGTATTGGTGGTGGGAATTTCCCATAGAGGAGTATGATAGATCTGGTATAGAGGGTGTAGAGAGTAAAAATTGAGTTACAGTGCCTGGGAAAGATTAACTCTTACTGTTGGTCGATTTCAGGTGTTCATTTCCATTGCTTGTGCACTTATTATTCCATCTGGACCAAGATAATAGACACTACAGTAGAGAAATCATATATGTTAGCAATAGTCAGCTACGAGATATTATCTACAACGTTGTTATACTCATTCTTTGTTATTGTCCAACAGTCTACCTATGTATTAAGAGTGTTTATATGGTTGTCACAATCCTTTAAGTTACCTCAAATTATTAGTTAATGTATTCACATTAGTTAAGACCTACTGGAAAGCTGTTGTCACTGTTTATTTGAAGACTACCCATTTTTATTGTCATTTGCATACATATGAAATATTAAATGGGAATTGAGTGAAATATTGATAAACATGAATACGTGAAACAAATGATGCATGAATCTCATACAAAATCTGAACACAAGCAATTAGCCCTTGATTTCTCTGTCAAGAATTTTAGATTGAAGATACAGCAGTAAGGACATAAAGTGTTTGCTAAAATACTACAACCAATCAAATTTAATTCCCAGTAAGCTACAACAATTTGAAGACCAAATTTTTGTCAAAAGTCCATAGTCATCTTGTCAGGCAATTTGGGAAAATTTTGATGGAATTTGAATAAGGGACATTACAAGGTGGTTGGGGCCCCACTTCCCCGTATTCTTAGAGTGAACCACTTCCCACCTTTTCTCTTCTGGAACCAACTTGTGAGTAGTAAAAGTGCCATTGGATGGTTTGGTAACAAGTTTTGGATGGGTTGTGTTTGAGTAGGAGACTTGTCTCCCTTAGGATGGGGTGTGTCCTAGGACTATCTCATTCTTCTTGATTGTTGGCCAGTTATATATTGGGCTGCATAGATTAGGATAGGACTATATTAAAATCTAAATAGCCTAGATAGGAGCCCTCTTCAAAGTATGGTTATAAAGACCACAGCATCGAGGATGATGAATCTATGACTGAGTATGTGTGTGAAATATGTAAGGAATGATTGATGGGGATGGAGATTGTGTGACTAGAAGGAGCAGAGCTGGGACCCTATATTATTGGTTCACTATTTCCCTAGCAAATCTATCATCAATAACTTGTGATGAATAGAAATCAATAAAAAATTATCTAATTGTGAAAGGATATAAGTAATTGTATGTTGGGCTTGGGGGTGTATGATCTTTGTCACTACAAGGGATACCGCTAAGATTTGTTGAAAGCCATAGATATGGACCACCTCTTGCAACCTCTTTACTGGAAAGTACGTTAGCATTCTCATCTCATAGAATACATTATTGTCCCATTGCCTCAATGATATTTTCAAACTAGAAAGAAAGAAATATAGTAATGTCCACAAGAAACCACAATAAGTCAATAGGACTACAAGAAGGGATAACGAATCATTATTATTGGGAACCATTGTAGGAAGAAAAATATATTAAAGCTTAGATCACATGGAGCACAAAACAATGAAATCACATGAGGGAGAAAACAAAAATGCATGGTTGGATGCTTGAACATACAAGAAGTTTACATGTGCATGATAGTAAATGCAAGGCAAGGGGTTTGGGCTTGTCATTTCTAAATAAGAGAAGAATATTTTTTATGAGATTTTTAGAATATTGTTTGTCATTAAAATATTTTCAAAATGAAAAGCGGTGACAATCTCATAGAGCTTGTCGTCATTGATATGATAATGGAAATAACATCAATAGTTAGGGTCATTGTATTGTGTTAATATGTATATGCCTCTCTATGTTAATCTATTAATGTTTATTTGAATGGAGGAATTATTGATCAGTAAATTGTGTATTTTATGTCCACCAGTGAAGATCTGAATGTGAATTAGGACTGTGTATGATTAGTGAAGAAGATAAGAAATCGAGGGTGATTCCAAGATGCAGATTTTTGCTGCAATTGGTTGATATTTCAACCTTCCTGAATATGGGTCATATTATGGAATCAAAGATTTAAGTGATGATTGCAGTTCATAAGGAGATCCCTTTTTTTTGAATGCAACCTTACGAAGAAATCGTTATCTCCATTGTGCATACAGAGTATTATGATTGGATTGTTGTATCTGAATTTCAAAACTTAGATCAGATCGTAGGTGTAGCGATCAAGAGTTTAAGGAGAGAGTTGTATTGAAACCTATATTGGGATAAAATCATAGAGTGATTAAAATGAGGTTATGTTCTTTGGATTCCATAAACTATCCAGCTAGGTGAAAGACTATAACCTTGTGCCAAAGAAATAGTCCAGAAAAGAAATGAGGGCGTTATAAAAGAGGAAATCAAAACTAAGAAGACTAATAGAGTAAGATATTCTTAATGGAAATCACAAGTCCTAAGACTAATATTCCTAATGTGATTATGGAGGAGTCATATATATTTGTTATGGGAGCACTATAGCTCTGTTGAGGTGTCTCTTTTGGACTAGTAAGATGACGAGTTGTATAGGGAGTACCAGGTATATATGGACTAGCTAATAGAAGAGTCTCAGAGGATCTAGATGGACTATCACTAGCTAGTAGGGAGCTTCTTAAGGAGCATGCTATAATGAGTCAGAGGAGATGTAGCTATATAAGTATGAATAGGAGTTGACAGCAGATAGCAATTTCTGTTTTATAACAAAAGCTCATATGTTGACTAAGGTTTCGATTCAAGAAGAAAAAAATCGGCATTGAAAAGGTTATTAGTGAGTTTGATGTGTGAATAATGCTCTATCGCCAACCAAGGTAAGTTGTGACTGCTATGAGTCGATTTACATAGTATATGCATGGTTGATGAACAACATTTCAAGAATTATTTGAATCTGAAGCTATGGATTGAATCATAGGTGATCATGTCCTGTTGGTAAATTGTTATTTGAAGCCTATATCATGAGATTTTATCCATGTAAGAATCAAACTCAGAATTCTTGCCATTGTGTAAATTCCTGGCTTTGAAATTGTCAATTTTTTATGTGTTAACATATGCCAAAGTTAACAAAACTGCAGATTGGGAGATGTTGACATATGCCAAAGTTGACAGAACTATAGATTGGGAGAGTAAACATTGAGCAAATGCAACATTTCTTTGTGGATGCACAAAAATTGATGATTTCACATAGACACAGAGTCGATTAAAAGTATGCAGTATGATGTGAGTCCCTTGGATTCCAATTATTTAGGTGCATATATTTATTTGTGGATGCACAAAAATTGATGATTTCACATAGACACAGAGTCGATTAAAAGTATGCAGTATGACGTGAGTCCCTTGGATTCCAATTATTTAGGTACATTTCAGAATATTCCATCTGTATTTGTATTTTTTCCTTGAAGTAGGGATGATGAAGATTCATTCAACAAACTACATAACGCAGAAGCACAACTTTTCCAAGCTGTAAGTAGACTAATGAATTAGCTATTTTTTCTTTATTTTATGAACTTGAAAATATATAACTTATCATATCAATAATTAAAATAATGTCCTTTATGCTCTTTTTTCCATATAAATAGTTTGTTCTTACAGTTTGAGAGTAAAATTGATAATTCTCATCAAAAGCAGGATTCATATTTTTCATGTTGTGTTCAATGAAATTTGTTTTCCCTTGTGTTAATAATTTTGTTTGTTTAAAGTATGATCATTATCTCTAATACTTGTCTTTCCATCATAGGATTCTAAGGGTGAATCTAACTTTAGAAAAATGCAAGTAATGCACTTTTTACTTATATAGTTGTTACTTGAGATTCCCCTTAGGCATGGGGAAATTTGTGAAACAATTGTCGAACTTATGATATGCTGCAATAAGGCCTTTGGGAATGTTATTGATCTTGTTGTAAGCAATGATGATGATGAGAGTGAACTGCCTGCATTAATAGACATACTAGTAGATGCATTGCTTTCTTTTCTACCTCACTCCACCAACACCTATACGTACGGCCATTGAGCAGGTAGCTAACATAATGAATGTTCAGTATGGCACTGGAACTTCTAATTTGTCTTATTTTGAGGTTATTTTGATGAGATGAATTTTTATTCTTTGTTTTAATGCAGGTTTTAGATGTTTTTGTGATAGTATAACAAAGCTAGGACTAATGAATATGTTGCGAATTGTAAAAAAGGATCTGAAACCATCTTGACACAAACCTGCAATTATTGAGGACAGTGACAAGGAATACCCTACATACATGGTTATAAATAGTTCATTTCATGCATAATATTTTTTTTTTATATCCTAGGTCTCAATAGTTCATGGGCTTGCAATGGGAGGAGGTTCAAGTCTTGATGTTCTAATAAGTCTATGACCATGACTAGCTTATAACAAAACCATTCCAGGTTTAGCTAGTTGAAGTATAAATTCATCTTCCAAAGAGAAACACTTCCAATGGTTGCAGAAGACTTCTAGCATCTAAGAGTATTTACTACTGTCTTGTCATCATTTGCAAGGGAATATAGGAATGAAGACCAAGAACTCTTACCCAACTCCCTCTCATCCTTAGCGAGGCCATGGCTAGGCTTGCATCTGCCAGTAATAGAGGTGGCAAATGCAGTAGAGATCAATACTCTTCGGTTGTTAACAAAGCAACTAATCCTCCTAAGCTAATCAGACCTGCCCTTGTTGTCTAATTTGGATTTTTCTGAATCGCATCAGAGATTTGGGGCTCCACAACCATTGTAGGTATGATCTAAATGTATTTATTTACTCTATGTCCATTTCCTTGTTGTCTTCCTTGCATACACGAAAATTATTAATACTTTCTTGTGGTCTAACTTTGACATTTTGCAGCCTCGGCCTGGAATTTCACCACAGTCAAGGCATAAATCTACGCCACTAGCAAGCCAACAACTTCACTTAGAAATTTTTTCCAATAGGAAAGGTACACTACAAACAACCATGGGCATGTCTCCATCAATTCAACCACAACTTGCACAGTATACTCCACAAGTTCATCAGTTTCCTCTTCTTGAAGGGCAACAACCACAACCTCCTTCTTCACAAGTGATTTATGTGCCCTTACCTCAGCAGCCTCCACTAGCTTCTTTATAAAAAGTGTTTTTTACACCTTATCCTTAGCAGCCTCTATCAATACCTTCATCATAGTTGCCTTCTGCATCCTATTCTCAGCAGCCTCAACCAACACCTTCATCACATGTGCTTTCTTTAACATATTATTAGTAGCCAAGACCTGTGATTAATGAGAATCTACCTTCCCAAACTGTCAATGTGCCTACTATTGCTGGTGTATGGGGTTTGAGAGCGCCTCCATCGTCATCCTTTATGGTAAAATTTATCTTTACTTTATGCAAACCAACGTAGTTATTATGGGTGAGTTCTCTTTGTTTTTTGTTGCAGCATGGTAGCTTTTAGCACTTATATTACATTCTTGACTAACTTGGAATTCCCCAATTTTGAAGAGTTCTAGCTCAATGGAAGAGTGCCTTCCTTACAAGCAGGAGGTTGGTAGTTCGATTCCTCCATGCTCTATTGATATTGCAATATCGGTATTTTTAATAAAATATATTTCATTATGATTTATTATGGCTATAGAGGGGGTTTCAAACTGTCTTTGTATGTTGCTACAAGGGGTGTTCTAAACTAGCTTCATATGTCACACTACGAGGGGGGTTCTAAGCCACCTTCATATGTCACTAAGAGGGGGGTTCGAAATTGCCCTTGTATGTTACAACAAGGGGGGTTCCAAACCGCCCCTATAGGCATCTACGAGGGGGGTTCCAAAACACCCTTATAGGCCTCTACGAGGGGGGTTTCAAACTGCCTATATAGGCCTCTACTAGGGGGGTTCAAAACTGCCCCTTTAAGCCTCTACGAGGGGGGTTCTAAAATACCCCTATAAGCCTCTACAAGGGGGGTTCCAAACTGCCCCTATAGGATTATACGAGGGGGGTTCACAAGCGCCCCTATAGGCCTCTATGAGGGGGGTTCCAAACTGCCCCTGTAGGTTTGTATGAGGGGGATTATGAGGGGGGTTCACAACCGCCCTGATAGGTCTCTATGAAGGGGTTCAAAATAGCCCCCGTGGGTCTCTATGAAGGGGTCTACGAGGGGGGTTTAAAACCACCTTCGTAGACCTCTACAAGGGGGGTAAAAAATCGCCCCCAAAAGTCACTTTTGGGGGCAGTTCCAATCTCGTCAAAAACCTCCCTTAAAGGGAAAAAATTTTAACATCGGTGCCTTTAGGGGTGGTTTTTCCAAAACCGCCCCCAAATCCAAACCCCCCCCCATAGGTCACTTTTGGGGGTGGAAGACAACCCCCCCTAAAGGCCAAAAATGTAGTAGTGATAGTAATTGTTTTATCAACAACTCATTTTCCTTGTTTGTTTCTTCTTCTAACAAAATATTATTTTCTTAAAGATTCTTAAGTACATTCTGTGCACATGCTAGTTGTTTCTTAAGTTCCCTTTGCTCATTTTCATCTTTGAGTAACTGGTCCCTTTGTTGGTCAAAATATTCTTGAGATTCATGCAGGATAATATTTAGAGATCAATTTTCTTTTCTTACTTTTCTTAATTCATCTAGAGAACTAATTAGTTCGCCTTCCTAGTCAAATTCAACATTTTATTTATTCTCATATTCTCATATTTCATCTTTTCTCTCAAAATCTTCCTGGTTATTACTTATATCGAGCAGATTGTAAGATTCTTCATAGGAATTTGAAGGTGAAAAGCAGATCCCATTGTAGACATACTTACAGAATGATCATATAGTAAGATAAGTTTGTATTTCACATAACTTATTTGAGACTGCCTCATTACTGTATGATACCTTCTTGGAAGAAAAACAATTATCCTTTTTCTCTAATCCATATGCTCAAGATCCTCTACCATTACGATGAAGAGCAGTTCTCTTGAATTATCATCACTATCCTCTTCAACAAATGAGTTTCTTTTCTCTTTGGAATATAGATTGTTCTTACTTTTTGTGTTCATCCATAGATTATTGGCACGTCTTTCTTCTTTCTCTATAGTTAAAATCCTAGACACTATCACTATCCTTGCTTTCCTTGTAAAGACACTTAGAAGCAAAGTGACCTACTCTACCACATTCAAAACATTTGAAAGGTTACCTGCCTTTGTATTTTCCATGGCCTCTTTTGATATTGTTTACAAAATTTGATTCTTCATCATTTCATGCATCTGAGAAACCTTTGTTCTACTCTAGCCTGCTTTCATTTGTCCTTTTGGAAGCTTTGAAGGGTGCCTCCTCATCTCATATGCAGTAAGAATCCCATGAAGTTCATCAATTTTTAATTTATCCAAGTCATTTATGTCTTCTAAAACTGATACTTTGGAGTCAAACCTTGATGGAAATGATCTTAGTACCCTTTGTACTATTGCTTCCTCGACAATTTGTACTCCAAGACTTCTAATGGAATCAACAATCTCATCTACTCGGAGAAGATAAGATGTAACATTTTATTCTTCCGTCATCTTTAGGGTTTCAAGCTATCCTCAATAGGTTTTCATTTTTCCTTCTTAACATTCTCATCTCCCTCATAGATGCCTGTGAGCTTATCCCATACTTATTTGGATGAATTACACTACATCACTTTGGTGAATTTTGAATCTGCTAAATCACATAGTGTTGCATTTCTAGCCCTGCAATTGCACTCATATAGCCTTTTGTCAGCTGCATCATTTGGTGTGTTCTCAGGAAATTTATATCTAGTCTCAAATATTTCCATACATTAAATATGAGAGACTGTAAGTAAACTTCCATCCTTATGCTCAATAAGGTGTAGTTTGAACCATCAAAATTTGGTGCTATGTTCATCAAAAGTCCTTCCTATTTATGCATTTTTCTACAGTGACCTTTATTCTAGTTGTTAAATTGTTCCTAAAGAAACCTTCTATGATACGAATTGTTGGAATTCTTAATGATACTGAGAGGGGGGGTGAATCAGTATCATGTGGAGATTAATAAATTTTCACTTTTAAAACATGCACCAATTTCTATTTAAAATTACATCAATAAAAACACACTGTCTAAAGAATGTTTGAAGAAACTTATATATATATATATATATGTGTGTGTGTGTATAAATGAAATTACATATAAATATGGGAGACACCAATATCCACTGGTGTGAGCACCAAATCACTCAGACACCCATCTGATTGGGACACCAATTCCACTGGAATGCACCAACTTGTAGACTACAAGATTCAACCTATGAGTACACCAAACCTCTGTGCAAGCAACAAATTGCTGAATCGAACTCCAACCTATGAGGAAACAAATCCTCCACGCAAGCACCCAGTCATACTAGTCATGCACAAACTTGAGTGGAGACTGTAATCTCCTTTCCTTGCCCCATCCAATCACCCTTAGGTATAGACGTGTTTGTACTTTTGACACACTAACTTCATATTTGCACGCACTATGATTTGCGCTCTACTTCACTGATTATTGTACTCACTTCTGACATATTTTGGTTCAATTTTGGACACTTCTCCTCTTATAATGTATTCTGATACAGTTCCATTTTACTATACATATTCTATGCAAAGATATATCGACATGCTTCTTGTGCCTTTCTGGATCTACATGCACTATGCTCTGCACTCTGCTTTACTGCCTCCTGCACTCTCTTCTAGTTCAATTCTGGTCACGTATTTTCTTACATTGTATCTCGCTACAATTCCTTTTTACTATACAAATTATGCATTCATATACATCCACATGCTTCTTGCGCCTTTCTCAAAAATTATCCTTCTGTCTGCGCAACTGCTCCTTGTTCTTCTACATATCTTGTAACCTCTTACACTTCTTCAAATCATATTTCCTCTGATTCCCCTAATAATTTCATCTAACCAAAATATTGTATATTTAGAATATTAGTCCATTTGTTCTTCAAATCTTGCTTCTCATTCATCAACTTCACTCTTATTTATACCCAACTTTTTTAAACAATGTGTCCACAATTTAGGGCTTCTCTAACTCATAACACCCCTTCTTACTTTCTTTATAGTCAAGCTTACCTGATCATCTACAACTTGTCTTATGATGCAAAAATGGCGTACCATGACTTTGTGTGTCTTGCACAGAGTAGTTCATTGGCTTAGTGGGACTTTTGCACACTAGTTCAATGGATTAGTGCTATTTGCACACTGGCGTACCATGACTACGTGGGATTAAGGACTTCCACACATATTTTTATATACTTCTTCAAACTATCACTTATAAAGTCTTTGAGATCAATGACAACACCAAAGTTCAGTAGTCAAAGAGGGAGAGAAAGATCAGAAGGAGCGTGGTCATAGGGAGTGTATGATGGTTTCCATCAATGACAATGGGGGAGATTATTGAATAAGTTTGTCATTGATGTTAAAGTCCTTGTGTATATAACTCCAAATTGGACCCCTTATGGCGAAGCTTTAAGCATGGTACTCATGGGAATACATTTTGTCTTCTACACATATGGAGAAAATCCTTAAAGAAGTCCCTAAGTTTTCCCCTAAGTAATGTTTGTGAGAAAGGTGAAGAAACCACTAGAATAATGGTGTTGGGTGACGTCCATATGACCATGATGTTGGGGTCACATGAACCATGATGAATAAGGCCCTAAAGTACCCCTAAATTTGGTCCAAAGCATTTTTGGTGTGAAGTATGAAGAATCCCCCAAAGTATTGATGATGGTTCCACATGACCCCAAAGTATTGATGATGGTTCCACATGACCCCATGGTCCACATAAAGTGTAACAAAACCCCAAAAGGAATGATGATGCGTCCACCAAGAATGATGATGAGGAGAACCTCCAAGACCCTTTGGAGAATTGTTCAAGAAGGAAAGTTAGGATTCCATGTTGAAACCATAAAGTGGGGTTTGAACTAGTCAAGACCCCCTCAAAATATGGATATCCACAAATTAGGGATAAGCATAAGGAGACCCTAAAATAAGATATAAGGATTCTTGGAAGTTATAAATAGACACTAGAAAGAAAAGTCCCTTTAGTGGACGTTATATCGTATGCTCCTCCCAAAAGATCCCAAATATTTATTTCTAGCGGAGGTGAGCGACCGGAGGTTTTACTGGAATTTTTTTTATTTTGGTGCGTTTTTTACCTAATCGCATCGGTGTGTTCACATAACAAACACACTGGTCCATTTACTAATTTGTCACACTAAGACTATAAAACATCATTATCAAAACAAAATAATTTCCAAAGAACCAAAGCAGTATGTTCCATCACACACAACTACACAGGTGCGTTTAGTAGAAACCACCACATTGAATACTCTTTTATTTAAAAAAAAATATTTATGTAAAAAAACTAAAATCAGTGCATTCATTAACGATAACCGACCCGGTGCATCATATCAAACCTAATGCACTGAACATTATTTTATGGAACATAATAATCTATTTTCCTAAAAAAAATATCTCAAAAGTCTAAAAACGCTGCATCCATTGTTAAACATCTCGGTGTGTTCCGAAGACCATAACGGATTGCGATTCCATTTATTGAAAATAAAAAAATATAATTTTATAATTCAAAAAATATATTAAAAGTATTCTCGGTGCGCTAAAGGACTATAGAAGCACCAGTGCAGCATCATACACCAAAGACACCAGCAAGTATTTTATTAAAAATAAAAATATTTTGTTATTTTATTTTAAAAAAATATTTTATTTTAACATCATCTCATTCTAGTAGTCTCAACTATGGAATGCACTAGTGCATCCTTATTTCAAGCACACCGGTATAGGGTTTAATAAAAAAAAATACCACTATAGAAAAATCATTTTTACCCTCTTCAATGCATTTGAGCCTCTCTACACCGGTGCTGCCATTCTGTTAAACCAAAATATCGTCATCATGAGCCATGTATCAACTCAGTGCCTTAATCCCTAAGGTTTCCCTAGATAGAACATCATTGACCAAGCTGTTGACCTTGTTTTCCACCTTTCCTATTGATCCCGATGCTTCCTACTTCCTAGCAAGGAGCACCAGACCTTGGCTGGTGCCTAATGTACACTGGCATCTGTGAATAACTTGCAACAATTAATTAATGAAAATACACGAGATAGCAGAAATAACAGAACTTAGAATCACTTTTATTGATCGCAGGCCACTTCAAGGGGGAAACCTCCTTTGAGCAAGCTCAATACAAATAAATTCACGGTACCTTCATTTCTCTCAACACAAACTTATATACTAAGTCTAGGCTCCAATACCATGGGTCAATACTATGTGTCAATACAAACCATGGGCCAATACAACTATGGATCAACAATTACTACGGGACGACTTACAAAGCATATGCATCCAACAACAGTAATACAAACTCTAGATAAAAAAATACTATGGGACAACTTACAAAACATATGTGTCCAACAACAATATACTAACAAAGTAAATCGAAGGGTTGACATGGGTTCCTAACATCCCCTCTCCGTTACAAAAAGCTTTGTTCTCAAAGCTTTAGATGTGGAAATTGATGCAGAATCTGAAGGAGTGGTTACCCCATAGCATCCTCTGGTTGCATTCCAGACCACTGACGCCTTCTGAGTTTGAAGAGGATTGCTTGGAAGGCTGTAGATGAAGAAGAACCATATCAATTGCGTGAAAAGTGCACTCTGAATGGTGTTGATCGGCTTGTTGTTTCAGTCGAATTCTTTCCATGTGAAGATTGTCATGCAGAATGAGAAGAATCTGATCGCGGTTTCGAACAACCAAGTCAATTTTCTGAACTGGGGAGCTGCTGAGGGTGTATGGAAGAAGAATTGGTGGTGCCTATCCATAGACTGCTTCATATGGTGTCCTTTTAGATGTGGTATTGTACCACTGGAGCGCTTGTAGGAAATCCATAGAAATAGTTGTCCAAATTTGTCTAGGGATGGGCAGGGGATTGAGCAGTCCCGAAAGGAGTGTCGTTTCACCCTTGTTGACTTGGAAAGTATCACAGTCAACCACCATCTATTGAATTGTCATTTTCAGTCCCTGCAAAATGAAGTTACATTGTTCCCGATCATACATTTTGAGGAACCTAGAATGCCCTGCCAATGAAGAAGCATGGATTTCATAGAAGAGATATCCCTGTTGAACAGATTACAACCAATTTGGAACAAGAAGAGAAATAGCTGTAAGAGAAACTAGGTCATCAAATGTTCGATAAGGAGCACCTGCCACCATATTGTCCTTTCCCTTCTTGTAAGTGATCGCATAGTCATAACCCATGAGTTGGATAACCCATTTCAGGTGTGTTGGGGAGGAGACTCGTTGTTCTAGGAAATTTTCCAAACTCTGGAGATCAGTCTTGATGTAGAAATAATTCCCTAATAGGGATGGCTACCACTTCAGTACTGCATGTAAAATAGCCATCATTTCCTACTGAGAAAGGTCTCTTTAAGGCGGAAATCCCACTGGTGAAACAAAGACACCTCCATATCTATCCAAGGAAGTAGTGGAGACCATTGATGGGTGCATTTGAATGGAATGGAGCTGAGTGATGACACCATGTGAATTCTTCTTAAGGATCATTTCTAGGTGATGTGAACTGCTGATGCAGAGAGACCCTGGTTGTAATCCAGTAAATTTGTGTTGTGTCCCATTGACTGAAAACTACATCCAAAGTTCAGCAAAATCCCATAAGATGGGGCCAAGCGTGCGTAACCATTGAACGCCCAAAAACACATCACATCCGCCTAAGGATAAGGAAAACATGCTAGAGCGCAGGTTATAATCTTCTAGAGAGATACGCACATTGTGACACTTTCCCTTGCAAGGTAAGGTGCCCTCATTGGAAACCATGACTTCAAAGTTGGAGCAAGGATGGACAAAACAATCAACATGTTTGGCAATTTGGGAGTCAATGAAGCTATGAGTGCTACGAGAATCAATGAGTATTGTAAGAGGAAGCTTCTTGAAGTAACCCCTGGATGACATTGTTTGGGGGGTGGTGATGCCAGATAAAGCATGGAGAGATATCTCTGGTTGGTCATCTTGAGATGGTGGGTCAGTAGGCTGCTCCTGAATGTCGACCTGATCATCCATTGTATCTGGAGCTTCTTCACCAATTTTAGAGGCAGGTGGAGAATACATATCCTCGAGTGAATTTCTCATCACAATTATAACAAATCCCTTTTTCTCTACATGCCTGCATCTCTGTTTCAGACAAATGCTTGATAGGAGTTGGTCGAGGAGCTGACGGGATGGGAGGTCATTGACAACCCATATTTCAGAAGGTGACAAAAGTGGGTTTGGAGCGTTGTTGGGCCGCAATCTTTTCTTCTTCCAACATCGCCAACCCCAGGGCTTCCATCATTGTGTTGGGACATAACATTTTAACCTTTGAGTGGATTTCATCCTTGAGACCACTGATAAAACAACTCCTATAGAATTCATCAGACAATCCTTCTGTGTGATTGGCTAGTTTCTCAAATTCCGTCTGATACTCTATCACGGTGCCAATTTGGTGAAGTTTAGTGAGGGCTCTTGTGAAGTCATCAAAAGCACTAGGACCAAATCGTTGCAAAAGGAGCTAAAAAAAATATGGCCATTTTGGCTCCTCATGAGCCTTGATGTACTAACGGTACCATTGAAGATCTTCCTATTCCAAATGAAAGGATGCAAGTGGAACTTTGGTGACATCAAAAGTATTATGCAAACTGAAATACGGTTCTGCACGATAGATCCATCGAGTCGAATCAATACCATTAAAGCGAGGAAAATCAAGATTTGGACCACGAAAATTGTTGGAAGAAGAGAACCCATTGTCTGATGAAGACTCGGACCGTCGTTTGTTGTTCATGGATGAATGCTCAAGATGGAGGCCGAGAAATTTTTCATCCAGATCCCGGAGTTTGGTTTGGATGGCTGCAAGTGCTTTCTCCATGGTTTTTTCTCCTTTGCAGGTGACCACCATAACCGAGAGTTTTTCTTTTGGGGGCGGGGGAATGGGTAGCAAAACACAAATAGAACCTTACTTAGTAAAGGGAAATTTCGATTTGGGAAAAACTATGATGGGTAATTGGGGTTTGATGAGGTTTTGGACACTTTCGAATGGACACGGAAGCTAAAAATGAAGATTTCAAAAGTGGGGTGAAAGAATGGGAAAAATTGTTAGAGAGGGACAAAGAAGCAGAAATAGGGAATGAACACGGTGGCAAAATTTGAAGGCGATTGGGTGAAAATTAAAGAAGTTATTGCAAACCCTAAAAATAGACAAATGTGGGATTTGGGATAGGTTCCTCAGGAATGAAAGATGAAGAATGGGATTATAAGGGTGTCAAGGAAGTTTCAAGGGAAATAGAGTGAAAACAAGGGAGATATGGCAAAGTTTTTTATTTTATTTTTAGAATGGATCTGCTATGGTGCAGAAGGGATCGGAAACAGATGGATCTGCTATGGTGCAGAAGGGATCGAGAACAGATGGATCTGCAATAGCGTGGAAGGGATCAGAAACAAATGGATCTGAAATTGTGGGGAAGGGATTGGGAACAGATAGATTTGAAATGACACGGAAGGGATCAGAAACAGACAAATCTGAAACGGTGCGAAAGTGATCGGAAACAGATAGATCTAAAACGATGCCAAATGGATCGAAAATGGCTGGATCTTAAATGGATTTCAGAATAGATCTGAAATGGATAGATCTGGCATGACTTTCAAAATGGATCTGAAACGGCTCGAAATGGATCTGAAATGGCACCGAAGTGATCGGCAACAGTTCAACTGAAAATAGATATGGACCCCATGTATGTTTACCTTCCTAACAGTTCACGGGTTTCACTTGGCCACTAATGCTATTTGACGGCTTGTGTATTGGGGAAGTACCCCTCACTCCATGGCTTAGGTAAAACTGATAACCTCTTTGCCAGAAACGACAGCTCTTGGCTTACCTCACGGGTGGGATCTAGTTAATCAGGTAGGGGTCATTACCCTTTTCGCTAGCAAGTAGTCTCAATGGGCCAACTACTTTGGGGTTCTTGTGGTACTCCTCACAATGATTTTTAGGGCTTATGCCAAAGTACTTCCCATAGTTAAGCGGATAGGTATTATTGCCAGATCCAAACTTGCAACAGATGTAAAAAAAAATTTGGTGGAAATTCCACCCAACGAGCCTAAGAAAGTTCTCTGATACCAGATGTGAAGAACTTGCAACAATTAATTAATGAAAATACATGAGACATAAAAAATAACAAAACTTAGAATCACTTTTATTGTTCACAGACCACTTCGACGGGGCAACCTACGTTGAGAAAGCTCAATACAAATAACTTCACGGTACCTTCATTGGTCTCAACATGAACTTATATACTAAGTCTAGGTGACAATACCATGGGTCCATACTATGTATCAATACAAACTATGGTCCAATACAACTATGGATCAACAATTACTGCAGGATGACTTACAAAGCATATGCGTCCAACAAAAATAATACAAACTATGGATCAACAAATACTACGGGACGACTTACAAAGCATATGCATCCAACAACAATATACTAACAAAGTAAATAGAAGGGTTGACATGGGTTCCTAACAGCATCTTGCGACAGTGGCTCTTGATGCCTTTATGCAAGATGCACCTGACCCTTCTTGGTGCTTGTTGTATTCATGCAGAGTGCACCAGGGTTTGTTAGAGTAGATAACAATGGGCTTCGAGCAAATTCTTGAAGCTGGGTGACATGGATACCTATCCCTAATTGGCAGGAACACCTGGTATTTGGTTGCTAACCGAATGGGAAGATCCCTTATACTTCTACCCTAATCGTCAACATACTCTATACTCTTAGCCTTATAAATAAGACCTCTATCTCCATTGAGAAGTGAGGAAGGACTATAGCACTTACATGCTGGTGGAATTACCCTAGGTGATCCCTATTCATCTCTTGGGAGGTACACACACCCTTTGGAGGCTTGGCTAGGAATGTTGGAGGAAGGTTACAACGTTAAGGATTGGGTTGTAATCATCACTCTTCTATGTATTTCCCATTTATTTATAGTAATTGATGTAGGAGCATTAGGGCCTAGGCAAAATAGTCGAAGATGATTGACAGAAGACCGACCAGAGGGAGTGCTAATGGCCATTGGTGCGGAAGTGAAGAGTGGCTGTCAAAGTCAATAAGTCGTGTAGGATCTTTCGAGTTACATTGATAGGAGGAGTAGGTCAAGAATCGACATGTTCAAGTTCGACCGAGAATAGAGTTGTAGAAAAGAGGTCGAGTGTCGACAGGTTGTCGAACAATGACACCGACATGTTGAGGCAAACGCTAAGTTTTAAATTTTCAGACTTTACTTCAATCTGATCTAGGATCTTAACTGAGAGAACAACATGTACAACAAATCTACAGCATAACAATCATGGACACAATAATGCAAGCACACAAGAGACACAGAGTTTACTTAGGGAAAACCATAAAGGTGAAAAACCCCAATAACTTCCTCAGAGATAGATAGAGCAATGATACAACCAGAATACAAGAGATAGTCGTCTCCTAGCAGCAGAGCCTCTTCCTCCACAAGTGCGCCACTCTCCCAAGTGTGAGTGAGAGAATAGAATGTGTAAAATGAGAGAGACACACTCTATATTTATACACTAACTTGACTTGACCTTTACTCAACTAGGTCGGCCTCAACTTAACGACTTAACATAATGCTGACTGGGCCAAGACCCAATAGGGTGGTCTAATAACCCTTTGACCCACATGGTCGACTCCCAATAGGGTGGTCTAATAACCCTTTGACCAACATGACTTATACAAGGCCAACCCCAACAAGGTGGTCTAATAGCCCATCAAGTATAAGTTACGACACTTACAATATAAATGACGACACTTCCGTATAGAGGAATAATAACATCTCTATAGGAATACAAACACTTCTGTATAGAGGAATAATAACATCTCTATAGGAATACAATATACATATATGTGAAATACATTCTGAATTTACATATACATCAACACTCCCTCTTAACTAGGAAGGTATTTCTCGACACATGTCTTCTAGCACAAGTCTTCTTCTCTGTATCACCATCAATGAAGCATCATCCTCGAATCATCATCATCGTCACTGCTACTACTATCTCAATCAATCTCTGAATCTACTCATCATAGGAAGTTCTACAGAGCCAGTCCTTTTTCATAGTGGATGTAGGCCCACCACTTGCAGGTATTCATCATCTGTGCGAATGGTCTGATACAGGTGGCCTCTCAGGACTAATTTTATTTGTGGATGCAATACCGGAAAGAGTATCCCAGAAACATTTATGTGCCTAAGCACGACCGGCAAGATCTCCCAGGATTGATTACATGCATCTCCTCCACAATACCTTTAAAGACAATCCCAGGAACATTTATGTGCCGTAGCACGACCAACAAGATCTCTAAAGAGCATCCTAGGACTTATTACGAGCACACAGCTCAACCTCTCGGATCTCTAGGACTGATTACATGTGGATAGACAAAATATTTAAAGAGAATCCTAGGAACATTTATGTGCCGCAGCACGACCGACGAGATCTCTAAAGAGCATCCCAGGATTAATTTCGAGCACATAGCTCAACCTCTCGGATCTCCAGGACTGATTACATGCTATTTGCACAACCTGCCACATATCATCTCTAACCTCCAAGTATCAACCTGATACTCAAGATCCAATGGATCATCATCGCACAAAGCATCATCCTGATGCTCAAGATCACACTGATCATCATCACTGTACCATCCTGATACATATCATCTGGAGCAACACCCTGAAGCTCGTCATCATGATCATCCTGATCATACAATGCATCCACCTGATGCATACCAAGTATCTACCTGATACATATCATCATACATGATCCACTTGATCATACAGTGTATCCACATGATACAAATACAAATACATGATACATATCAATATACATGATCTACCTAATCATACAATGTATCCACCTGATACATATACAGATACATGGTCCAAGCATCCAACATGATGCATATACAAAATACATACAAATGATCCAACTAATCATATCCAACATCAAACATGATGCGTACATATACATATACATATAAATTATCCAACTGATCATATCCAGCATCGTCTTCTTCATATCATCTCATCGTCCACGAAGCAAAACCCAGATGCACATCATCTAGTACTTACACCACCGACATGGGAGAACACATCTACCACCATTCGGGGAAGGCTCCAGCCCTTACTTTTTCACCATGGGAGAAAACATCTACCACCATGTGAAAAATGGCTCAGCAATTACTTCATGACCAAGGGAGAACACACCAACCATGTCAAAAATTCTCATGTGCATCTGCATCTTTCGGACTCATCACTTCCCTTTGGAAGGAACATCGATCTGAAGTGCACCAAACCTCTCTCTGAAGTACTCAAACTGCACTTTGGCCAATGTCTTGGTCAAGACATCTGCAATGTGCTCATCCATCGCAACATACTCTGCTTCAGCTGTACTCAGTGCTACGCATGACTACTTCCTACTAAACCAAGAGATCACACACCTGATCCCATACTGAAGTAGCATCTAGATGTGCTCTTCCTATCTACAGCACTGCCTGCCTAATCTGAATCAACATAACCCTACAGGTTAAACTTTTGATTTGCATCATACTTGAGCCCATAATCAACTCTACCCTTCAGGTACCTCAGAATATGCTTTACAGCAACCAGGTGAACACCTTTGGGATCCGTCAGGAACTGGGTCAATTTGTTCACCGTAAAGCAAATATCTGGTCTAGTGTTCATCAGGTACATCAAAGACCCAATCATCTGACAATACATTGTGACATCAACCGGATCAGATGGAGCATCACACAGAAGCTTCAGGTTCGATGCCATAGGTGTGGCCATAGTCTTGCAGTCCATCATCTCGAACCTCTTCAGGATCTCTACTGCATACTTCCCTTGTCCAAGGAAGATTCCATATGCACTCTGCCACACCTCCATGCCAAAAACAAAGAGTGCATCATCCCCAAGTTCTTCATTTCGAATTCGGCAGCAAGCTTCTGCTGTGTGTCGCCAATCAATCTATCCTCACTTGTAATAAATAAGTCATCCATATACAAAAGTAGTATCACTGGATTGCCTTCCTCAACCTTGTAGTAAAGGTTGGAATTCGCTTTACTCTTGGTAAAGCCCAAATTGGATAGAAAGCTGTCTATCCTACCATACCAAGTTCTGCACATATATGACTCCCTGTCATGTGTCTCAGAACTAAGTGGCTTCTCCACATACACTTCTTCTTCAACTACACCATTCAAGAAAGCTGTCTTGAAATCCATTTGGTGTATCTTCCATTTCATCACTGCAGCCAGAGCAAGTATGGATCTAATGGAAGTGTATTTGGCTACAGGAGCAAAAGTCTCTATGCTACCACCTGTAGCATGCTTGATCTTGTAGATCCTCTTGGAAGTCACTACAGACTACCCTTTGGGATGGCATCCCAAAAATCTTCATGATCGATTAGTACTCCTCGATCATGGCATTCTTCCTAGATCCTGGGAACTTCAACATCTTCAATATTTTCAATAGATAAATTTGTTGCTGAACAAATGTTGTAGTCCTTCTTTTGTAGGTGACGGTATACGATCTTTCCTACACAACAAGTTAAATTGCATGATTAGAAAACATCTCATAGTTTTCAGAACAAATTCTTACACATAAAGAAATATATCATACAGTCATGCAATTATCTTAGCCAATGCTTCAATACAACATTTATCCATATTCCGTAACTTTCTAGATGCCTTCCAATCTCTACCAGAACATTGTTAAGAGTGTGCACAACTCCTAACATGTCAGAAAAGAGGTTTCATTCTAAATAAGTAGCAATGGAATATTGTACAGTGCCATAGGCCACTTACCCATGTATATCAGTAGTATACTGTTCATCAATGCAACTATTCTAATATGCATAATACACAACCTAATTCTAGGAACATAAGCATATACATCATTGAATAACATTATGTAAGAAATGAAAATTCAAATACTTATCTTTGTTTGGTTGCTGGGTGGACTCCCTCTGAATCTTTGCAACTCCATTCTGATGTGGATTGTGAGAAGTGGTCAACTCCCTCTGAATATTTGCATCCTTGCAGAAACTACTGAAGTGTGCTCCTTTGCTTTCTTGCAGGAACAACTGGAGTGTGCTCCCTCTTGATCTTTTCTTCTTGGATTACCTGTCCTTGAACTTACATCCATCCTTAATCACTATGCATGCTTATTAGTATCATCATTGTGTTATCCTTGAGGTCTCATACATAATCACACATTTATTAGTATAATCTTAATACTATCAAAACACAATAATCTTAAACATGTATAGTCATGATCATTCACAAATAATAAACATTAGTATTCAAGGTTTCAGGGAAGTCTTATTTTACTCATGCATATTCTTATTTGATCATAGGACTCTTTTGATTAGTTAAATCATCAATGCATAAACCCATGATTACTCAAACCTATACCTTCATGATTCTTCTGGTTAGTCATATCATCAATTATGGTAAGAAACATAATATGCATACAGCCATGACTATTCAAACCTATGACTTCATGAATAATCATTATCAACAACACAACAATATAAGATCCTAACACAAGGTAGGATTCTAGCTTGATATAGGAAAAACATACCTGGATTAGCATGCTAGCTAGTTATTTCTAACATACCCGCATAATGTCTTCTGGTTCTCTTCAGTGACTTGTTCTAGTAACCTGCATGTCTCATAGGTTAACCATTGTAGGACCAGGTTATACATACCTCGAAAGTAGATCTTCTATGTGATCCATGACAATGGAAGAATCTTTGTCTTCATGTCACCATGATCATATGTTCTTGAAGTAGAACATGATTTGTCTTTCTTGGTGTACCTTTTATGTTAGCGAACAACATAAACCTCATACAACATCACAATGCATTAGTACATTCATACGTGTCAAAACCTTAATAAATGAATATCTTCTATTAAGGTGATACGACAAGTCTAGTAATTAATCAAGATTGTATTGTAATGATATGAAGACAAACATATGATAAACTTAACCATGAAACATACCTGTAAGCCATACCTGTCAAGATTGCTTGTAATCTTCTTATGGAAGGCCTTAGCCTCATCTCCCTCTGAGACAGGAACTTCTTCACTTATGCAGGTGACCAATCCATCTTCTTCTAGGATTAACCCAATCCACTTGATTTGGAAGAAATGGACCTGGAGCTGGATTAATGTTTGTCAAAGAAACCCCAAAAATTCAAACTTTGAATTTCAAACTTTCAAAACGATAGAAATATGCACCTTGATGAATTGATCAAGTTGGTATATTCAGAATTTGAAAATTGCAAAGTTTCACCCCTTGAAATTGCCTTTTAGATTTCTGGATTCACTAGGGAGGACCCTGAATTAAGGTTTGAGTTTCCCAGAGCTTCACCCGACCAAAAGATTTGATTCAAAGCTCTAAGCTTCTATTTTTCTAAGGCGCTTCCAGCCGTGGTCACAGATTTCCAAAATTCCAATTTTTGCAGAAGCCCTAATTTTCCA
Source organism: Larix kaempferi (assembly GCA_027924585.1). Taxonomy (NCBI): domain Eukaryota; kingdom Viridiplantae; phylum Streptophyta; class Pinopsida; order Pinales; family Pinaceae; genus Larix; species Larix kaempferi. The sequence goes on along the minus strand of BSBM01000816.1, from coordinate 3,891,073 downwards.
TCTTTTCGATCAAACTCCCGAACTGGGGTTTGATCAAGCCTGGCCTTCTGCCCAACAAAAAATTATAATCTTAGTCTCTAAATTTTTATTTTGATGGGTAGCATCCAGCCATGGTCTCCGATTACAAAAATTCCAAATTTCTTCGAAGCCCTAAATTTCGGAAGCCATGAATGAAGGTGCTCAAAAATAATTCTGTTTTCACAGAAATATGTACCTGATTGTTTCTGGTGTAACTCCAAACTTTTCAATCTACTGGGTCTAAAAAATCTTCCTGTGATAGCCTGACCTGTCATCTTTCCATCCCGATACGTCTGACCTCAATTGGATTCTCTGAGAGAGAGTTATGCCAAATGTCTCAACGTGACCTATTTATGGGATAATACAGAAGAGCGAAATTGTATGACATTCCACGTGTCACTGGTTCAAGTTCAGCCTCTAAAAAATGTTCTTGGGATATCCCAACCTGTTATATTTCCATCCCTATAGGTCTTATCTCAATTGGATTCTCTGAGAGAGATTTATTCCAAGTTTCGCAACGTGACCTGTTTATGGGATAATACAAGAGAGCGAACTTGTACAGTGTGCCATGTGTCACTGGTTCCACTTCGGCCTCTAAATTTTTTTTCATTTGGAGCTTCCTAGCCTAAGTTATGACCTTTTTCCCAAGGTCACTTGATTTTGACTCAAATCTGGAAGAGGCAGAAACCCTATATTGTACAGATCATAAATCACAAAGTACAACGCATGGGAGGTTGTCCCTTGGACATAAGTTACATGGGGATCTGATCTTCAACTTGTAAAAGTTTCAGATCTGACAACTTCGCCAAAATGGATTTATAGCGAAAGTGCTACGATGACTGGTTTTTGCTATATCAAGCCCTGGCATCGTCAATGCAACAAGTGTCATGCATGCCATATCATGCCTTTCTTTCAGGCTAGCTCTGATACCATGTTAAATTTTCAGAATTTACTTCAATCTGCTCTAGGATCTTAACTGAGAGAACAACATGTACAACAAATCTACAGCATAAAAATCATGGATGCAATAATGCAAGCACACAAGAGACACATAGTTTACTTGGGGAAAACCATAAAGGTGAAAACCCCAATAACTTCCTCAGAGATAGATAGAGCAATGATACAACCATAATACATGAGATAGTCTTCTCCTAGCAGCAGAGCCTCCTCCTCCACAAGTGCGCCACTATCCCAAGTGTGAGTGAGAGAATAGAATGTGTAAAATGAGAGAGACACACTCTCTATTTATACACTAACTTGACTTGACCTTTACTCAACTAGGTCGGCCTCAACCTAACCACTTAACATAATGTTGACTGGGCCGAGACCCAATAGGGTGGTCTAAGAACTCGTTGACCCACATGGCCAACCCCCAATAGGGTGGTCTAATAACCCTTCGACCCACATGACTTATACAGGGCCGACCCCAACAAGGTGGTCTAATAACCCATCAAGTATAAGTTACAACACTTACAATATAAATGACGACACTTCCATATAGAGGAATAATAACATCTCTATAGGAATACAAACACTTCCATATAGAGGAATAATAACATCTCTATAGGAATACAATATACATATATGTGAAATACATTCCGAAGTTACATATACATCAACACTAAGCAAGGAGGAAGGGGCGGACTGGAAATCACAAAAGTAGAGTGAAGCCAACAGATATGTCGAAGGATGATGGAAGACAGTATGGTCGAGGTGGTGATGGGACTGACTACTGTAGCAACGTCAAAAGGACGCACAAAAAGTCAAGGAGAGTACTTGGTAGTCGTTCGGGGTTGCTAAGGAAGTTATGAGTAGCTATGAAGGTGGTTGAAGACATGCCAGATGTCACCACAGGTGGAGGACCATTGTGCATCATGGCAGCAATGCTCACAACTGCAGGTCTGCAGGATCAAGAAAGATTGGCGAACAGAGGAAGCGTGTCTCAGGAAGAGCAACAATTAGTTGAATACCAGTGCAAGGCACAAAAGAGGGGATTAGTTGGATCAATTGGATCAGTCACAGATAAGTGGATTTGTAGATTGGAGAGAATAGTCACACATCTACCGAGCACAGAGGTGATCAAAACCATAACTCAGAGTTCTGCAGCGAACAAGGGGAGGGGGAAGATCGACACACAGTGAGAGAACATAGTTACTTTTGTATATTGTAATAGGCTAAGGTCGACATAGTTAGTTGTGTACATTCCTTTCATTTCACATTGTAACTGTATTCAATTGAAGTAATAGAAGCTAGCTTCTGGCATCCTATTTACATCTAGTTCCTGTGATCGTGTGTGTTGTGTGAATTTGTTAAGCAAGAGGGTCTTACCAACCTGCACTTGCGCCAGCTGGTATCAGATCCTGGATGGAGAATCCGGTTGATTGAAGCATCCTGTGAGCAACAAAGGAGGTGATACCAACCTACCTTGCGACAATTGGTATCGGAGCCGAAAAGAGAGTCTGGTTGAGCAGTTGAATCCGTTGAGCAGAAGAGCCTACGAGAGTGTTAACATCTCCAATTGCGGTTGGGTAGAGTTGTGCATAGCTTGTGAAATTTCGATTGCGATTGGACGCGTGGGAGTTTCAAATAAGGTTGAAAATGGATCATAGAGGCATTAATGTCCGAGGATTTGGACAAAGATTGCATGGCGCAGCAGTGACAGTTGATCATGAGATGTTCGACGAATGTGTGCGAACAATGCGAAGCTTGACTAATGAAGTCAGAATAATTGAAGAAATCCAAAGGAGTGGTTGTGTTCTTGATGTGTTAGACCACAATGATGAGGAGGTCGAAGCGTTGGAAGCATGGGAAGCAACAAGAGAAGAACCATAAGACAAATTGATCGAGCTACTATCAGAGATGAGAGGTCAGACAAAGATAGATGTGCATACCTACTCAAGAAGTCTGGATCTAGAAGACTTGATCAACTAGTTCAAAGAGATGGAGAAATACTTCGACATGGAGCATATTGAGGATCCTAAATGGGTTAAGATTACATGTCTAAGGTTGAAGGGTCATGCCTCATTGTGGTTGGACAATGTGCAAGCTAACATAGTCAAGAAAGGAAAGGATAAAATCAAGTCTTGGGTTAGGATGGTCTCCAAGCTGAAGGGGAAGTTATTTCTAGGTGACTATGTGATTTCCTTGTTCTGGAAGTTACAAAACTTTCAACATAAAGGGATGACCATGAAGGAATACACGGAAGAGTTCTATAGACTATCGATAAGGTTAGGGCAGACTGAAGAAGGTGAAGAAGCTATCGCGAGATACGTAAATGGCTTGAAATACGCCATGCAAGATGAGTTGAGCCTGTCAAGAGTCAGAGTGATCAGTGAAGCCTACCAGTTAGATCTTAAGGAAGAAGAGAAATTGTCGAGGAAATCTGCATCGACAAGAGGAAGGATGACTGGTTGGGGTACGAAGACTGTTTCCGCGAAAGTCCAAAGTAGAAGAACCAGGAGCGAAGCCGTAGAAGAAAATCGACTTGCGGAAGGGACATTGACTAGGGAGAAAGCATAGAAAAACTGACGTGGTCGAGAGACACGTGGTCAAGGTGCGTATGGTCAATGTGGTCCATCCAATAGAAAAGGAGCTGACAGACCAGTTGTGTTTTGTTACAAGTGTCGAGGAGTCATACACAAGGCATATGAATTCCTAGAGAACCTACATGCTACAGAGGAGTCGAAACTTAGACGTCCAAGAGATGAGAAAGCCAACGAGAGGGAAAATTCGACATCCGACAATAGTGAGGTTGGGAAGAAGAAAAGTCAAAGCATTACAGTCAGAACAACATTTGTTCAGGATGACCGACGAGATGAGAAAGAGCCGAGACAGTGAAAGGCTATCTTTCGAACCAAAGTGCGGATCGGCAAGTGGCGTTGCAAGACCATAGTTGATGGTGGAAGTACAGAGAATCTTGTGTCGATAGAGGTCATCAATAAAGCAGGTATGAGTTGTCAGGAATATCCACATACATACAAGATCTTGTGGTTGCAGAAAGGACACCATGTGAAGGTGACCAGACTGTTCCTAATTAGCTTCAAGGTCTAGAAGCTTGAAGATAGTGTACTGTGCGACATAATCCCAATGGACGCATGTCATATGTTGTTAGGGAGACCATGGCAATCTGATCAGAAGATGATATATGATGGTCGATCCAACAGAGTCACAGTGTGGAAAAATGTTTTTTAGAGGACTTTGAATCCGAAGTAGGAGGATCGAGCTGATTGCAAGCAAGGCGAGAGAAAATTGTGGGAGAAGCGAGTGCTGATGTGTTCATCCAAGGAATTCCTCACGGAAGAGAAAAAGCAATCGGGATGTTTCACCATGTGTCGAGAGGTCAAAAATGGAGAGAATTTTGTGTTAAAATTCAATATGCTAAGACATAAAATAGCAGCATTACATTCCATTTCACAATAATAGCATATACAGGATCACTGAAGAAACAACAAGCATAGCATAAACACAAGAGACAGAGATTTATCCTGGGAAACCCTCATGGGGTAGAAAACCCAGCAAAGCTTCCTCAATATAGATGACCAGCAATATACAAAGATTCAAACCCTGAGCATAAGCTCCTTCTCCTCCATAGCAGACCTCTCCTCCACAAATGCGCCTTTCTCAAGTGAGTGAGTGTGTATAATGAGGAACATACCTCCTCTATTTATACACTACACTGACATGTATTTTACACAAGTACATGTAGGCTCGTGACCCACATAACACATACAGGGCCGACCCCCAATAGGGAAGTCTAATAACCCGAGTTACCACATTCCGACGGAGGAATAAACATCTCCGGATATACAATAAGATCTTCACGGAGGAATGAAACATCTCCGGAATAATAAAGTACAAATATAATATTCTTTGAAGTTACAATATCTCAACACTCCCCCTTAACGAGAAGGATATTATAACAACATCTGCAAGGAGTCATCATACATGATACATCTATAAATCACTGGAAGCTTTCTCAACATCATCAGTAACTCAAGCAGTTACTGGAACATCACTGTCAACATCAATCATCAACATCACGATCTTTAGCATCGTCTTCATACGATCAACAGCATCGTCATCACACGATCAGCAGCATCGTCATCACACGATCAGCAGCATCGTCATCACACGATCAGCAGCATCGTCATCACACGATCAGCAGCATCGTCATCACACGATCAACAGCATCGTCATCACACGATCAGCAGCATCGTCATCACACGATCAGCAGCATCGTCATCACACGATCAGCAGCATCGTCATCACACGATCAGCAGCATCGTCATCACAGGATCAGCAGCATCGTCATCACACGATCAGCAGCATCGTCATCACACGATCAGCAGCATCGTCATCACATGATCAGCAGCATCGTTATCACACGATCAGCAGCATCGCCATCACACCGATACATCATCAATACAATCTCTTTCTCGGAGACCATTCGTCTACGGATCAATTCAGGGACCGAAGTCCGGGGATGATACAATCCCCAACACGTACATTTTGAACTTTCAGTTCCGGGATGATGCAATCCCCATCACGTACATTTTGAACTATCAGTTCTGGGATGATGCAATCCCGATCACGTACATTTTGAACTATCAGTTCCGGGATGATGCAATCCCCATCACGTACATTTTGAACTATCAGTTCCGGGATGATGCAATCCCCATCACGTACATTTTGAACTATCAGTTCCGGGATGATGCAATCCCCATCACGTACATTTTGAACTATCAGTTCCGGGATGATGCAATCCCCATCACGTACATTTTGAACTATCAGTTCCGGGATGATGCAATCCCCATCACGTACATTTTGAACTATCAGTTCCGGGATGATGCAATCCCCATCACGTACATTTTGAACTATCAGTTCCGGGATGATGCAATCCCCATCACGTACATTTTGAACTATCAGTTCCGGGATGATGCAATCCCCATCACGTACATTTTGAACTATCAGTTCCGGGATGATGCAATCCCCATCACGTACATTTTGAACTATCAGTTCCGGGATGATGCAATCCCCATCACGTACATTTTGAACTATCAGTTCCGGGATGATGCAATCCCCATCACGTACATTTTGAACTATCAGTTCAGGGACGATGCAGTCCTATCCTCTATTCTCGGAGACCTCACGTCTACGGCTCTCTTTAGGACTGAGAGTCCAGGGATGATCCAATCCCCTCAAGTCCATCAAAGACTTCATTCTCGGAGACCTCACGTCTACGGCTCTCTTTAGGACTGAAAGTCCAGGGATGATCCAATCCCCTCAAGTCCATCAAGGATTTCATTCTCGGAGACCTCACGTCTACGGCTCTCTTTAGGACTGAAAGTCCAGGGATGATCCAATCCCCTCAACTGTCCACTAAGGACTTCATTCTCGGAGACCTTACGTCTACGGCTCTCTTTAGGACTGAAAGTCCAGGGATGATCCAATCCCCTCAACTGTCCACTAAGGACTTCATTCTCGGAGACCTTACGTCTACGGCTCTCTTTAGGACTGAAAGTCCAGGGATGATCCAATCCCCTCAACTGTCCACTAAGGACTTCATTCTCGGAGACCTTACGTCTACGGCTCTCTTTAGGACTGAAAGTCCAGGGATGATCCAATCCCCTCAAGTCCATCAAGGAATTCATTCTCGGAGACCTCACGTCTACGGCTCTCTTTAGGACTGAAAGTCCAGGGATGATCCAATCCCCTTCTGTATGCTCATCTATACAAGAGCAGTTATCACATTAGCATGTATTCTCACCAATACATCAAAACATGTATACATCACACCAAATCATGTATACATCACAACTAGCATGTATTCTTACTAATACATCAAAACATGTATACATCACATCTAGCATGTATTCTTACTAATACATCTAACATCAAAACATGTATACATCACAACTAGCATGTATTCTTACTAATACATCTAACATCAAAACATGTATACATCACACCAAAACATGTATACATCTAGCATGTATTCTTACTAATACATCTAACATCAAAACATGTATACATCACACCAAAACATCTATACATCTAGCATGTATTCTCACCAATACATCTATCATCAAAAGCATGTATAAGTAAAGCTAAGTATTCTAAGTATAAGAGTCCTAAATCTAAAAATTTCTTAAGTAACTGGGTGTAGAGAACAGGTTACCTCATCATCGACCTTGTTGTTCGATGAGACAATCTCATCAGTAGTGACTATACTACTCCCCCTTTCGAGGAGGGTCCTTTTGAAATACACCAAGCTTGTCTCGGAAGTATTCAAACTTCACTCGAGACAGAGGTTTGGTTGGTAACATCTTCACTTGACGTAGAGGTTTGGTTAGTACAACGGTAACCTGTTACAAATTCAAACTTTTAGAGTTCCTTTCTGCGTCATATCTTGTTAGTTCCCTATGTTCTTTGACTTATCATGGAACACTAGATTCTATGTCATCTTGATACAACTCTAATTATCATATAGGATCTCAGTTGGTTCTATCTCTAAGTCAAACAATCCTAAAGCCAAACTTCTTCACAACTAGCAGAGCAAGAAGCCATATAATCCGCTTGTGCTGAGAGCCACACTAGACTGCTTCCAGCTAAACCACGAGATCATGGCTAATCCCAGACAATAACATCCTCTCGATGTGTTCTTCTTGTCTGATACACTTCCTGCCCAGTCAGAATCTGAAAAGCCATCTGAAGTCATGATCTTCAAGATAGCATAGATCAAATTCTATCGTGTCCTTTATGTGCCTCATCACATACTTTGCAACTATCAGGTAAACACATCTAGTTTCCACTAGATACTAACTCAAGGTGTTCATAACAAAGCATATATCTAACCTAGTATATGTTAGATAGATCAAAGACCCAATAATTTGACTGTACAGGGTTATATCCACTAACTCTGATGAGTTAGCCCCTAACAGCTTCAAGTTGGAATCCATAAGAGTGGCCATTCCAACACCTCAAGTCATATTTCTCATCATACTTTCCCTGGTTGAGAAATATTCCTTCTGAGCCTTGCCATACTTCCAGACCTAGGAAGTAAAGCATCAAATTCAGATCTTTCATTTTCATTTCTGCATTGAATGATCTTCTGCATATCTATCTGTGCCATCTCTCGTTAGATGGGTCTACTGATATGAGCCTCAATATCATTCGAACTCTGTGGTGAGTTCCTACTTGCATCCATGTCATATGTGTATCATATTCAACCTTGTAGCAAAGGTTGAGATCCACATCACCCATGGTGATCATTAAGCTTATCAAATTATTATCGATCCTAGGTACCTAGACAGAACCTGATTCATACTTCTTCTTTAATTACACCATACTTGGAGCAAACATCTTGTCGTGATTCTCTTCCCCTTTCTAAGAGAATATTCTAGCCATGAGCCTTCTATATTTTGTTTGATTTGTAAATCTTCTTGTTTGAACATCCACCACTTGTACGGTGTCCATCATTCTTCATGATCTTTCCTACAAATCAAAATTAAGTACATGATTAGTAATACTTCATAATCATCAAAAGATAACCCATTATGCATACAGATATCATTTACATAGTGATACAACTATTTTGACCATTACTTTGGCACAACACTTTCCCATATCCTGTATGCATACAGTGGCTATCTAGATGCCTTCCATCTCTACCAGAACATACTATCGAGAGTGTGCACAACTCTCAGCATGTCAGCAAAGAGGTTTCATTCTAGACAAGCAACAATGGAATGTTTGTCCAAACATATGCACAGTAGTTGTATACTGTTCAATGCTCTATGAATTTTTACACTCAACATTATATATTCTAGGAATACAAATATGCATGCAGGCAATATCATTACTATTTCAAATAGCAACTCAAATACTTATCTTTTATGTTTGTGTGGCTGCCTCCCGCTTGATCTTTTGTATGTCTTTTGAACTTCTATTCATTCTGTACCACTGTGCATGCTCAAGAGTCATCCTCATGATCTCATACACAAACATACACTCATTAGTATATTCTAAATGCTATCAAAACATTATAGTACTAAATAATCTTGAAAACGTATAGTCATGATTATAGTTAATAAACATTAGTATTCAAGATTTCAGGGAAGTCTTCTTTTACTCATGCATATCATTGATAAAAGATATAATATGCATAATCCCTTGATTACTAACTTTATGAATAAGCATAACCAATCATTCCAAGTATACTTATATAAGGGATCCTAACACAAGGTAAGATTCATGGGAAACATACCTGGATTAGTATACCTACTTGGTTATGTACAACATACCTAAACAATCTCTTCAATGATTTAGAGATCCTGAGCTAGAACCTGCATGTCTCATAGGTTAAGCATAATATAACGAAGTCATACATACCTCGTAAGTAGAACAAAGATTATGGATGAGTCTTTGTCTTCATGTTTTCATGGTCATGGAGCCTGATTTGTCTTTTGTGATGTACCTGTATCTTGTTAGCAGACAACCTCAACCTCACACAACACCATAATGCATTAGTACAATCATAAGTGTCAACACCCTAACCAATGAATATCTTCTATCATGCATTCATAATTTTGTTAAGGTGATACAACAAATCTAAAATTAAGATTGTACTAACTGTAATAACATGAAGACAAACATACCATAAACTTAATCATGAACAAATCTCAAAACATACCTCGATGAGTCATACCTATCGATATCGCTTGTAATCTCCTTATGTAAAGCCTTAGCCTCATCTCCCTCTGAAACATGAGCTCCTTCACTTATGTAGGTGACCAATCCATCTTCTTCTAGGATTAACCCTATCCACTTGATTTGCAAGAACTGGACCTGGAGCTGGATATGGGTTTGTCAGAGAAACCCCAAAAATTCAAACTTTGAATTTCAAACTTCTGAAAGGATAGAGATATGCGCCTTGATGAGCTGATCAATCTGATATATTCAGAATTTGAAAACTGCAAAGTTTTGCTCCTCAATTTTGCCTTTGAAACTTTCGGATTCACTGGACGTGACCCTGAACTGGGGTTTGATGAAGCCCACTCTTTTGCCCCATCAAAAAGTTTGATCCAAAGCTCTAAGCTTCTATTTTTCTGAGGAGCTTCCAGCCGTGGTCACAGATTTTAAAAATTCCCATTTTTACAGAAGCCCTAATTTTCCGTTTTTCTGATCAAAGTCCTGAACTAGGGTCTAATCAAGCCCGGCCTTCTGCCCAACCAAAAATTCTGATCTTGGTCTCTAAATTTCTATTTTGATGAGTAGCATCCAGCCGTGGTCTCCGATTACAAAAATTCCAACTTTCTCCAAAGCCCTAAATTCCGGAAGTCATGAATGAAGGTACCAAAAAATAATTCTGTTTTTGACAGAAATATGTACCTGATTGTTTCTGGTGTAACTCCAAAATGTTTGATCCACAGGGACTGAAAAAGTTTTCTGAGATAGCCTGACCTATTAGCTTTCCATCCTGACAGGTCTGACCTCAATTGGATGTTCCGAGAGAGAGTTATTCCAAATGTCGCAACGTGACCTGTTTTGTGAAAATACAGGAGAGCGAACTTGTACGGTGTGCCACGTGTCACTGTTTGACCGTCGGCCTCTGAAAAGGTTTTCTGAGATAGCTCGGCCTGTTATCTTTCCATCCTGACAGGTCTGACCTCAATTGGATTTTCTGAGAGAGAGTTATGCCAAGTGTCGCAACGTGACCTGTTTATGGGATAATACAGGAGAGCGCACTTGTATGGAGTGCCACGTGTCACTGGTTCAACTTCGGCCTCTGAAAACGTTTTCTGAGATAGTGAAGACTGTGTACTATCTGTCACTTTTTACGAAATTTCATTTGGAGCTTCCTATCCCAGGATATGACCTTTTTCCCAAGGTCACCTGATTTTGACTCAGATCTGGAAGAGGCAGAAACCCTATATTGTACAGATCATAAATCACAAAGTACAACGAATTAGAGGTTGTCCTTTGGACACAAGGTACCTGGAGATTTTATCTTCTTCCTGTAACAATTTCGGATCCGAAAACTTCGCCAAAATGGATTTATAGCGAAATTTCTACGATGACTGGTTTTTTGCTATGTAAAACCCTAACCTTCAAATTGTCGTAAGTAAAGCAAGTGTCTTTAGTGCCATACCTTGACTTCCTTCAGGTTAGCTCTGATACCATGTTAAAATTCAATATGCTAAGACATAAAATAGCAGCATTACATTCCATTTCACAATAATAGCATATACAGGATCACTGAAGAAACAACAAGCATAGCATAAACACAAGAGACAGAGATTTATCCTGGGAAACCCTCATGGGGTAGAAAACCCAGCAAAGCTTCCTCAATATAGATGACCAGCAATATACAAAGATTCAAACCCTGAGCATAAGCTCCTTCACCTCCATAGCAGACCTCTCCTCCACAAATGCACCTTTCTCAAGTGAGTGAGTGTGTATAATGAGGAACATACCTCCTCTATTTATACACTACACTGACATGTATTTTACACAAGTACATGTAGGCTCGTATTTAACCAATGGGTTAAATACCCCACTACAACTAACTGGGCTGACCCCTCTAGGGTGGTATAATAACCCTTTGACCCACATAACACATACAGGGCCGACCCCCAATAGGGAAGTCTAATAACCCGAGTTACCACATTCCGACGGAGGAATAAACATCTCCGGATATACAATAAGATCTTCACGGAGGAATGAAACATCTCCGGAATAATAAAGTACAAATATAATATTCTTTGAAGTTACAATATCTCAACATTTTGGTCGAAGTCGAAAAGATGCTCGATGAGTTTCGGAGCATAGTATTCGATGGAGCACCAATGGGATTTGCACCGACGAGAAGCATATCGCATCAGATCGACTTGATTCCAGTGTCGAGTTTGAAAAACAAGGCACCACATAGAATGACTACAGCAGAGGGTCAGTGTTGGGCCTAGCCCAAGTTGAGGCAAATTTTGATAATAGAAGGAGTTTGAGCTACGGAGCTGAGTGCAGCTCAACAAAAATACAATTTTGTGCAAGTGTTGGGGATGTTGCGAAGTTGCAAGCAGCAACCAAATTTTGGCAGTACTTCGAAGGGCGCTATGAAGATCAGTGCTGCAGAAAGCAGTGCTACAAAGTAACCAGTCCACATGGAGCCGACAAAGCAGAGTGTTCGATGGAGGATGGGAACGGGTATAGGTTAGGCCGTCGGCGGTCTAGTTTTGGCAAAGATGCTTCAGGGAGGCCGAGCGGTGGTTAGGTGTATGAGGCCATGTTGATGCCCCATAAAACACAGCATCAAGCAGCAAGGGATTCTCCCCGGTGAACATTCCCAATTAGATCGCTCACCGTTTGGTGTGGGAAATCCGTCCCGTTAATGGTTCTGGCTACCGTAAGATTTAAAGATTTGTAGTCTTCTTCACCAGTTGCGGCCCGATCCACCATTTTGTGATTTTATTATTTAAGATGATATGCAAGTGTTGTAAGCTAATTTAGTCTAAATGTAGAGCTGAAACAAATCTTTATCTAAAACTGAAATAAAGCAAATCTAATCTATCCTTGCAAGGAGCAAACTGTAAATATGAGCAATGCACTGAAAGAAACATCTAAAGATCATACAGATAGCCGTTAAATCTAAGGATGCAATCTAAGCAGGAGATAAAAGACATTAAAAGATAGCTTTTAATTCAAATGCAACATGTTCCATTACTCATTTAAGAGAGACATCATTGTACAGGAAAATAGAAAGATCATTCATTACACATAAATAATTCATAGCAGCAAAGAAAGATCTCACTGTACTATGTGAATGACACAAGAATAGTCCAGCAAGCATTTAGCATACAATTCCAGGCAAAAATCACCCTCTCCAAGATTTCATTAGGAAAAATCAAGTTCCTTATACATGCAAAGAAGTAATTCATGTATAAGACAGAAAATGTCTTTCACCTGCAAAAATTCCATTCTCCTTCTTCTATTCTTCTATTTATAAATTTACGAATTGCTCCCTGAGTTGACAAGTGTACCCTAAATTCTAGAAACTTCTAATTTTGTCCTTTAGGGAATAATTACAAAATCCCAGATTCGTGGGGAGTCTTCCATATAAGACAAAACAGAGTCAGCTGTCCTTTTAAAACAATTATACAATCAAGGAATTTCAGCCTTTTCTCAAATTAAAATGAATAAGCATTCTGAGGGTTCATTTATTCTGTTTGGTTTCCCTTTGCTGACTTGATGACTCATCCCCACAAAATGGCTCGCTTGTGGATGTTTGGCCATTTATAAATTGGATATGTGTGGCCCATTGACTGAGCCCTTTTAGGATAATATTGCTCCTAATAGATACTGTTGCCTTTGCTGCAATCTCATGCTTGTACAGATCTGATTTGACTTGTGCTGCCCCTGCTACTGCTTCTTGGGAAATTGCTTCCAGAAATTAGATATGCATAGCAGGTTGGACAATGAAATGTTGGAGTTCATCTTGGGTTATTACCTCTACCCTTTTAACATAGTCCAACCCTTGGTCCAACTCACCTTGCAGCACAGCCAATCGATGTTCTCGTTCTGGGAATTCATTGATAGTTTTAGGCAAAACCAAGTGGCATTTGCCATGGGATTCTCTTATTTTGGAGTAGAAAGAGTGACATTTGCAGACAGTCTTTCTGATCTCCAAGCTTAGCCTGGCACCAAAATATTTATTAAATTCAAGGACTCCTATATCCAAGTCAAATTCTTCTTTGGTGGTAGCATGCAAGTTCGAGGGGAATCCAGATTTTGCTCTTCTCCACTCAAATTGTTGTTTTAACTCTTCCACATGCTTTGCAAATTTGTCTTTGTTCTTCAAGGCTTCAATTTCAATAGCTGTCATTTTCATGATCTCTTTCACGCTGCAAATTTCTCTTGAGACCAACACCAGGAGCTGATGACCTTTTATTAGCATGTCACATGCTTGCCTATGAAATGTGAACAGATATTGCTTGTTTTCCACTACTTCTTTGAGCTATTTCAACAAATGCTCCTTTTCTTGGATTAACCCCTCGTATTGATCCTTGGGGAGATGAACTTGTTGGGCCCTGCTAGCTTCAAGCTCTTCTAATTTGGATATCCGAGCCTTTAAGTCCTTCTACTCGTCTTCAGAGATGGCCAGCTGCATCTCCAGTGAATTCTTCTCATTTTCAAGCTGTAGAGCTCCCGAAGTTATCCTTATGCTCTATTCTTGTCAGATCTCCCGATTGGGACACTGATGCTTCCTATTCATTTTGAATTAGGCCGATAAGCTTGGGGTTAGGTCTCTTTGCACCTTTCTTCTTGTAGCTCTTTCCTAATTCCGTTAAGTTCCGAGCACTATAGAAAAAATCTTCCTCCATATCCTTAATATGGGTGTACTCGAAGCTAGTTTTGACCTCAATAATATGTCTGGCAACTTCACCACAAGGGTCATGCCTCCAGAAAAAATTTGTACCAAAATGGAAGATGTCTAAATCTTGAACATAGTTGTTTCCTTCCTTAGCCTTTGGGAGGCTGTATGCCCCAATAGTGAAAGGCATTGGCAGATACATTCCTTTCTTCCTTTTAGAAATAACTCTGTTGATTCCGCTAATGCTGAAGAGTTGCCTTATGGCTTCCCCGTGAATCACAAAATCTGTAGCATATCTGGTAAGAAAAAATGGAGCTACGGATCCTCCATTCATTCGGATATAGGTAGCTTCCACACCATGATAATAATCACCAAATGCTTTGATAATGGGAATGGCGTTCTCTGACATGCAATCTGGTTCCTTTACAAAAATAAGCTAGTATAGATGCATGATGAGGTTCTCGCAAATCTGCTTGTAACAGTTTGTGTATTTACTTGCCCATGTGAGTTGATAGGCCATGAATAGAGATGTTTCCTTTGGCTTCCATGAGCAGCCCAAGTCTGGGAAGGTATGTTTGCTCAGTAATCAATCTATCAAATACGAATACATGAAGAAATCTGCCCTCTTCTGAGTCATTCCTCCCTAGGCCGTAGTTAACTGTGAGGCCAGACTATCTGAAATTATGTTAGCCCAATTAAAAATGGTGCCATTCATGGCTATATGAAAAATTATTGGCACCCATCTGATCTTAAAAATATTGCCATTAGGCATTCCGAAGAGCCGACTCGACATCGGAACAATGAGTGTATAAGGAGTCTTTAGGAGGTTGCTTTCATATTCATTGTTGTTCCTCCTTCTTATCTGTCTATCAACTATCATCATCTTCCTGGCGGTGTCCAACGGGTCCATAGGATGTTCTGCTATCCATTTATCATCTAACCAATATCTGGGTTGAGGTAATTTGTAAGTGGCTGTGATATGCTCACGAGCAAAAGATGCTAGGTTCATCCCATTTTTATCATTTATGAACCTAGTGTCAGTCCTGACGTGAGGGATAAACCAGCCAATGACTTCAGAACATGGCAACAATTCAGGATGAGTTGTTTCCTTATGGAGGTAAGACCTTCCGATGTTTGCATACACCAGAGAATATTCTATGGGGCCTTGAGAATTGTTTTGGTCCATGATGAACCTATATAGCTCACCCACTGGAATTCTGGGGCGAAGCTCCCAGGGGGCACATTAGTGGTAGCTTGCGTGTCAGTGAACATTATCTCGAGTGAAGTATCCAATATGATTTCTACATCTGAATCTGAGTTGATCTTTTGTGTGGATTTCTTCCTTGTAGACCTCCTATGCATGATAATCTTGCGGTAAGCATGGCAGTACAAATAAGGCGTATGTAGACATTCAGTCAAAGATGCAAAACCTCTTATAGATCTGCGAAAGGAAATATGATAGAGCTAGCTTAAACTAGGTAACCTTCAAACATCAGCAAAAGAACTATAAATAAATTCAGAAAAATGCCATTTTCAATATATGGAAGTTGTTTTAACAAAAGATCAACCAATTCACAAATGCAGCTACCATTTCACAGTTGAAAGTCCTAAGTATATGTATAACATAAATGGCACTATGGTTTCATTATTCTTTGAATGATAGTTCTAGAACCCATGTAACATCTTAGGGCCATGGCTATATTGATTTCATGTTTAATTAGCTTATCAGGACAAGGCTAGTTTGTTGTCAGTGCAATATCAAAGTGAAGCCACGAGTTTAGGAGGTCTAAAAACAAGGATGATGACATGGTGGCAAGGTAGCAAGAAATTTCCTAAATCAAAATACCCAGCCAAGACAAACTAACAACGTCATGACACTCACAGAAATGCGCAAATATCTAAAATTGTTTTGTGCGCCTGGGGAGACCATTGGGTTCGCGCCAGTGATGCGGGTAAATACACATGAGTGGTTTATAAGTGAAAACGAGGCCATTCATAATGTTTCCCTATAGTAGAACCATCATTTATGAACCTTATCATGTTCTAAAGGGGGAGGGGGGTGGTTGGACAAGCATCCTTTTAGTTTCATGGCCTAGGCGCGAATGTATAATCCTAGACGGGCTACCATGTATTGGCAAACTTTTCTTGGCTCAAAGGCATCGAAATAACCACCATGCTTCCCTATGCATACACATATCACAGAATCTACGTGATTCATAGCGCTAACAAAACTAATCACCCATTACATACTTAAGTCGTTTATTCACCGTATGCACATAGCTGCCATGATTCATAGCTTTCCCTCCCATGGGGTGAAAATGCATGCGGTGTTTTCAACCGAAACAAGCACTAGATAAAGATATGGACTTGGAACGGCATCTAAGTGGGATAACTGAGGCTACCAGGATTTGACCGAGGAAAAATCAGGGATGGAATGTTGTGTGGGAAGGAACTACTTAGGGTGTTGCACAAGTGATAGCAAGACGAACCTAAGACGATCCGGTGAGGATACAGCTCTCCAGACCTGGGTTCGCATAGGGCGACTTCGTATCCTCATGTTCAGAATAAGGAGAAAAATGGTTGTTCCATGCCTTAAAAGGTATATGTATATTGATAGCGAGTTACCTACCGAGTAAAACTTAACTCAAAGCCTCAGGAAATAAGAAAGGAATGGGAAGAACACCTACCTGTTAGACTTGCGGGGTTCCTGGAGGGCTGGTGGATGTTCCAAGATGGGTGATGGTTCCCACAGGCATTCAATAGTGAATGGTGAGCTTTGTTCTCAGATGGTGAATGGTGAGATCTGCTGAACTTTGTGAATGACAGAATAATTTTCAAACTCCGTTGCATGCGTTTATAATGGGGTGGCATTTATGTCATGTAAGGTGGTGGGTTGGCAAATTGAATGAGCACAAGGCTCGAGGACTTGTGAATTTAAAATGGCACATGGCCGCATTCATGACCCTACCGACTTTGAGGTTGCACATGTATCAAAATAAATCATCGCGTGCAAAGCGGCGATCGTGAGATTAACGTTTGCACTAAAGTAACACTAAGTCCAGTGCCAAAGCGACAATCACGAGTTTAAACCCTACGATGATAGCGCTATGCCAAAAATGAGCTCGGGGCTACGCATCTATGATGGTGGGCATTATAGGAATAAGTCTTGCACCTTTGGCACAAGTTCTAGTCACAAAACCTGTGCTAACAGGAATCGCGCCAACGAGCCATTAAGATATTTTCTAGTACGCGTTCATTTAAGGTTTAGTTTTGTGCCAATGGCAGTCAAAACGCACCAAGTAGCAGACTTATGATTAGTAACTGCGCTTAGGGTATGGTTATCATTTGTGCCAAGCAGAAGAAATAGAGCTTAAAACTGCGCTGAAGAGAAAAGGCGACCAAACAAAGGAGCAAGGCGGCAGATTTAGAGTTAACTTCTGTGCCAAGGTGGGAGATTTAGCATTAGCAGTTGTGCTAAGGCGCGGTGAATTTATAGTTAAAAAATGCACTGAAGAGAAAAGGTTACTTTTCCTTAGAGAAAATAACCTAGAAAAACTTTTGGAAAGCAAGTGTTTAAAAATTTGCCAAGCTACATAGCAAAATAAGCCTGAAAGACAAGGAAAACACTTATTACAAAACATGCAGAAGGAGGGGCCCCAAATATCTTCAAAATTTTGGGGAAGGATGTTGCAGCAACAACAATGGGCGAATCACTGGCGAACACAGATCTTTGAAAAACTCTCTCTCGTTCATAGGAAATTTTAAAAGTTGTTCACCTTATGTGCAACAGTTGGCTTGAGCGTTCTAATCTCGGTAAAGGAAGTAGTCACTTTATCCGTTGGTCATTGGGAAAGGGGAGCTTTGATAAAGACATCCTTAAAAATTTTGAAGGGCCAAAATATGGGGTTCATTTTAGAATATTCATCTTTCAGACGACCACTGTAATTGGACTCCACGGGATTGTAACAACATCTCGTAGACAATATTCTCTTGTTCCTCATTCCCATGCTACTTGCATCCTTTTGGATGTTCATGTATTTGACAGCTTTTGCTGTTTGAGCCTTCCATAAATAGTTTCCTTACAATTATGATCTTTGATTTTGGTTCTTCAAGACATAATGTCCTTTTGTGTGAGCGAGAGATTTTATTTGATTTATCAAGCCTCACGAACGGAGAAGAACCTAACTTGAGTTGAGTCTTTTGAACAGCTTTCTTGACTTAAACATTTTGCTTTTATCTCAACCATGCTTTGATTGAGGTGAGAATTTGTGGAAAATAGACTCTTGATTATAATCCCTTTTGGATTTAGATTTGCAGCATGGAGTCATTTTAATACCCTATGCCTTCAAGATTTGCTTCCTTTCCATGGGTCCGAATACAGCGATCATCCTGAGACACTTATAAATGTGAGAGTTGATGGAGCCTGAAGGTAGTGATAAAGATAATCATAGATCTCTTCTATTAAACAAGGGTTAATGCGACCAACAGAACAGGATCTCTTCATTCTGGAGAACGATCAACAAAAGCCAAAATGCATAGATAAACTTTCTTTTGAGGATACATTTCTAGCTTCATGAGTTGTGAGATTTCTTGAGAGATCTATCTTCACGAAAGGCCCAATTGCAGGGCTAGCGGGAAAAAACTATACAAAGAAAAGGAGAAATGGAAAACTCAAATACTCAGAAAAGAGGACAACTTGGCTGAAACAAACGGAAAACAAGAGACTAAAGTAAAAAAGTAAAAGAAAAAGAACAAAGCTTTTATTTATGTACAAAAAACCTCAATGGGACTATGCAAAGTATTATTTCAAGGAGAGGCCATTGAGGGGAAGGGTTACTTCCTCTCCCTTGAGGTCTGTTAGCTTGTAAGTGGATGGGTTGATCTTTGCAAAAATTTGGTAAGGGCCTACCCATAAGTGTTGGAATTTCCTGTGCATTCCCTTTCCTTTGTGATTATGGTCCCATTTCAGAACTAAATCTCCTACTTCAAAACTTCTTTTACCAGAATTCCTTTTATCAAACCATCTCTTGACTATATCTTGGTGTTGGTGGAATCGATTCTTAGCTTTCTGCCGGGCTTCTTCAAGTTGAAGCAGGGTGTCAATCCTAGATTGTAAAACCTGACTACCAGACCCTCGAGAGGCTTGGGACAACTGCAAGGATGGAAGCAAGATGTTGGGAGGGAGGATGGCTTCCTTGCCATAGACAAGGGTGTAAGGGGAAACCCCTAATGCATTCTTTGGAGTCACCCTATCTTCCCATAAAGTATTTGGGAGAGCTATGTGCCAGCTTCGTTGATTTTCAATCATAGTCTTCTTGAGAATTCGAATTAGGTTTTTGTTTGAAGATTCAGCTAGTCCATTTCAATTGGGGTAGTAATTGGCTGAATAATGCAATTTAATTCCCCTTTCATAAAAAAATTCATTTATTTTAAAAGACAAGAAATAAGTGGCATTATCAAATACTAGGGAAATTGGAACCCCAAACCTGGTTATGATGTTCTCTTTCAAGAAAGTGATGACTACATCTTCGTTAATCTTGTGTAGTGGGGAATCCTCTATCCATCTGGTGAAATAGTCAGTGGATGTCAGGATGTATCGATGTTGTACAGAAGAATTTGGCTTTATCTCTCCGATGACATCTATACCCCACTGTTCGAAAGGTTCTGAGATGATAACCAACCGCAAGGGCCCTGCTACCTTTGGCAATTTTCCAGCACTCCTCTAGCATACATCACTGTTCCATGCATAAGTATGGGCATCCCAAATTAAAGTGGGCCAGTAATAGGAAGCTCTCATTATTTTGTGAGTTGTTGTCTCCCCTAAATAATGTCCACCGGAAGGGCCATCGTGTAACTCTTTGACGAATTTACCGGCATCTTCTTTCTCTAGGCATCTGAGAAAAACTCCATCAAAATTTTTTCTGAAAAGTATCCTGTCAATGATCTGATAATTTGCTGACTTTAAACAGAGGGCCCTTCTTTGCTTAGAATTCCAGTGTTCTGGTAGGTACCCTTGTTGCAAGTAATGCACTAAATCCCTATACCATGATTCAGGAGCTGTGAAGATGGGACACACTTCGACCGAATTCAGCTTGGCTTCATTCCTCCAAACCTACTCCTCATCAATTGCATGTTTAGTAAGAAATTTACATAGGACTTGTCCTTTAATGATGGTGGCCAGTTTAAATTCTAAGTCATATTCCTAAAGAGGTGTGACCCAATTTCCCCTTCTTTCTCCCAACTCCTTTTGAACGAAAAGGGATCTGACAGCTGGGTGGGGAACTATAACTTTAGTTCTGTTCTTAAGAATATATGGTCTGAAATTTTTTACTACTTTGAACATGGCATACGCTTGTTTGTCTACCATAGGATAGTTCAGTTGATCACCTTGTAGACCAGTGCTCATAAACGAGATTGGGTATTCGTCCCCTAATTCCATCTTTTGCGTGAGCACAGCTGCGAGAGAATCATCTGAAGCAAAAGTATACAAGATAAAATCTTTCTCAAAATCTGGGCTTCTTAACGAAGGAGCATTAGCTATGGCTGCTTTAATATCTCTGAATGCATCTTTCTCCAATTCTGTCCATTTGAACTGTGTGCTTTGCTTGACCATTTACTACAAAGGTTTAACAGTTTGAGGAAAATCGAGGACAAATCTTCAAACAAAATTGATAGTGCCCATAAATGACTGCATGGATTTTTTGTTATGGGGCATGGGAATTTTATTGATAACTTGGACTCTCTCTTGATCTATTGAAATTCCTTTTTTTGAAATGATATGACCCAGAATTTTACCTTCAAGAACAGTAAACACACTGTTCTTGGGGTTTAAAGAAATACCGTATTTTTGGCAATGATCAAAAATATGTTTTAAATGAACAACATGGTCTTCTCTTTTCTTTAAAAAAACAGTCACATCATCTAGATAGATGATGAAACAATGGCCACCCAATCCTCGGAAGGCGATGTCCATCGCTCATTGGAACATGGCTCCTGTGTTTATTAGGCTGAATGGCATTCTTCGGTATGCGAAAGTTCCCCACTTGGTGCGGAAAGTAGTTTTAATGCGGTCTTCCTCAACTAATAATACTTGATTGTAACCAGAGAAACCATCAAGAAGGGAAAAAAGTTCTGACCCTGATACCATCTGGAGAATTTGTTCCATTGAAGGGATGGGATAGTTATCTTTATCTAGAGCTCTATTCAGATTCCTGAAGTCAACACATAATCTTATCTCTCCTGACTTCTTTCTTACGGGAACTAGGTTAGCAACCCACTCAAAATTATGGACTTTAAAGATTATCTTAGCATCAAGTAACTTCTTCAATTCCTTTTGAATCAGAGGTTCAAGAGTAGGATGCATCCTCCTCAATTGCTGCTGAAATGGCTTGACGCCTGCTTTCATTGGTATGATATATTGAATAATGCGGGTGTCATATGTTTTCAAATATTCATAAGTCCATGCAAAAACATCCTTATATTGTCGAAAGAGCTTGATGAACTTATCTCTTTCTCCCGGTGAACAACATTTACCAAGGTTAACAAATTTTGGTTCAGCTTCGGTACCCAGATTCACTAATTCGTGCTGCATTTATGAGCTATTGGTCTTGGTATTTGCTGGCATTTTGAATTTGTTCTATAGATAAAAAAGCATTTCAAGTTACCTCACCCCTTTGGGGATGAAATTTCCTTTAGCCTCATCTTTCTCTCGTAAAATAGCATCATGCTCCTTTTCATCTATCACAGTTTCTTGGAACATGTCTTCATTTGTTAGAAAACTGATGATCTGATCGTCATCATCGAAAACTCTAAAATTTGTGATATTGTTTGGGACAAAAGGCCTGAAAACCAGTTCAATTGAACATTTATTATTAGTCGGCACCAATCTGGAAGCGGAAGTTGCTAATAAATCAGCTGCAACATTTTGCAGTCTAGGGACAAATTTTATATTAAAGCATCAAAATGCGTAATTAAATCCCATACCTTAGCCTGATAACTTTTGAAATGAGGTGAAAGATAGTGAATGGTATCTCTTACCTGTCTTACAACTATTTCTGAGTCACCAAAAACTTTCAGGTATTTAACATTCAAACCGATGGCTTTCTTCAATCCATGGACTAAAGCTTCATATTCAGCAGTGTTATTAGTACACTCAAATTCTAATCTACAGGACAAGAAGTACTTGTTACTTTCACGATCCACTAGAATACAACCAACTCTGGATCCTTCCAAAGTTTTGGAACCATCAAAGTACAAAGTCCAAAAAATATTGTTTGATCTAACTAATTTAGTATCTTTATGATCTAAGTCAGTGACTAAGCTAACTATGTTACAATCAATATCATCAGTCCGAGAAAAATGAAGGAGATTGGACTGTTTATCTGATTCATGGATAATAGTTTTAGATTGATAATTACCTGGATCAATTTCTAAGAAATCATTCCCCAAGCTTGAAGATGAGAAGGTTACAGCTTCGTTCTTTCCTTCTAGTTGAGTTACATTTTGTTTCATGTGTGGTTCCCTCAAAATTTTAATTTGATTTTTCCTATTCTGATATGGTAACCATAAATGGGACCAATCAGTTGCAAAGTAACCATTTAGTTTTGTGGACCAAACCCTACTTAGGATTAAACCATAGGCTTCAGGAATATCAACTACCATTATATCAATGAACTGACATACTCTAGAATCTGTCGACAACCTAATGAGCACATCTTTCATTTCCCCAATAACTTTAACAGTAGTCCTATCTAACTGAATAATCTGAGCGGGAGATGAAATTGGTTGACCATTAATCTTCTTATAAATCGACAGTGGCATGACATTTGAAGATGTTCTAGAATCTACCAGACAATTGTGTACATTGTGATTGAATATTTCAAAAGTTAAAAGAAAAGGCAATGTTTGGGATTTGGATTTCCCGTCGATACTGGCTTCATTAATTTTAGGGTCTTCTTGAGTGTCCGTTAATGGAATGCTGGGATGGGATTGAAGAGCTTGCAACAACTTGTTTCATTGCTAGGGAAAACTACACATATCGAATATCGAAACATTTGCTTTTACCTTCTTTATATCTTCAATGATGTCATATCCCATATCACATTCTTTTACAACTTTTGTTTGATTGTTTGTCTTGCTCAATGTGACCTTTGGTTGATGGACTGTTGTGTCAATGTTTGGCTGTTTGGAAGCTGTTGGGTTAGCTTTAGGTTGAGGCAGAATGACCGTAATGTGTCTCTTAGGTATCTCTTCAGAAACTTTAGCTTTGGGCATAGTTGATCTTGGGACTGGATCTGCAATGGGACCTTTACTGCGAGTGTTAATGTTTACAGCAGAGATTGGGCTCTCCATGGAATCGTCTTCTATTGATTCAGTTAATAGTATCCAGTCCCATAATACAATAGTGGTATTTGGGGAGGGCTCCTCTACTTCAAGAGTTTGTTCCTCTAGAGGATCGTCTTGATCTAGAATTTGTGAATCCAGCATTTGGTTCATTACTAAACTCATAGAATTAATCCATTGTGGGCAGCTCTTTTTAGAATGCGGATCTTGATGAAAGGTACAAAAGTGTTCCATTCCTATTTCATTTAGATTTAAAATAGGGGAGTTGTTCATAGGTGGATGAGGTTGGTCATTGTCTTCTCTCTTCTTGTAGAATGGTTTGAAAGGATTCCTAGATGTACTAGCTGCCTTATCTTTCTCAAGATCCACAATTTTAATGGACAATTTCTGCATTATTTTAACTACGTTTTCCATGTCCGTCGATGACTCTTCTTTATTCCTAGTAAGCAGCAGGGGTTTTCTATTAGTTGTTGGCTTTGTTTCTGCATCTAAGGCATGTTTAGCAATGTTGTCTACTTCTTCTTCCACCTTCCTAGCTTCTTCAAAATTTTCTATCAGGGTGGTCGTCTTAGTTCTTTTGACAAACATTGCTATGGGGCCTTCAAGTGCTGTTGTATAATATTCAAATAAAGATTCTTCAGCAGGTTTAGTTGCTTTGCTGAAATTATTCAAGAGTGTAGTGAACCTTTGGTTGAAGTCTTGAACCTTTTATTTTTTCTCTATTCTCATGGACAATAATTCTTTCATGAGTGTAGCTACAGTTTTTTTATTTCCATACTTCTTTAAAAAACATTTTTAAAACTCTTCCCAATTGGAAATTGAGCTAACTTGAAGGGTAAAATACTAGGAAGAAACTTTCGGTTCAAATGTGTATGGGAAAAGCCTACAGACTACATCTTCATGCTGGACATTTAAAAGATTCAAAGCTAATTAAAAACCCTTAATATGATCTTCAACAGATATCCCTTTACCTGGGTCGTATTTGGGCAAAACATTCTCTAGATTTTTAGGTAGATTGTGGAATGGCCCAGCTAGATTTAATGCTCCCCATGCTCTACAAGCAGGTACAACCATGGCTCTATGTGGAGAATCAGTGGAGAATCAGTGGAGAATCATGTGGTGAATTAAGTGGAGTGTTCTTTAGAGTAAAAAGTTCTCCAAGATTTTCTAGATCTTCAAAATTTTCTGGGTTTTCAAGATCGACTTCTTTTAGAGGTTCTGTGATCTCTTCCAAAGATAAATCTACCAGCCCTTCAAAGTTCTGCACAAGAATTGAATCACAGGTTTACTGTCTTTCTCTTCCAGGGGTTCTTCTTCTAGGGAGGAAAGTTATTGCATTTAAACCACCGAGTTATTTAACATAAGCTCGTGTATGTCTCCATAAATCAGCTACTTCAACAAATGGTACATCATACAACATTTCTTGTTGTTTAGAATCAGAATTGAGATTTTGTTGATTTCCTGGGATTGTTGTTTCAAGCGGGCTTACAGTAGGATTTGCTTGATAGGAAGAGTCTCCTCTGTCAGCCATGCACTGTAGGCCCTCCTTCTAATGCCAAAAACTGTTGATGCCCCATAAAATGCAACATCAAGCAGCAATGGATTCTCCTCGGTGAACAGTCCCAATTAGATCACTCACCATTTGGTGTGGGGAATCCGTTCGGTTAACGATTCCGGCTACCGTAAGATTTAAAGATTTGTAGTCTTCTGCACCAGTTGCGGCCCGATCCACCATTTTGTGATTTTATTCTTTAAGATGATATGCAAGTGCCCTAAGCTAATTTAGTCTAAATGCAGAGCTTAAACAAATCTTTATCTAAAATTGAAATAAAGCAAATCTAATCTATCCTTGCAAGGAGGAAACTGTAAATATGAGCAATGCGCTGAAACAAACATCTAATGATCATATAGATAGCCGTTAAATCTAAGGATGCAATCTCAGTAGGAGATAAAAGATATTAAAAGATAGCTTTTAATTCAAATGCAACATGTTCCATTACTCATTTAAGAGAGACATCATTGTACAGGAAAATAGAAAGATCATTCATTACACAGAAATAATTCATAGAAGCAAAGAAAGATCTCACTGTAATATGTGAATGACACAAGAATAGTCCAGCAAGCATTCAACACATAATCCCAGGCAAAAAGCGCCCTCTCCAGGATTTCATTAGGAAAAATCGAGTTCTTTATACATGCAGAGAAGTAATTCATGTACAAGACAGAAAATGTATTTCACTTGCAAAAAGTCCATTCTCCTTCTTCTATTCTTCTATTTATAAATTTACAAATTGCTCCTTGAGCTGACAAGTGTACCCTAAATTCTAGAAACTTCTAATTGTGTCCTTTAGGGAATAATTACAAAATCCTAGATTCATGGGGAGTCTTCCATATAAGACAAAACAGAGCCAGCTGTCCTTTTAAAACAGTATACAATCAAGGAATTTCAGCCTTTTCTCAAATTAAGACGAATAAGCATTCTGAGGGTTCATTTATTTTATTTGGTTTCCCTTTGCTAACTTGTTGACTCATCCCCACCAACTGGCTCGCTTATGGATGTTTTTCCATTCATACTTTAGATATGTGTGGCCCATTGACTGAAGTCTTTCAGGATAATTTTTCTCCTAACAGATACTATTGCCTTTGCTGCAATCTCATGCTTGGGGAGATCTGATTTGACTTGTGCTGCCCCTGCTGCTGCTTCTTGGGCAATTGCTTCTAGAAAGTAGATAAGCACAGTGGGTTGGCCAATTAACTGTTGGAGTTCATCTTGGGTTATTACCTCTACCCTTTTAACATAGTCCAACCCTTGGTCCAACTCACCTTGCAACTCAGCCAATCGATGTTCTCGTTTTTGGAATTCATTGATAGTTTCAGGAAAAACCAAGTGGCTTTTGCCATGGGATTCTCTTATTTTGGAGTACAAAGAGTGACATTTACGAATAGTCTTTCTAATCTCCAAGCTTAGCCTGACGCCACAATCATTACTAAATTCAAGGACCCCTACATCCAAGTCAAATTCTTCTTCGGTGGTAGCATGCAAGATCGAGGGGAATCCAGATTTTCCTCTTCTCCACTCAAATTGTTGTTTTAAGTTTTCCACATGCTTTGCAAATTTGTCTCTATTCTTCAAGGCTCCAATTTCAATAGCTGTCATTTTCATGATCATTTCTTTCATGCTGAAAATTTCTCCTAAGACCAACACCAGCAGCTGATGGCCTTTTGTTAGAATGTCACATGCTTGCTTGTGAAATGTGAACAGATATTGCTTGTTTTCCACTGCTTCTTTGAGTTGTTTCAACAACTGCTCCTTTTCATTGATTAACCCCTCATATTGATCCTTGGGGAGATGTATTTTTGGGCCCTACTGGCTTCGAGCTCTTCTAATTTGGATATCTGATCCTTTAAGTCCTTCTGCTCTTCTTCGGAGATGGCCAGCTGCATCTCCAGTGAATTCTTCTCATTTTCAAGATGTAGAGCTCCCAAAGTTATCCTTATCTTTTATTCTTGTCGAATATCCTAATTGGGACACTGATGCTTCCTATTCCTTTTGAATTAGGCCGATAGGCCTAGGGTTAGGGCTCTTTGCACGTTTCTTCTTGTAGCACTTGCCTAATTCTGTTAAGTTCTGAGCACTACGGAAAAACTCTTCCTCCATATCCTTAAGATGGGTGTACTCGAAGCTAGTTTTGACCTCAATGATATGTCTGGCAACTTCACCACAAGGGTCATGCCTCCTGAAAAACTTTGTATCGAAATGGAAGATGTCTAAATCTTGAACATAGTTGTCTCCTTCCTTGGCCTTCGTGAGGCTGTATGCACCAATAGTGAAAGGCATTGGTGAATACATTCCTTTCTTCATTTCAGTGAGAACTCTGCTGATTCCGCAAATGCTAAAGAGTTGCCTTATGGCTTCCTTGTGAATCACAAAATCTGTAGCACATCTGGGAAGCAAAAATGGAGCTACGGATCCTCCATTCATTCGGATATAGGTACCTTCCACACCGTGATAATAATCACCAAATGCTTCGATAATGGGCATGGCGTTCTCTGACATGCAATCCGGTTCCTTTACAAAAATAAGCCGGTAGAGAGGCATGATGAGATTCTCGCAAATCTGCTTGTAATAGTTTGTGTATTTAATTTCCCATGTGAATTGATAGGCCATCAATAGAGATGTTTCCTTTGTCTTCCATGAGCAGCCCAAGTCTAGGAAGGTATGTTTGCTCAGTAAGCAATCTATCAAATACGAAGACATGAATAAATCTTCCTTCTTCTGAGTCATTCCTCCCTGGGTCGTAGTTAACTGTGATGCCAGACTATCTGAAATTATGTTGGCCCAATTAAAAATGGTGCCATTCATGCCTATATGAAAAATTACTGGCACCCATCCGATCTTAAAAATATTGCCATTGGGCATGCTGAAGAGCCAACTCAACATCATTTCGATGAGTCTATAAGGAGTCTTCAGGAGGTTGCTTTCATATTCATTGTTGTTCCTCCTTATCTGTCTATCAACTATCATCATCTTCCTGGCGGTGTCCAGCGGGTCCATAGGATGTTCTGCTATCCATTTATCATCTAACCAAGCTCTGGGTTGAGGTAATCTGTAAGTGGCTGTGATATGCTTAGGAACAAAAGATGTTAGGTTCATCCCATTTTTATCATTTATGAACCTAGTGTCAGTCTTGACGTGAGGGATCAACCAGCCAATGACTTCAGAACATGGGAACAATTTAGGATGAGTTGTTTCCTTATGGAGGTGAGAACTTCGGATGTTTGCATACACCAGAGAATCTTCTATGGGGGTTTGAGGATTGCTTTGGTCCATGATGAACCTATATAGCTCACCCCACTGGAATTTCAGGGTGGAGCTCCCAAGGGGCACATTGGTGGTAGCTTGCGTGTCAGTGAACATTGTCTCGAGTGAAGTATCCAACAGAATTTCTACGTCTGAATCTGAGTTGATCTTTTGCACGACTTTCTTCCTTGCAGACCTCCTATGCATGATAATCTTGCGGTAAGCATGGAAGTACAAATAAGGCATATGTAGACATTCAGTCAAAGATGAAAAACCTCTTATAGATATGCAAAAGGAAATATGATAGAGTTGGCTTAAACTAGGTAACCTTCAAACACCAGCAAAATAGTGATAAAGAAATTCAGAAAAATGTCAGCTTTCATAATATGAAAGCTGTTTTAACAAAATATCAACCAATTAACAAATGCAGCTACCGTTTCATAGTTGAAAGTCTTGAGTATATATATAACATAAATGGCACTATGGTTTCATTATTCTTTGAATGATAGTTCTAGAACCTGTGTAACATCTTAGGACCATGGCTGTCTTTATTTCATGTGTAATTAGCTTATCAGGACAAGGCTAGTTTGTTGTCAGTGCAATATCAAAGTGAACCCAAGAGTTTAGGAGGTCTAAAAACAAGGATGACGACATGGTGGCAAGGTAGCGAGAAATTTCCTAAATCAAAATACCCTGCCAAGACAGACTAACAGCGTCATGACACTCACAGAAATGCGCAAATATCTAAAAAAAATTTGTGCACCCAGGGAGACCATTGGGTTCGCGCAGGTAATGCGGGTAAATACACATGAGTGGTTTATAAGTGAAAACGAGGCCATTCATAATGTTTCCCTATAGTAGAACCATCATTTATGACCCTTATCATGTTGTAAAGGGAGAGGGGGGTGGTTGGCCGAGCATCCTTTAAGTTTCATGGCCTGGGCACGAATGTATAATCCTCGACGGGCTAGCAAGTATTGGCAAACTTTTCTTGGCTCAAAGGCATCGACATAACCACCATGCTTCCCTATGCATACACCTGTCATAGAATCTATGCGATTCATAGTGCTAACAAAACTAATCACCCATTACATACTTAAGCCGTTTATTCACTGTATGCACGTAGCTGCCATGATTCATAGCATTCCCTCCCATGGGGTGAAAATTCATGCGGTGTTTTCAACCGAAACAAGCACTGGCTAAAGATTTGGACTTGGAATGACATCTAAGTGGGATAACTGAGGCTACCGGGATTTGACCGAGGAAAACTCAGGGATGGAACGCTGCTTTAGAAGGACCTACTTAGGGTGTTGTGCAAGTGATAGCAAGATGAACTTGAGATGAGTCGATGAGGATAGGGCTCTCTAGACCCGGGTTCGCATAGGGCGTCTTCATATCCTCATTTTCAGAATAAGGAGAAAAATGGTTGTTCCATGCCTTCAAAGGTATATTTATAGTGATAGCGCATTACCTACTGGGTAAAACTTATCTCAAAGCCTCGGGAAATAAGAAAGGAATGGGAAGAACACCTACCTGTAAGACTTTCGGGGTCCCTGGAGGGCTGGCAGACGTTCCAAGACAGGTGATGGCTCCCACAGGCGTTCAGTAGTGAATGGAGAGCTTTGTTCTTGGATGGTGAATGGTGAGCGTTGCTGAACTTGGCGAATGACAGAAAAAATTTCAAACTCTGTTGCATGCGTTTATAATGCGGTGGCATTTATGTCACGTAAGGTGGCGGGTTGGTGAATTGAATGAGCACGAGGCTCGAGGACTTGTGAATTTAAAATAGCACATGTCCGCATTCATGACCCTACCGACTCCGACGTTGGAACTGTATCAAAATAAATCATCGCATGCAAAGCGGCGATCGCGAGATTAAGGTTTGCGCTAAATTCTCAAGTAGTGAGCGTAACACTAAGTCCGGCACCAAAGTGGCAATCGCGAGGTTAAATTTTGCGATGATAGCATTGTGCCAAAAATGAGCTCGGGGCTACGCGGCTGTGATGGCGGGCGTTATAGGGATAAGTCTTGCGCCTTTGGCGCAAGGTCTAGTCACAAAACCTGCGCTAACAGGAATCGTGCCAACGAGCCGTTAAGAGATTTTCTAGTATGCATTCATTTAAGGATTAGTTTTGCACCAACGGCGGTTAAACTACGCCAAGCGGCGGACTTATGATTAGTAACTACGCCTAGGGTATGGTTGTCATTTGCACCAAGTGGAAGAAATATGGCTTAAAATTGTGCTTAAGAGAAAAGGCGACCAAACAAAGGAGCAAGGCTGTAGATTTAGAGTTAACTTTTGCGCCAAGGCGGGAGATTTAGCATTAGTAGTTGCGCTAAGGCGCGGCCGATTTATAGTTAAAAAATGCGCTGAAGAGAAAAGGTGACTTTTCCTTAGAGAAAATAACCTAGAAAAATTTTTGGAAAGCAAGTGTTTGAAAATTTTCCAAACTACAGAGAAAAATAAGCCTGAAAGACAAGGAAAACACTTGTTACAAAACGTGCAGAAGGAGGGGCCCCAAATATCTTCAAAATTTTGGGGAAGGATACTGCAGAAACAACAGGCCATTATAGGAAGAATGGTTTGATGAAAGCGACTGGGAGCTGAGCCAGTTGTACGAGGCCATTACAGGAAGAGCGGCTCGAGGAAAGTGACTTGTTGGCGTGTGCGCAACAGGAAGGCCTATAGCGACAATATGAAGGCTTGGAGGATCGCCATGATGGAGCACTCGCTACCAAAGGCCAGCCGCTAGGTTTAGAGAAACCGTAGCATTTTTGGAATCCCTAAGGGTTTCAGCCTTTAGCATTGTAAATACATGACCTATGGGAATGATCTATTTAAGGAGGCAATTTTGTATGGGAAAGGGTTGGTTTTTGGTTGTTATTGTTGTTAGAAGTTTAGTATTGAGCATTGTAAAATATTTATGAGTAAAGATATTGTAAAGGCTCTGGAGCTGAGTGCGTAGAGACCTATCTCAGAGAGAAGAAAGTTTGCAGCTGAACGTGCAGATTAAGAACTGTTGTACCCTTCCCAAAAGATATATATAACAACAGTTCTTATGGACGTAGCTTCCCACCCATGGGAGTGAACCACGTTAAATATTATGCTGTGTGATTGTGTTGTGTATTGTGCATTTATCTGCTTCCTATGAATGAATGTCTGAATTTTCCCTTGCATATTGTTATGATAAGACTTTTATATGTATTTTCCATCAGGAGAATATGGAAATAATATGTTAAGTTCTACATGAATAGATGAATGGTGAATGTTTGGCCTCTTCGTATAAGATAGTAATGAATTAGTTATTTGGCTAAGCGTTAGATATTGTTTAAGCACTTTTACATTACGTAGTAGTAAGAATGCATGGTAGTTGGACCGTCTCTGCAGCATATGGTTGAGCAGTGAATATCCCGAGCGAATGGATGAAGTATTGAATGTTAATAATTTAAGTACTCTAGTTAACCACAGGTATTTCAAGTCTTAGCGTGAGCTGCATCGGCCACAGTCATAAAGAAATTTCGTGGAAGTAGAATTCAGAGGTGCGGACCGTGGTGTCTTCTATCGCCGTGCAGTCTTGACCCGTAGCACACGTCCCGTGTCATGCTGTATAGTATATCAGACTAAAAAACTCATCACCTACTGTGGAAACCCGATTCCGCACTACCCTATAGATACACCTTGGGTGAGACCTCAACCTGCCTGCAGGTTGTTTCCGAAAGGGCCTGTGCGAAGGGGTTTGGTTGGTCAAGGGGAAACTGCGAAGAACCTGGGTCTTTATTGGAAACCCTCTAGGTCAGCATATGATAAGCCAACAAATGGTTCCATTGCCGTGCTAGAATCTGTGATGAGTTGCAGTCATGAGGTGTGACGAGGAATATCAATTCCTGGAAGGCTCTGACAATTGGTATCCTGAAAAGACAAAGATCCAAGCTTGGTGTGACAAGACCGTAAGAAAATTTTCAAGGCAAGAGAACAGACACCCACATTTATCTGACGAGCAGTGGTTGAATAGATACCTGTGGAAATACATTCACGATATTTTTTGGGCATCATTTCCAGATGAGCTACACGAGTGGATCTCGCGGCTCGTAGAGAAGAAAACCTGTTTTCAAGAAGGAGTTCCTACAGATTGGACTCCAGAGCTCATAACACAGCTCAAAGCAATGGACAGCCTATTGACGCATGCAGTTGACTTCCAGGTTGATCACATACTAGAAGGCTTCGTAAAAGAATTTGCTATAGACACACTCTAATCCTACATCCAAGCATAAGCATACTTTTTCGATTGATTCCAAGGTAAGTACCTGAACAATCTCAGTCTATACATTAAGATGTTGCTAGCTGAGAAAGGTGTTTTAAGAATGCAGTAATATTTTCAAGTCTGTCATGGTAAACAGTATATATAGTGATTCTGACAAAGAGACCCATAATCTTAGAAGCAGAAAGAGATATAAATTTCATAAGAATCTTGGAGGCACTGGACTCCACATAGATACTGAGATTCCTTGTGAACTTAACAATGAGTTCATGCCACCACTCACCCCTCAGAATCCGCCGGTTGTAGAGATAGTGCCTCCCTTATCTCAGAGCCCCACCTATTACACAGCCCACCCCTCAGGATACTCAGCCGATTACGTCCACTCTGATACTTCCATTTACTTTCACTGTGCAAATCCCATCACAACAGCTGCGCACAAATTTGGGTGCCCCTACTATTAGGACAATGGAAAACACAGATATGAAGCTACCGATATTTAAAGGAACTGGTCTAGAAGACCCTGACCAACATTGGTTTCTTTGCGAAGCCGTATGGAGCGTAAGACAAATCCACGATGATGTTGTGAGGAGAGCACAGATCATTACCACCCTTAGAAATAGAGCTTTACATTGGTTTATGAAGTACTCTTAGACAAAGCCGAGAACCCTCACAGAAATTAAAGCTACGCTTGTGGCAGAGTTTAAGAAACCCAAATCTGAATCTCAGTGAATAACCGAGTTGAAAGAAATAAAGCAGAGACTGACTGAAACGGTCTGGGAGTTTGAGCAGAAGTTCAAGACCTTATTGGACCAAGTGAGCTTTGTTATAGCTCCAGAACAACACAAGGAATGGTTCATTGCTACGTTGTTGCCCCACATTGGATTACCATTGATCCAGCAGAAGGTTGCATCGTAGGTAGATGCCTTGGAGATCGCAATGCAACTAGAGGCTTCACCGATTGGTGAGACTAGTTCTGGGATGTTTCAAATCCAGAACCAGCTGACCACCCTGACACTAGAACTGTAAAGCATGAAGAAAGGCAAAGAACAAAGGTATGAACCTAGGCATGAGGTCTAGTGTACATGTTGTAAAGGAGAAGGCCATGACCGCGAACATTTCCCTTTATTCTGCGACTATCTTAATAGTGGTGCACCTAGCTCGATAAATCAGAATCAGGCCCCATGGTTTGAAATTTGTAGAACTGTAGGGCACAGACCTGAAGACTGCTATCTCATACAGAAATATGTGAAAAAACCCAAAAATTTATATTGCACTTTCTATAAATCAATTGGACATGATGAATCCAACTGCTGGGCATATGAGCTAATGAACGAAAGAAAATAAGATATGGACACAATGAGAGGCACTAGCTTGTACCGCATACAAGAAGAAAACTAGCCCAAACAAGAAAATGTGCAATATTATCAAGGAAGATACAGAGGTCGTGGTGGTGGATACTACGGCAGAGGAAGAAATGATGGCCCGACATAGGGAAGAGGCCGCGGCCCGATCATTTGTTATAATTGTGGCTAGCCAGGTCACGTATCTAGAGATTGTGTTAAACCATGCACTACATGCAACTACTGTAAATGATTTGAGCATGTTATTGAAGATTGCCCAGTGCTAGAGGTGGAAATGAAAAAAAGAAGACGAACGGAGGCACCAAATCCAAACATCCAGTGGATTGCAGGAGAGAATAGACCAGTAGACCCGAGCATCAACGTGGTCACACATAGTGGCACTGAGACAGGCCACAATAGGGGAGCAGAAGCTTCAACATTAGGGGAGGCTCACATAAAGCAGACCCCACTTGAGACTGTATGGATAAGAAAAGCTCCGAGAAAAATACCTACTCTCAACCTACGAAAGAACAAGGAGGTCTTTATCGACGTGGGGGATACCTTAACAGAATTGGCAACTAAGTCAGTGAGGATCCCGTTGCGGAGTGAAAAACCACATACATGCCAGTTGCTTATGACAAAAGAAGTACCGCAATGGATGTCGGCACTTTCGTTACGTAGTTCCTGCAAAGCTGCATGAAGCTACTAAAAAGTGAAAATGCCATAGCAAAGCTACAGAAGCTCATAAACCAATATGAACCACAAATGGGAACAAAAACTTCTGATAGCACCGTACATCACATACGGAAGCATAAAAGAACAGGCCGAGAAATGAGGCTTATTGCGCAGATAGGAGATTTTGAATGGATGAAGTCATCCTTGATCTGGGATCTGAAGTGAATGTCTTGACTAAGCAAACATGATAGCAGATGGGTCGACCAAAGTTGTTATGGTCACCTATCCAATTGAGAATGGCTAACCAAGAGAAAGTCATACCTTTTGGCCAGTTAGCTGATGTGGTGGTTGACATTGATGGAGTCGAGAGTCATGCAGACTTTGAAGTTATCGAGATTGTGGACGATAGTCAGCCTTTTCTTGCACTGTTAGGAATTGACTGGGCAATGGATAACCTGGCTATCATAAACCTAAAAGCAAAGAAGAAGATATTTGAAGGAAAGCATCTTAGGGTCATCACACCATTGGATCCTAAATATGGGGACAGATACAGTGAGCCGATTCAGGAGGAATCCAAGGCTCAAGACTTGGACAGATTATACAAGATCACCGTGAACCAGGAAGATTACATTAATCCAACTATGGATGGTACACTCAGCTAGAGATGTGACAGCTCTTGTGTCTCTAACTCAGAGACAACACTGGAAAATTGGCAAAGCCGCATGCATGAAGTATCAGTGAGAAGGTGCGTGCAGGTTATGAAATCACTGTGCTGTATCAGAAAGGAGGTAAGTCCTATTCCCGTGTATGATGGTTCTGCTAATGTTTACACTTTCATCCAAGAATATACTGTAGCTATTTCAGATGAGCATAGATTACCAGCATTGAATATGGCACTGCGTGACACACCATCCAGATGGTGGGCTACACACAAGCAGACATTGACTACTTGGGACCAATGCAGGATTAAGATGCAGATTCAGTTTGCTAAAAGGGTTACTTTACCTTTTGAAAAGTTTAATGGACAGACAGACCCTGTCCAGCATATTGAAGTCTGTTCATAGGCATGGGTGGAAAGGCCACGAACAGAATGGGTGCATCTATTTTTACATACACTGGACGATGACATTCCAAAGAAATTGGTACCTAGACCTGGAGTTGCGCAGGGAAACCACTAATTGGGATATGTTGACTACGAATTTCCAGAAGGACTTTAGATTTGATGACGACAACCCACTCATCCATGACGCGTTGCAGATAATTAAGGAACGTATATTTAGGGAAGACTGTCCTCACGAAAATATAATGTGGGAAGGATTCTTTGGGGCAGATGGCATTCCCGTGAACCTACAATCAGAAGGGAAGGAACACGGAAAACATCCCATCGAGTGTTATAACCTAGCTGAACTACCCGATGATAGATAGGAAGATGATGAGGATGATCCATGCAACATAAACATACCAGAATCAGAGGGTGTGCACAACGTAGAGGGACCTCTGTTGGAAATCCCAGACATGAGTGTACTAGTAAAGACGTAGAAGGTGAACATTAGCACAAGCGAAAAGCCAAAGTTTGCATCAATTGGAGACTATTGGGATGATCAGACTGTTGTACAGATCGCAGACAGCTTACATGAGTATGAGGAGTTGTTCCTAATGAAATTCATAGAAATGAAAGGCATTCTGGGAGACCTAGGGGTCATGAAAATACCTTTGAAGCTAGGCGCCAAGCCCGTGAAGCAAAGGCCATACAGACTAAACCCGCGGTACAAAGAAAGAGTCCGCGCAGAGCTAGACAAGATGCTCGAAGCAGGAATCATTGAACCTATTAAAGAATATGAGTGGATTGTCCCCATGGTCATTTGAGACAAGAAAATGCAAGGTGAGATCAGGATTTGTGTGGATCTCAGAAAACTGAATGATGCTTCTATGCACGACCCATTCCCTACTCCTTTCACGGATGAAGTACTTGATAATGTTGGATGGAATGAGGCCTAGTCTTTTACTGATGGTTTCTCCGGGTATCATCAGATCAGGATTGATCCCGTAGATAGGCATAAGATGACTTTTGCTACATAATGGGGGTCGTTCCAATACACAGTAATGCCTTTCAGTCTGAAGAACGCACCTGCCATCTTTTCTAGGGTTGTCGTCGCAGCCTTTAAAGATTTTATGCACAAGTTTCTGGAAGCCCATTTTGATGACTGGACTATGTTTGGACTATTGAAGAACCACTGCACGAATATCATAATGATGCTTGAGAAGTGTAGACAGCATGAGATCTCCTTAAATCTGAAGAACAATATTTTTTTGTGTTCCCTACGGGATTCTACTTGGCCACATTGTCTGTAAGCAAGGATTGATGGTGGATCCTGTGAAGATTGCAATTATTGTAAATTTACCAACACCAAATTTAGTCAAGATGTTGCGCTCTACCTTAGGCCATACTGGATATTACAGAAAATTCATAAAGGGTTACGCGCAGATAACTGCAGCAATGGAGAAGTTGCTAAAGAAAGATGAGTCATTCATTTGGAACGCAGAGTGCGAGCAGGGTTTTGATACACTAAAAGAGAAGATGGTTACTGCATCGATCCTAGTCTTCCCAGATTGGGCGAAGCCATTCCATGTACATGCTGATGCATCATGCATTGCCCTGGGAGTCGTATTAGCTCAGCCACGACAAGGAGGTATTGACCATCCCATCACATTTTCAAGCAGGAAGCTCTCAACATCGGAAAAAAAATTACACTACTACTGAGAGGGAAGGCCTTGCGATGGTATATGCGCTGCAGAAATTCAGACACTACTTGCTTGGTGCACATTTCCTCATGTTTATTGACCATTCCGATTTGAAATACGTGGTCAATAATCCAGTGTTAGGGGGGCGCATATGCAAGCGGTTGTTGCTATTCCAGGAATATGATTTTGAGATTGTTGTTAAGCCAGGCAGGCTGAACTTGGGACCTGATCACCTCTCTAGGATTGAGTTAGGAGAAGAGCCAACAAACATTGAAGACAGTTTTCCTGATGCATAGTTATTTTCTATACAAGTTGCTGATGATTATTATCAGGATATTATTGATTTCTTAACAACAAGATTGGCACCTCAAGACTTTTTCATCTAGCAGAAGAAGCAACTGGTAGTGTGCGCTACAAACTTCACTATTATTGTAGGGCAATTATACAAACTCAGACCAGATGAAGTTCTGCATAGATGTGTACTAGACCATGAGAAACCAATCATCTTAGCAGATGCGCATTCAGGGATTGCAGGAGGCCACTATGCAGGAAGGGCTGGCACACAGAAGATACTACGCGTAGGGCTATGGTGGCCTACGATCCATAAAGACTCCAAAGAATACTGTCGAAACTGTGATGTCTGTCAGAGGACAAGAAAACCTTTGCATAGAGATGAAATGTCATTGAATCCACAGTTGACCTTACAAGCATTCGAAAAGTGGGCCATTGATTTCGTGGGTCCCATAAACCCACCAGGAAAAAGAACTAGTGCGAGGTACATCATTACTGCTACTGATTACCTCACTAGATGGGCAGAAGCAAAACCAGTAAAGCACTACAGCACCAGTACTGCTGCACAGTTCATCTTTGAAGAAATACTTTCACGATTTGGATGCCCAAAGATTTTGATGAGTGATCAAGGTACTCACTTTTTGAATAGAACTATTGAAGCTCTCACAGAGGAATTCCATATTCATCATCAGTGCAGTACCCCATATCATCCATAGGAGAATGGCATTGTTGAGGCTTTCAATAAAATACTAGAGAACGGGATCACTAAGATCTGCAATGTGAATAGATATGAGTGGCATCTGTGCATCTCATCTGTGTTATGGGAATACAAGACCACTTGCAAGAAACTGACGAGATAGACCCTTTTCGGTTGGCTTGTGGATAGGAGGCTATAATGCCAATGGAGTCTATTGTCCCCAGCTTGAGAATCGCTGCATTTACAAGGATGGCAGATCGCGCAGTGCTAGAAGAAAGATTGCTACACTTGGTTGGATTGGAGGAAGATTGCTTCATCACCGGCTTTCACCAACAAGTGCAAAAGGACCGCGAGAAAGCATGGCAAGATTGCCATATAAAGAACAAGACCTTTCAGGTAGGTGATCTAGTCCTCTTGTATGATAGCAAATTCATGAAGTTTCCTAGTAAATTTAAGATGCATTGGCTTGGTCCATATACTGTGATACATGTTACTAACACTGGTGCATTCCAGTTAGCCACCTTAGCTGGCGATACTTTACCAAGTTTGATAAATGGGAGCAGATTAAAGCTTTACCACGATAGTCCTGCTTCGCAGAATCCTTAATGATAAGCAGAGGGAGAAATTTCTAAGTGTCAAGTATATTTGAAATTAGACACTGGAAATGAAAAGGAGTCTGTACATGTATGATAAGTAGGACAATGTATGTCCCGTGCAGCACTGCTGAAGCTATAAAAAAAAAGAAGAAAAAAGAAAATAAAAAGGCAGTCGCACAGCTAAAACATCGACACTGTGAAGTAACTACATAGGATCAGGGATGGTCTGCTGTGCAGCTCGATGCAGCTCTCACAAAAATAGTCGTTATAGTGGCTATGAGAAAAATAGTCATTATATGACCGTTGCCAACAACAGCTTGAGCATTTAACACAAAGATAGCCGTTCTGAACACGGTGAAGGAGAAAGGGATTGAAGGATCTGTTCAATTTTGCCAATAGACACCACATTTAATGCTCATCTAGCCATTGGAAGGCGTGGGAGGACTCACCCACGCCTATAAGTAATTCCACATAAGGACTCGCGGGCGTTACCAAACACTTAGAATTTTTATGCACTCACTCCTGTGTTAGCAATTGTTAGTAACATATCTGAGACAATTGCCTACTCTCGCCCCTGAATGTCTAAGTGGTCGTACAGAGAAGAAGAGCTTACAATCCAAGAAGCGATCAGAGTCTTTCAGCACAAAGGGATTGAAGAGTTAATGAAAAACCCTGCCAAGAAGGTTACATTGGAACCAGGTCAAGCATCTCGAAGGTCACCTAGACAAAACCCAGTCATGTAGGATAAGTGGAAAGATACAATCGAGCCACGAACAAAGAACACCAGGCTAGGTTCGACGGTGCAACAGTCACTGATATTCCAGAAAGAGATACCTTTAAAGCTTACACTAGAGTACATATCACCACGGGCCCTGGATTCCCTAGTCTATAAACTGGTCAAGAATGCCCTCTATGAAATCCCCTTGTCGCCAATCTTGAAGCACGTAGACGTTGCCCAAAACTTGCTAGGCAAGATACCAGAATGCAAGTGGGAAGACTACTACCTCCTTGGAGTGCAGAAGGAAGAACCCCATGATCCCATGTTCCCACACTTCCAACCAAACCAGTACATGTGCTGGAAGAAAGATGAGAAAGGAAACCTTAACCTAGTCCCCGAGAGCTGGTTGACGCCGGTAGTCTAGTCAGGACTGCTGAACCTGCTGAGATTACCCCCTTTTTATCATTCAATAGAATTCAATGTTTTGGTTCGCACTTTGATGGCGTGAATCCATCAGGGATACTTATGGCTAGACAAAAATGTTGATTTGACCATCGACTTAATCCACTGTATCACAGGACTAAGAAGGCATGGCAAGGACCCCAAGCAATTCTTTTAAGGGAAGAGTAAGGAAAAAGAAGCTGTCGCGAAGATGAACAAAAGCCATGCATTGGTGAAAGGAAAAAGAGATTTTTCGACAGAAGAAATCGAAGATAAAGCGAAAAAGTTTGTTACACAGTTGCTGGCCGAAAAAATCCTAAGAACGGCCAGGCCTCCGGAGGTGCCTGCTAGTGCAGTACTACTCAGTGTCGTGGTGGTTGAAGGAACCGAGTTCAATTGGCGTCAGTACCTTCTCAATGAGTTCTTGGATGAACTCAGTGATACCCAGGAGAATGGAGGTCAATTCCACTTCACATGGTTGATTATCCTGATCACCTTTGTCGGATGGAAGGAGCAGAAGGACTATGTCGACATAATTGCAGACACCAATGATCCCAGAGGAGTTTGATATGGCAACCTTTGGGCAAATTTGAACATGGAGAGGTAACACGCGACAGCTGAAGTCTTCTACCAGTATTACACCCAACTGCGCGAGGCAATCACCCATACATCACGCATTACAAAGCAGGTAACGTCAAAATACATTTGCGTTATAGATTTTCAGGCGGACATACGTTGTATTTTTATTTCACCCAAAGCAAAGATGAAGAAGCCAGAATGTTATGCGGGTAATTACCATATGTACAAGGAAGACATCGACATCGTCATGAGGGACTGACCAGCACAGTTCTGTGTCGAGGTCATGGATGTTCCGATCGATTTAGAAGAAGATGAACCAATTCCGCGGCCATGCCCAATCACTGAGGAAAAAGGAAAAAGGAAGGAACCTGAAATCCCAACAAAGCCAAAGGTGTGGAATAAGATGAAAGCAACCAAGAGTCAGTCCAAAATAGTGCTTAATGAGGAATATTTCGACATGATTGCCGAAAAAGTCATAGAACAGATGGAAGAGATGATTATAGGCAAAGAAAAAGAGGACAAGGCCATACAGTATGACCTACAAAAGAATTGGCTTGCATTGTAAGGGCTCATGCAGAAGATGGACGATGTCCACAAAAGGCTACCTTTTTCGCATGACACGGAATCGAAAGGGAGGTCGGGAGAAACCTTGCAGTAGACACCACCGCAGCTAGCCATGACGCTGCCAGCAAAGACTTGGCTCGTTCATTTGGACCCAATGAGCATAACGCTGCCAATGTCAGAACAAGTGAGTCTGGATACAAAGGGTGTCGAGCAGGTAGAGCTCGACCTAGCAAAGATTCCGTTACCTAGCTTGCACTTTTTGCACCTGCAGGTTGTAGATGAAATGCATGAAAGGACCATTGATTCGATCAAGTACCAAGCTCAGCTGCAAGCCGCAAATAGGAAGCTCGAGGAGTCTAGCTCACGCATAGATATGTAACTGCATGATGAACAGGACCATCGGCTGCGATTGGAGGCCACTATTACAGCTGTCACAGATGACATTGAAGATTTGGAACCCCAGAGCGATCCTGCAGACACCATTCTAAGAATGGGAGATATGGTGAAATGTCTTAAGATAGAAATACAGGACAAGGAGATTCTTTATGAGGCTGATATTAACGCCTTGAAGGCACAAATCAATCCAGAGATACCTTTAATTAAGCAGCAGTTAAGGGAGCAAGCAATAAAGGCCATAGCGCAAAATAATGCAATGGACATGGCTAAGTGCCAAGATTTAGTGACTATAGCTTCGAAGGCATTCACTGCCCTCCAAGAGGATCTGGGGCTATTGCAAGTAAATACCGCAATCAAATAAAAGTAGGCCGCACTGGAGAAGCTGGATATAGAAGTCAAGGCCCTACCAGCCAGAGACAGGCTTCCAAAATATAGGGAAATAACCA
Source organism: Larix kaempferi (assembly GCA_027924585.1). Classification (NCBI taxonomy): domain Eukaryota; kingdom Viridiplantae; phylum Streptophyta; class Pinopsida; order Pinales; family Pinaceae; genus Larix; species Larix kaempferi. The sequence goes on along the minus strand of BSBM01000816.1, from coordinate 3,848,803 downwards.
ACTTGAAAAAGGACATACAAGAATTAAGGGAGAAAGAGACTACGATGGATGATCAGTCCCAACCACTACTGCAGGATGCCATTGCAATATCGCAACAGATTGAAGACAAACTCGAGGAGCAGCATGAGAACTAGGAGCAAGTGGAAGGATAGATCGGAGAAGACATAACTACAGAGATGCTCGACACAGTTAGGCAAGTCGAGTAGGACACAAAGAAAGCAGTAGAGTAGTTGGTCAGCACATTCAATGAGTTCGCGGCGAAGCTAGGTCCGCCAGTCGCAGAGCAGATCAAGAAGGCCAAAGCTGAAGGTGGCTCGAGGACGAGCCACATGTAAGTGTTAGGGGAATTTTGGTCCGGGCCCAAGTTGAGGCAAATTTTGATAATAGAAGGAGTTTGAGCTACGAAGTTGAGCACAGCTCAACAAAAATACAATTTTGTGCAAGTGTTGGGGATGCTGCGAAGTTGCACGTAGCAACCAAATTTTGGCAGTACTTCGAAGGGTGCTCCGAAGATGAGTGCTATGAGGAAGTAGTGCTATGAAGTAACCAGTCCATGTGGAGCCAAAAAAGTAGAGTGCTGGATGGAGGATGGGAATAGGTACCGGTTAGACCATCGGCGGTCTAGTTTTGTCAAAGATGCTTTAGGGAGGCCGAGCGGCGGCAAGGTGTATGAGGCCGTTAGAGGAAGAACGGTTTGATGAAAGCGACTGGGAGCTGAGCCAGCTGTACGATGCTGTTATAGGAAGAGCGGCTCGATGAAAGTGACATGTTGGCGTGCACACAACAGGAAGGCCGATAGCGACAGGATGAAGGTGTGGAGTATCGCCACAATGGAGCACTCGCTACGAGAGGCCAACAGTTCAGTTTAGAGAAATCGTATCATTTTTGAAAACACTAAGGGTTTCAACCTTTAGCATTGTAAAGACATGACCTACAGGCATGATCTATTTAAGAAGGAAATTTTGTATGGGAAAGGGTTGGTTTTTGGTTGTTATTGTTGTTAAAAGTTTAGTACAGATCATTGTAAAATCTTTCTGAGTAAAGATATTGTAAAGGCTCTGCAGCTGAGTGCGCAGAGACCTATCTGAGATAGAAGAGAGTCTGTAGTTGAATGTGTAGACTAAGGAATGTTGTGCTCTTCCCAAAAGATATATATAAAAACAGTTCTTGTGGACGTAGCTTCCCACTTGGGGGAGTGAACCACGTTAAATACTGTGCCCTGTGATTGTGTTGTTTATTGTGCTTTTATTTGCTTCCTGTGAATGAATGTCTGAATTTTTCCTTGCATACTATTATGATAGGAATTTTATATGTATTTGCCATCAGGAGAATATGTAAATAATATGTTAAGTTTTGCATGAATAGATGAATGGTGAATGTTTGGCCTCTTCGTATAAGACAGTAATGAATCAGTTATTCGGCTAAGCGTTAGATATTGTTTAAGCACTTTTACATTACATAGTAGGAAGAATGCATGGTAGTTGAACCGTATCTGTAGCACATGGTTGAGTAGTGAACACCCCGAGTGAATGGATGAAGGATTGAATGTTAATAATTTAAGCACTCTAGTTAACTGCAGGTATTTCAAGTCTTAGCATGAGCTGCATCGGCCGCAGTCACAAAGAAATTTCGTGGAAGTAGAATTCAGAGGTACGGACCGTGGTGTCGTCTATCGCCACGCAGTCTTGCCCCGCAGCAGATGTCCCATGTCATACTGTGCAGTACGTCAGACTAAAGAACTCATCACCTACTGTGGAACCCTGATTTCGCAGTACCCCATAGATACACCTCGGGTGAGACCTCAACCTACTCGTAGGTTATTGTCGAAAGGGCCGGTACGAAGGGGTTTTGTTGGTCAATGGGAAACCGTGAAGAACCTGGGTCTTTATTGGGAACCCTCTGGGTCAGCATATGATAATCCAACAGTTAGGAACTCAATCAAAAGGTGCAGGAGTTGTTTTATAAAGGATTGATGAGAGAAAGTCTGAGTCCATGCGTGGTACTAGGGGTATTAGTGCCGAATAAGGGTGGAGAATGGGAGATGTATACAAACTCCAGAGCCATCAACAAGATCATGATCAAGTACCAATTTCCATTGCCAAGGATGGACAACTTGATAGATTGCTTGAGTGGAGTGAAGTACTTCACGAAGATGGACCTGAAGAGCAGTTATCACCAGATTCGAGTTAGAGAAGGAGATCAATGGAAGACAGAGTATGCGACCAATGAGGATTTTACGAAAGCATGGTAGGAGAGTTGAGAACCGTGGAGTGTCGATAGAACACCATACTTGGATTATTTTATCCAAGAGCGATACATGTTCAAGGGACAACAATTATGTATTCCCAGAGGATTTGTGAGAGAGAACCTAATCCATGGGTTGCATAGCGACGAATTAGAAGGTCATTTTGACATCGACAAGACCAAGGCATTGGTCAAGGAAAAGTACTATTGGCTAAGGATGATGACAGATGTCAGGAAGTGGGTACGACAATGTCGAGTTTTCCAGTTGGAAAAAGGAATAATTTAGAACACGGGTTGTATACGCCATTACCAGTGTCGAATACCCCATCAGAACACCCGGCCATGGATTTTGTGGTAGGATTCTCGAAGACGTAGCAAGGTAATGATTAAATATTCATTATAGTTGACATATTTTTGAATATGGAACACTTTATTCCATGTCAGAAGACAAGTGACGCCATAGGCATTGCTGTACTATTCTTCAAGGAAGTAGTCAAATTGCATGGGTTTCCGAAGAGTGTAACATCGGAGAAAGATACCAAGTTTATGGGTCATTTCTGGAGAACCCTATGGAAGAAACTAGAAACGAGGTTGTAGTTTAACTTGGCATATCATCTACAGATAGATGAACAGACCAAGGTGGTGAACAAAAGTTTGGAAAACCTTTTGAGGTGTCTGATGACCGATAGACCCAAGCAGTGAGAGAATGTGTTGGCACAAGCAGAGTTCATGTACAACAATTCTATGAATCGGTCGACAGGTTTGAGCCCATTCCAGTTTGTTCAAGGACAAATACCGCATGAGTGGTAGATTTGGTCAAGATGCCGACAAAATTAAGGAAAAGCGCAGATGCAGAATCATTCATAGAGCATATGAAAGAAGTGCATGAAGATGTGTGAAAGCGCATAGAGAAAAGAAACGCAACATACAAGTTGAGAGCCAACAAAAAGAAGAGGCTACAGTCATTCAGTGAAGAAGACTTAGTCTATGCACATTTGCGGAAAGAGATATTTCTGACAAGAACATATAACAAGCTGAAGCTGAAGAAGATTGGGCCATCTAAGATCTCGAAGAAGATCTCGGACAATGCTTATGTGTTGGAGCTGCGAAAGGACTTGATTATTTCACCAGTGTTTAATGTCTCAGATCTGTACAAGTTTGAAGAAGTTTCAAGCAGCAGAAGTGCAGAAGTGTCGAACATCGACTGGACAGTGCAGATTCCAAATCGACACAAAGAGTAAATCATGGAAGTAATAGAGGAACGTGTGTTAGGATATTCCTATACTCCATCCTAGTCCTACCAGCATTTTCATTATTTTGCATTTCAGTCATGCATGCTTTTTGGCATGCGGTCATGCAATTGCATGTAGGCATGCAATTATATGCATTACAGTCATCAGTCCCAGCACCTACTCCCCATTTTTCTAGCCCCAGAAGCTTCTTTCTAATCATTTCTATCCCTCCTAGTTCTTAGTGTGCCCTCCTTTCACCTACCACATGTGAAAGGTGCCCTTTTTCACCTACCACTCAGTTACACTTCAGTTAGTTGAGTTATTTGTGGATCTCTCCTTTATTTTAGGATTGATTGACTTGTTAAAAAATTGAAACACTCTGTTGGACCCCGAGTGAGACTAGATTGCCTATTTTGACTCCAGTTAGATACCCATGCTCCCTCCACTAAGCCTCCTTCACTACATTAGTGCTTCCATGTGCCAGTTGCACCTACCACACTCAATTAGACTCAATTTGACACCTGGTTGTAGATATTTTTTATTTTTTTGCAGGTCTTCTAAAACAGCTTCCATGAATCCAGAAGGAATTCCTCCTCTTTCTCCATTCAACTATGATGAGTAGAAACCAAAGATGATATCACATTTGAAGAGACATGGTCTCTTTGATTATTGTTTTGAAAGAGAGTTTGAATCCTCTAAAGAAGAGAATGATTGGTTAAATGAAGGTGACAGAGCCTATGCAGCAATTATGTATGCTATGTCTCGTTGGATGGTAACCCACTTCCTTTCTGTTGAATCTCCAAAAGAGCTATGGGCCCATCTGGATGAAAGATTTGGAAAACATAATGAAGGGATTGGTCCAAACTATTTCGAGAGCAAGCCTAGTGATGCATTCGCCCTCCTTGATGGTCTCCCTGATCATGAATCTGTATCAAACATATCTCATAATGAAGTTGTCCACAAAGAGGAAGAACTTGCAGATTCTACACTCATGCTCTCAATATCTTATATTTCGACTTATGTGCCAACTCACACTCTAGAAATTGCAGAGGTTCTTAAATCCTCTCTTGCACAAGAGTCTATTGGTTTGCATAACGATGATCTCATGAATGTTTCAGACGTTAAATAAGCAATTGGAGGTAATGCATTGGCTCTCCTTGATCACTCACCTCTTATGTACTACTGTAAGATCATTTGTACATGCTCTCAGAACTTTATTGAAGATGTAGGGCATGGCCATTCGCTTGGGATAATTTCTTATGCATTTCATGGTTTTGATCTCACCTCTAATGGTTCAAAGGAGATCTCAAGAAACCATTTTTCAAATCTTGGGTCTGATTTGGATTCCAAGCAATCGCTATCATGTGATGGTTCTTTTGGGCATAATCTTACTTATGATGGTTCAAAGGAGAAAACAAAATAATATCTACACATTCATGGATTTGATCCCACCTCAGCCGATTCAAATCACAAGTTCCAGGATCATCCTCATACCTCTATGTTTGTTCTCATCACATTCGATCTGAAGAGCATGTACAAGCACATGCTTTTTGAGCATGATCCACTTCTTCCCAAGAAGAAGATACCTCCAGACATATGACCAAGAATCACACTGCTTGATTTTGGAGCATTTATTTTGGTGTGCCCTACAGTCTATTTTGAGGGGGGTATTTTTTCCATGAGGTTTTCCCTATTTCCTCGGTTTATGGATTGCTATTTTTTATTCATTGTATTGGGTGGCCTTTGGTCTCAATTACCAGGGCCCAGGATGGATTAAGGGGGAGTGTTAGGATATTCCAATACTCCATCCTAGTCCTACCATCATTTTCATTATTTTGGATTCTAGTCATGCATGCATTTTTGCATGCAGTCATGCAATTGCATGGAGGCATGCAATTGCATGCATCCTAGTCATCAGTCCCAACACCTAGTCCCCATTTTGCTAGCCTCGGGAGCTTCTTTCTAATCATTTCTAGCCCTCCTATTGCTTAGTGCGCCCTCCTTTCACCTACCACATGTGAAAGGTGCCCTTCTTCACCTACCACTCAGTTACACTTCAGTTAGTTGAGTTATTTGTGGATCTCTCCTTGATTTGAGGATTGATTGACTTGTTAAAAAATTGAAGCACTCTGCTGGACCCCCAGTGAGACTAGATTGCCTATTTTGACTCCAGTCAGCTCCCCATGCTCCCTCCACTAAGCCTCCTTCACTACATTAGTGCTTCCATGTGCCAGTTGCACCTACCACACTCAATTAGACTCAATTTGACACCTAGTTGACCGTTACTTGTGCATTGATGACTCCACTGATGATGATTAGGAATCCTAGTGGTGTATTGTTGACACTCTACTGATGATGATGATGAATCCTAGTGCAGATAATCCATTCCGATGCAGGCTAATTCGAATTTCCACCTTGGCATTCAAATCCTCTCCACCATTGTATTATTTATTGTTCATATTATGATTAATAAATTAGTGTGTGATGTTATTCTGCTTCTATCCGAGTTCTACTGTATCATAATTATGATGCTCTTTCACACTGCATTGACAACTCTTCTTCTATTTTCCTGCTTAATATTAATCTTTCTATTGATGTATTTGTAACTTTGGAAGATATTCACTTGTATATTGTATGTATTAAATTTGTACTTTATTGTATCCCCAATGGAGATGTATTATTCCTCCAATTGGAAGTGTCGTCAGTTGTACTTGCAAATGTCGCAAGTTATATTGTAAGTGTCGTAACTTATACTTGATGGGTTATTAGACCACCTTGATGGCGTCGGCCCTGTATGAGTCATGTGGGTCAAAGGGTTATTAGACCACCCTAGAGGGGTTGGCCTAGTTAGCATTATGTTAAGTGGTTAAGTTGGGGACGACCTAGTTGAGTAAATGGCAAGTCAAGTTAGTGTATAAATAGAGAGTGTGTCTCTCTTATTTTACACCTTTTATTATTCACTCATTTCACATTAGTGAGAGAAGAGGAGGGTGTGCACAAGTGGAGGAGGAGAATGCTACTGAAGATATATATCTCTTGGGTTTTATCATGGTGATCCTTGTATTGATGCTTATTCTATCTCTGAGGAAGTTGCGAGGTTTTTCACCTTCCTGGTTTTCCCCGATGAAATGTTTTGTGTCTCTTGTCTCTTGTCTCTTATGCCTGATATGTTGTACATGTTATTCTTTCAGTTAATATCCTAGATATATTGAATTAAATGATGAAAAAATAACATGGTATCAGAGCTAACCTGAAGGAAGGCATGGTATGGCATTTATGAGACTTGTTGCACTTGTGACAAATTGGAAGCTAGGGCTTGATATAGCAAAAACCAGTCATCGTGGCATTTTCGGTATAAATCTATTTTGGCGAAGGTTCAGGTTCTGAAACTTCTACAGGTCATAGATAACATCCCCATGTACCTTGTGTCCAAAGAAAAACATCTAATTGGATTTAATTCATGTTTTATGATCCGTACAATCTAGGATTTCTGCCTCTTCCAGATCTCAGTCATAAACATGTGACCTAGGAAAAAAAGTCACAACTTGGGCTAGGAAGCTCCAAATGAAATTCTGCAAAAAGTGATAGAAGAGAATAAACTTTATTTTCTTAGGTAAGTTTTCTTAGAGGCCGAAATTGAACCATTGACACGTGGCATGCCATACAAGTTCGCTCTCCTGTTTTATCCCATAAACAAGTCATGTTGCGATACTTGGAATAAATCTCTCTCAGAGAATCCATTTGAGGTCATACCTATGGGGTTGGACATATGACAAGTCAAGATACTATAGGTTGAAGTATCAGACCCTGTGGATTCATAATTTCAGAGATGCACCAGAAACAATTAGGTGCATATTTTTGTCAAAACAGAATTGGATTTTGAGCACCTTCATTCTTGACTTGTCACTGCTATGGGAATTTAGGGCTTCGGAGAAAGTTGGAATTTTTGGAATCAAAGAACATGGTTGAATTATCCTCATCAAAATAGAAATTTAGAGACCAATATCAAATTTTTTGGTTGGGAAGAAGGTCGGGATTGATCAAACCCTAGTTTGGGATTTTGATCGGAAAAGTGGAAAATTAGGGTTTCTGCAAAAGTTGGAATTTTTTAAGTCTGTGACCACGGCTGGAAGCTCATCAAAAAAATCAAATTTTAGAGCTTTGGATTGAACTTTTTGGTTGGGAAGAAGGGTGGGCTTTATCAAACCCTAGTTCGGGGTCCTGTCTATTGAAACCGGAAGTTTCGAATGCAATTTTGAGGGGTCAAATTTTGCAGTTTTCAAAATTGAAGTATAGCATCTTGATCATCTCAGCAAGTCTCATATTTCCATCCATTCATAATTTTGAAATTCAAAGTTTGAATTTTTAGGGTTTCTCTGACAAACCCTAATCCAACTCCACATCCAGTTTCAACAAATCAAAGTGGATTGAGTTAATCCTATAAGAGAATGAATTGGACACCTGCATAAGTGAAAAAGTTACAGTTCCAGAGGGAGATGAGGTTAAGGCCTTATATAAGAATACTACAAGCAATCTCGACAAGTATGACTTGAGGAGATACATGTATGTATTTTGAAATTTGTTCATGATTAATTTTATGATATGTTTGTATTCATATTATTTAGGTTAGTACAATCTCGATTAATGTTAGACTTGTCTTATCAACCTAGTAAAAGTATGAATGCATGTGAATGATAGAAGACATTCATTGATTAGGGTTATATGATTGTACTAATGCACTGTGGTGTTGTATGAGGTTGATGTTGTCCGCTAACATGAAAGGTACATCAAGAAAGTACAAATCAAGTTCTAGATCGAGAACATATGACTATGCTAACATGAAGACAAAGAATCATGGATCACATAGAAGCTCTACTTACGAGGTATGTATAATTCTGTTCTACAATGGTTAAATTATGAGTTATGCAGGTTACTAAGCACAAGTCATTGAAGAGAACAAGAAGACATTGTTTGGGTATGTTGACATAACTAGCAAACATGATAACTAGGTATGTTTTTCCTATATCAAGTTAGAATCCTACCTTGTGTTAGGATCTTATACTTTTGTATGAATGATAATGATTATTCTTGAAGTTAGTAGTTTAAGTAATCAAGGGTTTATGCATATTATGTTTCTTACTTTGATTGATGATATGACTAACCAGAAGAGTCCTATGGTCAATTAATAAAAATATGCATGAGTAAAAGAAGTTTTCCCTGAAACCTTGAATACTAACGCTTATTACCTATGTGTGAAATGATTGTGAACATACATAATAAGATTATTTAGAATCATAATGTTTTGATAGTATTGATATTATACTAATGTATGTATGGTTATGTATGAGATCTTGAGGATAACACAATGGTGACACTAGTGCACACTTAAGCATGCATAGTGGTCCAGGATAGATATAAGTTCAAGGACAGATAATCCAGGAAGAAAAGATCAAGAGGGAGCTCACTCTAGTAGTTCCTACATGTAATCAAAGATCGAGGGGGAGCTCACTCCAGTAGTTCCTGCAAGGAAACATTGATTGAGAGGGAGTCCACCCAACAAGCAAACAAAGATATGTATTTAAATTGTCATTTCTTATTACTTAAATGATGTTTTTTAGTCATGTACATGTTCCTAGATTTAGGATGTATAGTATGCATTTTAGAAAAGTTGCATTAATGAAGAAGATACTACTAATATGCAAGTAATGGGTAAGTGATCTATGGTACTGTACAACATTCCATTGCTACTTATCTAGAATGAAACCTCTTTGCTGACATGTTGGGAGTTGTGCATACTCTTAATAATGTTCTCGTAGAGATGGAAGGCATAGAGAAAGTTACGGGATATGGATAAATGTTGTATTGAAGCATTGGCTAAAGATAATTGCACGACTGTATGACATATGTCTTTATGCATAGGAATGTGTTTTTGAAAAACTATGAGAAGTTTCTAATCATGCAATTGAATATGACTTGTAGGAAAGATCATGTACAATCACCTACAAGGACAACAACATTTGTTCCAGCAACGAAGTTCAAGAAAACTATCTATTGAAGATATTGAAGAATCTAAAGTTCCCAAGATCCAGGATGCAGTAATGGAAGAAATTCCATGATCAAGGAATACCAGCCGATCATAAAGAATGATGTTTGGGATGTGGTCCCAAGACTTGAAGGGAAGTCTGTTGTGACTTCCAAGTGGATCTATAAGGTTAGGCAGTGTTGCAGATGGGAAGAGCACTTCTGGGTGCTGCTTCGATATGGGATCAGGTGTGATCTCTTGATTTAGCAGGAAGCAGTCCTGCGTAGCATTGAGTACAGCCGAAGCAGAGTATGTCGCAGCTTGTTTGGCTAGTTGTGAGGAAGCATGGCTTAGGAAGCTACTGTCTGAGTTATTTGATCTCCCACTGGATGCTACTGGTATCTTTTGTGACAACCAAAGTTGTGTGAAGTTGTCTGAGAAACCGGTGTTCCATGATAGGTTGAAGCCCATTGACATCAAATATCACTATATAAGCGATATGGTGCGGAGAGGAGCAGTGAAGCTCTTGTATGTTGCGATGGATGAGCAGGTTGCATATCTGTTGACAAAACCACTAGCCAAAGTGAGGTTTGAGTACTTTAGAAAGAGGATTTGTCTTCTTCAGATTGAAGATACTTAGAGGAGGAAGTGATTGGACACATTTGTAGGAGCCATTCCAAGCATGGTGAGAGGAGGATCCTTCCCTTGGATGTGGATGTAAGCACTGTGTGATGAGCATCAGGCGCTGTGGATGTAAGCAATGTGTGATGAGCATCAGGACGATGCTCCGGTTATTGCTTTGGATATGCATTAGCTGGATGATTTGTATGATCAGTTAGATCATGTATATGTATATGCATCAGTTGGATGGTTTGTATGATCAGTCGGATCATGTATATGTATATGCATCAGTTGGATGCTTTGTATGATCAGTTGGATCATGTATGATGACATGCATCAGGATGATCATGTGTGATGAGTATCCAAACGATGCTCTAGATGATATGCATCAAGACGATGTAGTGACGATGATCAGGATTATCATGCGTGATGAGTATCAGGATGATACTGTAGATTATATGCATTAGGATGATGGTGTGATGATGTACATCAGGATGATGTATAGTGAGTATTAGGTTGATACTCTATGGCCATGGACAAGTTGTGCAGATGAGCATGTAATTTGACCTGGGATATCTTGACGGTCGTGCTGTGGCACATAAAGCATCCTGGAATACTCTTTTGAGGCATTGCTGTGGGAGGACATGTAACTAGACCTGGGAGATCTTGTCAGTCGTGCTGCGACACATAAAGGATCCTGGGATACTTTTTCAAGGCTTTGTCCTATGGCATATAATAGCACCCTAGGAGATTCGATCGGTTGAGCAGTACGGTCATAATCAGTCCTGAAATTCTCTTTCGAGGTTTTTCCATGACCACATGTTACTAGTGTTGGAAAAACAGGATCGCAGAGCAATAAAAATAAACATAAATGCAAATATAATCACACACACATTACAAGAGAGACACAGATATATCGCGGTTCACCCAACTTGGGCTACATCCACACTGAAGTTGTCAGTCACTATTATAATTTCATCCAGCAAAGTGAAGGGATACAACCTGCAGCACCACCGTTGCACTTCCTCTTCACTATCTCATAGTCTCTCTTCTAATCTCAGATATCTTTACAATGCATAAAAACTAATACATCAACCCTAGCCATGTTACAATGTCTTTCTTTTATAAGGGAAATACAATGGGAAAATACCATGGGTTACCGAAAACCATGGGCCCAAAAACTGGTGGCGAAAACAACCCCAAAAATTTTTCTCGGGGGCTCTACTCCCAAACCCTTTTTCTCGGGGACACTTTCCCCCAACCGGGGGAGTGTGACCACTCCCCCGGACCCCCTGGGGATCGTGTTGGGATCATAACCAAACCTGCGGTATGAACATGGCTGAATAATAATATCTCTGAATCTAGAGATCAAGCTCCACAACCAACAATCTCGCACTTGGAGACTGATCACAACAACTCTACCACTATTGCACTTGTTGGACTTGGAAACTTTTCTACACTCCACCTTCATGCTAGAAGGCCAACTGAAACCGAGCAGGAACTCAGTTTCTCTTTGGTCACTACCTTTGTGAACATGTCTGCAGGATTCTGGGTAGTGTGTGTCTTTTCCAGCTTCAACAGTTCATCCTCCAGAATATAGCGTATGAAATGGTACTTGAGCTGTATATGTTTAGTCCTAGAATGGAATGTTGAGTTCTTTGCAAGATGAATGGCACTCTGGATATCACTATACAACTTGATATCCTTCTACTTCTTACCCAATTCCTCCATAAACCTCTGCAACCAAATCATCTCTTTACTAGCCTATGTAACAACAACATACTCTACTTCCATTGTTGAAAGTGCACCAACCTTCTATGGTTTCGAAATCCAACTTACTGTTGTTCCACCTACAGTAAACACATACCCTGTGGTACTTCTCCTACTATCCTTATCACCTACCATATCTACATCAACATATCCCTGTAGAATGATGTCTGAACCTCCAAAACATAATGCCTGAGTAGTAATACCTCTCAAAGACCTGAGAATCCACTATACTGCCTTCCAATGTTCTTGACCTGGATTATTCATATATCTACTCACAACTCCCACTGCTTGTGCAATATCTGGTCTTGTGCACACCATGGCATACATCAAGCTGCCAACTATTGATTGATAGGGAATATTGGACATGTAATCTGACTCTTCCTGTGTCTTAGGACACATTTCCTTACTTAGATTGAAATGGCTGGCCAAAGGTGTACTTACTGGTTTTGCATTCTGCATTCTGAACCTCTCCAACACCTTTTGTATGTACTCACTCTGAGACAATGTCAATTTGCAATTTTTCCTGTCTCTTGTTATTCTCATACCAAGGATTTTCTTTGCAGCACCCAAATCCTTCATCGAAAATGAATTAGCTAGCTTCCTTTTGAGTACATTTATATCCTACATGTTAGACCCTGCAACAAGCATGTCATCCACATACAATAACAAGATAATATATCTTTCATTGTCTAGATTCTTTAAATAAACATAGTGGTCAGAATGACATCTACTAACCTTGTTCTGTCATAAACCTGTCAAATTTTAAATACCACTGCCTTGGAGCTTGCTTCAAGCCATACAAGCTCTTCTTCAACCTGCATACCAAATCCTCCTTCCCTTTGACCTCATACCCTTGTGGCTGCTGCATATATATCTCCTCCTCCAAATCCCCATGGAGAAAGGATGTTTTTACATCTAAATGTTCAAGAGGCAAATCTTCTACCGCCACTAGACTTAAGATAGTCCTAATTGAAGTCATCTTAACAACAGGAGAAAATATTTCATCAAAATCTATACCTTTCTTCTGTGCAAACCCATTTACAACAAGTATGGCCTTGTACCGCTTCTTACCTCCTTCTTCTTCCTTCAACCTGTAAATCCATTTGTTCTGCAATGCTCTTTTACCAGCATGAAAATGAACCAAATCCCAAGACTGGTTCCTACCAATGATTTCATCTCCTCATTCATGCCTTGCTCCCACTTCTTTCTAGTTTCAACCTGCATTGCTTCTTCATAACACTCTGGTTCACCAACATCGGTCATCAATAAATAATACATTGAAGGAGAGTATCGTTCAGGGAGTCTACTTAACATGGTAGAGCTTGTTGCAGTTGTAGGAGTTTCAGGTACTTGCTACCGTTCTTGATTTTTTGGCACATTTGGAACTTCATTTTCTTTAATTTCATCAAGTATTGTGTACTCTGTGTTTTCCTTTTCCTATTTCTTTCCCTACAACTAATCTTTATACATGACCTTTTCATTGAATATAACATCTTTACTCCTAATGATATTGTTATTTTCATAATCCCGTAAGCGACGACCAAAATCATCAACCCCATATCCAATAAAGGTACATTTCTTGGATTTAGCTTCAAGCTTTGTTCTATTATCTTTATCAATATGGACAAATGCTTCACAACCAAACGTTCTAAAAAATAAGTAGTTTACCTTTTTACCTATCCATGCCTCCTCTAGAATACCACCATCCAAAGCACTTGAAGGTCCTCTGTTTATTAAATAAACAACAGTATTTACAGCATTTGCCCAAAACTGTAATGGCAACCCTGCATGCAATCTCATACACCTTGCACGCTCCACTATCGTTCTGTTCATCCTTTAAGACACCATTTTCTTGTGGTGTTCCTGGGACTGTCTTCTCTCTATGAATCCCATAGTATGAATAGTAACTAACAAAATCCTTGCCCCAATACTCACCTCCATTATCAGATCTGAGACACTTCAACGTTTTTCCTGTCTCATTCTCAACCAAAGCTTTCCACTTCTTAAAAATAGCAAACACATTAGATTTCTATCTAATTCAATAAACCCAAGTTTTCCTAGTTGCATCATCAATAAATGTAACATAATAATGAGAGCCACCAAGAGATTGTACCTAAGCTGGTCCCCATACATTTGTATGCACAAGCTCTAACTTTTCATTCTTTTCTTATTTCCCAACCCTGAGAAATCTGACTCTCTTATGTTTTTCATAAACACAGTTTTCACAGAATTCCAAACATACCTGCTTCAAATTTGGAAGCAACTTCCTTGAGTGGAGAATCTGCATCCCCTTCTCACTCATGCGGCCAAGTCTATGATGCCACAATGCTATATCTATTCCTGTGGAAGCTAAAGAGATAGAATGGTCAGTATTATGAGGACATAAATAGAACATACCTACCCTGTATCATTTTGCTATCACCATTGATCCTTTAGTGATCTTCCACCACTTTTCTCCAAATGTAGATAGACAGCCACCATCTCCTAACTGCCCTATTGAGATCAGATTTCTTTTCAAAGCAAGAATATGCCTTACATCTTTCAACAGCCAATCAGTTCCATTCTTAACTTTTATCCATACCTTACCCATTCCAACAATTTTACATGGCTCATCATCACCCAATAAAACATGTCCAAAATCTCCTGGAACATAATCATGAAAGTATTTCCTATGGGGTGTAGCATGACATGAATCCCCTGAATCTACTACCCAATAATCACTAGTATTATCTAATGCAAGAATCAAAGCATCTTGTAACACATCACCTGCTACATTTACTTCCTGGGTAGTTTCCTTCTGTGCATCTCCTTTCTTCTTTAGAGATCTGCAGTATTTCTTTAGATGTCCTTTCTTTCCATAGTTTCAGCACTCTATCTTTCCCAGTCTAGACTTGAATCTTCCCATTTTAGACTTGCCACGATTACCTTGGCTCTTTCCTCTCTCCTTTTGTCTTCCCCTGCTCTCCATGGTCAACGCATTACTTGATGTCTCACCTGTTCTTTTTCTTTGCATTTCCTCACTAAGAATAATACCAATAACATCATCAAATTTCAAGGTGTTTGAACCAGAAACAGAGTTACTTAGAGCCATGACCAAGCTATTCCATCTTTCTGGCAATGAACACAAGATTAGAAGAGCGCTAACCTCATCATCAAAGTTCACACTTATAGAACTTAGTTTATTTGTAACCGTATTAAACTCATTTAAATGATTAGTAACAGATCCACCTTCAGACATCTTCAATTTAAATAAACGCTTCATTAGAAATACCTTGTTGAATGCCAAGGGTTTTTCATACATCTTATCTAGTGCGCTCATCAAACCCTCCGTTGTCGTTTCTTTTAAGACATTGAAAGCCACCGACGATGCCAGGCTCAGCCATGTTGTTCCTAGAGCCTTTCTGTCAAGAACCTTCCATTCTTTGTCCTTCATAGCCACTGACTGCTTTGCTCTTCCTCCCAATGGTAGGAATAGATCCTTCTGGTATAGATAGTCCTCCATTTGCATCTTCCATAATTGAAAGTTTTGGCCATTAAACTTATCGACCTTAAACTTTCCTTCTTCTGCCATTGCTCCCACTTGAACCAGAAACCCTAGCTTCTTGTGCGTTTCTTTTCCAAATAGACCTTCGGCTCTGATACCAATTGTTGGAAAAATAGGATCGCAAAGTAATAACAATAAACATAAATGCAAATATAATCACACACACATTACAAGAGAGACACAGATATATCATGGTTCACCCAACTTGGGCTATGTCCACACTGAAGTTTCCAGTTCTTATTATTGTTTCATCCCTCAAAGTGTAGGGATACAACCTGCAACACAACCGCTACACTTCCTCTTCACTGTCTCACAGTCTCTCTTCTTATCTCAGAGATATTTACAATGCATAAAACCTAATACATCAACCCTAGTCGTGTTACAATGTCTTTCTTTTATAAGGGAAATACAATGGAAAAATACCACGGGTTACCCAAAACCATGGGCCTGAAAACTGGTGGCGAAAACAACCCCAAAATTTTTTCTCGGGGGATTCAACCTCGAACCCTCGTAACTTAAGGGCACTGCCCCCGCCCTCCAGCTGGGGGAGTGAAACCAATCCCCCGGACCCTCTGGGGATCGTGTCGGGATCATAACAAAACCTGGGGTACAGACACGGCTGAATAATAATATCTCTGAATCTAGAGATCAGGCTCCACAACCAACAAATAGACTTGGGAGATCCGGTAGGTTGAGCAGTACACTCGTAATCAGTCCTGGGATGCTCTTTCGAGGCTTTGTGGTGACAACATGTAAGTAGGCTTGGGAGATCTTACCATTCATGCTTCGGCACATAAAGGATCCTGGGATACTCTTTCGAGGCATTGTGGTGGGTCACATGTAATAGTGCCTTGGGAGATCTTGCCGATCGTGCTTAGGCACATAAAGGATCCTGGGATACTCTTTCGAGGTTTTGTGATGCACGTAATAAGTCTCGAGGATTCCACAATATGGCTAGTGTTGATGAAGACCTACAGGTGGTGGGCCTACATCCAACATGGAAAAGGGCTGGCTCTGTAGAACTTCCTATGACGAGAAGAATTCAGAGATAGCCCAGTGATCGAGATGTTGGGTACAATAGCAGTGATGATGATGATGCTCCGTGATCCAGTCACGATGATCCATCTCCAGGATTGAAGACTTGTGCCTATATGTATTGATGACTTGTGTCAAGAGAATACCTTCCTAGTTAAGAGGGAGTGTTGATGTATTTGTAACCTTGGAAGATAGTCACTTGTATATTGTATGTATTACATTTATACTTTATTGTATCCCCAATGGAGATGTATTATTCCTCCGATTGGAAGTGTCGTCAGTTGTACTTGCAAGTGTCGCAAGTTATATTGTAAGTGTCGTAACTTATACTTGATGGGTTATTAGACCACCTTGATGTGGTTGGCCCTGTATAGGTCATGTGGGTCAAAGGGTTATTAGACCACCCTATAGGGGTCTTCCTAGTTAGCATTATGTTAAGTGGTTAAGTTGGGGCCGACCTAGTTGAGTAAATGGCAAGCCAAGTTAGTGTATAAATAGAGAGTGTGTCTCTCTCATTTTACACATTCTATTATTCACTCACTTCGCATTAGTGAGAGAAGAAGAGGGTGTGCACAAGTGGAGGAGGATCATGCTGCTGAAGATATCTATCTCTTGGGTTTCATCATGGTGATCCTTGTATTGATGCTTATTCTATCTCTGAGGAAGTTGCAGGGTTTTTCACTTTCTTGGTTTTCCTCGGTGAAATGTTTTGTGTCTCTTGTCTCTTGTCTCTTATGCTTGATATGATGTACATGTTATTCTTTCAGTGAAGATCCTAGATCTATTGAATTAAATGATGAAAAACTAACACTTTCTTGTGAGGTATACATCAGCTCCTAGATCTGCTGTGAGGATTTTCACAATGCGAAGTCGGGCGTATGTGCAGTTCTCGAAAGAATGAATACTTAGTGCGATGGAAATACGATGAGTTGCAGGAGCCGACCTGTATTTTCGAAGAAGATTTCAGGAGGCTTATAGAGTATTCGAGTTCTTTTTCACCTAGGGAGTCTGATGCAAAAACATCAGGGCCTAGGAATAATAGTCGAAGATGATCAACAGAAGACCGACCAGAAGGAGTGTTGACAACCACTAGTGCGGAAGTGTAGATTGGATGTCGAATTCAATAAGTCATGTAGGATCTATTGCGTTACATCGACAAGAGGGGTAGGTCTAGAGTCAACATGTTCAAGGTCGACTGATGAGAGATTTTCAGCAAAGAGGTCGAGTGTCGACAGGTTTTTGAACAACGACACCAACAGTTTGAGGAGAACGCTAAGCAAGGAGGAAGGGGCAGACTAGAAATGGCACAAGTAGAATGAATCTGATAGATATGTCAAAGATGGACAAAAGATAATATGGTAGAGGCAGTGACAGGAGCTACTACTATAGTATTGTCAGAAGGACACACAAAAAGTCAAGTGGAGTACTTGGTAGCCGTTCGAGGTTTCTAAGGAAGTTATGAGATTTTATGAAGGTGGTTGAAGACATACCAGATGTAGCCACAGGTGGAGGTTGTGCAGCATGGTAGTGGCGTTGAAAACTACAGGTCTGAAGGATTAGGGAATATCTACGAATAGAGGAAGTGTGTCTCGGGAAGAGCAACAGCAAGTTGAAGACCAGTGCGAGGCATAGAAGAGGGGATCACTTAGATTAGTTGGATTAGTCATGGAGAAGTGGATTTGTAGATTGGAGAGAACAATCACACATCTACCGACCACACAAGATATTAGAACCATAGCTTGTAGTTCCACAACGAACCAGGGGAGGGTGAAGATCGACACACAGAGAGAGCACACAATTACTTTTGTATATTGTAATAGGCTAAGGTCAACATAGTTAGTTGTTTACATGCCTTTCATTTCACATTGTAACTGTATTCGATTGATGTAATAGAAGCCAGCTTCTGGCATCTTGTTTACATCTAGTTCATGTGAACATGTGTGTTGTGTGAATTTTTTAAGCAAGAGGGTCCGATCGACCTGCACTTGCGCTAGTAATATAATCTCTTTCCATAAATGTCTTTGTGTTAATGATATTTAGAGGTTTATTCCTTAACTGTTAGCTTAGATCAGTTAGTGTTTAGATGTGCTTTACTGCTTATTTGTCTCTATATTCTTGACAGGGTTTTGCAGGTCTAGATCTGAAGACCACGGAGCTTGGAATGACAAAGAGGAGAAGGATTCATGAAACTGAAGGTAAGGAAACTATCTAATTTAATCTCTATTTGATCCAGGAAAGTAGATCTATATTTTGTATTCATTTGTTCTAGATCAACCAGGACTAGGGAGATCACGCTCGCGTCCGCTCAAGTAGGTTATCGATAAACAAATCTGGCGACCATATTGGGGAAAGAACATAGTTTTGATTTCAATTTGATTTGTTTTCATTGTTTTCGTTTGATTCATATTCTAGTCTCCTAATCCCCTCCCATATTTGAAATTTTTCTATTTAAAAGTCTGTTGGATTTCCATGACTCTATATAGGATCAATATTGGACCTATTACTTTATATTTTTGGATATCTTTTCTCTCTTACTTCTTGTTATTCGCCCGACATACCTAGGGTGTATATTCCCTACGCTACTAGGAGTATGGCACTCACTATCCATGAGCATATTGCCCCATTAGCACCCTTTTCCTGAGTACATCATGCACCATTGGTACCCTTATGTTGCACATAGACTGCGCCTGGCGCTCTGGTGTAGAAGAACAGACTACATCAACAGCTGTTGCGTTTAGCACTGCTTCTCCATTTTTTGTGATTTGGTCTGATTGATTGAGGTCTGTATACTGTATGATTCAACGAAAGAACCCCTAAGTCCTGCTTGTTTGTGTCTGAGTTTGATTTGGTTCGTTTTGGGTATTAATCTAGTCAAGTGAGAAATTCGGTAGTGGTGGGAAATTTCAATCCCCCATCTATCCACTTGGTATTGTGATCCTTGATCCCATCTCTAGATCTATTCAGTTTGTTAGGTCTGATTCCTAACCCCTTCCTACATTTAGTCATTGAGTTTTGATTGCAATTTTTTCTGTTTGATTTTGTATGTGTTTGTGTGTTTTTCGAGTTTTGGGTGATCTCTTTTCTTTGGGAATTTCCTATTTACTATAGCTAGTCGAGACATCATCTTTGATTTTATGAATGGTATATCTAAAGAGAATTATAATTTTCAGATCCATTGTGAGCATTTGAGTAGGGAAAACAAACTTTTATCACCTTCATTTTCGAGTTTGATACTTGAAGTGATGGGAGAATTTTCATAAATTTGGGTTAAAAATCTTTGGAAAACTTCAAAGATCTGTCACATCTCTTCTACACCAATTTTTTTTAAATGATCCAATAAATCCAGTTAAGTTCTTAACTTCGCAATAGCGCGCAAAATTACATTTAATAACAATTTGCTTAACTCATAATCCAATGAGTATTATATACAGGTCTATTAATTTGATTTTATTAATATTAGTTATAAACTTCAAATTATATCAACATTCTATAACCTAAGCATACAAATGTGTTGCACACACTTTGTTTCTGAGTATATAATACACAAGTAATATAATTATATAATTTATATATGATTGCAACCTACATATTTCATTAATCATAGGTTACAAACACAATACAAAACATTATAATCATATATTATAAACCTTTAAAAACTAACCAATATTAGTCATAATTTACAATGACATTTCATACAAAATATCATAAATGTAAACGTAATGTTTCCAAACGTTAGCAATAACATTACAATTACCAAAACCCATGTTAACCTAACATTGCAAATGCAATTGGTGCTAGGTTAGCAATTTCATGGAATATGTAATTATTCAAATATTACATGCCATGTAATATTTTAGATATACCAAATTACACATGCGTTACTAAGAACATCCATTACAAACCTTTATAGGAAAAGAAATACATAGTTCAACCATTATATTCGTTGTGTGTTATCTACATACTGTACACATAAAATTCTATAGCATAGTATCATGACTATATGTTTTTGCATATGTTAAATTTATGAATATGCTAGAAACTTCATTATGCCAAGTAGGCCATAGGTTAACATACCCTCATTTTAAACCCTTGGAGTGGGTGCCCACATGGAAGGTGTGCTGCATACTTGGAAATACGACGGATCAAGACACATAAATGATTCCAACGTCCAAGTTTGTCAAACTCTAGCTACCATGCCAGCTAACAGCCATGATAAATCAACGCATTGAACTTTTCATCTGTGTGATAATAACATCGCTTGCATTCTCCTTCCTCGATCATGATCCAATGAAGTACTATTTGGGAAATGTGATCACTCCAAACCGTTTATCTTGGTATGGTTCTTCTCTCCCAACACACTTACTGCGATTCGGATTAAACACAAGTTCACCGGTGACAGGGTTAAATTCTATCCTTCAAATGGGAAGCACAATGTTGGGAAAGTCCTAGAGCCTTCGATACTCCTCACTGTTTTGCTACGACAGGCTCTTCGCAGAGCTCTTCCGCATGTGCTGGAGATTCACATGCCAAACGAAGGGCTTAACCACATTCTGAGAAAGTGAATAAAAAAAAAAATTCTTCGATGGAAAAATCCCCATTCGATTTTCATGTGCAGGTGAAAAGGTGGAAAGGTAAAAACGTGATAACGGAAAGCTACTGGGGTAAAAAATTACCACCAACTCCATGGGATAAAAGGGATGAACTCCTCCCTAGCCAGGTAACCCATCCAACCGTGATTCTCGAGCATTCTATCCGCGAAGATTAGCAATGGTGTACTTAAAATGTTAGGTTTGTTCTTGTGTTTAGCTTCACATCGGAAATAAAAATGACGTCTCCCCTTTGTTACTATTTCCTTGTTCATTCACTCTACAGAAAGTCTTCTCGACCTAAAACTTGTAATTAGTATTTAGTTTGGAAAAAAGGAGAATATCTATTGGCACAGGTTAATGTGTAAACTTATTTTTAATGGTTGTAATGGAAACAAACATTCTGGTTCATGCTCTATGCGTAAATGTTTTTATCTCGGTTACACTATGAATGACCGAACTGGTTGCGCGATTTTGAATGTAATCTTAACTCCGGTTTAGGTTAATACAAAACTTGTTCTATTACACTAGTATTTGGTTACCTTAATACTGTAATACTCATTTTGATTCAATATTTATGGTTGTCCTGGAATTATAAATGATCTTTGTTATGAAATACTTTATGTCGTAAGTGTATATTTGTATAAACTTACTATTTTCTACATACGTTGTACAACATAGTTTCTATGTGTGAGTATGTGCTTATAAACAATATTCTTGTTTAAGTGAATCCTGTAAGTAATATTTTCGATTTCTATACAACATAGTTTTTGTAGTTAATGATCAGGTCGTGAGGGTTTAGGCGTTAAGCCCTAACTCTATTTCTTGGAAGAATAGCTTTATAAAGGACATATTAATAGAAGTTATATTAATAATTTGGTTTTATATTTATGGGTACTCAAACCTTAACCTATAATCGTTAACCAGTTTCGATGATCACACAAGTTCAACAGTTTAATACTATTTTTATTTTAATATGCTGGTTGTTTTTGTTAGATTTTGAGCATTTAATTCAACATACTCTAAGGATCTTTACTGATAGAATAACATGTACAGCATATCAAGTATAACAATGCATATCAATCACACCAAGCAAACACATGAGACAATAGACACACAGAGTTTCATTAGGGAAAACCATAAAGGTGAAAAACCCCACAACTTCCTCCGAGATAGAAAGAGCAATGATACAACCCAAGTACAAGAGATAGTCTTCTCCTAGTAGCTAAACCTCCTCCTCCACTAGTGCGCCACTTTTCGAATAATGTAAAAGTGAATAATAAGATGATCAAATAGAGTGCCTCCCGCACTCTATTTATACATGACCTGACCTGCCTAATAACCTAGCAGGGATGACTTGTCTAAATCAATCTAATAACCCATGGTTATACTAATCAGGGCCGACCCCACACTTGGCGGTCTAATAACCCATCACTTGCAAGTTGCAACACTTGTCAATACAAATGAAAACACTTCCGTATAGAGGAATAATACCATCTCTATAGGAGTACAATATACATAGGTGAAATACATTCCAAAGTTACATATACATCAACACTCCTTCTTAACTAGGAAGGTATTTCTCGACACAGATCTGCTAGCACAAGTCTTCTTCTCTGGATCATCGTCACTAGATCATCGTCATCAAATCATCATCATCGTCACTGTTTCTTCTATCTCAATCAATGTCCAATCTACTCGTCATAGGAAGTTCTAGAGAGACATTCCTTTTCATACTGGATGTAGGCCCACCACCTGTAGGTCTTCATCATCTCTGCGAGCAAGACATCAAGTAGGTACACCTCAGGACTGATTACACTGCCTCTGCAAAATCTGCAAGAGCATCTTAGGACTAATCATATGCCTCTGCAAAACCTGTGTATCATACTGTCACATCATCGTCTTCAGATCATCATCATAGTCCACGGAGCACAACCCAGATGCACACACACACAACACTTACACTCACCGGCATGGAAGGACTTTCCTTTAACCATTCGGGAAAGGCTCAACACTTACACTCACCAGCATGGAAGGAATTTCCTCTGACCATCTGGGAAAGGCTTACAACACTTACATCATCGACCATGGAAGGACTTTCCTAGTTTCCTCTAACCATGTCAGAACAGCTACAAAAATTACATCACGACCATGGAAGGAATTTCCTATGACCATGTCGGAAAAGCCACGTCCAGTTCTTACATCTCGTCATGGAAGGACTTTCCTCTAACCGTGCAAGAATGGCCCAGGCCTTACATCTCACCATAGAAGGACTTTCCTCTAACTATGTGAGAATGGCTTCGCCCAGCCCTTATATTTGACCATGGAAGGACTTTCCTCTAACCATGTGAAAATGTCCCAGCCCTTACATCTCAACATGGAAGGACTTTCCTGTAACCATGTGAGAATGGCCGTGTGTGCATCTGTGTCTCCAGACTCATCACTTCCCCTTGGAAGGCGTCTCGATCTAAAGTACACCAAGTCTCCCTCTGAAGTATTCAAACTTCACTTTGTCCAGTGGCTTGGTCAACACATCGGCTATCTGCTCGTCCATCGCAACATACAGGAGCTTCACTGCTACTCTCTGCACCATATCCCTGATATAGTGAGACTTGATCTCAATGTGCTTTGACTTGTCATGGAACACCGGGTTCTCCGACAACTTCACACAAGTCCGGTTGTCGCAATATATACAAGTAGCACTCAGTTGGAGATCAAACAAATCAGACAGTAGCTTCCTAAGCCATACTGCCTCACAACTAGCTGAACATCCTGCAACATACTCTGCTTCGGCTATACTCAATGCCACACAGAACTGCTTCCTACTAAACCAAGAGATCATACAGGATCCCATACTAAAGCAGCACCTTGAAGTGCTCTTCTGATCAATGGCACTGCCTACCCAATCCGAATCAACACAACCCTCCAGGTTAAAATTTTGATTCACCTCATACTTGAGCCCATAGTCAACTGTACCCTTCAGGTACCTCAAAATATGCTTTGCAGCTATCAAGTGAACATGTCTCGGATATGTCAAGTACTGGCTCAAGGTGTTCACTGCAAAGCATATATCTGATCTCATATTCGTTAGGTACATTAAGGACCCAATCATTAGACGATACATCATAGCATCGACTGGCTAAGATGAAGCATCACACAGAAGCTTCAGGCTCGATTCCATAGGTGTGGCCATGGCCTTGCAGTCCATCCTCCCTAACCTCTTAAGGATCTCTGCTACATACTTCCCTTGTCCAAGGAATATTCCATCTGTACTCTGCCACACCTCCATACCAAGAAAGTAGTGCATCATACCCAAGTCCTTCATCTTGAACTCGGCAGCAAGATTCCTCTTCGTATCGACAATCAATCCATCCTCACCTATCATAAACAGGTCATCCACATACAATAGTAGTATCACTGGATTCCCTTCCTCAACCTTGTAGTAAAGGTTGGAATCCACTTTACTCTTAGTAAATCCCAAACTAGATAGGAAGCCATCTATCCTGCCATACCAGGTCTTGGGTGCTTGTTTCAAACCATACAGGGCTTTCTTCAGTTCGCACACATGAGTCCCTCTGTCATGTGTCTCAAACCCGAGTGGCTGCTCCACATACACTTCCTCCTCAACTACACCATTCAATAAATTTGTCTTGACATCCATATGGTGTACCTTCCATTTCATCACTGAAGCTAGAGCAAGTACTTATCTAATGGAAGTGTATCTAGCTACAGGTGCAAAAGTCTCTTCATAATCAATCCCTTTTTTCTGGGAGAAGCCATGAGCTACAAACCTTGCCTTATATTTTTCTATGTTGCCATCTGTAGCATGCTTGATCTTATAGATCCACTTGGAAGTCACCACAGACTTCTCATCTGGTCTTGGGACCACATCCCAAACATCATTATTCATGATCGACTGGTATTCCTCGACCATGGCATCCTTTCATTGTTTCTTTTCTACTGCTTCTTCATAACTAGAAGGTTATTTGTTCATTATGTCATAGAGTAAAGCAACATAGCTGGTATGGGATCTTTTCCTTTTTCTTTCTCTGTGTTCCTCTTCTGGAATGCCAAACCTTTCTGCATCTTCAATGAGCCCTCTAGCCCATGCTGGTTTCCTCTTATGAGAGTTCTTCTCATGAGATGGATCTACAGGTTGTTTTGGATATTCTATTTCACGATCTTCTTCAGGAACTGCTTCATTCATGGTGGTGTCTTGAGTTCTGGATATTCTGGGTTATTCATTATCTTCAACGGGTGTCTTTCTTGATTTGATGTATGTTCAGCCTTCATAAAATTTTACATCCCTACTAATATCAATCTTCTTGAATCCTGGCAAGTAGATTTTGTAAGCCTTCGAGCTTTAACTGTAACCCACGAATATGCCCTTATTTCCTGAAGGATCTAACTTTGTCCTCTTTTCTTTTAGGATGTGAGTGTATACTGGACAACCAAATATTCTAAGATGGCTAACTTATGGTTTCTTACCAGTGAACACTTCTTCTGGTGTTTTGTTGTCAAGTATCTTATGAGGTGTTATGTTCTGCACATATACAGTTGTCCTGGCTGCTACAACCCATAAGTGCATAGGTAGATCTTGGTCATGAAGCATTTCTCTAGTTGCTTCCATGATTGTTCTATTCTTCCTTTCGGTAACCCCATTCTGTTGTGGATTGTTGTAAGGAGTAGTCAACTCCCTCTTAATCCCTGAACCACTGCATAGCTTCTTGAAGTCTCTTGAAGTGAATTCTCTGCCATTGTCGGATCTGAAGATCTTGATCTTCATGTTAGTTTGGTTTTCAATCAAGGCTTTTAATTCCTTGAACTTGTCAAACACTTCATCTTTGTTCTTCAAGAAGTAAACCCAAGTCTTCCTAGAGAAGTCATCAATGAAGGAAACATAGTATACATACCCACTCAAAGAACTGGATGACATCGAACCACATACACTAGAATGGATGATTTCCAAGATTCTTTTTGCCTTGCTTTCACTGCTTGGAAATGTCTTCTTTATGTTCTTTCACTTTGCACAACCTTTGCAAATTCCTTCATGCTTTGTCTGGATTTCAGGAAGACCTTCCACTGCTTTGCTTGCAATTGATAATGCCCTATAGTGCATGTGTGCAAGCCTTCTATGCCCAAGTTAACTTGGCTCTACTAAATCATGGACCATGGCTTATTCTGGTTGGCCCTTCAATTTGTATAATCCTCCCTCTTGTTCTCCAATCACCACTGCATCATCTATAGTCTTACCCTTTGGCCACAATAGGACTTGGCCATCTACAAATGAAACCCTCATGCCTTTTGCATCCAATGCAGATATGGAGAGTAGATTCTTCTTGAGACCTGGAACATGTAGTACATCTTTCATCTTCATAGACTTTCCAGAGTCTAGCTTATAAGAGGCTTCACCACTTCCTTTTATTGGATATTGGTAGTCATCCCCAAGTTTCACCTTGTGAGGTGATTCATGTTCAGATAAGTTCATAACGGATTCCTTAAATCCTGTCATGTGTTTAGAATCCCCACTATCTATAAGCCAATCATTACTTCCATGAGTAATGGTTCAGTGAGAGAAGAAATCAAAACATATTCTTCATCACTTGAAGAATCTTCACTTTCTTCTCTAGCCCTCTTCCTAGGAGGTTCATCATCCTCTGCAGCATGAGCATGATGTCTTCTTTTGATGTTCTTCTTCTTATGTGAGCCATCCCTCTTATTTATGGGACATTATCTGGAATAGTGTCCATTTTCATCACATGTATAGCAATGGACATAGGACATGTTTCTTTGAGGTTTGGGACTACCCCTCTGATTCTAATGGTGATGTATTTCTTTCTTGCCATAATGGTGAGTATTTTTTGTCACCATGACTTTTGGAGTGTGCTGTGAGAGCTTGGTCTTCATTCCCTATCTTCTCTTCTCGAGCTACAATTCGAGCTTCTTCCCGTGATCATTCTTCCCACAGCCTATTGAATGTGATAAGTTTATTCCTAGCACAAATTCCTCGGATGAAGGAATCCCATGACCTAGGAAGGCCATTAAGAGTGGTCATTACCACTTATCCATTTTCTATATCTTCTCCCACAGCTTCAAGTTGTTCTTTTATCTGGGAGACCCTTGAGAAATAAGACTGCATAGTCTCTGCATTATGGATCTTGACATTCTTCACATGACTCCTCAAGGCCATCTTCTGATTTATGTTCTTCACTTTGAATAGCTTGGTCAGGGAATCAAACATATCCTTTGGTGTCTTTAGAGATGACACATGTGGTATGAGATGGTATTTGGTAGAATCACCAATGATCCTCTTAGCCTTGACCAAATTCCTTTTGTGTAAGCCCTTAGTCTCTTCTTCCTCTAGGATAGGGACCTCTTCACTTATGTAAGTGTCCAACTCATTTTCTTCTAGGATTAACCCAATCCTATACTTCCATGCTCAAAATTTATTAGCTCCTTCAAGATTATCCTCAAGCTTGGTGTGGTGAGACATCTTTAGAGAGTACTTCAAATGGAAATAGAAAAGATTTAGGTCTTAGCACTTGACTTGCTGAAAACTGGATCTCGTCCCAGATTAGGGTTTGTTAGAGAAACCCTAAAAATTCAAACTTTGAATTTCAAACTTCTGAAAGGATAGAAAGATGCGCCTTGATGAGCTGATCAGCCTAGTATACTCAGAATTTGAAAAATGCAAAGTTTCACCCTTCAGAAATGTCTTTTAGTGTTTTGGGTTTCACTAGGGAGGACCTTGAATTAGGTTTTGAGTTTCTCGGAGCTTCACCCAACCAAAAAGTTTGATCCAAAGCTCTAAACTTTGATTTTTCCAACGAGCTTCTAGGTATGTCTTCAGATTTTAGAAATTCCTATTTTTATGGAAACCCTAATTTATAGGGCCAAAAATAAAAGTGCCTAGAATTGAGATTTGATTGGACAGAAAGATTTACCTTGTTGAGGAGAGTCAATCTATCATATTGATTTTCCAAAATCTTTGGAGAGAAACCCAATAAACAACAAACCCTAGATTTTGCAACTGCACAGTGTCTTCTTCTCAGGTTAGCTCTGACACCATGTTAGATTTTCAACATTTAATTCAACATAATCTAAGGATCTTTACTGAGAGAATAACATGTATAGCATATCAAGTATAACAATGCATATCAATCACACCAAGCAATCACATGAGACAATAGACACATAGAGTTTCACTGGGGAAAACCATAAAGGTGAAAAACCCCACAACTTCCTCAGAGATAGAAATAGCAATGATACAACCCAAGTACAAGAGATAGTCTTCTCCTAGAAGTTGAACCTCCTCCTCCACTAGTGCGCCACTTTTCGAGTAGTGTAGAAGTGAATAATGAGATGATCAAATAGAGTTCCTCCCGCACTCTATTTATACATGACCTGACCTGCCTAATAACCTAGCAAGGCCGACTTGTCTACCTTAGTCTAATAACCCATGGTTATACTAGTCAGGGCCGACCCCACACTTGGTGGTCTAATAACCCATCACTTGCAAGTTGCGACACTTGTCAATACAAATGACAGCACTTTCGTATAGAGGAATAATACCATCTCTATAGTAGTACAATATAAATAGGTGAATTACATTCCAAACTTACATATACATCAACAGTTTTATGACCAAGGAGCTTATGCTCCAATGCTGACAATAAATGGCATATGCATAATGTAGGGAGAGAAAAATAGATCCAGATTTCTTTTTTGATCGCATACAGGGTGTTTTCCTTTGCAAAACGCTCACGTCTATGTTGGGCCTACCCCAGATGGGGCATTTTTTAACAGAAGGAATTTTGAGAACCGTGGAGATAAGCGCAGTTAAGTTTGAACAATTTTGGATAATTTTTGTTATGCTGCGAAGTTGCGCGCAGCATAGTGTTGGAGGAGCTGTGAGGAGTACAATGCCGCGATGTGCCACGTCAACGAAGATCCAACTAAGCAGAGCATGGATAGTTAAAGGCAGTTATTTGGTTAGGTCACAGAAGACCTATCTTTGGGAAAGATCGCCGATAACTACTAAGCAGTGGGTAGGTGCAGATCGAAGGTAGGTGATTGATCATAATGGGAAGAAGACAACAACTACTCAAACCAATCATCTAAGGCCAGAAAAGAAGGAACAACTCGGTGGAAGTAACCTGTTGGCACGCGCGTAACAAAAGATCCACTGTCAGTTACCAGTAGTCCGGTTTTGGGAAAACTGCGACAACTTTGTTAACCTAAGGGTCCTGCCGTCAAGATGTAAAAGAGATGACCTACGGGTCTTGATCTATAAATAAGGCAATTTTGTAAAGGTAAAAGGTTAATGTTAAGTCTCGTTTTTGTCGATTAGCATTGAATATATTGTGAGGTCTATTAGAGAGAAGCATTGTAAAGGCTCTGCAGCTGGGTGCGCAAAGACTTAATTTTGAGAGAGAAAGAGAAGAATGTCTACAGTTAAGTGCGAAAATGAAGAACTATTGCATCTCTTTCCAAGATAAATAAACAACATTTATTGTGGACGTAGCTTCCCATCCAGGGTGGTGAACCACGTTAAACCATTGTGTTATGTGATTGTTGTGTATGATTGCTATTAATTTGTGATCTAATTTACTTACAATGCATGCATGAAGTTATTATTGCTTGTTATATGTTTACTGTGATCTGTATTCCCCGTGGAAAGGATGGATTAAGATGCTAAGTAGTTCATGTATGGAGGAATATTAAACAATAAAGCACCTATAAGTCTCGAATGAATGGATCAATAAGATAACTACACAGTTAATTGTTGAAAATTGAATTGCTGTATCAAAGCTCACAGCACTGTGCATCTCACATATTTGCATAAGTTATGGTGTTTATCAAAGCTAAGAAAGGATAAATGATTAAGTTGTATCGACTAAGAATTGAATAGAAGTGATCAAATCTCATAAACCCGTTGCGCGGCTTGGGGCCCGCACTTAGGGTGCCAATATCCATGTTCTTGAAAATACTCAATGCGGAGTAGAAGACTTTGCACAGTCATTGACTGCAGCGCACGACTTGTGTTGTGTTGTACATAAGTCATCTGAAACACTCGCATCACAAGGTTGTGGAAACCTGCTTCTGCAACCACCCCCTCCAACTTTGCCTTGGGTGAGACCTCAGGCTGCTTGCAGTCTCTTTCCGAAAGGGCTGGTGAATAGGGGTTTTGTTGGTATCTTGTACCGCGAAGTACCTGGGTCTACATTGGAAAACCTCTAGAACAATTTTGCGACCAACAGTCTGTTTTGTCACATAAATACTCTTTTTGTTTTAATAGGTTGGTTATTTTACAACCAAGGAGTTTACACTCCCATACCGACATTTAACTGGCATGTGAATAATAAAATAAAGAGAAGTGGGTTTGCATTTCTCATGCCAGAATGAATGGCAATAAAAACAAATTCGTTAACAATTTTTATGCATAAACTCTGAGTACTCAAATTAATTTGTTTACAAGTATAGATTAATTCTAACTATAGAAAATTATGTATATCTATGAAAATATAGAATAGTAGTTTTATGTAATGCAATTACTTGACATGTAAACCTTAAGGTTTACATGTCTATTTCAGTTCTTCCAGAATTATAAATATAAATGCATTCTCTGTATCCTTTGCTTTTGTAGAATAGATACATATGAAAACATATCATTATCTGCACCCACTAAGCATGTCATTCCCCACATTGATATAAAATAAATGAATGTAATACTGATAGCACTTACAGGATTCTATTACTTAGAAGATCATTTTTGTTTAGATCAAATGATGCAAATCCTTCCATAAACATACCACAAATTTACAAATAAAAACCATATGTAAATGTGCAGTAATAAAATCATTTAAATACAATAAAACAATACTTATCTGTAATTTCTGATTGACCAGTGAAATGCAGTCACAAACCTCCCAACCTTTGACCAGCAAGTCTTCCTTGCTATCGTGGTCACCCTCGAGCCGAGTTCACAGTTCCTCTGGGTCAGAGTTTCTATTTTATTTTCCCTTAATTTGTTCCCCAATTTATTTATAAAATTTATCTGGCAACAGACAACCCAACATCCAACCCAATACTCTTGAGCTCCAGAATGCTCCAGGATGCTCTAGGGACTTTTAAGTCTCTGCACTTAAGAGAAAAATCAGTAATAGCATATATAGGGTATTTGCAGTGCTCTTGCAAGTTGTGGTAGTAATCCTATCTAAACAATGATAGTGTTCCAAGTTATACCCAGCTACTATTTTTTTCTCTTTTTCTAGTTTAGTTTGTGCTCTAAACTATACCCATTTCATTTCCTGGGTTAGCTCTTGTTATTTGATTCCATTGAATCCCTTCTGTTCTCATTCTCTCTTTTCTCTCTTATGTGATGATGATAATCATAAGTGTATCAAATGAATCCCCTTCTCTCTTTCTTATTCTACTTTTGTGTGTGTTCTCTTAATTGGTATTTCCTTAATTCCATTATTCTCCCTAAACTCTTCTTTAGGGTTTTACAAGTGTCTCAATAATAATTTTCTCATTATTATTTTATTTTTTATTTATCCTCCAAAACAATAGGAATTGTAACTCCCATCTCATTAATGTGCTGGTCCACATGGTCATAAGAAATTAACTTCTCAGTTTTCTACTGTCACATAAGTAAAATAAAATAATACTTAAGAAAATATAAAAGGGATTATAAGTCCAAAAATTTGGGGTATTACATTTCCACTCCCCTTAAGTTTTTCACCGTCCTCAGTGTTAAACAGTTTCAAAACATCAAAATAAACAGCATAACTAATTCAGTTTGTGTCATGTACTTATTTGAATAGAAAAGGGTATGCTCTCGCATTTCCTTTTCCATTTCCTAGGTAGCCTCCTCAGGCTTATAGTGATCCCATTGCACTTTTACATGGGCGATGGTTCGATTCCGAATTACCACCTCTTTCCAATCCAGTATGCATATAGGATTTTTCTGGAAGTCTCCTTCTGATTCCACCTAAATCACATGCCAATTTAGAATATGCTTAGGATCATAGACATATTTCTTTAACATTGAAACATAAAACACATCATGTACTTTAAATTTTTCTGGTAGAGCCAATTGATAAGCAACAGGTCCTACTCTGGCAAGTATATGGAAAGGACCATAGTAAATTGATGCCAGTTTGGAAACCTTGCCTAAACTCAGAGATATTCTCTTTTCTTTAACCCTTAGGAATACATGATCTGCAACTTCAAATTCTGTATGCTCTCTATGCTGATCTGCATAACTTTTCTATCTGTCCTGAGCAATTTTTATGTTTGTTTTAACTTCATGCACAATGTTTTCTATTTCTTCTAACAACTCAAGAACCAAAACAATCTAGTTCATCGGATCATCCCAAGTCATAGGGGTTTTACATTTTCTTCCATACAAAATTTCGAAGGGACTCATTCCTGTAGAAGTTTGATACTCATTATTGTAATCAAATTCAGCCAAGTGTGGGTAACTTTCCCACTTATTTGGCTTATCCATGACTTACAACTAAGGCATGTCCTCCAAAATATGATTTACCCTCTTAGTCTGTCCATCTGTTTAAGGATGCTTGGATGTACTAAAACTCAATTTTGTTCCCAAATATGTAAATAATTCCTTCCAAAAGTGTGAGGTAAACTTTGCATCCTTGTCGGATACAATTACCTTTGGAATTCCATGAAGTCAAAAGAATTCCTTCATGAATATGTGTGCAATATGTATTGCTTTGAATGTGGATTTAACTGCTATTAAATGAGCCTCCTTAGTTAATTTTTCTACCATAACCATAATAGCATCATGTTGTTTATTTTTTTTGGGAAACCCAGTGATGAATCCCATAGAAATAGTCTCCCATATCCATTCCGGTACAAGTATATGTTGTAATAAACAAGTCGGGTGTTGATGTTCCACTTTCACTCTTTGAAAATCCATAGACTTTGTTATATGCTCAGCAATTTCAGACTTCAATCTGGTCTAGTAGTATTGTTTTTTGATGGCTGTTATCATTTTTCGATAACATGGATGACTAGAATATGGCCTCTTGTGAAATTTGTCAAGAATCAATTAATTTAATTCTTCCTGATCTAGTATATATAATCTATTTTTAAATAACAACAACCCATCTTTTGAAACACTATAATCTATTACTTGTTCTAAATTTTCTGCAAAATGCATTAAATTCAGATATTTTGGGTCTTTTTCAGCTGCTACCCGGATTTTTAATACCAAATAAGATTGAAAATTGTTAACTGAATTTATTTTTAACATGTGCATTCTCCCACTAAGATCATCGACTATTTTTTTTATTTTCCTTTAATGTGCTGAATTTCAAAGTCAAATTCGTTTAAGAAAGCTACCCACCTTGCTTGTCTACCATTCAGATTTGTCTGTTCGAAAATGTATTTCATCCTAATGTGATTAGTTTTAAGAACAAATATTTTCCCAAGAAGATAACGTCGCCACATCTTCAAAGCATGATTGATGGCATCCAATTCTAAATCATGCGTTGCATTGTTTACTTCATGCGTCTTTAATTTTCTAGATTCATAACCGATTAGAGAACCTTCTTCTGTTAACACACCTGCCAATCCTTCCTTGCCCGCATACATTCATACTACAAAGTCACCATAAGGATCATCCACCTTTAAAACAGGAGTAGAAATAAGCAACTGTTTCAACTTCACAAAGCTATCTTCACATTTGGATATCCAAATAAACTTGACTTCCTTTCTCTAAAAAGATGTGATATGATGAGCCAGTTTGGAGAATCCTTCAATGAATTTCTGATAGTACCCGAATAATCCAATAAAAGAGAAGACATCGCTTACATTTTGTGGAGTAGGCCAACTCTTTATGGCCTTGATCTTATCAGGACCCACCGCAATATCTTGGGTTGATATTATGTGACCCAAATATTGTATTTGGTCTTTGTAAAAATCACATTTAGTTAACTTTGCATATAATTGATTTTCCCTTAGGACTTGCAACACTAACCTTAAATGTTCCTCATGCTCACGTTCATTCAATCAGTATATGAGTATGTCATCAATAAACACCACAACAAACTTATCCAGGTACTTATTGAAAACATTATTCATAAAACACATAAACGTGGCAGGTGCATTCATCAAACTGAATGACATCACCACAAATTCATAATGTCCATATCGAGTACGGAAACTTGTCTTATGCACATCTTCTTCTTTAATTATGATTTTATGATAGCTAGACCTTAGATATATTTTTGAAAAGACAGTAGCACCTCCAACTTGATCAAACAAATCATCAATCCTCGGCAAAGGATACCGATTTTTGGTAGTTACTTTATTCAGCTGTCTATAATATATACACAGTCGAAAAGTTCTATCTTTCTTTTGTACAAAGATCATTGGTTCTCCCCAAGGGGACACACTTCGATGGACATAACCTTTTTCTAATAGCTGCGGCAATTGCGCTTTCAATTCTATCAATTCGAGATTACTCATCTGATAAAGTTCCTTAGAAATAGGTATTGCTCCTGGAAATAGGTCTATTGTAAAATAAATTTCTCTCTTGGGTGGTAACTCAAGATTTTCCTTGGGAAACACATCTTCAAATTCATCCAACATGGGGTGTTTTGTTAAGTCTGAAACTTTACCTTTCTGATTTTCTACTATGTGACCATCATATAATTTACACCCTTTTCATTCATTTATTTTCAAGTGAAGTGCAAAAATTTCCCTTAATTTAATTGTCCTTACTATGCCTTGAATATATTCAAACTGGCCAACATCATTCACAAAAGTAACAAACTTCTGATAGCAATCTAGGACAACTCTATGTTTTTCCAACCAATCCATAACAATAAGTAAATCATAAGATCCCAATGGAAAAACATTTAAATCTGTACTAGTGTAAGATTCATTTAACTTTAAAGAACACTGATTTACTACTCTAGAAACGTTTCTTTTTGCTCCTGTGGCTATTTGAACCAGCCAAGGCTACATATATTTGTTTTTGCTTAATTTGTAGGACTCACAAATTTTTGGGTCTATTTAACTTTTACATGCGCCAGAATCAATCAACATAGTCACAGGTGTCCTGGAAATCATACCTTCAATCTCGATAATAGAGGCTTGATGTTCTGTTTATCGATTGTTTAATGCAGCATAAATTTTTGGACTCCTTGCTACATCTTGAACTGTAGAAGCCTCTTGAAGATTATGCACTGATTTATTTTTCTCTTATGGATGAGGACATTCATACCATCTATGATTTTCTCTGCAACCCCAGCATTTGATGGGTGGTTTATATGGTGTGTCTTCCGATTTTCTTGCACCTTCAGTGTTCATCTTCTTACTTGGTGGAACATAGTTTGATTGAAATTTACTGTCATCCAACATGTTGCTGAAAAATGCACGCATAACTTGATTTTTAAAATTATTGGGATTATGACCTTTCTTTCTACTCTTAGACTTGGTTTTCTTCTTTTCATTCCACCACTTAGACACTTCAGCCTTATTCTGACTCTTCTCAAAACACAATCTAGCCTTTTTGAAAGGATATTCCAATGTCTTTGGCTCATCAAACTCTACCTGATCTTTGAAACTAAAACGTAAATAATTCAAGAAACGTTGAATTCTGACCTTTTCATCTTGAATATATGGAACATACTTGAGTAATTACAAAAATTTGCTGATTAATTCCTCCATAGTTTGTTGTCCCAATTTTAGGTCATAAAAATATCTTACTTTCTTGTCATAGTACCTTTCAGACAAATATTTATGTTTAAAGAGTGTCGCAAAAGCTCTCCATTTCACCTTTTTCTCATTGAAAGATTTTGTCAGCTGAAGATCATCCCAGCATACTGAAGCTTTCCCTTACAGATTGAAAATAGAAATTCTTGCTTTTATGAGACCAGAATAGTCAAACATTCGTAAATACTTCTCCATGTCCCTAAGCCACAACTCAACTTCTTCTCCAGTCTTAATTTCCCCATTGAAAGTAGGATGCTTGATTTTCCTCAATTCTGAGTGTAACTGATTCATTTTTCCACTTTTCCTTTTCTTCTTAGGAATGAACTCTTCGGAGTATTTGCCAAGTGACGATTCATTGCTGATATCCATATTATAACTCAAATAATTTCTTGTTTTTGCAGTCTTAAATTTGGAATTTCTTTTCGTCATTGAATTTTCTACATGTTGTTCTTCCTGTGATTGTGCATGACTGTTTTCTTTCTCAGTCAGCTTTTGTAGCAGAATAGCATTAATCTCTCGTTGTTCGTTGAAATTCTTAATAATATCCTTCTTAATTCTTAGCAGCTCAACTTTAATAATTTTGACAATTTCCAACATTTCACTAGACGTTGTTGCTCCTTGTGGAGGGTTCATATTTCTTTCCTTCCTGCTAGCCGTTTCGCCTCGTTGACTAGATGTTTCCACAACAATCCTTCCCTCTTGTTCTGCATAATTCATTTTCGGTTATTTCTATTTTCAACCCACACTTATGTCCATGTGTGATAAACAACAGTTTGTTACACAATAGAAAAAAAATACATCTGCTCACAAAATAAATAATAGCATGCTACAATTTTTATTATTTTTTTTAAACAAGATTTAGCATAATGAGCTTATAGGTCTAGTGTAGTAACCGTGGCTCTGATACCAATTTGTCATGTCTTTTGTACACCATTTAAAAAAAAAAGATCAAATAAATCCAATTAATGTCTTAACTTCGCAATATCGTGCATAATTACATTTAAAGACAATTTGCTTAACTCATAATCCAATGAGTATTATATACACGTATTAATTTGATTATATTAATATTAGTTATAAACTTCAAACTATATAAACATTGTATAACCTAAGCATGCAAATGTGTTGTACACATTTTGTTTCCAAATATATAATACACAAGTAATATAATCATATAATTTATATATGATTGTAACCTACATATTTCATGAATCATAGGTTACAAACACAATACAAAACATTTTAATCATATATTATAAACCTTTACAAACTAACCAATGTTAGTCATAATTTACAATGACATTTCATACAAAATGTCATAAATGTAGACGTAATGTTTCCAAATGCTAGGAATAACATTACAATTACGAAACCCCATGTTAACCTAACATTGCAAATGCAATTGGTGCTAGGTTAGAAATTTGATGGCATATGCAATTATTCAAATATTACATGCCATGTAATATTTTAGATATAACAAATTACACATGCGTTACTAAGAACCTACGTTGCAAACCTTTATAGGAAAAGCAATACATAGTTCAACAATTATATTCGTTGTGTGTTATTCACATACTATTCATGTTTAAGTGAATTCTGTTAGTAATCTTATCGATTTCTATGCAACATAGTTTCCATGGTTAATGCACAAGTTGTTAGGGTTTAGGCGTTAATCCCTAACTACGTTTCTTGGTAGAATAGATTTATAAAGGTCATATTAATAGAATTTCTATTAATGATTTGGTTTTATATTTATGGGTATTCAAACCCTAACCTACAATCGTTAGTTGGTTTTGATGCTCGCACCGGTTCAACAAATTAATAGTATTTTTTCTTTAATATGCTGGTCATTTTACGAACAAGGATATTACGCTCCCATGTCGACAATAACTGGCATATGCATAATGTTGTGAGATAAAAATAGATCCAGATTTCTTGTTTGATAACATACAGGGTGTTTTCCTTTGCAAAACGCTCACATCTCCTCTGTCACATAAATACCATTTTTGTTTTAATATGCTGGTCATTTTACGACCAAGGAGTTTACACTCTTATCCTGACATTTAACTCGCATGTGCATAATAAAATAAAGAGAAGTGGGTTTGCATTTCTCATGCCAGAATGAATGGCATTAAAAACAAATTTGTTAACACTGTTTATGCATAGACTCTGAGTACTGGATTTAATTTGTTTACAGGTATATATTACTTTGAACTACAGAAAATTATATATATTTGTGAAAATATAGAATAGTAGTTTTATGTATTGCAATTACTTGACATGTAAACCTTAAGGTTTAGATGTCGATTTCGGTTTTGCGAGAATTATAAATATAAATGCATTCTATGTATCCTTTTTTTTGTAGAACACATACATATGAAAACATATCAGTATCTCGCCCCAATAATAATGTCATTCTCCACATTGATATAAAATAAATGAATGTAATATTGATAGCCCTTACATGATTCTATTACTTATAAGATCATTTTTGTTTAGATCTAATGATACAAATCCTTCTAGAGACATACTAGAAATTTACAAATAAAAACAATATGTAAATGTGCAGTAATAAAATCATTTAAATACAATAACATAATACTTATCTGTAATTTCTGAGTGAAAAGTGAAATGTAGTCACAAACCTCCCATCGTTTGACCAACAATTCTTCCTTGCTCTCGTTGTCACCCCCGAGATGAGTGCACAGTTCCTCTGGGTAAGAGTTTCTATTTTTTTTCCCTTAAATTGTTCCCCAAGTTATTTATAAAAATTTTGTGGCAGCAGAAAACCCAACATTCAACCTGTACTCCTAAGCTCTGGGATGCTCACAGGACTTTTAAGTCTCTGCACTTAATATAAAAATCAGTCACAACCTATACAGGGTATTTGCAGTGCTCGTGCAACTTGTGGTAGTACTCCTACCGGAACACTGCTAGTGCTCCAACTTATACCTAGCTGCTATTGTTTTCTCTTTTTCTAGTCCAGTTTGTGCTCCAAACTGTACCCATTTCATTTCATGGATTAGCTTTGGTTATTTGATTCCCTTGAATCCCTTCTCTTCTCATTCTATCTTTTCTCTCTTGTGTGACGATGATAATTATAAGTGTATCAAATGAATCCCCTTCTCTCTTTCTTATTCTCCTTTTGTGTGTGTTCTCTTAATTGTTATTTCTTTCATTCCATTATTCTCCCTAAAATCTTCTTTAGGGTTTTACAAGTGTCTCAATAGTAATTTTCTCATTATTATTTTATTTTGTATTTATCCTCCAAACCCATAGGAACTGTGACTCCCATCTCATCAATGTGCTAGTCCACATGGGCATCCGAAATTAACTTCTCAATTTTCTAGTGTCACATAAGTAAAATGAAATAATACTTTAAAAAGTATAAAAGGGGTTATAAGTCCAAAATTTGCGGTATTACAAGATCAATCTCGTAGTTTATTGGTTATGACAACTTGTTCATTTCTTATAAAATTATAAGTATATTTGAGTTTTTGCAAAGCATCTTTGAAGATTGAAAATTCTCATTCTCTGATTTTCCTTCATCTTTTAGGTCATTTTTTCAAAAGTTAGAGATTGTTACATTTTGAAAGTGAAATTCTTCTTTCTGTGTTTCGTAGATTCGATTAAATTGAAAAAAAAAAAAAAAAGCATTTACATTTTGGTGCTTGTTAGTTTTTGTGATTTTGTTGGCATATTTAAAAGAGTACTTCGTTGTCTTTTTCATTGATTTTGAGTTATAGGGGTGCTTTTTTATTTTTCTCATATCGGCAACAAAGGAATTTCTCCCTACCTTAGATAGATTTCATTAAATCGGAAAAGAAAAGAAAAATCATTTTGCATATAGACTAAGTTGCATTTGTTTAAATTCCCATCTACACTCCATGCACCTAACTGCTCAAGATAAAACTAATGGTAGTGTTAGGTTAAAACTTGCTAGTAACTTGTGTGGTAAGTTAGTGACGTGTTTTGGCATCGTTAAGTGTGGAAACTGTCGTTATCTTCCTACGCTGTATCTCGGGGGCCTGCAGTTCTTCCACGTACCAACTGAGATATCGAATGTTCTTTCACGTACCCTTGGGTATATCGAAAGGTACTTCACATACTCAGTATTATATCGGAAGGCTCTTGTTGTACATTTGTGCATTAGACCACCACTACAGAATTGAGCTCCCACGTACCTTGTGTATATCAAGGGACCCTTCTAGGATTCCTATACCAACTGAGGTAACCTATTGGCCATCTTCGTGTGGAAATACACCGAGAAAAACACTCGGGGAGCTACTACACACGTGCTTCAAGTAGTCGGGTTATACGGTTAGGGGTACGGTCCTAATCCTCCCTAGTTAGTGCTCTGAAAAATTGGGCCAAGTATAACTGTTGGACCTTGTGGTATATCATGAGTTGCACCACCTTGAAAATTCTATGATGTTCTAGACTTTTGAATCCGCACCTGTCACATAATTTTTCATGTGGATTTAGCTTGTGTAGATATTGGATTGATTTTTTTTCTTTTCTTTTAGGTTGCACTTAGGAGAAGTTTTGATCTGGTCACACTGGTTGATCAACCTTTGAGAAGATCCCGAAGGATTTCGAATTTTCCATCTGAATATCCCCTTAACTAGGAGGACAACTTCGAACAACGAATGGATCAACCTACAATGTCTATGTCACATGAGGAAGAGACCTCTACTTTAGAGTTAGGAACAAACTACTCGTCTCCCACCAATCCACATATCATTGATTCCACGGGACTTTCGATGGCAGAGAAAACCACCTTATATGACACATCTTTCCATCATTCATTGGAAAGACACCTTGGAGCTGCCGATTGGATTTTCAGCCATCCCTCGGATGAATCTATATCAACAACATTTGGTTCATCTACATCTTTTTGGGACACGTCTCCAGGTCAACATGTTGCCAATTTTGGGTCAATTCTCATGGAAGAAACCATACCTCGTCGTTGTATTCCTAAATATG
Organism: Larix kaempferi; assembly: GCA_027924585.1. Lineage (NCBI taxonomy): Eukaryota > Viridiplantae > Streptophyta > Pinopsida > Pinales > Pinaceae > Larix > Larix kaempferi. The sequence goes on along the minus strand of BSBM01000816.1, from coordinate 3,808,015 downwards.
AATTTCTTGCGCCAATCTATGAATAGATTCATCATCTGCACATTGCTGGCTAACAAATTAGATGCCAAAGTCTCACACAATGAATAAACATCCCAGATACACCCATTTACCAATATTCCCCTATGCGCTCTTTATCATTCACTTCACCAGATACAACTATACCTAGCTTGACCACTTACGAACCAACTCAAGCCTCATTTCCTACGAGTCCACTTTTAATCCAGGCGAGTGGTTCTATACCTACTGTGACTCCCACCACGACATCCTATGAAGGACAACCTTGAACATCCATTAACTTTGGGACATTACCTCCCCCTCCCCCACCTCAAAATTCGAGGGGAGGATATAATCTTCCTGTTAGTCTATTTTCAGGAGGAAGTAATCCTTTCATTAGCACTCAACCCTTGGTCATGAGTAAACTTAGCATTAGTGGTCATCATTTGGTCACCGAGCATATTCAAGTATGTGGACAACTTTTGACTGGGGTGCAACACCTAGTTGGTGGACCTAACCTGACTGGGGGGCATAACCTAGTCAACATCCATATTATGAGTGGAGGATACACTTCTCATCCAAGTTTTAGTATGGTTGGAAGCCCCTTTCCAACCATGGGACAATCCATGTGAACACACCACACGGGGGGGCCATCCATTTGGATGCAACCCCTATGGGAACACATTATTCCAAGACATCATAACAACAATAGTTGACAAAACTATCCGGGAAACCTTTTTCCTGGATTAACCTACCTTAGAAACCTTAATACCCCATGGGGGCACCATAATGTCCCATCAAATAGACCTCCAACCTATGGGGCACCCCCACCACGTCCACCACCTGTCCCACCCCCTCCACCACCACCTCCACCCCATTCTAGAGGAGGAGGACCCCCGCCTTATGGCGGCAGACCTCCCCATTCCAGAGGAGGCGGACCCCCACCTTACGATGGCAGTCCACCCAACTTTGGAGGAGGTGGACCCCCGCCTTCCGGTGGAGGACCACCTTAATTTGGAGGGGGAGGACCCCCACCCTCCAGTGGAGGCCCACCTTAATCTGGAAGAGGAGGACCCCCACCCTTCAGTGGGACACCACCATATTCTGGTGGAGGCGGACCCCCACCTTATGGTGGAGGAAAACCTTACCCTAGAGGGCCCCCAACTTTTCGTGGTGATCCACCTCATTCTGGTGGAGGCGGAGCTCCTTCTGGTCCCCCTCCTAACCTTGGTGACCCACCTCCAGATGACTAATTTCCTATCGGAGGAACCCACAACCAATTGGTTCATGGTCCTACTGGTACAATGATTCCATATCAATACTACCAGTATCCACGGTCGAACCAACAATTACCATTTTTGGATACTCTCGATCTACTAGATTTATCATGGTTGAACAATGATCCCATCTATCATGGAACCAATTGGCCAACCATTCTCGTGAAATTACATTCCGAAATTCTGAATTTTGATGGAAAATCGAGTGAAGATCCTAAAAACCATGTGATGAGATATCATTTATGATGTTCATCTAATTCCCTAATGGATGACTCCACCTATTTACGGTTATTCCAATGAACCCTCACCGACCCTACCTACAAGTGGTATATCGAACTACCACCAAACTTTTTCCATAATTTGTTATCCTTTTCATGTCCTTTTTGACACATTTTCAGTTACCAATATGTTACGAGACTGGTACGGGTCTTTTGACCTCTCTATGAAAAATTACCGCCACTCATATTTCTGATCACATTCACGAGTGGAGGCGGAGACAATGTTTGATTAAATCTCCCATTCCAGACTAACACCTTGCAAATTGGTTTACTGAGTCACTCTTACCCATCGTGGCCAGCGATGTCTCTATGGGTGGGGCTGTCACCGAAGAGAAAGATATAGAACGTGTCCAGTACTCAGACTTAGTCTATGCTCAATCTGGAACTCTATATGATATTGTCCCCGACGTACCCCGCTCTACGTATGACCCAGGAAGACCACCCTAGGGACCTCATGCCGACAACATCATAGGTTTCGTTCAAAACCAAATTGTTTCTCAATCCAGTACCCATGTTGGTTCCACTCCATCCCCATCATAGTATGGGAACAACACTAATATATCACCCAGACCTGCTACCACCGAAGAATTCAATTCAATGCAATCTGCTTCACCTCATAAATTCGGTGGTAAAAAGAACAAGGGGAAAAACAAAAAACCTTCTACTTAGCATGAACCAAAAAAGAACAATCTTGATACCACCAACCCTAATATGAAGGCTAAGTTTCCATGTCTACTGTGCGGTGATGACCACTTTACTAAAGCATTCCCACATCGGGATGAGGTCCAAAAATTCCTCAAAGGGAACCCCACACCCACAGTTCTAATCAATCCCTTCCCCACGCAATAACAACAAATGATCACACAACAACCCTCTCCCTCTCAAGGAGACACATCCTCTGTCGCTCATGTTCTCATGATGCGTAGTGAAACTGTCAACTTGAAAACGCAATCACATTCTTATGACTCGGTCCCACCGAAGGAACCTACAATAATTTATAATGAAAAAAATTCCGTTTCTACACTGGATATTCTCACACCACAAGGTTCTCTCACTATCGAGAAACCTTCCTCTGATTCAGTGCTATGTCCACACAAGAGCACGATCAGAAACGTTGTTTCCAATCCTAATGCTTGCGATGCTCAAAATTACAACATTGTAGAGGACCTATCACAAGCCCCTTGTTCTATGTCAACATTGCAAGTCTTGCAAAACTATCCCAATCAACGCAAGACTCCTCCTTGCTATCGACGATGGAGACCCTAATTCCTCAAACACCATCATGTTCCAACTCAAGTACTTTAAACTGAGACTTTCCCACCAGCTTGCATTCCAATATGTTACCAATGTTACTGGGAAGAGAATCCATCATTCTGTGTTGGACGAAGGAGCATCCACTTCAGTCATGTCGTTGTCTTGTTGGAGAGCCATCAGCTCTCGCCAGTTGAACCATTCCCCTACCATGTTGAAAGCATTTGACAGTCGTGGATTCTATCCACACGGGATGTTAAAAGGTTTGGATATTGAGCTAGGAGGAAAGACCGTTTCCATCAATGTGGAAGTAGATGCTGCCCCCTTGGATTATAACCTACTCCTTTGTCGTAATTGGTTTTATGCCATGACCACGGTTTCTTCATCCATATTATACATCGTACAATTTCCCCACCAAGCAAAAATTGTTACTATCAACCAATTGGATTTTTGTACACCACTATTCATCCAGGTGACAATGTACCCCTCTTAGGTCATTCATCCCAGACATATGAGAGTGTGGGGGTTGTACTCCTCAAGGACTCATCCCCTATGGGAGTGTTTCCACCACCGGATCCCCCTTCCCATGTTTCCACGGTGAGCATGATTTTCTCTATGATCCCATCATCATCCAACTCTAATGACCAATGGCTAGTGACCGTGCTTGATACATTGGACTCGATTGGAGATGTCATGCCTCTTACACTAGTGCAAGCTACATACGAGGATATCTAATCAGAATCTGATGACCACTCTTTAGTGGCATCCACATTTTATTCTCCACCACTATAGCACTCTTCATCCCTACCTGATTCTCTCCTCCAGACTTTCCACTCGAATGAGTCCATTATGGAAGTCATGAGTATGGATGAACCTCCTTGGGAATACCTCCACCATCTATCGTCTTTCCTAGCACCCCAAGATTCTGTGGAGAATTACATTTAAACCCTCATTACGCTGGATGTCATTCCTTTCCCCCAATCTCCTATCCTCACTTGTGATATGGTAACCCAGGGTAACTTGGAGAACATCGAACCTACCGTACCGATCGACATACCAGGAACACTTGGAGTCGTGGAACATATTCATATAGGCCACAAGTTCTCTCCTAAAGAGATTACATCCTACACGGCCTTATTCAAACAATTCAGCGACGTATTTGCATGGAGTTATGTAATGTCCCCATTCAAATAATTGTATAGCATACAATCCCCATCAATCCTACCCAGTTCCCTAGCTTGAATGGGTACATTGCGAATTGTAATAAGGGAGAAAAGGAATAATGTTTACACATTAGGATAGTCCAAGTATTTAATAAATAAGTTGAATAAATGAATCCAAAAGGAATTATAGGTGGCAAATGGTTTTGAGGACATTTGGAGGATGTGGGACCCCCACTAGCTTGGTTTCTCACTGCCACATGGAAAATCTCACATGGAATTTCGAATCCATGGGAAGGAAAACATTATTTTGTGAGTTGGAAAGGCCTACACATGGCATGGATCATCTTAGGTCGAAATTTGGTGGAATAGTAACCTCCATGGAAAAGGAAGAGTCAAATTGGAGACTAGTGGACACTTGGGCTAGATTCTCTAGTCTTATGACAACAATGATGAAGCATCTATGACAAAATTTAGATATGACTTCTTACACCTAACCATTGTGACATGTCGGCCCCAAACATAGGATCAAGAAGGTGCACATGGAGTTGGGGGAAGCTAAAGAGACTCCTATTCGAAATTGGGAGAAGATGGAGGGTTGGATACTAGGAGACAAGTGGCAAATGTGGACTATTTCCTAAGTGGAAATATCTAGAAGATAATGAGAGGATTTCGACACTTGAAATGCTAATGTTGGTTATAAAATGTAGAAATCAAGTATGAGAATGGCTTTTTATGATTTGAGAAAAATTACATTTGTGAAGAGAGAGCTAGCGGATGACTAGTTTCTTGCCTTAGGCAATTTCGAGGGTGAAAGATTCCCGTCCAAGTTGGTGTTTCGAGAGGCCACTTAGGTATTTCATGGATCTTTAATGGACTTTTATTTGCAGGTATCAGCTACAAAAAATCTCGTAGTTTTTTTTAGTGCAACACCATCTCTCAACCCTTTCCAGTTTTGAAGGCATATTCATGCTCCTTGAGGGAGGGCGTTTTTGGTGAGCCCTTGTGCTTCTTGGGAGAGATTATATTTATGTATTTCTAATTGTAATAGAATTATATACTCTTTTATTCACCTTCAGAAAGTCTCAGGTTGAAATACCATGTGGTTGTATGTAAAAATCAAGATTAATGAGCAAACAATGTCCATTTCCCACTACGTTGATGTATGCCATTATAATGATGATGATTCCGAATAAAGGAATATTTCTCTGATATATATATGATGAATGGACTTCCATTGATGTTTATTACAAGTTTCATATTCAATACTTGAGCATTTGAACCCATTATACTAAGTTTATTTCCATTTAAAGAATATTTGGTGCCATTTCCCCAAGGGTCGAATTAGTGGTTTTTGTTGTTGTTTGGGAGAGGGTTGGAACAGATCTTATAACTAATGAATGATGCATTTGGGACCTTAATAACATCCCTGAAACATACCCTACCTCTATTCAGAAATTCGAGAGAGTTTGGAAGCATTAGGGAAGCTATTTTCAGTAATTACCCCAGGGGGATTTGAACCCCAAATTACTAGTAAAATTGCATACTTGAACCATAATCTTAAGAGAATTTGCAGAGGTATTTTGGTGGCCATATATAATCCTTGAACATCATATTTAATTCATAATATTATTAATACACCTTCCCTAAATATTTGGGACCATTTGGACCAAAATTGGGACCTAGGCATCAAAACTAGTCAAAGGTCGAAATTGGGGAAGAAGTGGAAAATTGGGCATTTTCTTAAAATTTTGAAAAAGGGACATTACAAGTGGTATCAGAGCATGGTCTTGGATCCTGATGGTATTAACAAGAATCCAAACAAATAAACCCCCACCCTTTGAATCAGTAGTTGAAGAAGAGATAGTAGCAGAAAAATAATTTTTTTCTAAAACAATGGGTAGAGAGGAGGAGGAAAAATTAAGACATAAGGAGGAATTTATTGAAGCCTTAAAACCATGATTTGATGGAATTAACATGGTTATGCTAGAGATGAATAAACAAATGAATTAAAGTTTTGAATTGTTGGGTATCCAACTTTAAGGCAAAGGGATGATAGGAGATAACAATGGTTCACATTTAGGGGAAAAGATAAAAGGGAGTGAGCATATTTTTTCAAGCACAAGACCACATAATAGACCGGATGAATTCCAAATCACACAAAGGCATACTGCACCTAAATTTATCACACCCAAATAATAACCAAATATTGAGGTGGATTATAAGAAACTAGTAAACGATTGGAATGATTTGAATGAAGAGTGTAAAAGAGGTGTACCACTCAGTGACTACATTGATGGTGTACAAAAAATTAAAAAGAGGGAAGATAGTAGGAGTCCATTCCAAAACAAAGAATTAAATAGTGCTATTGGAAAAATGTCACTTCCTACTTTTGATGGTTCTTCTCAAATTTCTGCTAACACTTGGGTGCAAAAATTGGATGTATATTATCAATTGAATCCTATATTGGAAGAGGATCCATTAAAAATGGCCATTTTGCATTTGGAAGGAGATGCCAATGAATGGTGGTTTCATGGGGTGAAAACCTTGGGTCATAATCGGGTTAAAACATATGGAGAATTTGTTGACAGGGTACTAGAAAGATTTGAACAAAAAGATCCAGAATTTCCTTTCAAAGAACTAGCTCAATTGAAGCAAATTGGGTCCCCTACTAAATATATGTTGGACTATCAAAACTTATAAGTCAAGGTGGTTGATGTCTCTATGGGAAGATTAGTATTGTTGTTCACTGAAGGTTTGGGTGAACCCTTAAGAGGTTAGGTCAAATCCCACAAGCCAACTACATTAAAAGATGCAATGAGCTTGACTAGGGATCTCCAAAATGTGTTTCCTAGAACAAGATTTCCTCCCAAGCTTAGCTACAAATTTGAAAAGAAACCTTGGCAAAGGGATGGATATGATAAGAAACCTTGGAAAAGAGAGTCATTTGAAAGGAATAAAAAAGAAGGACTAAATAGGGATAAACTTCGAAAAAAGAAACTGTGCTTCACATGCTTTCAACCATGGACACCGGGGCACAAATGTACTAAAGGAAAGGCTCAACACATAGAAGTATTTTCTGATAAGGAGGGGTATGATGCGGGCATGGATGAAGATGGACATATTTCAGATCAAGAAGAGTCATATGAGACAGCAGTAGAAGAGGAAAGACAATAAGAAAATCATCCTTCATCATACAAAGCAAGAATGGCAGTACTTTCAGCAGTACCTCGCTATCATACTGTCCGATGCAAGGGTGTGGTACAAGGACAAAGAACTTAAGTTTTGGTAGATGGAGGATACACCCATAACTTCATTGATGCAGAGATGGTGGAGAGAATAAAGATACCTACTAAACCTTTTGATGGCTTCACGGTTGTCATTCCTGGTCACAACACAATGCAATGCAAAACATGGGTCCCAAAGCTGCAAGTCACCGTAGGTAACTATACTTTTGTTGATAGTTTTTATGTGGTTGATGTTGCTGATACTAATGTGGTTTTGGATGTGCAATGGATGTATTCATTAGGAGAGCATACAGTAAATTATCAAATTTCCGAAATGAAATTCCAAGATTCGAAAGGAGTACAAAGAGTTGTGAGAGGGCAGCACACTTATCCAAATCAAGTAGTGACTTGCAATAGTATGAGATCTATATTGAGGCATCGGGACATAGAATGGGTTATTGAATGTCATATTACATCTCCCAAGACAAATATAAATGTTGTTAAACACCCAAAGGAGATAGAGAGACTTTTCCAAAAATATGAAAAAGTTTTTAGAGACCTTCCACATGGTAGACCACAGAATAGGGGGGTTGAGCATAGCATTATTTTGGAGGATGGTACTTCACCCATTCAGATACCACCTTATAGACATCCTAAAAATTTCAGAGCTGAGATTGAAAAAGATATCCAAGAAATCTTAGAGTTGGGACTCATTAGACCAAGCTCTAGCCCTTATGCTTCTTCAGTAGTGCTAGTGAATTTAAAGATGGAACATTGAGAATGTGCATAGACGTTAGGGTTTTGAACAAAAATAATATCAAGAATAGGTATCCTATTCCTAGGATTAATGAGCTCATGGATGAGCTACATGGGGCCAAATACTTCTCCAAAATTGACCTTAGATCAGGGTATCATCAAATTCAATTGAAAGATGAAGATGTGCAAATGATTGCTTTTCGATGTCATTATGGTCACTTTGAATTTCTTATCATGCCTTCTGGGTTAGCTAATGCTCCAACCACATTTCAAGCATGCATGAATAGGATCTTTTGCAAGCAAATAAGAAGGTTTATTTTAGTTTTCTTTGATGTCATTCTCATTTACGGTAAAACATGGGAAGAGCATTTGCAGCAGTTAGAGATTGTGTTGAAGGTTTTGCAAGAAGAGTCTTTATTTGCTAAGTTGTCAAAGTGTGAACTTGGGATGAAAGAATTATTGTATCTTGGGCACATTATTGGGAAAGAAGAAGTGAAGGTACACATGGAAAAAATCAGGGCTATCTTAGAATGGCCATCACCAAAAAACATCACCGAATTGAGGGGTTTTTTTGGCATATGCACATACTACAGAAAATTTGTGAAGGGATTCTCCAAGTTGACTTCTCCACTTATTGATTTGAATAAGAAGGATACTTTCAAGTGGGATGAAGAGGCTGAAAAGGCCTTCCAAAAAATGAAAGAGGTAATGAGTAGTTGTCCCATACTTGCACTTCCTGATTTTACTAAACCTTTTGTTGTGGAATGTGATGCTTCAGGTGGAGGAATAGGGGCTGTCCTAAAGCAAGGCCAACACCCCATAACCTTTGAGAGAATAAATTTGTAGCCTCATGAAAAAATGTACTCTATCTATGATAAAGAAATGCTGGCCATTATGCATGCATTGGCCAAATTTAGACAATACTTGGTGGGCAGCAAGTTTTTAGTGAAAAATGACCACAATAGTCTACGACACTTTCTCACCCAAAAAGATCTAAATGAAATGCAACAAAAATGGATAAGAAAAATCCAAGCTTGTGATTTTGATATTGAATATGTCAAGGGAAAGAATAATATAGTAGCAGATGCTTTGTCAAGAAGACCTTCTTTTTCTCTCATGGACATTGCCAAGGATTGGAAAAACACACTACTAGTTGAATATGCTAAAGACAAATTTGCTTGTGATGTGTTGGATGGAATCAAAGGGGATGATAACTACAGGATTTTGAATGGGCTGATATATTATAAGGAAAAAATTTATTTAGTTTAGAACTCAAAGCTCAAGTACCGAATTTTGCAAGAAGCACATGATTCTCCACTAGCGGGCCTTATAGGGATGTTCAAAACCTATATGTGAAAATCAGATCACATCCAAAAACTCTCCAAGAAATTACACTCTCTCATATGAAAAATCTCACACAACTGGTTAAAGGCACAAAAATAATGCACAAGAATAGATTTATGTATTACTTCTCATGAACAATAATTACATCAACAAACATATGAATTTTTTCGGCTATTATTCAATAACATTACATTAATAATTCGAATGGCTAAATATTCCAAAAGAATCTTCTATCCATCAGACTTTCTAAAACTGCCCATCCCCCCATAGGTGGCAAGTTGGCTTTCCAAATATGCTCAAAAGATCACAAATTGCTAAATTAGTGAGCTGAAGGTGAAATATAGGTAAAAGCAATTCCAACTATGAAAGTTGAGTGGAAATGGTGTTAAGGAAAGTTTTTGGTGTAAAAAACACTTTCCTAGGTTGACTAGCTCTTTCCTTTGGGGGAAAAAGTAGTAAAAGCAGCAACTTTCTTCACAAATGCGCCCTCCTTCCTAAATATCAGACAAAAATCTTTAGGAATGCACCCAAGTGGCCTACGAGACTTGTAGAACACACCTCAGATGGAATCTTATCCTCCCATGTTTCCTTGTGGGCCACACAAGGGAAATTTCCTCAATTATTACATGGAATTAACCAACAAGTGATAATTAATGCATCTTATGTAATTAAATAAATGGTAGGAAGGATTAAATATTCCAGCACCCCCTCTTAAGTCTAAATTGAATGATCTAAATATCAGAATATATAAAAAAATGCTAAGGGCCTAGTAACAAGACTTGGTCACCCCGTACCAAATACTGTCGGTCCACAAAACAAGGATAGAAGGAAAACCTCATGGGAAAAACCTTCCCTCAAAACATGGACATATCAAAATTGAAAGGTTGCTGATCAACCCTTCACTCCAACACATGTCCAACCATCCCAAGCAGTGATCTAAGATAGCTGAATGTCTTCTTTGTGAAATCCTTGGTGAAGATATCTGCAGTTTGCTCACCTGTGGGGCAATACTGGAAATCTATGATCTGGTCATGCACTAGTCCTCTGATGTAGTGCATATGAATCTCCATGTGCTTGGTCCTATGCCTCTATACTAGATCACATGAAACTCTAATGGAACTTTTGTTGTCACAATAAATGACAGTAGGAGTACTGAAAGCAATCTCAAACTCAGACAAAATCCCCTGCAACCAGACACACTGTGTAGCAACATTCACTGCTCCTTTGTACTCTGCCTCCGCTGAAGATAGTGCTATGGCATTTTGTTTCTTGCTATACCAGCAAACAGGGCCACCTCCAAGCATGAAAAAAAATCCTAATGTGGATTTCCTGTCAAGGCTATCACCAGCCCAATCCGAATCTGTGAAACCTGGAGATCTAGCTCGAATTTGCCACATAGTGAATCCCATCACTCTTTGTGCCCTGCACATAATGAAGGATTCTTTTTGTATCCCTAGAATGTGACTCATGTGGCTGCTCCATGTATCTAGATGCCACACTCACAGCATATGCAAGATCTGGATGATTGTGAGTCAAGTAGAGTAAGCTGCCAATCAACTGTCTGTAGAGTCTATTGTCAAAAAGCGGTGTAGATTCTACTTCTCCCATTTTGACTCCAGAAAGGAATGGAGTCTTAGAAGGCTTGAAATCATCCATATTAAACTTCTTCAATAGATCGGAAGCATACTTTGACTGACATACCTTGGTACCTTCTTTTGTTTGTGAAATTTCAAGCCCCAAAAATTGCTTGAGAATTCCCAAGTCACTGAGGGAGAATGTTGGTGCATTGCGGTCCTAAGAGATGCTATTTGTTTAGTGCTATCACTTGTGATCAGAAAATCATCAACATACAACACTATTAACATAATAAAACCATCAGCAAACTTCATATAGACATTTGGGTCAGATTTACACCGAACATAGGATTGTGACAGGAAAAAATTGTCCATCTTTGCATACCAAGCCCTGGGGGCTTGCTTGAGTCCATACAAATATTTTTTCAACCTGCAAACAAGGTTTGTATCTGATGTGTACCCCTATGGCTACTGCATATATATCTCTTCTTCAATTTCCCCATGGGGAAAAGCACTTTTCATATCCATGTGATGTATTTTCGACTACTTGGAAACTGCCACTTCCAAAACTAGTCTAATGGAGTCCTTCTGAGCTACCGGTGAAAATGTTTCATTATAATCAAGTCGTTGGACCTAAGAATACCAATTTTCTACCAGCCTTTCTTTGTACTTAATGGCTATACCATCTGTTGCACATTTATTCTTATAAATCCATTTGCATCTTACCAACTTTCTGCCTGTGGGGAGCTTGACTAGCTCCCAAGTTTCATTCTTCTACAATGACTAAAACTCCTCATCCATAGCAATCTGCCATCTAGGATCATGTGAGGCATCCTCATATGTTTGTGGATCAGAATCTGTCATCATATAGCACTTCTCATAAAGATAAGGATCATTCACATTGAGAGCAGTCTCAAACTGTGTTCTAGTCCTCCTTTGGTCCTGAGGATTGCCTGCTAGTTCACCTGCTGTTTGCAAAGTTTTTGCAGCCCACTTAGGCCTTGTATGTGAGTTTGCATCTGCAATAAATTGATCGTAATCATCAAAAATATCAGAATAAAAAATATCAAGAGCATCACTTACTTCTTCTTCAGTCGGTGGTGAAGATGAATCTCCAATTTCTGTACTTTGAGAGGGCTCTTCCTCAAAATGCACACTTCTTTCGATGAATGCTTTATGAGTGGTCCTGTTCAGTAGCTTATAAGATTTGGATTCCTTTGAATATATAACAAACAAACATGGTTGGATTTGGGGCTACATATCCCTCCTCTTCTCAATCTGAATCCTAGCCCAAGCCTTTGAGCCAAAAATCCTGAAATGAGAGATATACAGTTTTTTACCTGTCCAAGCCTCGAAAGGAGTGATACCTTTGAGAGCTTTGTGTGGAACTCTATTCTGAATATAGGTGGAACAATTTATTGCTTCATCCCATAGCTTAGGAGACAAACCTTTTTCCTCAAGCATGCATATGGCCATCTCCTTAAGAGATATGTTCTTTCTCTCAACAACCCCATTCTACTGAGGTGTATATGGAACTGTATGTTGCATCTGTATGCCCGATGAAGCACAAAATTGCTGAAACTCTGATTTCACATACTCACCGCCATTATAAGACCTTAACACTTTAATATGCCTATCATAAATATTCTCAACTGAGGCTTTGAATAGCTTGAAAAATGCAAAAACGTCTGATTTAAGCTTGATGAAATAAACCCAACAGTACCTGCTAAAATCATCTATGAATGTGAGAATGTATTTTGTTGAATTCAATGACTCAAGAGGAAATGGACCTGATATATCAATGTGTATAAGTTCCAATGGTGCAGTGGTTCTATCGGTGGTAGATCTCCCATACTTGTGCTCAGGGTGTTTTCCTAGGATGCAGGATTGACAGACACCTTTGGAAAATTTGATATTGGGTAGCCCTATAACCATCTCTTTCTCATGAAGTTGGGAAAGCTATTTTTAGTTTAGGTGGACAAATATTTCATGCCATAGCTTGCTGGAATCATTGGCATGGTTCAATAGAGTAGAAGGTGAGGAGTTTGGCACAAAATGAGAAAACTTGTAAATTCTAGAACAGTGGTCAACAGTACCAAATGCATTAATTTTTCTTGTTGAAATTTATGCTATCTCAACATCATTGAGGGTAAAGGTTACTCTCTTGGGAAGCCCTATATGGGTCATCTGATAGACTAACAGTAGGTTTGCAGCATGTCTAGGGACATATAAAACATTATTAAATGACCCAAACTCGAGATCTATGTTACCTTTGCCTTTGCTAGACGTTTCAGAATTGTCTCCTAATACAATATTCAGAGCACTGGAAGAGTCAAGTGAAGTAAAATACTTACTTGCAGACACCATGTGTCTTGAAGCACTGGAATCAATGGTGAATGATGAATATTGGAAAGTGTTGGCCATCATTGCATGAACTCTCTTTTTGTCATCGGAATTTGATCCTCCATCCTTCCTTCTTGTGCTCTCTGGAAGAGGGATATTGGCTTTCTACAATGCATGAGTTAATTGGTCGATGGTATTCTTAATACAAGCGATTTCAGGATGAAATCCATTGCTGCAATAAGTGCACTTTGTCTCTCATTCTTCTTGTTCGGATTCTTCTTGAATTTTGATGACTCTCCATTAAAATTTTTCTAGTCTTTTTGTTCAATGGTGGGCTTCTTGAAGTTGCCTTTCTTCTTGCATTTCAAATTCTTTGAGTCTCCAACATTTAGACAATGGTCTTTGGATGGATTTTTAATGGCTCCCATTAATACCAACTTGTCTTGTTCTTGATTTAATGACACCATGAATTCTGAAAGTGACGGGCTCTTCCAATTTTTAATTGCTTTCCAGGTGGAATGGAAGCTGGAGACAAAAATTGAATAGTCCGGGCCAAGCTTGGAGAGAATGGCCAAAACTATTTGCTCATCTTTCTTGTCTATTCCACATTGCTTTAGTTGCAATACAAGATACTTGAATTTGGAGAAGAAGTTTTGTAGATTATCGAAATTCTACGGACTCAAAGAGACTAGCTCGTTATCTAATTGCTGGCCTCTCAATTCATCGATTTTACCGAACAATTCTTCAAGTTTCAACCATACTTCATTGGGTGAAGTGAGGCCATGAAGATGAAATAAGAGTTCTCTAGATGTAGTGACACATAACATCCCATAGGCTTCATCCCTTCGATTATGCCATTTAGATTTCTCCACTGCTGAGGTTGGCTCAGCTTGTGTTGCCATGGTCACCCTGTAGAGCCCTTTGCTCCTCAGTAGAATCTCCATCTGTGCTTTCCAATCAAAGTAATTGAAAGGAGTGAGGATGATCTGCTATGTATGATCCATTTCTGCAATTGATATAACTTTTGGACATAAATTAGAACACTTCTGGATTCCAAAATGCGCGCTGCAGGGAATAGAAATCACCTAGTGGTTTGATCAATGCGCCCTTCCTGAGATTGTTGCATCCTGTAAGACAATAAATAGATGAAAGGAATAGCTTTATGGCTCTGATACCATGTGAAAATCAGATCACATCCAAGAACTCTCCAAGAAATTACACTCTGTCATATGAAAAATCTTACACAATTGGTCAAAGGCACAAAACAAATATACAAGAATAGATTTTTGTATTACTTCTTATGAACAATAATTACATCATCCAACATATGAATGTTTTAGGCCATTATTAAATAACATTACATCAATAATTTGAATGGCTAAAGATTCCAAAAGAATCTTCAATCCATTAGACTTTCTAAAACTGCCCATCCCCCCTAGGTGGCAAGTTGGCTTTCCAAATTTGCTCAAAAGTTCACGAATTGCTAAATTAGTGAGATGAAGGTGAAATATAGGTAAAATTAATGCCATATACGAAATTTGAGTGGAAATGGTGTTAAGAAAAAATTTTGGTGTAAAAAACACTTTCCTAGGTTGACTGGCTCTTTCCTTTGGGGGAAAAAGCAATAGAAGCAACAACTTTCTTTACAAATGCACCCTCCTTCCTAAATATTATCCAAAAATGTTTAGGAATGCACCCAAGTGGCCTAGGACACTTGTAGAACATACCTCAGATGGAATCTTATCCTCCCATGTTGCCTTGCGGGCCACACAATGGCAATTTCCTCAACTATTACATATAATTAACCAACAAGTGATTAATTAATGCATCTTATGTAATTAAATAAATGGTAGGAAGGTTAAATATTCCAACAATATAGACAGTTGAGGCAAAGGTTTTTTTTGGAAAGGGTTGAAGGAAGATGTTCAGAAATATGTGAATGAATGTAAAGTATGTCAACAAAACAAATCAGAACTCACAAGTCCAGCTGGGCTATTACAACCATTGCTCATTCCAGAGCAAAAATGGGACAGTATATCCATAGATTTCATCACTGGTTTGCCTAAATATTTGGGTAAGGATTACATCTATGTGGTAGTGGATAGGTTGACAAAATTTGCTCATTTCTTTGTTGTTACATAATCTTTTAATGCTGCACAAGTGGCTGATATTTTCTTCAAAGAAATCTTCAGATTGCATGGGCTTCCCAAGAGCATTGTTAGTGACAGAGATAGTAGATTCATGGGCACCTTTTGGGAAGAAATTTTTAGATTGGTGGGCACTCAATTGACTCCATGTACCAGCTATCATCCACAAAATGATGGACAAACAAAGAGGGTTAATCAGTGGTTGGAAGGGTACCTAAGAAACTATGTGGGAGAGCAGCAAAAAGCATGGGCAAAATGGCTACACTTGCGTGAGTTTTGCTACAAAATCACCTATCATATGTCAATAGGGATGTCTCCTTTCAAAGGATTATATGGTTATGGTGCACTTACATTTTCTGAAATGATATTTGGTGATAGTAGAGCCCCAAAGACTAAATATTGGGTGGAAGAGAGCTGAGACATTTTAAAGCTCTTGAAAGACAATTTGCAGGTTGCTCAAAATAGGCAAAAAAAATATGCTGATAGACATAGGGAATAAAGAACCTTTCATGTCAATGATTCAGTATATTTAAGGTTGCAGCCATTTAAGCAAACATATCTCAAAAAGAATGGAGCACAAAAATTAAAACCAAGGTACTATGGGCCATACAAGGTAGTGCGAAAGATCGGAGAAGTAGCATATGAACTAGAACTTCCGGAAGGGAGTAAAATCCATAATGTATTCCATGTTTCTTTTCTCTAGAAATCCCTTGGTCAACAAATAATCACTTCAGAAATACTTCCTCCCTTGGATGATGAAGGTCAGCTCACACTTGTTCCATAAAATATTTTGAAGACACGGGAAAGGAGGTTGAGGAGTAGAATTATCAAAGAATATTTAGTATAATGGAGGGACCCCCCAAATGAATATGCCACATGGGAAGAGGAGAATATTTTGCAACATCCTAATTTTCAATTTCTTGAGGACAAGCAATCTTGGGTGGGGAGGACTGTAATGCCCCCATTAAAATAATTATATAGCAGACAATCCCCATCAATCCTACCAAGTTCCCTAGGTTGAATGGGTACATTGGAAATTGTAATAAGGGAGCAAAGGAATAATGTTTACACATTAGAATAGTCCAAGTATTTAATAAATAAGTTGAATAAATGAATCCAAGAGGAATTATAGGTGGCAAATGGTTTTGAGGACATTTGGAGGATGTGGGGCCCCCACTAGCTTGGTTTCTCAATGCCACATGGCAAACCTCGCTTGGCATTTCAAATCCATGGAAAGGAAAACATTATTGGGTGATTTGGTAAGGTCTACACATGGAATGGAGCATCTTAGTTCGAAATGTGGTGGAATAGTAACCTCCATGGAAGAGGAAGAGTCAAATTGGAGACTAGTGGACACTTGGGATAGATTCTCTAGTATTATGACAAAAATGATGAAGCATCTATGAAAAAATTCAGATCTGACTTCTTGCACCTGACCATTATGACATGTCAGCCCCAACAATAGTCTTAAGAAGGTGCTCATGGAGTTGGGGGAAGCTAAAGAAACTCCTATTCGAAATTGGGAGAAGATGGAGGGTTGGAAACTAGGAGGCAAGTGGCAAATGTGGAATATTTCCTAAGTGGAAATATTTAGAAGATAATGAGAGGATTTAGACCCTTAGAAGGCTAATGTTGGTTATAAAATGTAGAAATAAAGTATGAGAATGGATTTTGATGATTTGAGAAAAAATGCATTTGTGAAGAGAGAGCTAGTGGATGACTAGTTTCTTGCCTTAGCCAATTTCGAGGGTGAAAGATTCCCATCCAAGTTGGTGTTTGGAGAGGCCACTCAGGTCTTTCATGGAGATTTAATGGAGTTTTATTTCATTAGAAAAATTTTGAGGTCAAAAAAGGGCCTCAAAACAAAGAAAATGTACTATAAAATACAACCAATCACATTCTAGTAGATGACATCATCCCCCTTGGTGAGGTGGCATTGCATGAGTTAAGAATGTTTATTTGTCAAATTTTCTATGGTGGATGAAAACACATAGTTAACCAAGGTAGTGGTGTAAGTACTTTTAAGTCATAAAGTAAAGTACTCATAATGATAGTCTTTTCATAAAATAATATTATTGTCATTTTCAAGTAAAGTACTCATAATGAATGTCTTTTCACACTTTTACATAAAATAATATTATTTTCATTTTCAAGTGAAGTACTCTTAATTCATAAAGAAAGTCCTTTCACATTTTCTTATAAAATAATATATAATCATTTTTATGTTTTTAATTTTAAATTATATATTCACTCCATTCTATTTAATAACATAATGTCAAACTAATAAATAATAATAATAATAATAATAATAATAATGCAATGTGCATTATAATAATATTATTGACATTTTACATGTAAATAAATTCTCAATTAAATTACATTATTAAATTCATGAGAAAAGTACTAAATATAAAAAGTCAACATAAAATTTAAAAAAAAGCTCTTAAAAATGTTTTTTATTATTTAATTTCATTTGCAAGTTCAAGACAAATAAATGTTAAAGGACAATACATTTTTGGGAATTTACAATGAATCTTAGTCACATCAATGTAGACTTATTTTATTAATTTTATTTCTAGTGAATTTTGAAAAGTAACTCAACCATGGTTATTTATATTGTGCATAGAAAATAGTGTGGGAGGTGACTTGTCATATATACCTACCCCATAAAACCTCCAATTCATAATATTTTAATATATCTCATATTTTTGTAGTACATCTCTTAGGAGGCCCTTTTTTGACCTCAAAATCTCTCTAATGGTAGGTATCAGCTACAGGGTAGCTCGTGTTTTTTTAAGTGCAGCACCATCTCTCAACCATTTCCAGTTTTGAAGGCATATTCATGCTCCTTGAGGGAGGGCATTTTTGGTGAGCCCTTGTGCTTCTTGGGAGAGCTTATATTGATGTATTTCTGATTGTAATAGCATTATATACTCTGTTTTTCACCTTCAAAAATTCTCAGGTCGAAATACCATGTGGTTGTATGTAAAAATGAAGATTAATGAGCAAACAATGTCCATTTCCCCACTACATTGATGTATGCCATTATAATGATGATGATTACGAATAATGGAATGTCTATATGATATATTTGTGATGAATGGACTTCCATTTATGTGTATTACAATTTTCATATTCAGTACTTGAGCATTTGAAGCCATTATACTCAATTTATTTGCATTTGAAGAATAT
Source organism: Larix kaempferi (assembly GCA_027924585.1). Lineage (NCBI taxonomy): Eukaryota > Viridiplantae > Streptophyta > Pinopsida > Pinales > Pinaceae > Larix > Larix kaempferi. Next base: position 3,789,472 of record BSBM01000816.1, on the reverse strand, counting down.
TTGGTGCCATTTCCCCAAGGGTCGAATTAGTGGTTTTTGTTGTTGTTTGGGAGAGGGTTGGAACAAATATTATAACTAATGAATGATGCATTTGAGGTGTTAAAAAAATACATGAAACATCCCCTACCTCTATTTAGAAATTCGACTGGGCTTGGAGGCATCTGGGAGGCTATTTTCAGTACTTACCCCAAGGGGATTTGAACCCCAAATTACTAGTAAAATTGCATACTTGAACCAGAATCTTAAGGGAGTTTGCAGAGGTATTTTGGTGGCCATATATCATCCCTAATGATCATATTTAAGTGTGAATATCAGTAATACACCTTCCCTAAATATTTGGGACCATTTGGACCAAAATTGGGACCTAGGCATCAAAACTAGTCAAAGGTCGAAATTGGGGAAAAAGTGGGAAATTGGGCATTTTCTTAAAATTTTGAAAAAGGGACATTACAAGTTATGAGGAAATCTCCAAGATCGATCCTTCCATTTTTGTTCATGAGATCAAAACATATCCTGAGGCTAAACCCATACAGAAAAATTTACGTCTAGTGCACCCAAGAAATATTGTGGCTATAAAGACTAATAATGAAAAGTTGTTGAAAGTTGGCTTCATCTACCATGTCCCCTTGACAGACTGGGTCTCTAATGTCATCACTATTGCCAAACAGTAGGGAACCATTAAGGTTTTCATCGATCATAGGGATCTTAATAAGGCTTGTTCCAAGGACAACTACCCTAACCCATTTATCGACCAAATCATCGACAACTGTGCTGGGAGCATAACCTTCTCATTTATGGATGGATTTTCTGGCTACAATCATATTGAGCTCCACTAGGCTCATCAACACAAAACTGCTTTCATCTTCTCGTGGAGTACATTTTCATATCGTAAAATACCTTTTGGAATTAAAAACGTTGCTGCCACATTGTAGCAGGCTATGTTGTATTCCTTTAACGATGTGAAGGAATTTGTAGAACCATATCTCGAAAACCTTCCTGCTCATTCGCAGCATCGAGAGTCCCACATTGACAATCTGACAGCAATATTCCTCATATGTAAGCGGTATAATATCCGTTTGAACCCTCACAAGTGCATATTCTATGTCGAGTTTGAACACCTCCTAGGCTTCATTGTTTCTAAATATGGGGTCCGCATTTATCCCTTGAAGGTGGAGGTCGTCGTCACTCTTCCACCCCCTGTTGATGTATATGTAACTTCAGAATGTATTTCATATATGTATGTTGTATGTACTCCTATAGAGATGGTATTATTCCTCTATATGGAAGTGTCGTCATTTATATTGTAAATGTCGTAACTTATACTTGATGGGTTATTAGACCACCTTGTTGGGGTCGGCCCTATATAATTCATGTGGGTCAAAGGGTTATTAGACCACCCTATTGGGGGTCGGCCCAGTCAGCATTATGTTATCTGGTTAAGTTCGAGCCTACATGATTTATGTAAAAGGCAAGTCAAGTCAAGTATAAATAGAGTGCGGGAGGCACTCTATTTGTTCACTCACTTCTCACTCATGCACTCAAGGAGGAGTGGCGCACTTATGGAGGAGGAGGATCTGCTACTAGGATGTGTCTATCTCTTATGGTTGGGTTGTATCATTTCTCTATCTATCTCTGAGGAAGTTATTGGGGTTTTTCACCTTTATGGTTTTCCCCAAGTAAATCTTTGTGTCTCTTGTGTGCTTGCATTATTGTCTCCATGATTGATATGCTATAGATATGATGTACATGTTGTTCTCTCAGTTAAGATCATAGATTAGATTGAAGTAAATTCTGAAAATTTAACATGGTATCAGAGCTAGCCTAAAAGAAGGCATGATATGGCATGTATGACACTTGTTGCACTTACGATGCTAGGGCTTGATATAGCAAAAACCAGTCATCGTAGTACTTTCGCTATAAATCCGTTTTGGAAAAGTTTTCGGATCTGAAATCTTTACAGGTCGAATATTGAATCCCCATGTACCTTGTGTCCAAAGGAAAACCTCTAATTCGTTGTACTTTGGGATTTATGATCAGTACAATATAGGGTTTCTGCCTCCTCCATATCTGAGTCAAAATCAGGTGACCTTGGGAAAAAGGTCATAACTTGGGCTAGGTAGTACACAGACTTTAATATCTCAAAAACAATTTTCAGAGGCCGAAGTTTAAACAGTGACACGTGGCACGACGTACAAGTTTGCTCTCCTGTATTATCGTATAAACAAGTCACGTTACAACAATTGGCATAACTCTCGCTCAGAGAATCCAATTGAGGTCAGACCTATCAAGATGGAAAGATAACAGGTCTAGCTATCTCAGGAAACATTTTCAGAGGCTGAAGTTAAAACAGTGACACATGGCATGGCGTACAATTTCGCTATCATGTATTATCCCATAAACAGGTCACGTTGCGACACTTGGAATAACTCTCTCTCAAAAAATCCAATTGAGGTAAGACCTGTTGGGATGGAAAGATAACAGATCAGGATATCTCAGGAAATGTTTTTAGACCCTGTGCATCGAAAAGTTCATATTTACACCAGAAACAATCAGGTACATATTTCTGACAAAACAAAATTATTTTTGAGTACCTTCATTCATGGCTTCCGGAATTTAGGGCTTCGGAGAAAGTTAGAATTTTTGTAATCGGAGACCACGGATGGATGCTGCTCATAAAAATAGAAATTTAGAAGAGCAAGATTATAATTTTTGGTTGCGAAGAAGGCCCGGCTTGATCAGACCCTAGTTCAAGACTTTGATCAGAAAAGTGGAAAATTAGGGCTTCTGTAAAAATGGGAATTTTTGAAATCTGTGACCACGGCTGGAAGCTCCTCAAAAAAATAGAAGTGTAGAGATTTGAATCAAACGTTTTGATTGGGAAGAAGAGTGGGCTTCATCAAACCCCAATTCAGGGTCACGTCTAGTGAATCTGAAAGTTTCAAAGGCAAAATTGAGGAGTGAAACTTTGCAGTTTTCAAATTTTGAATATACCATCTTGATCAGCTCATCAAGGCGCATATTTCTATCCTTTCAGAAGTTTGAAATTCAAAGTTTGAATTTTTGGGGTTTTTCTAACAAACCCATATCCAGCTCCAGGTCCAATTCTTGCAAACCAAGTGGATTGGGTTAATCCTAGAAGAAGATGGATTGGTCACCTGCATAAGTAAAGAAGTTCCTGTTTCAGAGGGAGATGAGGCTAAGGCCTTACATAAGAATATTACAAGCGATCTCGATAGGTATGACTCATCGAGGTATGTTTCGATATTTGTTCATGATTAAGTTTATGGTATGATTGTATTCATGTTATTATGGTTAGTACAATCATGATTTTAGATTTGTCGTATCACCTTAAGAAATTTATGAATGCATGATAGAAAATATTCATTGATTAGGGTGTTGACACTTATGATTGTACTAATGCATTATGGTGTTGTAAGAGGTTTAGGTTGTCTACTAACATGAAAGGTACACCAAGAAAGACAAATCATGTTCTGGTTCAAGATCATATGATCATGATGACATGAGGACAAAGATTCATCCATTGTCATGGATCTCATAGAAGATCCATTTACGATGTATGTATAAATTGGTTTTATAATGGTTAACCTATGAGATATACAGGTTACTAGCACAAGTCATTGAAGAAGAACAAGAAGACATCATGTGAGTATGTTAGACATAACTAGCTAGCATGTTAATCCAGGTATGTTTTTCCTATATCAAGATAGAATCCTACCTTGTGTTAGGATCTTATACTGTTGTGTTGTTGATAGCGATTATTCATGAAGTCATAGGTTTGAATAGTCATGGTTGTATGCATATTGTAGTTGATGATATGACTAACCAGAAGAATCATGAAGGTATAGGTTTGAGTAATCATGGATTTTATGTATATTATATCTCTTATCTTGATTGATGATTTAACTAACCAAAAGAGTCCTATGATCAAATAAGAATATGCATGAGTAAAAGAAGACTTCCCTAAAACCTTGAACACTAATGTTTATTATTTGTGTTTGAAATGATCCTGACTATACATGCTTGAGATTATTGTGATTATACTAATGAATTTTTGATTACGTATGAGACCTAGACGATAACACAATGGTGATACTAACAAGCATGCATAGGGATCGAGAATGAATATAAGTTCAAGGACAAGTAATCCAGGAATCAAAGATCAAGAGGGAGTACACTCCAGTGGTTTCTGCAAGGATGCAGATATTTAGGGGGAGTTGACCATCTCTCTACATTCCACAACAAAAAGGTGTAGAAGAAGCTACTTCAGATTAGGACTCCAGTAGCTCCTGCAAGGAAGCGAAGACTCAGAGGGAGTCCACCCAACGAACAAACAAAGATAAGTATTTGAATTGTCATTTCTTAAATAATACTATTCAATAATGTATCTACTGATGTTCCTAGAATTAGGTTGTGTATTATGCATATTAGAATAATTGCATTGATGAACAGTATACTACTAATATGCATGGGTAAGTCGCCTATGGCACTGTACAACATTCCATTGCTACTTATCTAGAATGAAACCTCTTTGCTGACATGTTGGGAGTTGTGCACACTCTTAACAATGTTCTGGTAGAGATTGGAAGGCATCTAGAAAGTTACGGGATATGGATAAATGTTGTATTGAAGCATTGGCTAAGATAATTGCATGACTGTATGACATATTTCTTTATGTGTAAGAATTCATTCTGAAAACTATGAGATGTTTTCTAATCATGCAATTTAACTTGTTGTGTAGGAAAGATCATATGCCATCTCCTACAAAAGAAGAACTACAACATTTGTTCCAGCAACAAAGATATCTATTGAAGATATTGAAGTTCCCAAGATCTAGGATGAAGAAATGGAATGCCATGATCTGTCGATCATGAAGAATGATGTTTGGGATGTAGTCCCAAGATGTGAAGGGAAGTTCGTTATGACTTCCAAATGGAACTATCAGATACAATATGTTGCAGATGGCAGCATTGAGAAATATAAAAGTGATGAAATAGAAGATGCACCAGATGGATTTCAAGACAGCATGGTGTAGTCATATATGTGTACAGAACTTGGTATGGTAGGATAGACAACCTTCTATCCAGTTTGGGCTTTACCAAGAATAAAGCGGATTCCAACCTTTTCTACAAGGTTGAGGAAGGCAATCCAGTGATACTACTTTTGTATGCAGATAACCTGTTTGTTACAGGTGAAGATAGATTGATTGCCAACATGCAGCGGAAGCTTTCTACCGAGTTCGAGATGAAGAACTTGGGGATGATGCACTATTTGTTTTTGGCATGGAGGTGTGGCAGAGTGATGGAATATTCCTTAGACAAGGGAAGTATGCAGTAGAGATCCTGAAGAGGTTCGGGATGATGGACTGCAAGGCTATGGCCACACCTATGGCATCAAACCTGAAGCTTCTGTGTGATGCTTCTGAGCCAGTTGATATCACTATGTATCGTCAGATGATTGGGTCCTTGATATACTTGACGAACACAAGACCAGATATTTGCTTTGCGGTGAACACATTGAGCCAGTTCCTGATGGATCCGAGGAGTGTTCACCTAGTTGTTGTAAAGCATATTCTGAGGTACCTGAAGGGTACAGTGGATTATGGGCTCAAGTATGAGGCGAATCAAAAGTTTAACCTGCAGTGTTATGTTGATTCAGATTGGGCTGGCAGTGCTGCAGATAGGAAGAGCACATCTGGGTGATGCTTCAGTATGGGATCAGGTGTGATCTCTTGGTTTAGCAGGAAGTAGTCCTGCGTAGCACTGAGTACAGCTGAGGCAAAGTATGTTGTAGTGTGTTCAGCTAGTTGTGAGGCAGTATGGCTACAAAAGCTACTGTCTGAGTTATTTGATCTCCCGTTGGATGCTACTGGTATCTTCTGTGATAACCAGAGTTGTGTAAAGCTGTCTGAGAACCCAGTGTTTCATGACAGGTCGAAACACATAGAGATCAAATATCACTATATCAGGGATATGGTGCAGAGAGGAGTTATGAATCTCCTGTATGTTGCAATGGACAAGCATATTGCAGATGTGCTGACGAAGCCACTAGCCAGGGTGAAGTTCGAGTACTTCAGAGAGAGGCTTGGCGTTCTTCAGATTGAGGAAACTTTGAGGAAGAAGTGATGGACACATTTGCTAAAGCCATTCCAAGCATGTTGGAAGGAGGATCCTTCACATGGCTGTGGATGTAAGCGTTGGATGATGAACATTAGGATGATGTTCTGGTTTCTGCTGGATATGATCAGTTGGATCATTTTAATGTATGTATGTATGCATCATGTTGGATGCTAGATATGATTAGTTGGATCATTTATATGTATATACGCATCATGTTGGATGCTAGATATGATCAGTTGGATCATTTGTATGTATGTATGCATCATGTTGGATGCTGGATATGATCGGTTGGATCATGTGTATGTATTTTGTATATGCATCATGTTGGATGCTTGGACCATGTATCTGTATATGTATCAGGTGGATACATTGTATGATCAAGTAGATCATGTATATCGATATGTATCAGATATGATCAGGTAGATCATGTATGTTGATGGATACATTGTGTGGATCATGTATCTATGTATCAGGTGGATACACTATGTATGATGATATGTATCAGGTAGATACGTGGTGTGCATCAGATGGATGCATCGTATGATCAGGGTGATCGTGGATGACGAGCTTCTCCAGATGACATGCTGCAGGATGTTGCAGTGATGATGATTAGGATGATGTATGGTGAGTATCAGATGATACTTTGTGGTTGTGGATCAGGTTGTGTAGGTAAGCATGTAATTTATGCCCTGGGCGATTTGCAGATGGTCTTTCGAGGTTTTTCCTATGGCATGTAATTCGGTGCTTTGGGACATCTGGAAAATGCTCTTTCGAGGTTTTGATTTGGGAGGACATATAATTTGTGCCCTGGGAGATCTACAGATAGTCTTTCAAGGTTTTTCCTATGGCATGTAATCGGGTGCCCTGGGATATCTGGCAGATGCTCTTTCGAGGTTTTGTCCTATGGCAAGTAATTTGCTCCTGGGAGATCTGGACAGGATGAAAAAGGCCTCAGATGCTTCAGCCAGGTTTTTCCATGACCACATGTAATTTGCTCCTCAAAGATCTGGATAGGATGAAAAAGGTGTCAGATGCTTCAGCTAGGTTTTGTGGTGAGATCACATATAATGTGCTCCTGGCAGATTCGACAGGTAGAGCCATGTGCTCGTAACAACCTGGGATGCTTCAGCGAGGTTTTGTGATGGGTCACATGTAATGTGCTCCTAAGAGATCCTACAGGTAGATCTGTGTGCTTGTAATAGCCTAGGATGCTGCAGCTAGGTTTTGTGATGCACGTAATAAGTCCTGAGGATTCCACAGTATGGCCAGTGATGACGAATACCTGCAGGTGGTGGGCCTACATCCAATATGAAAAAGGACTGGCTCTGTAGAACTTCCTATGACGAGTAGATTCAAAGATTGATTGAGATAGCAACAGTAGTGATGATGATGATGACGATGATCCAGAGAAGATGACTTGTGCTAGAAGACTTGTGCTGAGAAATACCTTCCTAGTTAAGAGGGAGTGTCGATGTATATGTAACTTCGAAATGTATTTCATATATGTATGTTGTATGTACTCCTATAGAGATGGTATTATTCCTCTATATGGAAGTGTCGTCATTTATATTGTAAATGTCGTAACTTATACTTGATGGGTTATTAGACCACCTTGTTGTGGTCGGCCTTGTATAAGTCATGTGGGTCAAAGGGTTATTAGACCACCCTATTGGGGGTCGTCCCAATCAGCATTATGTTATGTGGTTAAGTTCGAGCCTACATGATTTATGTAAAAGGCAAGTCAAGTCAAGTATAAATAGAGTGCAGGAGGCACTCTATTTGTTCACTCACTTCTCACTCATGCACTCAAGGAGGAGTGGCGCACTTATGGAGGAGGAGGATCTGCTGCTAGGATGTGTCTATCTCTTATGGTTGGGTTGTATCATTTCTCTATCTATCTCTAAGGAAGCTATTGGGGTTTTTCACCTTTATGGTTTTCCCCAAGTAAATCTTTGTGTCTCTTGTGTGCTTGCATTATTGTCTCCATGATTGATATGCTATAGATATGCTGTATATGTTGTTCTCTCAGTTAAGATCCTAGATCAGATTGAAGTAAATTCTGAAAATTTAACACCCCCCACTGATATACCGAAACTACAAGGTTTGCATGGGAAGGAAAGATACATAAGGTGTTTTGTGTGTAATTTCACTGAGAAAAAGAAGGGATACATGTAGTTGTTGAAGAAGGATGTACCATTCATTTGGGATGAATTTTCTCAATGATCCTTCGACAACTTAAAACATGCTATCACCCATGCCCCTATACTTCAAGTGCCTAACTACCACAAGGACTACATGCTCTATCTTGCTGCTTCCACTACCACCATCTCTATGGTCTTGGTTCAGGAAGATAGTGAAGCCTAGGAACATGTGATCTAGTACCTAAGTAAGGGTCTCATTGACTCTGAAACGTGCTATACACATGTTGAGAAACTCGTTGTTGCAGTGGTCATCGCTATAAAAAATTTATGTCACTACATTATCCTCCGCACTTCCACCATAATTTCTGAATCTAACCGTATGTACCAGGTTCTCAGGCATCAGGTACTAGGGGGAAATTATTTGCGCTGGATCGTCATTCTCCAAGATTTTGACCTCTAATTTGAGAAGGCTAAGTCTAAAAAATCTCTGGTATTTACGGAGCTTATATGCGATCTTCCCCATACTAATACGAAATCTGAGCCCATGGACTCTTTCCCTGATGAGCCCATGTTTCTTATCAGTACTTTTGACCCATGGTATGGGGATATTACTTTGTATCTCCAAACTCAAAGGTTCAGTCCTTAGCTATATCACGACGACCATTGTTTTGTGCATCGCCACGCCAAGTACTACTTGATCATTGGTGATACCTTATACCACTGTGGTGTTCATTCAATCCTTTGATGTTGTCTAACCCATGAGGAGGCTGAACATGTTTTGAATGAATGTCACTCTGGGGCTTGTGGTGGTCATATTTATGGGATGGATATAGCTCAGAATATATGGCGCGCTGGATACTATTGGAATTCTATATTTAAATATTGCATTTAAGTCATCAAGAAGTGTCCTCCATATCATCTTTTTCATCACAAAAAATGCTTCCATCCATCCCCATTATATCCCGTTATTATCATCGGCCCCTTTGCAAAATGGGGCATATATTTCATGGGGATGGACGCAATCATTCTAAGACTACCTTGGTCGGGTGGCATGGTTACATCATCATTGTCATTGACTATTTTACCAAGTGGGCCGAGGCTGTGCCTACATACAGAGAAGATAGAAAAAATCCTGCATTCTTCATGTTTAACCATATTATTGCACGATTTGGAGTCCTGCAAGCCATCGTTATTGATCATGGATCCCATTTTCAAAACAAGATGGTGGATGAATTGAGCGCCATATTTGGTTTTCGCCTTGAGAACTCAACTCCATATTACCCAAATTCCAATGGACAAGTAGAGGCCATCAACAAGGTCTTGAAAACCATGATCCAACGGATGGTGGGGACACACAATTCAAACTGGCACAATATGATTTTCTCAGCCCTTTGGGCATACCGAAATTTCATGAAAAATTCCACTGGTTTCACTCCCTTTCAATTGGTCTATGGACTAGAGGTAGTACTTCTGATAGAGTGTGAGATCCCATCGGTAAAACGTGTTGTCGGACTCCTTCGCAATACCACTGTCAGGGAAAAAAATTTCCTCCACTTGGCGAAACTTGACGAACCCCGCTCTAATGTTGCCTTGGCTAACGAAGCTCATAAGAAGAGCGTCAAGGCCCAGTATGACAGATCCGTTAAGCCTCGTTCCTTCAACGAGAATGATCTGGCCCTAACATACAACCAGAAACACGATAAACTAGGTGAAGGAAAACTCGAGTCCATGTGGCATGATCCATATGTGGTAAAACGAGTGTTGGATAAAGGAGCATATCAGCTCAAAGATTATGATGGGATATCTTTAGGGGAGCCTCGTAGTGGGATATTCCTGAAATGGTACTATGCTTAGATTTTCATGCATTAGTTTTATGTATATATTGTACATGATGTTTGTTTTGTGTGATGTGTTGGGCGGGGCTCAAGTTGGAAAATATACAAGTATTGGAAATTGCGCATTGCACGTTGCAATATAGCAATGGAGAAGTTTTGATAAATTGCGCATGTCGCACAGAGGCAATAGGTAAAGTAGGATTGCGTAGTACGCTGATGTGTAGGTATCGTACAGGAGCTATTTTTGGTAAGAAATATAGGTAAAGGTCAGATGAGGAAGTGACCTATTTTGGGTAAGGAACATGTTAAAGGAAGAAGAAAATGACCTATCTAGAAGAGTGGCAGCAAGCAGTTGAGAAGATATGCCACTACGCCGATAGAGACAGACAGGAGGAAGGTGTGGAAAGGGATAGGCCATGATGCAGTTACAACCATTTGGTGACTGCAGCTATCAGATGAGTGTGTGACCAACGAGTGGACCAGCTAGAAGACCTGAAGCAGGAGGAGTAGGTTATCGACAACGATAGTCAAGATGGAAGTTAGCCACACCATGTTTTGTAAACCTAAGGGTTTTTTCTTATGAATTGTAAAGACATGACCTATGGGCATGATCTATAAATAAGGCATTTTTGTATGGGAAAGGGTTAATCTCTCGTAGAGACTCTTCATGTTGGTCATTGTTGAACATTGTTAGAATCTTTAAGCTTGAAAGCTATTGTAAAGGCTATGTAGTTGTGTGCGAAGAGACCTATCTGAGAGAGAAGAGAGTCTGCAGCTGGGGCACAAACTAAGACCTGTTGTACCCTTCCCAAAAGACTAATTTAACAACTATTCTTGTCGATGTAGCCTCCACCCTGGGGGTGAACCATGTTAAATTCTGTGTAGTGTGACTGTTTTGAGTTTACAAATGGTTCATTTGCTTAGTATGCATGTTTAAATACCACAGATTATTTGTTATGTGATTGCTTTTATATGTATTTGCCGTAGGAATGATGGGAATAATATATTAAGTAATACATGTGAGGATGAATGTTAAGTATTCAACACTTCTAAGTCTTTGAATGCATGAATCTATTGGATATTTGCATAGTTGAACATTGAATTTGAGCGCAACGTTGGAGTGTGTAGTATTGTATGTTTCATTCATTTACATACGCCATAAAAAGAATAACCTAAGTATTGTTGGATGGGAAATATACAAGTATTGGAAAATTGCACATTGCACATTGTGACATAGTAAGGGAGTAGTTTTGATAAATTGTGCATGTCACGCAGAGGCAATGGGTAAAGCAGGATTACGCAGTATGCTGATGCGTAGGTATCACATAGGAGCTATTTTTGGTAAGAAATACAGGTAAAGGTCAGACGAGGAAGTGACCTATTTTGGGTAAGGAACATGTTGAAGGAAGAAGAAAGCAACCTGTCTAGAATACTGGAAACAAGTAGTTGAGAAGCTAGGCCAGTACGTCGATAGAGACAGGCAGGCAGAAGGTGTGGAAAGGGACATGCCATGATGCAGTTACAACCGTTTGGTGACTACGACTATCAGATGAGCATGTGAGCCACAAGTGGCCCAGCTGGAAGACCTGGAGTAGGAGGAGCAGGCTTTCGACAATGACAGTCGGGCTAGCAGTTAGCTACGCCATGTTTTGTAAACCTAAGGGTTTTTTCTTATGAATTGTAAAGACATGACCTACGAGCATGATCTATAAATAAGGAATTTTGGTATGGGAAAGGGTTAATCTCTCATAGAGGCTCTTCATGTTGGTCATTGTTGGACATTGTTAGAATCTTTAAGCTTTAAAGCTATTGTAAAGGCTCTGTAGCTGTGTACGCAAAGATCAATCTGAGAGAGAAGAGAGTCTGCAGTTGAGTGCACAGACTAAGAACTGTTGTACCATTCCTAAAATACTAATTTAAAAATAGTTCTTGTGAATGTAGCCTCCATCCTAGGGGTGAACCATGTTAAATTCTGTGTAGTGTGATTGTTTTGAATTTACAAATGGTTCATTTGCTTAGTATGGATGTTTAAATACCGCAGATTATCTGTTATGTGATTGCTTTTATATGTATTCGCCACAGGAATGATGGGAATAATATGTTAAGTAATACATGTGTGGATGAATGTTAATTATTCAGCACTTCTAAGTCTTTGAATGCATGAATCTGTTGGATAGTCACATAGTTGAACGCTGAATTTGTGCGCAGCATTGGAGCGCATAGTATTGTATGTTTCATTCATTTACATACGCCATAAAAATAATAACGTAAGTATTGTTGGATGGATAAAGATCGTTAAGTAAGGTTGAATAGAGTGATCAAGTCTTGAAGTAGATGCGGGGTCCGGTTGACACGCTGACCCATTGTAGGTGCTACGGGATAAGCTGTTGATAGCTTATCGTCATAATGCTAGAAGTATTGTGTACCGCGCAATCTGTGGATGCGCTGGTTGTGCAAGCACCCCAACTTGTCAAACTATCCAACGCGAAGTAGAGACTTCGCCCAGTTGTTAGTCCACAGCAAGGGTCCTTTATCGCGCCTCCTGTCAGACTCTTTTACACTCGCATCACTAGGTTGTGGAAACGTGATTCTGCAACCACACCCTCAACTTTTCCTCGGGTGAGACCTCAGGCTGTGTGCAGTCTATTGCGGAAAGGGCCGATGAATAGGGGTTTTGTTGGTTCCTTTAACCGTGAATTACCTGGGTCTACATTGGAAACCTCTAGCTCGGTTATATAATCCCACAAATGGTTTTGTCGCCACACTAAGACTCAGTGATGCGATAGTGTATTTGGAAATTAATCTGTGACCAAGAATATAAGTTTCCATTGGGTTAATATAATTGGCATCCTGAAAAGAAAGAGATCTGGGACTCATGTGATAAGACTGAAAGAGATTTTGCAAAGAAAGAAAATAGACACCCGCGTCTATCTGATGTAGTGAGGTTGAATAGATATTTGTGGAAGGGTATTCACGAGATATTCTTGGCTTTGTTTGGAAACGAGCTGCACGAAGGGATATCGTGACTCGCAGAGAGGAAAAACTATTTTCAAGGAGGAGTACCTATAGAGTGGACTCTAGATCTCACTGCGCAACTCAAAGCAATAGATAGCCCACTATCACGAGCAGCCGACTTCTGGGTTGATAGCATACTTGAAGGATTTGTAACAGAATTTGTTGTAGACACGCTGAAATCCTACAGCCTAGTTGAAGCATACATTTTCAAAGGATTCAGAGGTAAGTACTTGAACAATCTTAATCTTAATATTAAAATGCTTTTAGCTGAGAAAGGTGTTTTAAGAATGCAGTAATATTTTGGAATCTGTCATGGTAGAAAGTATATATAGTGACTTTGACAAAGAAACCCATAATTTGGGAAGCTGGAAAAGATATAAGTTCAATAAAGAGAAGAATCCTAGAGGACCTGGACTCCATGTGAATACTGAACTCACATGTGACCTTACCAATCAGACCGCACCGTCTTCAGCCACCATCCACCCTATTACACCTCAGAACTCCCCAGTTGCAAATACCGCGCAACCCCTATCTTAGAACACGTCTGCTGCGAGTGTCATGAAGCCTAGTCCACAGAACATGAATATTGGTAACACCATTGAAGTAGGTGCTCAGACCATCCCGACTCAGACTATTCCAGTTCAGAATACCCAGTCTCAGAATATTCCGCAGAGTAGTATTCCTAGCACTATTATGAATACCACATTTACCTTTTCCGCTTAGAACCCCGTGTAGAATACTAGCACTACTCAGGGTGCTACACAACTAGGAAGGAGAATGACAAATAATGATATAAAACTATCAATATTCAAAGGAATGGGTCTAAGATGACCCTGATCAACACCGGTTTCTATGTGAAGCCATGTGGAGTGTAAAGCAAGTTCAAGATGATGCTGTGAAGAGAGTGCAACTCATCACTACTTTTAGAGACAGAGCCTTGCATTGGATTATGAAATATTCTAAGGCACAGCCGAGAACCCTAACAGAAATCAAGGTTGCACTTGTAGCAGAGTTTAACGAACTGAATTCTGAGTCACAGTGCATAACAGAGTTAAAAGAAATCAAGCTAAAACCTATTGAAATGGTCTGGGAATTTGACCAAAAATTTAAGACATTGTTAGATCAAGTGAGCTTTGTTATAGCTCCGCAACAACACTGAGAATGGTTCATTACTACATTGTTTCCCCACATCATACAACCATTGATGCAGTGGAAGATTGCATTACAGGCATAGGCCCTAGAGATCGCGATGAAGCTCGATGCTTCATCGAACGGTGAGACTAGCTTTGGCATGTCTCAGATCCAGAAGCAGTTGACCACCTTGACATTAGAATTGCAAGGTATGAAGAATGGAAAGGAACAAATGTATGAACATAGGCATGAGGTCTAGTGTACATGATGTAAGGGAGAAAGCTACACCATAGAACATTGCCCCTTATTTCAATATTATCTCAATAGTGGTGCACTGAACCCAGTGAATCAGAACCAAGCACCATGGTGTGAAATATGTAGAAGCAGAGGACACTGACCTGAGGACTATTATCTAATACAGAAATATGTAAAGACACCTAAAAACTCATTTTTCAATTTATGTATATCCGATGGGAATGACGAATCCAATTGTCGCGCATATGAGCCAATGAATGAAAGAAAGCGAGATATGGAAGTGATGCGAGGTGCTGGAATGTACCGCATCAAAGAAGAAAATCAGCCAAAACAAGAGAATGGCCACTATGATCAGGGTGGATATAGAGGTCATGGTGGTGGATACCGCGGGAGAGGAAGAAATGTCGGCCCAGGCCAAGGAAGAGGCCATGGCTAGGTAATTTGTTATAATTGTGGCCAACCAAGTCATGTATCTCGATATTGCACAAACCCATGCACTACATGCAATTACTGTAAATCATTTGACCATGTTATTGAAGACTTCCCTATACTAGAGGTAGAAATGAAGAAATGAAGAAGGACAGAACGACTGAACCCCAACATTCAGTTGATCGCATCAGAGAGAAGAACTGCATATCCATGTGTAAACATGGTAACGTGCAGTGGCGCTCATACAGGAAGGGATGCAGTCGTAGAAGCTTCGACTTCTAGAACGTGTGATCCTAAGCAGAGTCCTAGTGAACTGGTATGGATTAGAAAATATCCTGGGAGAACACCGGGTCTACACTTATAGAAAAATAAGAGAGCATTCAAAGAAGCGTAGGACATGTTCAAAACACCGCCACTTGCTTCACCGAGAACCCAGTTGCACAGTGAAGTACCACAAATAGAAGATATGCCAGCAGCATATGATCAGACAAGCACTGCAACAGATACAGGGACCTCTATTGCGTAGTTCCTACGGCGCTACATGAAGTTATTGACGAGCGTAGATGCTTTCATGGAATTTTAAAAACTACTCAGGCAGTATGAGCGACGCAGTGAGAAGGGGGCTACCCATGGCGCAGTCCATAATATTAGGAGTCCCAAAAGAATAGGAAGGGAAATGAGGCTCACTGCACAAATTGGGGACTACGAGATGGATGAGATCATTCTTGATCTAGGATCCGAAGTAAATGTCTTGACCAAGAAGACATGGCATCAGATGGGCAAACCAAAGTTACAGTGGTCACCAATACAATTAAGAATGGCTAATCAAGGGATAGTTATACCTTTGGGTAGGTTACCCAACACCATTGTTGACATTGACAGAGTGCGCACCTATGCATATTTCGAAGAAATTGAAATCATGGATGACAACCATCCTTATCCATCATTCATGGGTATTGATTGGGAAATGACTAACTCTGCCATCATTGATTTGAAGACTATTAAAATGATATTTAAAGGAAATGATATCAGGGTCATCGCACCATTGGACCATTCGTAGGGTGAATGATATGTTGAACCGATTCAGGAGGAATCCAGAGCCCAAGACTTGGACCGTATTTACAAGATGATGACCAATGCTGCTGATTATATTAATCCTACTGTGGATGGAACACTTAGCTGGCGCTATGACAGCTCTTGCGTCTCGGACTCTGATGCAGGACTAGAAAACTGGCAAAGTAGATTACATGAAGTGTCTGCCAGGAGATGTGCGTGGATCACAAAATCACTCCGCTAGATTGGAAAAGAGGTAACTCCAATCCCTACCTACGATGGTTTATCTAATGTTTATTGTTTTATCAAAGAATATACTGCAGCAGTTGCGGATGAATACCGTGTATCGACATTAGACATGGCACTGCATGAGACACCTGCCAGATGGTGGGTTGTGCATAAGAAGACACTGACCACATGGGATCAATGCAAAATTAAGATGGAAATCAGGTTTATAAAGAAGGTTACACTATCGTTTGACAAATATAATGGACAGATGGATCCAAGGGATCATATTGAAGCTTGCTCACAATCTTGGGTGGAAAGACCACAGACAGAATGTGTGCAGCTGTTTGTACATATGCTGGAAGAACTGATTCAAAAGAAGTGGTACCTAGACATGGATTTGCACAGGGGCACAACAGATTGGTCTTCCCTAACCATGAGTTTCCAGACAGATTTTCATTTCGAAGACGAACATCCAAGTATCAATGACGCACTGCAGGTTATTAAGGAAATAATATTCATCCTAGACTATACACAGGGAAACATGATGTTAGAAGAATTCTTTGGAGCAAACATCATAGCTGCGCATCTACAACCAGAATGGGAGGATCAGCTAGAGCACACCCTTGATTGTTATCACATCGTTGAGGAATGCGAGGATAAAGAAGACAGTGATGAGGGGGACCTGTGCAACATACAGATACCTGAATCAGAGGGATCATGTGAGGTAGAAGGACCTCCACTGGAAATTCCATATATGAGTGGACCGGTGAAAACAAGAAAAGTTAACATTGGCACCAGCGAAGAGCCAAAGTTCGCAGCTATCATAGACTATTGGGATGAAGACACATTTGAGGAGGTCGCGGGCATATTACAAGAATATTGATAATTATTCCCAACCAAGTTCACAGAGATGAAAGGTATTTTGGGAGACTTAGGAGTGATTAAAATTATGCTTAAGCCTGGCGTGAAACCTGTAAATCAAAGACCGTATAGACTGAACCCGTGCTATAAAGAACGAGTTAAGGCAGAACTCGATAAGATGCTCGATGCAGGGATCATTGAGCCGACTGAGGAATCTGAATGGATAAGCCCGATGGTTATCCAGAATAATAAAATGAAGCATGAGATTAGGATCTGTGTGGATCTCAGAAAGCTGAATGACGCTTCAATGCATGACCCATTTCTTACAACATTTACAGATGAAGTGCTTGATAGCGCTAGAGGGAATGAGGCATATTCTTTTACTGATGGATTCTCTAGATACCATCAGATCAGGATTGATTGCGCAGATAGGCACAAGACTACTTTCACTACATAATGGGGGTCATTCCAGTACATAGTGATGCCTTTTGGTCTGAAGAACGCAACCGCCATATTTTCTAGAGTGGTAGTCGCAGTGTTTAAAGACTTTATACATAAGTTTTTAGAGGTTTATTTTGATGATTGGACTGTTTTCGGCTTACTGAAGAAACATGCCACGAACCTCAGGATGATGCTGGAAAAATGAAGACAACATCAAATTTCATTGAATCTGAAGAAGTGTGTTTTCTGTGTTCCCTATGGAATTTTGTTGGGACACATTGTGTGCAAACAGGGCTTGATGGTTGATCCTGCAAAGATCGCAATCATTGTAAACTTTCCCACACCAAAATGAGTCAAGAAGTTGCGCACTACATTGGGGAATACCGATTATTACGGTAAGTTCATAAAGGGGTGTGCGAAGATAACTGCAGTTATGGATAAGTGGCTAAAGAAAGATGCATCGTTCTTTTGGAATGCATAATGCGAACAAGGCTTTGACACACTAAAAGAGAATATGGTCACTGCGCCGATCCTAGTTTTTCCATACTGGGAGAAGCCATTTCACATCCATGTTGATGCTTCATGTATAACATTCGGTGTTGTTCTTGCTCAGCTAGGAGAAGGAGGTATTGACCATCCCATTGCATTTTCGAGCAGAAAGTTATCATCTGCTAAGAAGAACTATACCACTACTAATCGAGAAGGACTCACTATGGTCTACACACTGCAGAAGTTCAGGAACTACTTGCTTGGTGAGCACTTCTCTATGTTCACGGACCATTCTGCTTTGAAATACCTGGTCAATAAGCCAATTTTAGGGGGGTGTTAACACCTAAAAAGTGCTCACTAGCTCATTTCCCTATTCACATGACCCATTTGTCCACGTTTTCACCATCGGAGCCTCTGAAACCAACAAAAGGTCACCAAAAGACCTGAGTACACCCCTTTTTCCATTAAAAAAAGATTATTTTTCCTGAAAATCATAAAAAACCCTCAAAAAGGGTCCAAATTCCCACAAATATTAAAAAGGGAATTAAAATATTATTTTTATTCAAAAAAGGAAAAAGGAGGGAAAAGTACCTAAACCATGTTGGTCAATACCATTTGGTTTCCACAAAACCACAAATGGTATTCCCCACCACCAAAACCTATAAAAAGGTGGTAGGGGCTCCTCATTTCACATCCATCCATTATCTCATCCTTATGCTGCTGAAATCTCCCTTGAGCATTTTAGCCATTGAAGCAACCTTGGAGAAGGAGACCTCTTGGAGTTTGGAGCTACTCATCTTGGGAGTTGCTCAACATCAACCTTCACCATTGAAGGTATTACCGCAAGCACTTGCTTGCCCCCCATTTTTCAATACAAATTCATTCTTTAATATTTTCTTGTTCTTGTTTTTAAATGTTTACATTATTTGCTTAGATTCTTGCATAGATCCATGATTAGTTTTGTTTAGATTTGTTTCTTGTTATTTGCTTTACATTGAAACAGCTGCTACTAGTTAGCAGGTGCCCATAGCACTAAGCCTGGTTGCAAAACCGGGCCAACAGTTTTTGGCGACTCCGCTGGGTTTTGAACAATAGATCTCTAGTTTTGCTTTTAATCTTAGTTTTTTATTCGTTTTTAACCTTTAGATCCATAGATCTGCCATCTTAGACAGCAGATCCATTGCTTCTCTAAGTTTTGGCCACATCTATTGCCATTAACAGCCCGGAATTCACAATTTTTGGGTTCATTTTTCGGCTTCCGTGCACGGCTTTCGCCTCACGGTTTTTAGCCTGACAGTCGCGCGGTCCATCGCGGATTTTGGCCTTTTTTTCGCGCGGTTCACCGCGGCTTTTGTCCTTTTTTCCGCGCGGTTCACCGCGGCTTTGTCGCCGGTTTCCGCGCTACACATCACGGCATCGCGGTCATTTACCGCGCTGCACATCGCGACTGCGCGCCCCTTTTCCACGCGGTTCACCGCGACTTCGCGGCCTATTTGCGCGCTGCACACCGCGGCTTCGCGGACATTTTCCACGCGGTCCATCGCGACTGTGCGACCGAAACCCGCGCGGTCCATCGCGGCTTTGCTGTTAAAACCCGCGCTGCTCAATTTTTCATTCGGCCATTCCGATTTTAAAAATTAATTTTTACTGTACTTCCTGCCCACATAGCACATTTTTTACAGTATTAAATTCTGCATATTTTACAGCCTTGAAATTTTTTTCACTATTTAAAATGCATATCTAGAAGTCTTTTTAAAAATTTTCAAGAAAGTGAAAGAAGGACTTATTTCTGCATTTTTATCTAGATTAAAATTTTTCCTGTTTACTTTTTTAAAATCTTGCCCTTAGCAATTTCTTTGAAAAAAGAAATCCATTCATTTCTGTTAAAAAAGTCTATTATTTGCTTTCAGAATTCAAAAGATTCTTTGTCTTTTGAGTTGATATTTGCAAAGCAATTTAATTTCCATTCATTTGAAAAAGTCATAAATATTTGCTTTTTTATTTTCCAAAGCTCCTTTGTTTTGTGAAAATTTCCTATAAAGCATTTCCCTTTTTCAAGTTCAGTTTACAATACCTCACGTGCACTCACTCGATCACTTAATTGAACTAAGCCTTAAAACATACCCTAATTTCAACACACTTTTAACCCCACTTGGGGAACACTAAAAGAACTTTGTAGCTAGGTAGTATTGGGGTGATAGGTGTTCCAATAACACCCCTCAGTTATTACATCTGAGACATAGAAGTTGTCCAATTAGGGAGCTAAAATCTCTTAGTACTTTTTGGCGCGTTCACAACCGGTTTGTGGGAAGGCCTCTCCCCTAGGAGGGTTGAAGTCGCGAGGATGGTTCCAGAAGCCTGAGTGGAATACCAAAATCCATTCAGTAACCGAAGGGCTACCATTCGCAGTTCTCGGGATATCCCTGTATTGGGATATTGCGATCAAAGGACCAAATGGCAGATTTACCTTTTCTTGACGCATCATGAACGGAGTATCCTAGTAGCCTGTCTTTAGGATTGATTACTCGGTGTCCCTCCCGGTAGGGGGATATCTAGCCATTGTCTCAACAATCATATTGTCTGACTTGGATTTCATCACCTTGCAGAGGATATTGTTTGTTTGAGTCATAATACTTTTAGTTAGGTGTTTGCATGATTCAACCCACCTTTGGTCTAGTTACACCTATTTTTTCTAGAAGCCGTTTGCATGTTGGTACTCTGACCATTTGTTGTATTCCTCCACTTATTGTAGCACAACTGCTAGAATAAGTGCCCTTTTTGAGGTTGATTTTTTGGCCTGAGAGCCTTCTTTTCCACTCCCCTTCTTGCACCCTTGGTTGCATTAGGGTTTTGAGTCTTTTATATATATATCACCACCTGATACTTAAACAAACTTTTGACACAAAAACTTAATTCTCACAATTGAGAATTTTAGACGCTCTCATCGTCTACAGGGCGAACTCCCAGAGTTTATTCCACTTGGCTCTCCACGTCACGGACGCAGAGCCTTATCCCTTGATTCGACACATCGTCAATCAGCTAGACAGTCATCCGATTCTGACACACCTCACTTCACATTTGATTTGGAGGTAGAATCCGAACACTTCACAGAGTTACCACCAACAACCATTATGGCTGGAACACCATTTGATCCACTGTTTACCAGCACCATAGGTGAGACATCCACAGACCCTTCTGCGGCGGTGCCATCCATGGCGACAACCACCCCCCTGGGTATGCCCAGCATGGGTAACACTCCACATTTAGGAATGCCCAACACAGGGCCACCACCTGTTATGGGTATACCCAACATAGGGGTCACACCCCCTCTGGTTTCCACAAACCCTATCCCAGGAATCCCCACTGCTATTTCTAACCCAAGTGTAACCCATGTTGCACTTGGAGGCGCTGGCCCATACTAGACTACACCTATTGGAGAGAACATACCCTCCATACCTAGCATACCTTTAGGCGCTACTGGACCCCTACATCATACCAAAATGACTAGGCATGTCCCAGTTCCAGTCACCACATCTGCTAGCTTACCATACATGGCGAGTCTGAACCTGCCAGACTTAGCTAGGCTCACAAATGACCCCATCAGACACGATCCTGCGTGGCCTCACATGCCCACAAAAATCCCCTATGACATCCCTAAGTTTGAGGGCAAAGCAGGTGAAGACCCCCAGAACCATATCATGTCCTTCCATTTATGGTGTTCATCCAACTCCATAGTGGACGACTCAATCCGCCTCCGACTTTTACAGCGCACCTTCACTGGCTCTGCAGCTAAGTGGTATATCGAGTAGCCTCATGGGACGCATGCCACCTTTACCTCCCTTGCCTCGACCTTCCTGCAGTTCTTCCAGTTACCTGTCCGCTATGATGCGGGAGTCGAGATCCTACTGTCTTGTAGACAAACCATGGCCACCCATATCACTGACCACATTCATGAGTGGCGTCGACGTCGAAGCCTCTGCAAAATTAAGTTAGACGACCGTATCTTTTTAGATTGGTTTCTAAAATCCCTCCTCCCTCTTATTGCGAAGGATGTGGCATCTGAAAGACTCCAGTCTGAAGAAGAGGCCATTCTCAAAGCCCAACAGTTTGATCTCATTTACGCCCAGTCGGGTTATCTATACACAATCATACCTGACGCCCCATGAGGTGACTCTTCACGTGGTGACGCACCGGGGGCATCACATGCCGCTGATGGCATCATTGGCCAAATCACCCCGCAACCTAAACCTTTCAGCATGGTGAGCACCATGCCCGCCCCAGACCTCTCCAGGGCTACATCCAGCTCCGGAGCAACAACTTCTTATGCTCCAACAAACCAGACCCATCACAATCACGGACCCTCTTGTCCACAACATTGCTATAGGCAAGCGCCATCGGCATATGTACCTCCTACATACTATACTCAACCTACCACACATAACCCCATGCAGTTCCCACAACAGCAGCTGCATTACCCACAACCAGCTGCAGCAACTAATCTCACACCTCCAACAGCTCAGGGGTACCAACAACCCCAACAGGTAGCTGGACCACCTCCAGCTCCACCTGCATACTACCCACCGCAACCTGCTCCCGCACCTGCGGCTCCCCAGAATCCCCCCAATGCTCAAGGGCATGTGTACGCACAACAACATCAGCCCCAATACCAAAATAACCAATGCAACCAGGGTGGGCAACCAAACCGCGGAAGAGGACGTAACCGTGGAAACAACCAAAACCATAACCAAGCTCCACAACCTAACCATCCCCCGCAAAACAATAACGCGGCGCCTGCTCATCAGAATCCTGATCGGCCACCTAAGCAAGCCAAAAATACTAATTTACGAACAAACCATCCTTGTTCTGTTTGCGGTGTCTACGGCCACTATACACACGCTTTCGCACATCTGGAGCGAGCTCGGCAACTATGGACAGATGACGCCCATCGTCAAGGGCAGGCGGCTCCTCAGCCGCCACCCAACCCTCCACCACCTCAACAACAACCTTTGGTGCTACAAAACCCTTTTCCAACACAAGGAGTGGTGAACACTCAGCCGTTAGCCCCCCCACAGGGCAACGTGTAACCACAACAAATCACTTACGCCGCTCCTGATCAACCCATGTTTGATTCAGGCACTCACCACTTATTGATGATGTCCACCGCCGACATCAATATCCAAACCCGTCGGAACCAGTATGGCCCTACCTCCGAAGCCCCCCCCGCCGATAAGGATACTAACGCTCATCCCACCGATCAGACGTTACGGATACCACCTCTTCCACTCGATGGGGCATCTAAAGCACCTCGTTTCCCACTCTGCTGTATCAACAACAACCCCAATGCACGGGCTGCGTCAAATTACAACATCGTAGATGACCTAGCTCAATCTCCCGCAGCCATGTCTGCGTTAGAAGTCTTGAAAAACTGTCCTACGCAGCTGAAGACTTTACTTTCCGCCATTGGGGCGATTGACCCAAATGATACGAAATTAATGACATTTGATTTAGACCAGTCCGAACCACGTCTGCCTTCCACTATAGCAGTCCAAGTTTCTGTTTCTATTCGGAATCTTGTCATCCATCGATGTATCATTGACGAGGGTTCCTCAACATGCGTCATGTCCACATTTTTTTGGCAGAAGTTGGGATCCCCTGCTCTCCAGCAATCCACCACTGCATTGCGGGCCTACGACGGTCGGTCAGCTCAACCTCAAGGTTTACTACCCAAGGTCCCCGTCCAATTAGGTGGGAAAACTGTGCTCATTGACATAGAGGTCATTAATGCCCAGCTCGATTATAACCTTTTACTTGGCCGCAGTTACATGTACGCCATGAAAGCAGTCGCCTCATCCATTTTTTGCACCGTGATGTTCCCCCACGAGGGATGCGTGGTCAAAATCGACCAACTCACATACTATGATCCCAATGCCCCTGCAGCACCCGAAAATGTTCTTCCCATGATTGAACAACCAGCTTCTAGTGCAACTACCTCCTTCGTATCTTCCGTGGGACCCAGACTTTACTCAGATACACCAATGACCTCTACATTCTAGGCCATTCCACCACCGTCACCGGAGACCCACGTCGCAAACCTCTGTACTCTTTCACAGAATACACAAACATCTAGTAGTCAACCACCATTGATCCCTAGTCACATCGGTGTTACACCCATCCACACCATCCCCTTTCTATTTCCTCCTTCGGGTGTAGTAAGCGCCCCGGTTATGGCTACCCTTAGTCTACCTGGGTTAACATTGGGATTACCCGTGTGGTATATTTCGCCTCCCGTTCGACCGTCGACACCAAACGTCATCCTCCAACTGGTACAACCTATTGTTACCACAAATCAACCTCCTCCTGGTGTCGCAATCCCTTCGTCGTCAACGAAACCTCCTCCTAGCCTCAATATCCCTTCGTCGTCAACGAATCCTCCCCCTCCTATCAAGCCCACTGGGGGCAGAGGTCTACAACCATACACTGCTATACCACCTCCTAAGGCAGTTAAACCCCCACCGGTGTTTCGAGCTCCCCCTAAATTCTCGTTGTGCGATGAGATAGGCCATCCAACTCATCAATGCCCACAATTACCAGCACTCCAAGAGCATATGAATATGTTGGACGATGACGCCGGCATCCCAGTCGTTAGACTTGAGCCACCACCTCAACCTCGCGACAAATCACTGCGCACCAACCATCCTTGTGCCATATGCAGTGTTTACGGCCACTACTCTCACCATTGTCCCGATCTCCCTGACTATAGAGAAGCATTATACGAGTTAAACAATGTCGATTTGGAGATATCTCCTACCCGAATCGAGGAGATCTACCCCCCGCCATCATCCTCGTCGGAAGAAGTCAATACAATATATATGATTTCAACAACTTTCAAACCAGAACCCCTTGATTTATGGTCTGACTACTTCAATAATGATGAGCAAATTTTGGAGACACTCACTGCACCCGACTATCCTTGGGATGATATGCATCATCGCTCGTACTTCCTCTCGGAAGCATCTACATCCACCGCATCTAACCAGCTATCGGTCGAATCGAAAGATTTCATACCCACTAAGGTCGATTGGTTAAAGGACCCCATCCTAGCACCGGATGCCTTTGAAGAAGGGAACATGTCAAACATTTCCCCCACTATACAGATAGACATTTCCACAACACCAGGGAAACCTGAGCTCATCTCGCTGGGCGCATCTTGCACTCAAACAGAAACTCAAGCGTACAAAGAGCTCTTTCAAGAGTTCCGTGATGTCTTTGCCTGGTCCTATACCGAGATGCCTGGTCTCGACCCCACCATCATCGAACACCACATTGATACATGGCCTAAGGTACCCCCTGTTCGCCAGAAACAGCGACCCATTCATCCTTCCAAACTCCTCGTCGTTAAAGTTGAGGTCGAGAAACTTCGCAAAGCAGGATTCATTTATCCTATTCTGTACACCACCTGGGTGTCGAACCCCGTTCCCGTCAACAAAAAGCAAGGCTCCCTTAGAGTATGCACTGACTTCCGTGATTTAAACCACTCTTGTCCAAAAGACAATTTCCCCACGCCATTCATTGACCAACTCATTGATGAGTGTGCGGGCCATGAAGTCCTATCCTTCATGGACTGGTTTTCCGGATATAACCAGATTCACATCCGCAAAGAGGATCAGTACAAGACTGCCTTCACCACCCCATGGGGCACCTTTGCCTACCGCGTCATGCCATTTGGCCTAAAAAACGCTGGTGCCACTTTTCAGCGGGCCATGACCTATTGCTTTCACGACTTGGTGCATATCCTCCGAGTCTACCTTGATGACCTCACAGCTCTTTCCCGAAAATGATCAGACCACCTTAACGACCTTCGGCAAGTTTTCCTGCGTTGTTGCAAATATAAAATCCGCTTGAACCCACACAAGTGTGTCTTTTGCGTCCTGGCAGGCCGGTTGTTGGGTTTCATTGTTTCCCAAGACGGAATCACTATCGATCGCCTGAAAGTCAAAGCCATCTTAGAACTTCCGCCTCCTCGCACGCTTCGGCAACTCCAAAGTCTACAAGGGCGGTCCAATTTCCTTAGGCGCTTCATTCCTGATTATGCCACCAAAGTCCACGGGTTCTTACGCTTACTTCGTACCCACATACCCTTTGTTTGGGATGAGCAAGCAGACACGGCATTCGAAGCCCTCAAGAAAGCTCTAACAGAAGCCCCCTTGATATCCCCACCGAATTTCTATCAAGACTTCACCCTTTATGTCTCGGCATCTGAATATGATGTGTCCAGAGTTTTGGTCCAAGAAGATGCCTCCCACCAAGAGCATGTGATTTATTACGTCAGCTAGACCTTGTCTGGCCCGCCTCTGCGTTACCCATACGAGGAAAGATTATCCCTAGCTGTAGTCTTTTCCATACAAAAATTGCGACACTACATTCTACTCAGTCATACCACGGTCGTGGCCGACTCCAACCCTATGGTCTATCTCCTAACCCGGCGACTCCTTCAAGGTCGTGTTGCTAAATGGGTCATTATCCTCCAGGAATATGACCTCACTTTCAAAACTCCCAAAAGCACTAAAGCCCTCGCGCTTGCTCACCTCATCACTGACCTCCCATCCTCTTCAACATCACCCATTATCCAAACGGACCTGATTGATGAGCAGATCTTCATCATTTCGTCTGACGACCCTTGGTACAGAGACATTTTGACTTACCTTCGTACGCAAAAATTTCAACCACACATCGATCATGATGGACGCCGTCGCATACGACACCACGCCCCCCGATACCTCTTGATAGGGGATGTACTTTACCGACGCGGCGTTGATACCATTTTACGCCGCTGCCTATCCCATAGTGAGGCAGAACAAGTCCTCAATGATTGTCATAGCGGCGCCTATGGAGGCCATTTCTCCGGCATGGCCACCGCCCAGAAAATCATTCGGGCTGGTTATTTTTGGCCATCATTGTTTACTGATTGCATCACCGCAGTCAAGCATTGCCAAAACTACCAATTATTTTCCCCCAAAGCCAGAACCCCCCCCGCCCCCCTTCATCCAGTCATCACTGTTGGACCATTCTGCAAATGGGCCATCGACTTCCTCGACTGCAACCCCACGTCAGCCGGCGGCCACAAACACATCGTTGTGGTTGTAGATTATTTTACCAAGTGGGCAGAATCCATGCCGACCTATAATTGCAAAGCCGACACTACAGCACGGTTTTTTTTCAACCATGTTATCGCTCGTTTCGGAGTACCACAGCAACTAGTCTCTGACCACGGCTCTCACTTCGAAGATGCCGTCTGGAAGGAATTATCAACCATGTTGAAATTTGAACACCATTTCTCTTCCTCTTACTATCCCCAAGGAAATGGCCAAGTCGAAG
The DNA here is from genome assembly GCA_027924585.1 of Larix kaempferi. Lineage (NCBI taxonomy): Eukaryota > Viridiplantae > Streptophyta > Pinopsida > Pinales > Pinaceae > Larix > Larix kaempferi. Next base: position 3,762,082 of record BSBM01000816.1, on the reverse strand, counting down.
CGATCAATAAAATTTTGAAGACCATTCTCCAACATACTGTAGACAAGCACAAATCCAATTGGCACCACATGCTTTTCCTGGCACTATGGGCCTACCGCACCTCAACCAAAACCGCCACCGGTTTTACGCCTTGCGTGCCAGATCCCAGCCTTACATATCGCTGTTGAACTCCTACCGGACACTTCCCCGATCGAGCAACGTTTACTACTCCTAGAGCAGGCCGATGAAGATCGGCGCACAGCCATTCAAAACATGGAAGCAGCTAAACAACGATCGAAACTAAGTTACGACAAACACGTCCACCCGAGAACCTTTTCTGAGGGAGACCTTGTCCTTGCTTATGATCAAGCTCATGATAAAACCGGGAAGGGAAAGTTTGTGTCTATCTGGCAAGGCCCCTATATCATACACACCTGCCTCGGGCAGGGGGCATACATTCTAACCGATTCAGAAGGAAATCCCCTACGCAACCCACGCAACGGGTTGTACCTTAAAAGATTTTACCCATAGAAAATCTGATGGACACCATCGTCCATTTTAGTATAGGCATACTTTCTTTGTTCACAAAAAATTCAAAAAACCTAAATAATTGTTTTTCTCTGCATGACCACAGATGGAGCCTCTTCCACTCTGCCATATCGGTTTCACTGATGGTGCAAGCCGTTGGTCTCCCAATCTCGCCTCCGCAGCTTGGGTAATATACTCCCCTTCACATGAGTTAATTCATATTGACGGAGTATGTTTAGGTGCCGCAACCAATAATCAAGGTGAATACGATGCCGTGACCGGTCTCCTGGCCGCAGCTCTCCAAATGAGCATCCGTCACCTCAACGTTTTCTTGGACTCACAGCTCCTAGTTTCCCAGCTCAACAATGATTACCAGGTACGCGATCCCTGTCTTTTCAGAAAATTCCTGCACACTAAACAAATGGTTAGACAGTTTGAATCCATTTCGTTCACAAATGTCCCAAGACACCTCAATAGCGTAGCAGACTATATGGCCAACAATGTCCTCGATTGGCACACCAATCACATCATGTCATATCCATAAACAAAATGCATCCACGTGCATAACATGTGCCTCCACGGGCATATACAAAAAACAAAATGCATCCACGTGCATAACATGTGCCTCCACGGGCATAAAACAAATAACCAAATAATGCATCCACGTGCATAACATCTGCCTCCACGGGCATACATAAATAAACAACATACTGCATCCAAGTACATAACATGTGCCTCCACGGGCATATACAAAAGACAAAGGTGCATCCACGTGCATACACGACAATATATCCAAATATATATCCACATATATATATAAGCCAAATAGTCAACATGTCATAGGTGCCCTCAGCACCTGATATACAAAAAATAAATATACATATGTCATACAAAAATGCTTCCCCATATGCTCATCATCATTCGGGGGCAGATACAATATCATCTACTCATTTGGATCCCTAGGATCCCCCGGCTCCTCCTCCGCTGGCCCCGCCGGGTCATGGCGAGCCCTAACTCTCCGCTCTGCCGGCCCCACTGGATCGTCCCGTATACGTATCCTCCCCTGAGCCGGCCCTGTCGGATCATCTCGTCTACCATCCCTGTGCCCCGCCACGAACACCGCTGTCCTCAATAGGAGCGACTGCCACTCAGGCGGCGCACCAAAACAACCCTGCAAAATATCCCGATCCAGGTCTCTCCAACCATCCTCGGGGAGTCCAGCTAGGATCCTGGCAAAGGTCTGTCTGACACCCTCTATGGCGTCATCTTGAGGGCCAACCCCTCGCCCACGAGCCGGAAATCCTCCACCACGTGGAGGTGGTACCACTGCGGGTGGATGGGCGACCACCATTGCCCGCCCCTGACGAGGTACGTAGTCGTCCGGTGGCACTGGACCCACATCTGCACAAAGCAAGTAAGCCATCACGTACTATAGAAAAATAATCATCAATGATAAATCAAACAACATATGATATAATATCAAATCAAACACGAAACATACCGTCTAAACTCTAGGCCTGTCCTGGGGCACGAGGCATCTCTAGGTCACCTCGGTAATCCATGCCGGCATAGGGGTAGTCCTCAATCACCAGAGGCATCTGCTCCCACTGCTGATAAAAGTCCTCCGTGAAGTAACCGTGGACACCACCGCCGCCACGAGGCATCATCTGCCCCCATCTCATCATACGAGGCTCACTCGGAAGACCAGCACGAATGGGTACCCGTGGCCGCAAGGTCAGCACCCGCTCGAAGAAAAAACAGCATAAAAATGAGGCATAACAAAACTCGCCTCCCTCTCTAATGGCCTTGTCCAGATCTCTCCGGACACCAACCAGAAACATCTGCCCCAAGGCATAATAAGTACCCTGAAGAACAGATTCCACCATCATCGTCTGTCCCCCAGACATACGATGTGGCGCAGCAGCACCCAATACCCGCAGAACGCAGGCCCCAACAGCTCGCATATCCCACTCACGTAGGGATCGCAGACTAATAGAGTTGTTCTGCAAAACAACATCATCAACACAGAAAGTCTGTAACAGGTCCTCCATATCTATACCTGGAGGCAACCTCGGCAAGATATCACCCACCTCACCCAAGTGAGGCAACCCAGTCAAAAAATAGACATCCGTGAGAGTGATCTCTAACCTCTCACCACCAATAATGAATGCACCCTCTGCCGGCACCCAGCAACTCACAAGCTTGTTCAGGAGCCGTCTCACTGAACGAATAGGTGGGATCTGAGCGAACTTCAGAAGTCCGATCATAGCTAGAATCTGCCTCACCCCTACATCAGTCTCAATCCTCGCCATAAGATCATCATCGATCTCTCGCTCTCACCACGAAGACTGTGGTCTCCTCAACATCCTGCCAGAAATCAGAAGAAACTTTTAGCCCCAGCATAAAATTCTTTTGAAAAAATCCCATAGCGGCTTTTACACAAAAAGCCGCGATGCCCATCGCGGCTTTTACACCAAAAACCGCGATGCCCATCGTGGCTTTTCCACCAAAAGCCGCGATGACCATCGCGGGATCCATGCAAAAACCCACGATGAACATCGCGGGTTTTGGCCGGACAGTCGCGATGAACATCGCGACTATCCCCCATGAACCCGCGATGAACATCGCGGGTTCCATCCTCGCAGTCGCGATGAACATCGCGACTGTCAGCCTAAAACCCGCGCGGTTCATCGCGAGAACAGCCCTGAAACCCGCGATATTCCACGTTGGAGAGTCAACATGGAATTTCGCGGCCTTCGGGGGCCCGCCGCCAAACAAAAAAGACATAATTGACAAGGCTAAGGCAAATAGAGTTACCTGCAACTCGCTAAATCGAAAACCAACGGTGAAATCTCCCGGAAATCGAGAAATAGCTCTGACAGCTCTATCAAACTCGCACGTAACAATGACAAGTCATTTGGGCCCCACGCCCTATTTATAGAAATTCCACCAATTTTCCAACACCCATTGCGGTATCATACGAAGTCCATTTCTCAAACCGTTGGTATCGTTGGAATCAGCACAGCGAGAACATCATGTAGGTTCCTTCCGTTTCCCGTTTTCACGGGGTCCATTTTTTGACCATTTTTTGGACTCTCTCGTGGCCTTGGTTTGCATGCCACATCGGTCGTTCTCCGTTTTGGACGTGCCATATATCACCGGATTCAGTTTTCCACGCTCGTGATGATGCTTGAGATCATTTCTCGCTGTCACGTCCTGATTTTCAGGGCATTTCTTCCATGCCCGCTCGTCACCTCGATTTGCGTGCGACATCGGCTGTTGTCCGTTTTGGACATGCCATATATCACCGGATTCAGTTTTCCGCGCTCGTGATGATGCTTGAGATCATTTCTCGTTGTCACGTCCTAATTTTCAGGGCATTTCTTCCATGCCCCCTCGTCACCTCGGTTTGCGTGCCACATCGGCCGTTGTCCATTTTGGACGTGCCTTATATCGTCGGATTCAGTTTTCCACGCTCGTGATGATGCTTGAGATCATTTATCGCTCTCACCTTTAGATTTTTTGAACATTTTTTCCATGCCCCTCCCATAACCTCGGTTTGCGTGCCACATCGGCCGTTCTCCGTTTTCGACAATCCTTATGTCACCGGAAACAGTTTTCCGCACTGATAATGATGCTTGAGACCTTTTCTCGCCCCCATCAATCCATGTTTGTTCGGTATAATTTTACCCCTTTTTCGGGCCGAGCAACCCCTTTTTACGAAAAAGGCACTTAGGGAGTTTCTGTTAAGCTCTTTTCTGACTCCTACAAACAATGAAAAGATTGCCGAGCAACCTTGTTTCCTTTCATGCTTGTTAAACGTATCTGAAAGGGCGTCTACCTGGTATAAGTTTACCCCTTTTCCGGACCTTGTAGACTAATTACGAAAAAGGTATACTCTAGTCACATCGGCTAGAAGAGTTCTCCATCCGCATCATTTTATGCTTTTTCGGGCCTTGGAGACTAAACTCACGAAAAAGAAACACCAATAGAGTCCACTTACCATTTTCAGACTCTCTAAACATGAAAGCAACCATGAGCATGAGCCATCCTGGGCTCACAAAATCCATAGGACCGTACCATTTCAGAGCACACTTTTATCCCTTCTTGGAGCTCATTAAAACTACGAAGAAGGAATCAATGGTGCCTCTTGGCGCCACGATAGATCACATATACTCATTAGGCAGCTTCCCCATTTTGGTCGCCTTTGTTCTGAGTATTCTGCAGTATGTCACCTTGATAATTCCTCAACGACGCAATCAGCTCGTCCTCCCCCCCAGAGTCAAAATATACCATTCAGTCAAAGCAATGATCCCCACACCTACAAGTCAGTTCCCTACGCTGCCAGGTCAACCATGTCATCATGCTCTGAACAAAGGAAGTTTGAGTCTACCCATTTTTTGACCCAGTTATTTCCCATTCCCACAAGTATGTCAGTCCTACCATCAGTACTACAACACTTCAGTTTTACACCTCGTGCTCCTATCAAGGAAACATCATTGCCTTGTTAGTTGCTGGTCTCCCTCTGTCGACGACAACCACATTGATTCTAGAGGACAGACCTAGAGGTCCCTGTGTCTTGGACTCACCACCATTTATGATGAGTGCCTATGAATCATTTCGAGAGGAATCTTCAGTGCCTCTCCAAATGATTTTTTCTCACATGCTCAACTTCAGCACCTTGATCGCATCGTTGAGACTCGCACAGGGTATTCGTCTGTTTCACGTATTAGTCGAAGACCCCGGATACCTCCTGATTCCTCCACATTTGAGAGTCTTCCTATGGATAACACCAGTTACACTTTTTCTATAGATATCCGGGTTGCGCATGGCGACAGTATTCAGATGTACCCCAGTTTCATACTCCCTTGAGTATACAGTTACATTATTTCTCAGAGATGACTCATAGTCTTTGAGTCCCTACAAATGTTGGACACCTTCAGTTTCAGCAGTTCCTCAGTTATTCCAGTGTATCAGTTATTGAGATCCGTTATGATCAAGAGTACATCCCAAAATAATGTCCCCCCTCGACCGTTATGGTGTACCAGTAGATTCTTTATGTATTAGATCCCCCTTCTTGGGACTAATTGTTATGTATATGTCTTGATACGAGCATGGGAATGCCCGCCTTGTCCACTATCAGAGATTATACCTCATTCATATTGAGGCCATGTAATATTTTTTGTTTCTTGCAGCTTCAAAGGGTCGTGGCTCCAGTCTCCAATCGGTCTCTTCTCCTTCCCAAACCCCTGAAAAAAGACAAAAGAACTATGATGTCTATCGGCCATACGATGAGCTCCTACCCTCACACATCAGGGGGCAATCTGTTAACACCTAAAAAGTGCTCACTAGCTCATTTCCCTATTCACATGACCCATTTGTCCACTTTTTCACCATCGCAGCCTCTGAAACCAACAAAAGGTCACCAAAAGACCTGAGTACACCCCTTTTTCCATTAAAAAAGATTATTTTTCCTGAAAAGCATAAAAAACCATCAAAAATATTAAAAAGGGAATTCCCAAAAATATTAAAAAGGGAATTAAAATATTATTTTTATTCAAAAAAGGAAAAAGGAGGGAAAAGTACCTAAACCATGTTGGTCAATACCATTTGGTTTCCACAAAACCACAAATGGTATCCCCCACCACCAAAACCTATAAAAAGGTGGTAGGGGCTCCTCATTTCACATCCATCCATTATCTCATCCTTATGCTGCTGAAATCTCCCTTGAGCATTTTAGCCATTGAAGCAACCTTGGAGAAGGAGACCTCTTGGAGTTTGGAGCTACTCATCTTGGGAGTTGCTCAACATCAACCTTCACCATTGAAGGTATTACCGCGAGCACTTGCTTGCCCCCCATTTTTCAATACAAATTCATTCTTTAATATTTTCTTGTTCTTGTTTTTAAATGTTTACATTATTTGCTTAGATTCTTGCATAGATCCATGATTAGTTTTGTTTAGATTTGTTTCTTGTTATTTGCTTTACATTGAAACTGCTGCTACTAGTTAGCAGGTGCCCATAGCACTAAGCCTGGTTGCAAAACCGGGCCAACAGGGGGCGCATATGCAGATGGCTACTACTCTTTCAGGAGTATGACTTTGAAATTGTAGTTAAGACAGGAAGGTTGAATTTAGGACCTGATCATCTATCAAGGATTGAGTCAGGATAGGAACCTACGAATTTGGAAGATAATCTGCCTGATGCGTAGTTGTTTTCTATATAGGTTTCTGATGACTATTATCAGGATATCATTGATTTTATAAATACAAGGATGGCACCCACAGAGTTCACTACGCAGCAAATGAAGCAGTCGGTAGTGCGAGCTGCAAACTTCGCCATTATCACAGGTTAGCTATATAAACTGGTACTGGATGAAGTACTGCACATATGTGTATTAGAGCATGAGAAGCCATGCATATTGGCTGATGCACACTCATGAGTCGCAGGAGGCCATTACGTAGGAAGAGCTACTGCATAGAAGATATTGCATGCAGGACTATGGTGGCCTACAATTCATAAAGATTCGAAGGAACATTGCCAGAGTTGTGATGTTTGTCAAAGGATAGGTAAGCCATCACGCAGAGATGAAATTCCATTAAATCCACAGTTGACATTGCAGGTGTTTGAGAAATCGACCATTGATTTTGTGGGACCTATTAACCCACCAGGAAAACGAACTAGTGTGAGGTACATCAGTACTGCTACTGATTACCTCACTAGATGGGCAGAAGCAAAGCCAGTGAAAGGATGTAGCACAGCTACAGCGGTGGAGTTCATTTTTGAAAATATCCTTACAAGATTTGGATGCCCAGAGATTTTGATGAGTGATCAAGGCACTCACTTTCTGAATAGAACCATCGAAGCTTTGATTGAAGAGTTCCACGTTCATGATCATCGCAGCATGCCTTATCATCCACAGGCAAATAGAACTATTGAAGCATTTAACAAAATACTGAAGAATGCGCTAAGTAAGATATGCAATGTCAATCGCGACAATTGGGACCTGTGCATTTCATCTGTATTATGGGCATACAGGACCACATGCAAGAAATTGATAGGCCATACACCTTTCAGATTGGCTTGAGAGAAAGAAGCAATAATTCCAACGGAGTATATCATTCCCAGTTTGAGAATAGCAGTGTTTAAAGGCATGGCAGACCGCGACGCACTGAAAGAACGACTCCTACACTTGGTTGGGCTAGAGGAAGATCACTTTGTCGAAGGATTCCACCAACAAGTACAAAAAAAGCACGAAAAATCATGGCATGATCGCCACATCAAGGACAAATATTTCCAGTTAGGTGATCTAGTCCTCCTGTATGATAGCAAATTCATGAAACTTCCTGGAAAGTTTAAAATGAATTGGCTTGGCCCGTATACTGTAATGCATGTTACTAACGATGGCACAGTCCAGTTAGCTACATTAGCAAGAGATACCTTGCAAAGCTTGATAAATGGTAGCAGACTAAAGCTTTACCGCAATAGTCCGGCTGTGCAGAATCCTGTATGACCAAGGAAGGCATACCGCGTAGCATTGCTGAAGCTACGTGCAAAAAAAAAAAGAGAGAAAAGAAGAAAACACTCGTACACATCCTAGGAGGAATGACGGCCGCACAAAAGAGCAAGTAGCATACGCGCTCGGAAGCAACACTCCTATGAATACCACCAGTGCAACATGACGGAAGTTGTTACCATTGTAATTGTCGGCCAGTTAATGGGTCATTAACGAAATTAGCGGCATGTGCACACTTCAAAATTTAGGGCATATGTGACATTTTGGAGCGCCATAAAGGACGAATTAACTAAAATATAGTACCAGAATCTGGCTGGCACTTTGAACAATTAGCACTGACTAAAGGGAGTTGATGCTCTGGCCTACCTGGAATCCTTTTCACATTTAAGGAAACAACGTTGGCATGATGATGAGGATTGAACGATAGGGCCAAGACCATAGGCACATGCTGATAATAAATATGGAATTTAGTGCCTCGGCAACCACCAAACGCCACATTGCAGACCATCAGAGGCTATAAATAAGACCTCACTCGACCACTTATCCACTTTACGAAGTATTGTGCATTGCTTATTGGAGCTACCAGAGAACCAAGTGAACCGAGCAGTGTGTGAGCGAGTAGGTTCAGTTGCAGGAAGTGCTAAGGAGGCTTCAAAAATCAGGAATTCTAACAGTTATGATGACAACCAAGGGGTCTTCATCCCAAAGCTCAGCAAGGGAGGCAGAGGCCAGCAAGGGGAAGCAAACAGCTATAGAACAGGGAGGGTTAGAGCACTAGTCACACAGAAGTTGGCCATAGTTCAAAACCAACCCATCTACCTGGTGCCAGACTATATCCCTCCACGGAAAGACGACGCACCACTGGTGTATTTGGATAAAAATGTCGTATACGAAATCCCAGTTCCCGTTATTTCTACTTGGGTGAAGGTTGTTGAGAACCTACTGGGTGAAGTGTCAAATTGCAAGTTGGAGGACCATGACCTACTAGAGAATATGTTAGCCAAGCCTAAGAATTATGTGCAGTTTCGGTCTGATAGCTACATTAACCGGGTAGTGGATGACCGGACTGGTGTCGAAAGCTTAAAAGTCCAAGACTGGCTAAAGCCCCTCCAACCATCAGGGTTACTAAATCTGTTGCAAATGCCGCATTTTTCTAAAATCGCTGAGTATTGGCCTGTAGTGCGCGCATTGCTGTCTTGTGTGCATGAATGATTCTTATGGATGGATACGGACGTCAACATTAGAATAGATCTGATACATTAGATCATGAACCTGAACAAGCACAACAAGGACTCTGGTGACCTAATGGTAAAGAGGGTGTAGGATAGAGCTATGTTCACGGAGGTTGCGAAGGAATTCAGTGTGGTCAGGAAGGGGCGTGGATTCCCAACCAACAATATCAATGATTGTGCCACCAAATTTACTATTCAATTACTCGTAGGAAAAGTACTGCGCAAGTGTCGACCACCTGAGGTACTGACAATCGTGTTTAAGTTAGCTGCAAACACATTGCACGGAACACCTTATAAATGGTGCTAGTATCTACTCAACGAGTTTCTAGCAGACGTTGAGGACACCTAGGATGTTAGAACAACATGCCTATTTGGTTGGCTACTCATACTGATAGCCCTTGTAGGATGGAAAGAGCCGAATGGGTATCAAGGCATCCCCACTTTAACAGGATAGGGCCGGGGGATGCACTTCAGTAACTTATGGGAGAGCTCGAAGGCATCCAGGCAACGTCACATAGCTGAAGTCTTTCATGTTTACTATCACCAGTTGCGCAATGCAATTCTTGCCACACCACAAATCGCAAAACCATTGACCAACACATACACCTGCATCATGAGGTCTATGGTGAAGAAGCATCAGTCACATATTCAGCCTAGGGATGACATAGAGAAAGAATTATGGTATCTAGGGTTTTATCGGCTGGATGTGGAGACCATCGAGCAGATGATAGAGCGATGGGATGCGGACTGGAAATTTCTCGCGTCACGAGATGATGAATCTGATTATGAGCCACACGTCAAACACGTCTCGAAGAAAATTAACATAAAAGACACCGATTGTGAGGACACAGAAAAGGATAAGGAAGAAATAGAAACAGACAAGCGAAAGAAGAAGGGGGGGTTACCTGCAGGTACTCCCATTGCTGAAGAAAAGAACCCGGCTCATAATGAGCCCACATAGTCGGCATAACACAAAAGAAAGTCTACTGAAAGCCATTCAGAATCAAAAGGTCAGCGCAAGAAGCAGAAGGCTAAGAATGCATAGTTTGGTCTGCAGCTACATCTGAATGATTGTGAGATAATCGCAACCAAGGTATAGGAATCCTGGGAAGAGACCCACGCGGAGAAGGAAGCCAAGAAAGAACAACTACAGATAAGTATGATCCAAGCTATTGAAACAGTCAAGAATATGGTCACCCAGTTAAGTTTGGGCCATCAGTCGTCGGAATCTAAAGGAAGGGTAGGAGGAATGGGTGCGCGGAAGCAGCCACTACACATAGTAAGCCCCTACCCCAAGGTTGCGCATATCAAACCGATGTATTTCATGTTCCCAAGTGATACGGTGCATGAGGAAGTGAAAAACTCGACACATTTTGACCTCAACATTGGGTCATTACCACTGGAGGACATGAATGAGCTACACCTGAAAATTTCAGAGGAGATACAAGAAAGAGGCATTGCCTCATATGACTAGAGCATTCGACTAAACGAAAACATTGAAGAGCTCAAGCAGGAATCCGAGTGAAAAGAACAAGAACTGTCTGAAGTCCGTGAGAGGGACCGCAAGATCAAAGAGACCGTCTCAGCAGTATGCACGAAGATCCACGAATGCGCAGAAGAGGATGATGTAGAGGATACTGTAAAGAAGCTGGGGGCCAAGGTAGAAACCCTCACATCAGATATGGTACAGATGGAGACTTCCTACAAAGGGAAGATTATAGAGGTGGAGGCTAGGCACCAAATTATACCATCAGATCAGTGCACGTTTCCACCTGAGGAAGCGCAGGTGACCATGGATAGCATTTTGTCAGAAGTGATGAAGTGCCAAAATTGACTGGAAGGAGTGAATACAATATTGACAGGGTTGAATGAGGATCCTGCGCTACAAAATATAAAGGGGGATCTGCAACGAAGACAACAATAGGTAGAAGCTTAAATGTAGAGTTAAGAACTACATTGGCTAGGGAGAAAATACAAAAGTATAATGAAATGAAGGACCTACAGAAAGAATTGGCCGTGCTTAGAGAGAAAGAGGCTGCTCCATTTGACAGGTTGCCGCCCATTGAACAAGAAGGCCTTGAATTGATACATCAATTCGATGAGAAGTTCATAGAGATTCAGACGGCAGAAGGAACCATGAAAGAGAAGGTGGCCAAAGAAAAGGTCTCGCAGGACACCCTGGAGACGCTTCGAGGATTTGATCAAAAGACCAACGACATCGTTGCAGAGTTAGCAATTACTTTGCAAAATTTTACTTCAAAGATAGGTACACCGAAGGATGCGGCACCATCATCCTCAAGTGCAAGTGGCTCAGGACAAGCCACAGGTGAGTGTTAGGGGTCTGTTGGGTGGGGCCCAAGTTGGAAAATATACAAGTATTGGAAATTGCACATTGAGCGTTGCAACATAGTAAGGGAGTATTTTTGATAAATTGCACATGTCGCACAGTGACAATGGGTAAAGCAGGATTGTGCAGTACGCTGGTGCATAGGTATCGCGCAGGATCTATTTTTGGTAAGAAATATAGGTAAAGGTCAGATGAGGAAGTGAACTATTTTGGGTAAGGAACAAGTTGAAGGAAGAAGAAAGTGGCCTGTGTAGAAGACTGGCGGCAAGTAGTTGAGAAGCTAGGCCACTATGCCGATAGTGATAGGCAGGCAGAAGGTGTGGAAAGAAGCAGGCCATTACGCAGTTACAACCATTTGGTGACAGGGGCTGTCAGACGAGAGTGTGAGCCACGAGTGGCCTAGCTGGAAGACCTAGAGCAGGTGGAGCAGGCTGTTGACAGTGACAGTCAGGATGGAAGTTAGCCACGCCATGTTTTGTAAACCTAAGGGTTTTTTATTATGAATTGTAAAGACATGACCTACGGGCATGATCTATAAATAATGCATTTCGGTATGGGAAAGGGTTAATTTCTCATAGAGACTCTTCATGTTGGTCATTGTTGAACATTGTTAGAATATTTGAGCTTGAAATCTATGGTAAAGGCTCTGCAGCTATGTGCGCAGAGACCTATCTGAGAGAGAAGAGAGTCTGCAGCTGAGTGCAGAGACTAAGAACTGTTGTACCCTTCCTAAAAGACTAATTTAACAACAGTTTTTGTGGACGTAGCCTCCATCCTACGGGTGTACCATGTTAAATTCTGTGTAGTGTGACTGTTTTGAGTTTACAAATGGTTCATTTTCTTAGTATGGATGTTTAAATACCGCATATTATTTGTTATGTGATTGCTTTTATATGTATTCACCACAAGAATGATGGGAATAATATGTTAAGTAATACATCTATGGATGAATGTTAGTTATTCAGCACTTCTAAGTCTTTGAATGCATGAATCTATTGGATAGTCGCATATTTTAACACTGAGATTGAGCGCAGCATTGGAGCATGCAATATTGTGTGTTTCATTCATTTACATACACCAGAAAAATAATAACCTAAGTATTGTTGGAAGGATAAAGACTGCTAAGTAAGGTTGAATAGAGTGATCAGGTCTTGAAGTAAACGCGGGGTCCGTTTGAGATGCTGACCCATTATAGGTGTTGCGGGATAAGCTATTGATAACTTATCATTGTAACGATGGAAGTATTGCATACTGCGCAGTCTGTGGATGCACTGGTGGCACAAGCACTGTAGCTTGCCTAACTATCTGACGTGAAGTAGAGAGTTTGCGCAGTTGTCTGTCCGCAGCAAATGTCCTTTACCGCATTTTCCATCAGTCTCTTTTACACTCGCATCACCAGGTTGTGGAAACATGATTCTGCAACCACCCCCTCAACTTCTCCTCAGGTGAGACTTCACGGTGCGTGCAGTCTGTTGCCGAAAGGGCCGGTGAATAGGGGTTTTGTTGGTTCCTCAAACCAAAAAGTACCTGGGCCTACATTGGAAACCTCTTGCTCAGTTATATAAGCCAAGATGATGTGACACTTTGATTGAGTGTGCTAGGATCTTGTTTCTATTCTTATACCATGTTATGCCTGGATGTGTGAATGGAAACATGTGTTGGATTTGCGGCTGATGCTAGTCAGCATACCCGTAACCTTGCTTCAGCAGCTTGGGTTCTTTACTCTCCTATCGATGAGATTATTATTTCAGGAGGAAGTTGTCTAGCTTACACAACCAATAACGTCGCCGAGTATCATGCGGTGATTGAAGTCTGAACCGACGCTCTTTCCCTGGGTATGGAACATGTTGTGATTCACCTCGATTCGCAACTAGTGCTCTCTCAGCTTAACCGTATCTACACTATTCGTGACCCTACCCTACTCCATCTATTTTGATGAGTACATTTCCTAGAGAGGTCTTTTGAGTCTATTCAATACCTGCATATTCCTAGAGAGATTAACAATATTGTTGATTCATAGGCCAATTTTATTCTAGATTGGTACATTGCACATACATAAAACATCCAAAAGATACAAAAATAGACACAACATGTAAATTATCCATAATATATAAGAAAACATCCACAAGATCGCATAATCATCCATATAACACTGTATATAGATTCGCGAATAGAGTTTTATATATATCATGTCGGTATAAATACAAAGGGTGGTACTGATACAAAAATATGAAGCTCATGAGCTTTGAGTAAGAGTCCTCTATACAAAAATATAAAGTCATTGACTTTTAGTACAATACATATATGCATGAGCATAATCCCTAGGATGCTCATGATAGAAGACAATGGCTCTGGAAACATTCCGAAGCAGTGCACCAAAATGCTCGGATACACCCATTGTATGTCACTAGTAACGATGAGGTAACTCATGTAATTGTGGATCTGGAATATCACAAGTCAACCACTGGAGGTTCTCCTACAACTCATCCAGATCCTCCATGGCATCTCAATCTGTGGCCTCCATCTCCCATACCTCTCCTCTCCACGCAATCGAAGAGGAACCTACTAGATGGGATGGACCAACATCTGCATAAACATGTACAAATTGACAGTACTACTCTCAAAAACATCTAAAAATACTAAACGAAAAAACACACAACAAAGTTGTCATTCTTACCTATGTCTCCCCACTGTGCACCCTCAGGAAGAACCAAGTCTGGCTCTCCTTAGAAATTGGCGCCCTCGTAGGAGTAGTCCTCCACCATGAGCTCTTGTCCCCTCAACCAGCTAAAGAAAGAAGGACCGTAACTAATGATGGGTCCACCACTGCCGTGATAGGCCATCACCTCAGACCAATGTACCATGTGTGGATCTTTCAGGTCCAACTCATCTAGATCAAGCTGTTGGCACATATGTGGAACCCACTCTAGGAATAACGAGACCACAACTGATCCATATCCAAACTGTTTAAACTCACAATGCTGACATTTGGTGAGCTACTCTCTGAGAGATACGAGGAGTCCCTCTCACTAGTTGAAAATCATGGGAGCCATGCACTTCTCTATGTATAGCATATGGGCCCTACTAGCTAGGTGAGGTACTCTACTCTCGACGACCCTATCAATAGTAAATAGAACTATACATAGAGGACAGTCTCTCACATCTTTGATGGGGATTTTCCCACGAACTATTTGTGTTCCAGGGGTGCACCATTGGGCCACCACATCCTCGGTAGTCCAGTCACTCCCTCGTGATCCTGTAACAGGCACGAGATCCCACCTTTGGTACAACCTCATCAGAAAATAGATATCCTCCATATCTATGGTCAGTGTATGCACACCAACCCGAAAGTGCTGCTTCTCTGGGTCCCAACATAGGATCAAGTATTTTAGTAGCTTCACTTGGGCCCTCATGCCCTGGATCTGAAAGTATTTCAATAGCCCACCATTAAGCAATGCATTCATGCATTGGGGGTAATTTTCCACTTGGGAATCATCCAATTCATGCTCCCTTTCATGCCATTGGACCATCTTTATCACCTAAACATGTTCAAACGTCAACAAGACACTCATTAGAAGTAGATCCAACTACCCAACTTCTCAATTTTTGGCTTGTGCTTGAGTTTGTGGGGCCATTTAACGTTGGTGCACCCTGTCCGTACGGATAGGGCACCATTGGCACAAGACATCCCCAAAGTGATGGTGCCAAAAATCCCTGGGAGCACATCCCGAAATGGAGAAGTGCACCCGGATGAAGGGGCATTTCCCCCTTTTTATACAATCCAAAAACCTAGAAATTGGAAACAAAAATCAAATATACTCCAATGAAAATGTAGAGGGAAACTTTTAGGGTTACCTAGCTTTGACGACACTGCAAATGGTTGATCGAGGCTCCCATAATCGACACTTGAAAAATGGCTTCAGATGGTATTTTCACCTTTCGAGTTGGTAAAAAACAAATAGTAACTAGTTTTACTATTTACCCATATTTTATATATTCGAGAAGGAATATTCCCTTTTTTATTTATCCTTTTGTGGGTTATTTTGCTATAGTTGGGATTGTTTTTGTGTCTATATAACTAATTGATCATTCTAACCTAGTTTTTGAAGTCTACAGGTGAAGTAAAGTGTCGTGTTTAAATTTTGGTTGTGATTGTGGTTATTCTATGCTTGTTACTAGGTGTGAACGACTCTTTGAGTGTTTTTGCGTTGTTATTCCGCTCATAAAAACTGAACATTAATGACACCTAGCGTACTCTTTGTTCCTTCTCATGGTCGTAAAATGATGAGAATAAGTTACCGAGTTATCTTTTATCAATTTTTTGGGCTCATAAAACTCCCATGAAAAAGAGACCCCAAAGGAGTCTTCCTTTAAGCTCTTTTTAGGCTCCCTAAATATGAAAAATATTTCAAAGTGAACATGATTCTTTCACGCTTGTAAAAGTATTTGAATGATTGTCCTTCTGGTGATAGTTTATCCCTTTTTTGGACTAGGATGTACTATTTACGAAAAATGAGCACTCCAGCCAATCATGATTGGAAGAGTTCTCTCTCACATTGTTTTATCCTTTTTCGGGTGAGGATACTAAATTTTACAAAAAAGAACTTTCAGAGTCTTCTTTAGTTCTTTTGAGACTCTCTAAACATGAAATGATGCCGAGTTTTCCTTCTTTGGACTTGTTAAAAGCTAACATAGAAGGGCCCATTTTGGGATGAACCGCTCCTATCCTAGGTTCATATAACATTTGGGATTGGACTCGTCTAAAGGATGAGCTATATCGAGCATCTGTTACCCTCCTAAAGCTCGTTAAAAAAAAAGAGGTACTCATCAATCATGATGGGGAAAATGAAAGATTTTGTATTCCACTATAATTTACATCAGTACATAGTCACTCTTGAACATGGAACCCATTTGCATATGCATTCAGTACTTGGGTATTATGTTTGTCATCAAGTCACACCGATTCCGTGATTCTTGTTACTCCTTTGAGTTATCCAAGGAATGTTTCCATCATCAGTTGCATTAGGGGGTTGGTATCATTCTCATTATTTCACATCGATCGTCCTTGAATCAGTCTCACACATTACCATCTGATTTACTTCAAACATCTATGATTTCATTTTGTGTCGACGATGTGGGATTCATCATGGCCCTCCTTCAACAGATTCATCCTCATCGAATTCAACTCATCATCCGAGGATTGAATCTAGAAACTTATCAAGTACGTTGGGCCTACATGCGTCAATGGAAGGTTACCTCGCTTTCGACATGAGTTCACATCATTGGCTCTTGATTGAAATATTCCATCAATTGTTCGACCTCAACTCATTGATTCACATTCGGTGGTATGATCAAGGGAGGCATACCGCACAGCACTGCTGAAGCTACATGCAAAAAAAAAGATAGAAAAGAATAAATCACTTGTACACAGCCAAGGTGGAACGACAACCGTACAAAAGAGCAAGTAGCATACGCGCTCGGAAGCAAACTCGTATGAAGACCACCAGCGCACCATGACGGAAGCTGTTACCGTTGTAATCGTTGGCCAGTTAATGGGTCGTTAACAAAATTAGCGGCACGAGCACACTTCAAAATTTACGGAAGATGTGACATTTTGGAGCTCCATAAAGGCCAAATTAACTAATATAGTACTAGAATCTAGCTGGCAGGTTGAACAATTAGCGCTGACTAAACGGAGTTGATGCTCTGCCCTACCTGGAAACCTTTTCACATTTAAGGAAACAACGTTGGCATGATGATGAGGATTGAATGATAGGGCCAAGATCATACGCACAAGCTGATAATGAATATGGAATTTAGTGCCTCGGAAACCACCAAACACCACATTGCAGACCATCGGAGGCTATAAATAAGGACTCACTCGGCCACTTATCCACTTTACGAAGTATTGTGCATTGCTTGTTGGAGCTACCAGAGAACCAAGTGAACCGAGCAGTGTGTGAGCGAGTAGGTTCAGTTGCAGGAAGTGCTAAGGAGGGTTCAAAAATAAGGAATTATAATAGTTATGATGGCAACCAAGGGGTCTTCATCCTGAAGCTCAGCAAGGGAAGTAGAGGTCAGCAAGGGGAAGCAAACAGCTACAGAACAGGGAGGGTCAGAGCACCAATCACGCAGAAGTTGGCCATAGTTCAGAACCAACCCATCTACCTAGTGCCAGACTATATCCCTCCATGGAAAGACAACGCACCACCGTTGTATTTGGATAAAAATGTCGTATACGAAATCCTAGTTCCCGTTATTTCTACTCGGGTGAAGGTTGTTGAGAACCTACTCGGTGAAGTGTCAAATTGCAAGTTGGAGGACCATGACCTACTAGAGAATACATTATCCAAGCCTAAGAATTATGTGCAGTTTCGGTCTGATAGCTACATTAACTGGGTAGTGGATGATCGGACTGGTGTCAAAAGCTTAAAAGTCCAAGATTGGCTAAAGCCCTTCCAACCATCAGGGTTACTAAATCTGTTGCAAATCTCACATTTTTCTAAAATCGCTGAGTATTGGCCTATAGTGCGTGCATTACTGTCTTGCATGCATGAATGATTCTTATGGATGGATACGAGCATCAAAATTAGAATAGATCTGATACATCAGATCACGAACCTGAACAAGCACGGCAAGGCCCATGGTGACCTAATGGTAAAGAGGGTGCAGGATAGAGCTATGTTCGCGGAGGTTGTGAAGGAATTCAGTGTGGTCAGGAAGGGGCGTGGATTCCCAGCCAACGATATCAATGATCGCGCCACCAAATTTACTATTCAGTTACTCGTAGGAAAAGTACTGCGCAAGTGTCGACTACCTGAGGAACTGATGGTTGTGTTTAAGTTAGCCGCGAAGACATTGCACGGAACACCTTATAAATGGTGCTAGTATCTACTCCATGAGTTTCTAGCAGACGGTGAGGACACCTAGGATGTTAGAACAACATTCCATTTTGGTTGGATACTCATACTGATAGCCTTTGTAGGTTGGAAAGAGCTGAATGGGTATCAAGGCATCCCCACTTTAACAGGACAGGGCCAGGGGATGCACTTCAGTAACTTATGGGAGAGCTC
The DNA here is from genome assembly GCA_027924585.1 of Larix kaempferi. NCBI lineage: Eukaryota > Viridiplantae > Streptophyta > Pinopsida > Pinales > Pinaceae > Larix > Larix kaempferi. The sequence goes on along the minus strand of BSBM01000816.1, from coordinate 3,743,407 downwards.
GAAGGCATCCAGGCAACGTCACACAGCTGAAGTCTTTCATGTTTACTATCACCAGTTGCGCAATACAATTCTCACCACACCGCAAATCGCAAAACCATTGACCAACGCATACACCTGCATCGTGAGGTCTATGGTGAAGAAGCATCAGTCACATATTCATCCTAGGGATGACATAGAGCAAGAATTATGGTATCTAGGGTTTTATCGGCTGGATGTGGAGACCATCGAGCAGATGATAGAGTGATGGGATGCAGACTGGAAAGTTCTCGCGTCACGAGATGATGAATCTGATTATGAGTAACACCTCGAACACGTCTCGAAGAAAATTAACATAAAAGACACCGATGGTGAGGACATAGAAAAGGATAAGGAAGAAACAGAAACAGAAAAGGGAAAGAAGAAGGGGGGGTTACCTGCAGGTACTCCCATTGTTAAAGAAAAGAACCCGACTCAAAATGAGCCCATGGAGTCGGCAGAACACAAAAGGAATTCTACTGAAAGCCATTCAGAATCAAAAGGTCAGTGCAAGAAGCAGAAGGCTGAGAAGCCATAGTTTGGACCGCAACTCCATGAAAGAGAAGGTGGCCAAAGAAAAGGTCTCGCAGGCCACCCTGGAGACGCGTCGAGGATTTGAGCAAAAGGCCAAGGACATCATTGTAGAGTTAGCAATTACATTGCAAAATTTTACTTCAAAGATAGGTACACCGAAGGATGCGGCACCATCATCCTCAAGTGCAAGTGGCTCAGGACGAGCCATAGGTGAGTGTTAGGGGTCTGTTGGGCGGGGCCCAAGTTGGAAAATATACAAGTATTGGAAATTGCACATTGCGCGTTGCGACATAGTAAGGGAGTATTTTTGTTAAATTGTGCATGTCGCACAGAGACAATGGGTAAAGCAGGATTGTACAGCATGCTGGTGCATAGGTATCGCGCAGGATCTATTTTTGGTAAGAAATATAGGTAAAGGTCAGATGAGGAAGTGACCTATTTTGGGTAAGGAATAGGTTGAAGGAAGAAGAAAGTGACCTATCTAGAAGAGTGGTGGCAAGCAGTTGAGAAGCTAGGCCACTACGCCGATAGCGACAGGTAGGCAGTAGGTGTGGAAAGAAGCAGGCCATTATGCAGTTACAACCATTTGGTGACTAGGGCTTTCAGACGAGAGTGTGAGCCACGAGTGGCCCAGCTGGAAGACTTAGAGCAGGTGGAGCAGGTTGTTGATAGTGATAGTCAGGCTGGAAGTTAGCCACGCCATGTTTTGTAAACCTAAGGGTTTTTGCTTATGAATTGTAAAGACATGACCTACAGGCATGATCTATAAATAATGCATTTCGGTATGGGAAAGGGTTAATTTCTCATAGAGACTCTTCATGTTGGTCATTGTTGAACATTGTTGGAATATTTGTGCTTGAAATCTATTGTAAAGGCTCTGCAGCTGTGTGTGTAGAGACCTATCTGAGAGAGAAGAGAGTCTGCAGCTGAGTGTAGAGACTAAGAACTATTGTACCCTTCCAAAAAGACTAATTTAACAACAGTTTTTGTGGACGTAGCCTCCATCCTAGGGGTGAACCACGTTAAATTATGTGTAGTGTGATTGTTTTGAGTTTACAAATGGTTCATTTGCTTAGTATGGTTGTTTAAATACCGCATATTATTTGTTATGTGATTGCTTTTATATGTCTTCACCACAGGAATGATGGGAATAATATGTTAAGTAATACATGTGTGGATGAATGTTAATTATTCAGCACTTCTAAGTCTTTCAATGCATGAATCTGTTGGATAGTCGCATATTTGAACACTGAGTTTGAGCGCAGCATTGGAGCGTGAAATATTGTGTGTTTCATTCATTTACATACACCAGAAAAATAATAACCTAAGTATTGTTGAAAGGATAAAGATTACTAAGTAAGGTTGAATATAGTGATCAAGTCTTGAAGTAAACGTGGGGTCCGTTTGACACGCTGACCCATTATAGGTGCTGCGGGATAAGCTGTTGATAGCTTATCATCGTAACGATGGAAGTATTGCATATTGCGCAGTCTGTGGATGCACTGGTTGCGCAAGCACCTCAGCTTGCCTAACTATCCTACGCTAAGTAGAGAGGTTGCGCAGTTCTCTATCCGCAGCAAGGGTCCTTTATCACATTTTCCATCAGTCTCTTTTACACTCGCATCACCAGGTTGTGGAAACATGATTATGCAACAACCCCCTCAACTTCTCCTCGGGTGAGACCTCGAGCTGCGCGCAGTCTGTTGGCGAAAGGGCCAATGAATAGGGGTTTTGTTGGTTCCTCAAACCACAAAGTACCTGGGCCTACATTGGAAACCTCTTGCTCAGTTATATAAGCCAACATGACGTGACACTTTGATTGAGTGTGTTAGGATCTTGTTTCTATGCTTATACCATGTTATGCCTGGATGTGTGAATGGAAACATGTGTTGGATTTGCGGATGGCGCTAGTCAGCATACCCATAACCTTGCTTTGGCAGCTTGGGTTCTTTACTCTCCTATCGATGAGCTTATTATTTTAGGAGGAAGTTGTCTAGGCTACACAACCAATAACGTCACCGAGTATCACGCGGTGATTGAAGTCTTAACCGACGCTCTTTCCCTGGGTATGGAACATGTTGTGATTCACCTCGATTAAGAACTAGTGCTCTCTCACCTTAACCGTATCTACACTATTCGTGACCCTACCCTAATCCATCTATTTTGACGAGTACATTTTCTAGAGAGGTCTTTTGAGTCTATTCAATACCTGCATATTCCTAGAGAGATTAACAGTATTGTTGATTCATAGGCCAATTTTATTCCAGATTGGTACATTGCACATACATAAAACATCCAAAAGATACAAAAATAGACACAACATGTAAATTATCCATAATATATAAGAAAACATGCACAAGATCGCCTAATCATTCTTATAACACTATATATAGATCCGTGAATAGAGTTTTATATATATCATGTCGGTATAAATACAAAGGGTGGTACTGATACAAAAATATGAAGCTCATGAGCTTTGAGTAAGAGTCCTCTATACAAAAATATAAATTCAGTGACTTTTAGTACAATACATATATGCATGAGCATAATCCCTAGGATGCTCATGATAGAAGACAATGGCTCTGGAAACATTCTGAAGAAGCGCACCAAAACGCTCGGATACACCCACTGTATGTCACTAGTGGCGACGAGGTAACTCATGTACTTGTGGATCTAGAATATCACAAGTCAAACACTGGAGGTTCTCCTATAGCTCATCCAGCTCCTCCATGGTATCTCGATCTATGGACTCCATCTCCCATACCTCTCCTCTCCACGCAATCGAAGAGCAACCTACTAGATGGGATGGACCAACATCTACATAAACATGTACAAATTGACAATACTACTTTCAAAAACATCTAAAAATAATAAATGAAAAAACACACAACAAGTTGTCATTCTTAGCTATGTCTCCCCACTATGCACCCTCAGGAAGAACCAAGTCTGCGTCTCCTTAGAAATTGGCGCCCTCGTAGGAGTAGTCCTCCACCATGAGCTCTTGTCCCCTCAACCAGCTAAAGAAAGAAGGACCGTAACTAATGATGGGTCCACCACTCCCGTGACAGGCCATCACCTTAGACCAATGTACCATGTGTGGATCCCTCAGGTCCAACTCATCTAGCTCAAGCTGTGGGCACATATGTGGAGCCCGCTCTAGGAATAACGAGACCACAACTGATCCATATCCAAACTGTTTCAACTCAGCATGCTGACATTTGGTGAGCTGCTCTCTGAGAGATACGAGGAGTCCCTCGCACCAGTTGAAAATCATGGGAGCCATGCACTTATCTATGTATAGCATATGGGCCCTACTGGCTAGGTGAGGTACTCTACTCCCAAGCACCCTATCAATAGTAAATAGAACTATACGTAGAGGACAGTCTCTCACATCTTTGATGGGGATTTTCCCACCAACTGTTTGTGTTCCAAGGGTGCACCATTAGCCCACCACAGGATCCCACCTTTGGTACAACCGCATCAGAAAATAGATATCCTCCATATCTATGGTTAGTGTATGCACACCAACCAGAAAGTGATGCTGCTCTGGGTCTCAACATTGGATCAAGTATTCTAGTAGCTTGACATGGGCCCTCATGCCCTGGATCTGAAAGTATTTCAATAGCCCACAATTACACAATCTATTCATGCGTTGGGGGTAATTTTCCACTTGGGAATCATCCAATTCATGCTCCCTTTCATGCCATTGGACCATCTTTACCACCTAAACATGTTCAAATGTCAACAAGACACTCATTAGAAGTACCCTATCCGTACAGGGACATTTAACGTTGGCGCACCCTATCTGTATGGATAGGGCACCATCGACGCAAGACATCCCCAAAGGGTAGGCGCAAAAAATACCTAGGAGCACATCCCAAAATGGAGAAGTGCACCCGGATGAAGTGGCATTTCCCCCTTTTTATACAAGCCAAAAACCTAGAAATTGGAAACAAAAATCAAATCTACTTCGATGAAAATGTAGAGGGAAACTTTTAGGGTTACCTAGCTTTGACGACACTGCAAATGGTTGATCGAGGTTCCCATAATCGACACTTGAAAAATGGGTTCAGATGGTATTTTCACCTTCCGATTTGGTAAAAAACAAATAGTAACTAGTTTTTACTATTTACCCATATTTTATATATTGGAGAAGGAATATTCCCTTTTTTATTTATCCTTTTGTGGGTTATTTTGCTATAGTTGGGAGTGTTTTTGTGTCTATATACCTAATTTATCATTCTGACCTAGTTTTTGAAGTCTACAAGTGAATTAAAGTGTCATGTTTAAATTTTGGTTGTGATTGTGGTTATTCTATGCCTGTTACTAGGTGTGAACGACTCTTTGAGTGTTTTTGTGTTGTTATTCCGCTCGTAAAACTGAACATTAATGACACCTAGCATACTCTTTGTTCCTTCTCATGGTTGTAAAATGATGAGAATAAGTTACCGAGTTATCTTTTATCAATTTTTTGGGCTCATAAAACTCCCATGAGAAAGAGACCCCAAAGGAGTCTTCCTTTAAGCTCTTTTTAGTCTCCCTAAATATGAAAAATATTTCGAAGTGAACATGATTCTTTCACGCTTGTAAAAGTATTTGAATGATTGTCCTTCTGGTGATAGTTTATACCTTTTTTGGACTAGGATGTACTATTTACGAAAAAGGAGCACTCCAGCGAATCATGACTGGAAGAGTTCTCTCTCACATTGTTTTATCATTTTTCGTGTGAGAATACTAAATTTTACAAAAAAGAACTTTCAGAGTCTTCTTTAGTTCTTTTGAGACTCTCTAAACATGAAATGACGCCGAGTTTTCCTTCTTTGGACTTCTTAAAAGCTAACATAGAAGGGCCCATTTTGGGATGAACCGCTCCTATCCTAGGTTCGTATAACATTTGGGATTGGACTCATCCAAAGGATGATCTATATCAAGCATCTATTACCCTCCTAAAGCTCGTTAAAAAAAAAGAGGTACTCATCAATCATGATGGGGATATTTTGTATTCCACTATAATTTACGTCAGTACATAGTCACTCTTGAACATGGAACTCATTTGCATATGCATTCAGTACTTGGGTATTATGTTTGTCTTCGAGTCACACCGATTCCGTGATTCTTGTTACTCCTTTGAGTTATCCAAAGAATGTTTCCGTCATCAGTTGCATTAGGGGGTTGGTATCATTCTCATTATTTCACATCGATCGTCCTTGAGTCACTCTCACACATTACCATTTGATTTACTTCAAACATCTATGATCTCATTTTGTGTCGACGATGGGGGATTCATCATGGCCCTCCTTCAATGGATTCATCCTCGTCGAATTCAACTCATCATCCGAGGATTGAATCTAGAAACTTATCAAGTACATTGGGCCTACATGTGTCAATAAAAGGTTACCTCGCTTTCGACATGAATTCACATCATTGGCTCTTGATTGAAATATTCCATCGATTGTTCGACCTCAACTCATCGATTCACATTTGATGGTATGTATGATGATACCTTGGGAATCATTGACATCAATGTTGATTTTCCTTGCGCTTTTGAATGGTATACATCAATGACCGATAATCAAGTTCTATCTACCATGTTCGACTCCGAGACATTTGTATTCACATGGTTAGATTCGTATCATTGCGGGTTCATCTTGAAGACCCTAGGGAAATCATATCTTACCCAGGTTACGATGGAGATTGTTTGAGTCATAATACATGGATCCCCATTTTATTGGTCATGGTTGTGTTATCATCTCATCATGGATCTACGATTATGTCCAATAGCCATGTTAGTTTTCATTCAGTCCCTACTACCATGGGTCTTCAGTGTATTTTTCGACGACCATGTTATAATTCATCTAAGACTACTATTTCAGAGTTGGTTGTATTGCAGTAGCTTCTTCCATCCAACAAGTCCTTGTCATCAATCCATACAAAGAAGTTCACCTATGTTATTTTACCAGTGTCATGCTTTGGTGGGGATTCTATTATACCAAAATCTCATCATCATGAGCCATGTATCAACTCAGTGCCTTAATCCCTAAAGATTCCCTAGCTAGAACATCATTTAGCAAGTTGTTGACCTTATTTTCCATCTTTCCTAGTGATGTTGGTGCTTCTTGTTGCCTATCAAGGGGCGCCAGACCTTTCCTGGCGCCTAATGTACAATGGCATCCTATGCCAGTGCCTCTTTCTTCCTTCATGCAATATGCGACTGACCCTTCCTGACGTCTTTGTCTTCATGTAAAGTGCACCAGGGTTGGTTAGACTAGATAAAAAGGGGCTTTGAGCTAATTCTCGAAGCTGGGTGACATGGATACCCATCCCTAATTGGTAGGAATAGATGGTATTCGGCTCCTAATCTAATGGGAAGATACCTCATACTTATGCCCCTAATCCTCAACCTACTCTATCCTCTTAGCCTTATAAATAAGATCTATCTCTCCATTGAGAATGGAGGAAGGACCATAGCACTTAGATGCTGGTGGAATTACCCTAGGTGATCCCTAGTCAACTCTTGGGAGGCACACACACCCTTTGGAGGCTTGGCTGGATTGTTGGAGTAAGGTTACAACATTAAGTCTTGGGTTGTAATCATCACTCTTCTATGTATTTCCCATTTATTTACAGTAATATAATCTCTTTCGATAAATGTATTTGTGTTAATTATATTTGGGGATTTCTTCCTTAAATATTAGCTTAGATCAGTTAGCGTTTAGATGTCCTTTTACTGTTTATTTCTCTCTATATGCTTGACATGGTTTTGCAACTCTAGATCTGAAGACCACGGAGCCTGGAACAACAAAGAGGGGAAGGATTCGTGAATCTAAAGGTAAGGAATCTATCTACTTTAATCTCTAATTGATCTGGGAAAGTAGATCTATATTTTGTATTCATTTGTTCTATATCCACCTGGAGTAGGGAGATCATGCTCGTGTCTGCTCGAGTAGATTATCCATAAACACCCTCACACACCTGGATGCCTTGACAATGTGGTCCACATGGACCCATCCTTGTATTCTATTGCCTGTTGCATTTCCTTTGAAATTTTCCAAACCATCTAGAAAAATTCAAATTTACCATACATCACCAACATGCCTCCCCAATGTGCCCTTCAATAGGAAAAATGTTTCTTAGTTCACAATTTAATTTTTTAGCGGTTGATTTTTTAAAATTGAACTTGAAATGCGCTTTTAAAAAAAATAAAAAATTGTGCGGTTCGTTCGAGTCATTTGGTTCGCACTACTATATGGTCTACCCTGTAAAATTTTACAGGGTGCAACATTAGTAGTTGCGAGAAGAATGACTTGAATGAACCGTGCCACATGGAAAAAAAATAAATTAAAACCCACAAATGGTTACTGGTGCATTATACATTTATGAGCACCATAAAACTGGTGCCCTTAAGTGTAATACACGCACCGATAACCATACAATCTAAAATAATAATAATCATGTAAACGATGCTCTTATGTCACTCATGCACACCGGATATCATTGCTATGATGTGGTGTAAGTGCACCATTAATACACCTCATCAAACATTAAATTCTCATAAATACATGTGTGTTTAGTACAATCAAGGGCACCAAAATCCCTATGCTTGTTATTCTCTAGTGCACCAGTATTGGTACAATAAAAAATTATATTCATTTATATAGTGCACTTATGTCATGTCACAGCACCGTTTGTCGGTGCAATGACGTGCATTAAGCACACCATTCTCACGTTTAAAAAAAAATAAAATCATAAACATCGATTATTTTTAAAAGGATTGAAATCCTTACCGGTGCATTGTAAATTAACAAGCACTAGATTGTTGGTGCCATTAACTTTAGTAAACTCATCGGTATTTATATATTAAAAGTTAAAATAATTTATACGATGCATGTATGTCACGTCATCGTACTATTGTTGTTGCAATTACCTAACATAGGCACATAATTGAAACTGTTATAAACCCGTGAACACACAAATAATGGTTCTCCTATGTTAGGCCAACGCACTAGTATATTGTGCGGTGATGTGACATTGATGCACCGTGAAAAGATTTCAAATAAAATATTTATTTTAAAATTTGGTGCATTTGAATAATGGTGCGCTAATAATATTTAGGTGCACTGTGCAATTCAAATTTAAATTTTTTGATATATGACTAGCAGCGTGGCATAAATATTTTAGTGCACTGTGCATGGTGTTTTTCTAATATTTTTTGCGCATCGGTTTACTTTTTTTGGAAAAATTTTAATATTTGATTTTAGTAGATATAATCTTGTTATAGTTATTTTATATGTATCATTATGATACTAACTTATATTATATGTCAAACACAAACGTGATGGCTGCAAGGCGCAGTAGAAGCGAGAGGCACACATGGATCAATAGAAGGACAGGGAGAGGGAGATATATTTATACCCTCGTCCCATTATTCCTCAGATGAGACACCTCTTGAGATTTTTCCTCCTCCTCAAGTTCTATGAGGAGTTGAAATCACTCAAGGGGAAGCATACATTCCTGACCCAGTTGATCACACGTTGGGATCACGATAGGTAGGAATTTCGAGTTTGTCCTGATGAGTGGTTCCATCCCACTGAGAAGGACATATACTTTATCACCAGGTTGTCTAGGAGAGGTGAGGACCTTCCTCACTTCCCTAAGGTTCCATCTAGAGATGTAGTAGTGACTTAGTTGGTATATGTTCAGGGATATGTTGATCACAACATCCTCAAGCCTTATTAGTTTCAGGTTAGTGGTGGGAAGCTTTCCATTGCTACTTTTGGTAGAGAGGATGTGAGGTGCCTCTATGTGTTGGTGACGACTATTGCGCATTACAACACTAATGGGAAGCACATTAACTACCCTTTATTATATTATGTTGATTCTTTAGTACAGGAACCTAGATGCGTTAGGTGGTCTACTATTTTTTTACCACATTTTTTTAATGCTCTCAGTTGATGTCGTGCTTGTATTTGAAGGAGGGGGAACTTCCCCTTCGGTTTAGAGTTGTTTTGTCTATTTTTGAGAGATTATAGTGACTAGGCCATATTTGGATTGGCCCCCTCCTTGGTTGATGACAGATGTATGTATGCACATGTTGGGGACGATGATGAACAAGAGGGGGAAGCCAAACTTTCTTGCGAGAATTACTGCAGAAGTGCTTGCATTAGAGAAATTTTGAGGTAAAAAATGGGCATCAAAACATAAGAAATGTACTACAAAAATCAACCAATAGGATTCAAGGTGATGATGTCAACCATGAAGGATGAATCACCATTATTGGGTAAAAAGGTAAAAAGGTTAAAGTGAAAAAACTACTTCTTCAATTCGTATTTTCAACTTATCTCCCTATATATTAACTCAAATTTCGATAACGAGAAGTCATTGGATGGGGAATTCAATTCTTCATCCAACAAGTACCCACTTGAAATACTTTTAATCGACCCTGTTTCCCCAAAAAGAAGAAATACATGAAAAAACGTGATGATGACATCATTATCATGTTTTTTCATGTATTTCTTCTTTTTGGCGTAGCAGGGTCCATCGAATGTATGCTTAGTAGGTACTCGTTGGATGCAGAATTGAATTCCCCATCCAACGGTTACTCGTGATCGAAATTTGAGTGAATATACAAGGAGATAAGTTGAAAATACGAATTGAAGAAGTAGTTTTCTTTTTTCATCCAAAATTTGATGAGGTATGCTAATATTATTGTATTATTTCCACTATTATTTTATAATTTTCCTTAGGAGGCCCATTTTAGACCTCAAAATGTCTCTAATGACATGCTAGTTGGTGAGGACCAACCTCGGTTGGATATGGTTGCATATCCATATGTGGGTTTGGATTGGAGAGGGTGTACCAACATATTCTTCACCCAGAACGAGCCACCTGATGATAGAGGTAAATTTAGCGTTATGTTTAATTTAATCTATTTTCATTTTATTTTCTTTATACTTAATTCAAATTAAATATGTTTTAATTTGTTATATTAAATACATTTTTAATGAAATTGTCTATTTATTTCTGTGTACTATATATTTTACAGATATTGGCACAATTGATGGTGACATGGGTCCTCCTCTGCCGTAGGATGAGGATGAGGAAATAAAGATGCATGATTAGTTGAAGGTGCCCTAGCTAGCCAGACTTGGCCTTTGACAAAGGACAGATCAGATGTTCATGTAGGGCATTATAGATAGGTTGTCCATTTTATTAGTGGATTGAGGGGTTTAGCTTGTTCCTATCAGGAAGATTTAGAGGCAGGATTGGTTCATTGAGCTATGGAGGATGTTTCCTCTTGATATGAGTAGCTTGATGCAGCACCTTATTGGTGCTTGCATTATTTTAGATTCCATCCATCATGGTACTTCATTGTCTGATGAGAGAGGAGCTCTTCAGCCTCCTAGTCCACCTCCTTCTCCTTCATTTGCGTGGATTTGTGGGGCAGCCTCCACATCCAATGCAACTTCTACTTGGCCTCCACCTCTGACATCTCATCCGTCGCCTCCTCCACCTCCATCACCTCCTTCATCATCTCCTCCACCTCCCCATCCTTCGACGGATCCAACATCTGATCCATTATACCTATCCAACTGACCAACCTCTATTGATCCATTAGCCCCCCATGATCCTCATCCACTAGTCCCCTCATCTTTGGAGATGATGCTCATATCAAGTGGGATGATCTAGATTCCTAGAGATGTATTTCCTACTTATCTACATAATAGATTATTTCCTAGCAGAGGTATTGATCATGCCTCTATCTCTACAGCTAGAGGTGCCAATACTTATATTCGGTCGATAGATAGTGATGACGATATGGTTCTGGGGGTTGACTAGACATCTATATCTGACATTTATCATAATTGTTCTGATGTTGATGTTGATGATTATTTATATGTTGATGGTCATGATGTGTATGTTAGGTCAGGTTCGATGATCTTCATTATGTTAGAAACTATAACTTGTGTTTTGTTACATGTTTTTCTTAGATCATATGTGTGTTATATGATGTTTAAATCTATAAGATGTAATGCTAGATGAATATGCAATAACATAATGTTTATGATGGTATTTTCATGCTTATTTTTATTAGTTTTATTTTAATGATGGTATGATGGTGTTTATTTTTATGTTTGTTAGATGGTGACAATGATATTAATGATGATATGCTTATGTTTACATAATATAATTGAATAAAAAATATCATTCAGTTAAATGTTTTAGGAATTTTGTATTGATAATGGATGAAGTTGTGACAACTAGCTATATGATTTATGTTGGTTGTATAATTTGTCATAGTATCATGTTTATGAACATCACAAAAAATAATCTAAATTATATGAACATGAATATAACCTATCAATGTATCATTCAATATTTTAAATGTGTTGATAATAGCTCACTTTACCATGACTAATATCAAATCTTTAATAGAAAGAAAAAAATAGTTAATTAAAAGAACACCCTTTTACTCTCAACTAATGTAGAGCCACAACTTGCATTCTCCAAATATATTATTATGATTAATAATTAAGATGATTTGATGATCTTCAAGCCATTTTTTATCTCTTATTCTCATTTAGAAAACATTTGCAAACATTTGCAATTATAATGCTTAGCATTATTTATGACAAAAACATCATGAAATACAAACGTTAAAATATTGACCATGTAGAAATTAGAAAACACATAAAATTTTGTTGGTATAAATTTCATTGTTATCAAGGCCATAAATTAAGTCATTGTAGAGGTCAAGTACACTAGTAAAAAACTTGTTGGATTTACAATCTCCACCAAGGTTTCAAACATGTCATTTTCTATGTTAGAGTTAACATTATAAATACAATAAAAAAATCCAAAAGAATTACACTATAACAAAAAATAAATTTAATCGATTCATATAATATAAATACATTACATTCTAACATAAATGTCCTAAATTAACGCAATTATAATTCTTAGCATTATTTATAACAAAAAACAAGAAATACAAGCATTCAAATATTGATGGAGAAATCAGAGAGCACTTTAAAATTTGTTGTACATTTCATTGTTTAACGCCAATTTCATTAAACATGGACATATTCTTGTCCAAGTCACTTTGAAGACGTCTCAAAAACAACCTTCCGAACCCCAAAATCAAGCAAATCATGTTCCAAAAGTGCCAAATCCAGGTTCCAAAAGTGCCAAAAATGTGTTAAATTTTGAGCATTAATTCACAATACTCTAGGATCTTTATTGAGAGAATAACATATATAGTATATCAATGCATGACAATAACAATAAGCATGAGAACCATCACAAGAATCAAAAGCATGAGAGACAAGAGACACAGAGTTTCTGTGGGGAAAACCCTAAGGTGAAAAACCCCACAACTTCCTCAGAGATAGAGAGAGAAATGGCTCAACCAAAGTACAACCAAAATACACTGATATAGTCTCCTAGTAGCAGATGATCCTCCTCCTCACTAGTGCGCCACTTTCTGAGTGAGAGTGAGATACTTTTCCAAGTGATCTAAATAGAGATCACCTGATCTCTATTTATACTAATCTGTTTGCCCAGCGAACTTATGGGGATGACTTGTCTAGCTAGGTACATCCACATTATAATATATATAATTCAGGGCCGACACGGCATGGTGGTCTAATAACCCATCGACAATTACACACACTTGCGACACATGTCAATCCACATGACGACACTTCCTTATAGAGGAATAACACATTTCTAATAAGGGTACAATAAATATATATGAAATACATTCTGAAGTTACATATACATGAACACTCCCTCTTAACTAGGAAGGTATTTCTTGACACATATCTTCTAGACAAGTCTTCTTCTCGGGATCATCATCATCGATGCATCGTCATCGTCACTATTGCTGCTATCTCAACCAATCTCTGACTCTACTCATCATAGGAAGTTCTACAGAGCCAGTCCTTTTTCATACTGGATGTAGGCCCACTACTTGCAAGTCTTCGTCATCACTAGCCATACTATGGAATCCTAAGGACTTATTACGTGCATCACAAAACCTCAAAAGAGCATCCCAGGGTGTTACGAGCACACGGCTCTACCTATAGGATCTCCCAGGGCCATATTATATGTGACCTCACGACAAAACCTTGCAAGAGCATCCCAGGTTGTTACGAGCACGCAGCTCTACCTATAGGATCTCCCAAGGACAGATTATATGTGCTCACCACAAAACCTCGCAAGAGCATCCCAGGCTGTTACGAACACGTAGCTCTACCTATAGGATCTCCCAGGGACAGATTATATGTGGTCATGGCAAAACCTCGCAAGAGCATCCCAGGACTTATTAAGGGCACACAACCCAACCTATCGGATCTCCCAGGGATAGATTATATGCCATAGGACAAAACCTCGAAAGAGTATCTGCCAGATATCCAAGGGCATGAATTACATGCCATAGGAAAAACCTCGAAAGACTATCTGCAGATCTCCCAGGGCCAAATTATAAGTCCTCCCAGAGAAAAACCTCGAAAGAGCATTTTCCAGATATCCCAGGGCACGAATTACATGCCATAGGGAAAACCTCGAAAGACTATCTGCAAATCTCCCAAGGCCAAATTATATGCTCATCTACACAACCTGATCCACGGCCATAGAGTATCAACCTGATGCTCACCATACATCATCCTTATGTACACATGATCATCCTGATCATCATCACTGCAACATCCTGCTGCATGTCATCTGGAGCAACATCCTGAAGCTCGTTATCCAAGATCATCCTGATCACATAATGCATCTACTTGATGCATACCAAGTATCTACCTGATACATATCATCATACATGATCCACCTGATCATACAATGTATCCACCTGATACAAATACAAATACATGATACATATAACCATACATTATCCACCTAATCATACAATGTATCCACCTTATACATATACAGATACATGGTCCAAGCATCCAACATGATGCATACAAAATACATACAAATGATCCTACTGATCATATCCAACATCCAACATGATGCGTACATACATATACATATAAATGATCCAGCTTATCATATCCATCATCCAACATGATGCATACATACATATACATATAAATGATCCAACTAATCATATCCAACATCCAACATGATGCGTACATACATATACATATAAATGATCCAACTGATCATATCCAGCATCCAACATGATGCATACATATAAAAATGATCAACCTGATCATACAAAGTAGAAACCAGAACATCATCCTGATGTTCATCATCCAACGCTTACATCCACAGCCATGTGAAGGATCCTCCTTTCAACATGCTTGGAATGGCTTCAGCAAATGTGTCCATCACTTATTCCTTGAAGTGTCCTTGATCTGAAGAACACCAAGCCTCTCTCTGAAGTACTCGAACTTCACCCTGGATAGTGGCTTTGTCAACACATCTGCAATCTGCTCGCCCGTCGCAACATACAGGAGCTTCACAGCTCCTCTCTCCACCATATCCCTGATATACTGATATTTGATCTCTATGTGTTTCGACCTGTCATGAAACATTGAGTTCTCGGACAGCTTCACACAACTCTGGTTATCACAAAATATACCAGTAGCATCCAACAGGAGATCAAATAACTCAGACAGTAGATTTCGTAGCCATATTTCCTCACAACTAGCTAAACAGGCTGCAACATACTCTGCCTCAGATGTACTCAGTGCTACGCAGGACTACTTCCTGCTAAACCAAGAGATCACACCTGATCCCATACTGAAGCAGCACCTAGATGTGCTCTTCCTATCTGCAGCACTGCCAGCCCAATCTGAATCAACATAACCTTGCATGTTAAACTTTTGATTCGCTTCATACTTGAGCTTATAATCCACTGTACCCTTCAGGTCCCTCAGAACATGCTTTACAGCAACCATGTGAACACTCCATGGATCTGTCAGGAACTGACTCAATGTGTTCACAGCAAAGCAAATGTCTGGTCTCGTGTTCGTCAGGTACATCAAGGAGTCAATCATCTGATGATACATAGTGACATCAACTGGTTCAGATGAAGCATCACACAGAAGCTTCAGGTTCGATGCCATATCCTCGCAGTTTATCATCCCGAACCTCTTCAGGATCTCTACTGCATACTTCCCTTGTCCAAGGAAGATTCCATCTGCACTCTGCCACACCTCCATGCCAAAAACAAATAGTGCATCATCCCCAAGTTCTTCATCTCGAACTCAGCAGCAATCTTCTACTACGTGTCGGCAATCAATCTATCATCTCATGTTACAAATAAGTCATCCACATACACGAGTAGGATCACAGGATTCCCTTCCTCAACCTTGTAGTAAAGGTTGGAATCCGCTTTACTCTTGGTAAAGCCCAAACTAGATAGGAAACTGTCCATCCTACCATACCAAGTTCTAGGAGCTTGCTTCAAGCCATACTTCAATCTGCACACATATGACTCCCTATCATTTGTTTCGAAACCAAGTGGTTGATCCACATATACTTCCTCTTCAACTACACCATTCAAGAAAGCTGTCTTGAAATCCATCTGGTGTATCTTCTATTTCATCACTTTTATATTTCTCTATGCTGCCATCTGCAGCATGCTTGATCTAATAGATCCATATGGAAGTCATTACAGACTCCGCTTCAGGTCTTGGTACTGCATCCCAAACATCATTCTTCATGATCGATGGATCATGGCATTCTTCCATTTCTTCATCCCAGATCTTGGGAGCTTCAATATATTCAATATATTCAATAGTTATCTTTGTTGCTGGAACAAATGTTGTAGTCCTTTTGTAGGTGAAGATATATGGTCTTTCCTACAAGACAAGTTAAATTTCATGATTAGAACCATCTCATAATTTTCAAAACAAATTCTTTACACATAAAGAAATATGTCATGCAGTCATGCAATTATCTTAGCCAATGCTTCAATACAACATTTATCCATGTTCCACAACTTTCTAGATGCCTTCCAGTCTCTACCAGAACATTGTTAAGAGTTTGCACTACTCCCAAGATGTCAGCAAAGAGGTTTCATTCTAGATAAGTAGCAATGGAATGTTGTACAGTTCCATATTCCACTTACCCAACACATGCATATTAGTAGTATACTGTTCATTAATGCAATCATTCTAATATACAAAATACATACCCTAAGTCTAGGATCATGAGCATATACATCTTTGAACAAATTTATTTAAGCAAACAAATATGCAAGAAATGATAATTAAAATACTTATCTTTGTTTGTTTGTTGGGTGGACTCCCTCTAAGTCTTTGCTTCCTTGTAGGAGCTGCTGGAGTCCTTCTACACCTTTCCGTTGTGGAATGTAGAGAGATGGAAAACTCCCTCTGAATATCTGCACCCTTGCAGAAACCACTGGAGTGTGCTCCCTCTTGATCTTTGCTTCTTGGATTACCTGTTCTTGAACTCATATTAATCCTTCGTCCCTATGCATGCTTATTAGTATCATGATTGTGTTATCCTTGTGATCTCATACAAAATCATACATTCATTAGTATACTATTAAAACACAATAATCTCAAACATGTATAGTCATGATCATTTCAAACAGAAATAATAAGCATTAGCATTCAAGTTTTATATAGGACTCTTATGGTTAGTCATATCATAAGAAACATAACATGTCTAAACCAGTAACTACTCAAATCTATGACTCTTCTACTTAGTCATATCATTAATATATACCCATGATTATTCAAACTTATGACTTTATGAACAATCATCATCAATCATGCCATGCATACTTATATGATAGATCCTATGATATAAGAAACACATACCTGGTCACCATATTTGCTAGTTATGTCTAGCAATGTGTTCTTGTTCTCTTCAATGACCTGCATAACTAATTAGTTAACTTTTGAAAAATCAAATTATACATACCACTATGTGATCCATGACTATGGATGAATCTTTGTCTTTATGTCACCATGGCATGTTCAGGTTGTCCCTTCAATTTGTACAAACCTCCCTCTTGCTCTCCAATCACTATTGCATCATCGATGGTTTTACCCTTTGGCCACATTAGGACTTGGCCATCTACAAATGCAACCCTCATACCTTTTGCATCCAATGCAGAGATGGAGAGTAAGTTCTTCTTGAGCCCAAGTACATAAAGGACTTCTTTCATCTTCAAATATTTTTCAGAATCTAGGTTGTAGGAGGCTTCACCACTTCCTTTGATTAAGTATTGATAATCATCCCCAAGTTTCACCTTATGAGGTGATTCATGTTCAAATAGATTCACAAAGGATTCCTCAAACCCAATCATGTGTTTGGAATCCCCACTATCAATCAACCAATCATTACAATCATGGGATATAGTACCTGTGAGAGCAGAGATTAGAACATACTCTTCTTCACTTGATGAGTCATCATCACTATCATCACTTTCTACCCTAGCCTTATTCTTTGGAGGTTCATCATCCTCGGCAGCATGAGCATGGAACTTTCTTTTGTTGCCCTTCTTCTTCTTGCTGGAGTTGTTGTTATTATCCCTTTTGTTCTTGGGACAATCTGAAGCAAAGTGACCCTTCTCATTGCATGTGAAGCATCTTAGATCCTTCTTATTCTTTTGATAGGATCTCTTGTAGCGAGAGTGCTCCTTCTTGGGCTTACTTCTTTTGGTGTGAGCTACGAGAGCTTGATCTTCACCGCCCATATTTTCTTTACGAGCTATAAGTCTAGCTTCTTCTTGAGAGCATTCATCCCATAGTTTACTGAAAGAGATCAATTTCTTTCTTGCACAGATTCCTTGAATAAAGGAGTCCCATGACCTAGGTAGGCCATTCAGAGTGGTCATAACAACTTCACCATTGTCCACTACTTCATCCACAACTTCAAGTTGCTCCTTGATCTGAGAGACCTCGGAGAAGTAAGATTGAATGGTTTCTCCATTCAACATCTTGACCCCTTTCAATTGATTCCACAGAGTCATATTCTAATTTACGTTCTTCCCTTCAAATAGCTTGGTCAGAGAGTCAAACATCTCCTTGGGTGTCTTTAGAGAAGACACATGGGGTATGAGATGGTCTTTGATAGAATCAGCAATGATTCTCTTTGCCTTGACCAAGTTCTTCTTATGCAATACCTTGGCCTCTTCATCCTCTGAGATAGGGATGTCTTCTTTAATATAAGAGTCCAACTCATTCTCTTCCAGGATTAACCCAATCCTATACTTCCAAGCTCGGAAGTTATCATCCCCTTCAAGCTTATCCTCAAGCTTGGTGTGGTGAGACATCTTAAAGAGTACCTCAAATGGAAATAGAAAAGATTTAGGTCTTACCACTTGATTTGATGAAAACTGGATCAGGTCCTGGATTAGGGTTTGTCGGAAAAACCCTAAAAATTCAAAATGTGAATTTCAAATTTCTAAAAGGATAGAAAGATGCACCTTGATGAGCTAATCAGCTTGGTGCATTCACAATTTGAGATCAGCAAAGTTTTACCCTTCAGATTTGTCTTTTTGTCCTCCCGGGTTCACTAGGGAGAGCCTTGAATTACGGTTTGAGTTTCCTGGAGATCTACCCAGCCCAAAATCTCGATCCAGAGCTCTAAACTTCGATGTTTGCAAGCAGATTGCAGCTGTGTCTTCAGATTCTAGAAATTCCTATTTTTGTGGAAACCCTAATTTTTACGGCCAAATCTGAAAATGCTCGAAATTGAATTCTGATTGGACAGATAGATGCGCCTTGATGAGTAGAGTCAATTTACTATACTGCTTTTCCAAAATCTATGGAGAGAAACCCAATAAACAAGAAACTCAAGTTTTCGTCACTGCAAAATGTCTTCTTCTCAGGTTAGCTCTGATACCATGTTAAACTTTGAGAATTAATTCACAATACTCTAGGATCTTTACTGAGAGAATAAAATATACAGTATATCAATGCATGACAATCACAATAAGCATGACAAGCATCACAAGAATCAAAAGCATGAGAGACAAGAGACACAGAGTTTCTGTGGGGAAACCCTAAGGTGAAAAACCCCACAACTTCCTCAGAGATAGAGAGAGCAATGGCTCAACCAAAGTACAACCAAAATACACTAAGATAGTCTCCTAGTAGCAGATGATCCTCCTCCTCACTAGTGCGCCACTTTCTGAGTGAGAGTGAGATGTTTTTCCGAGTGATCTAAATAGAGATCACCTGATCTCTATTTATACTAATCTGTTTGCCCAGTGACCTTATGGGGCCGACTTGTCTATCTAGGTACATCCACATTATAATGTATATAATTCAGGGCCGACCCCACATGGTGGTCTAATAACCCATCGGCAAGTACACACACTTGTGACACTTGTCAATCCACATGACGACACTTCCTTATAGAGGATTAACACATCTCTAATAAGGGTACAATAAATATATATGAAATACATAGATGAAATACATTCCGAAGTTACATATACATCAATAAAATGGTTCCAAAAGTCCCAAATCCGGTTCCGAAAGTGCCAAAAATGGTTCCAAAAGTGCCAAATCCAGTTCCGAAAAGTGACAAAACTGGATCCGAAAGTGCCAAAACCGGTTCCAAAAGTGCCAAATCCGGTTCCAAAAGTGCCCAAACCGGTTTCGAAACTACCAAGTCTATTTCCAAAAGTTCCAAATCCAAGTTCCAAAAGCATTCTTTTGCTTTTGATATTACCACTTTTAAAATTATGTTTCAACACACACACAACAAAGTCAAGAAAATATTATGTTTCAATGTTTTTAAGTATATTGCTTTCATGTTCGGCAATTTTTGAAACAATGTTTGAAACACATCACCAGATACATAATACGATGTCCATAAATAATATGAGAATTGTCTAATAAAATTTACATCAATTAAATGTAGAAGTTGTCAAAAATATAGAAATCAATAGATGAATTGTTGTCTGTATAATATGACATTCATTTGAAGTTGAATGTCATTAACCAACGCCCCATTTTTGAATGAGGCCTGAGAGAAATGGATGAAGGGGAGGTCGACCCTTCTTCTACCCACTATTATTTTCATAATAGTTTTAGACTAGAAGAAGGTTTGTTGGATCCTTCTTGTGTTCAACATTCTGGATACAGGTGAATTGTCGGATATTTGAGTTGACAATTATATACTAAATGAAGGGACAACCGATCCTTCTTTTCGGAAGTTAGAAGTCGGGATAAATATTGTTTACATGTTCTAACTTAGCCAATGTCTCGATCCCTACTATTTACTGCAGAAGTCGATAATTTGTCGTCATAGTCTTCGCAATTTAAATATTTTTTCATTTCTCTTTTAAATGAAGGGTCGACCGACCCTTCTTGTTGTTAGTATTTATCAAGTCTTCAGCATTCAAGATATACATGAATTGATAGCCTATCCTTTGTAGGTTGAATATTTGCACAATTCCCTCATAAATGAAGGGGCGACTGACCCTTCTTTTTCCAAATATTATTTTCATATTATTTCTAGACTACAAGAAGGGTCTTCCGATCCTTCTTGTGTTCACCATTCTGGATACAGGTGAATTGCTGGATATTGGTGTTAAAAATTATCTACTAAATGAAGGGTCGGCCGACCATTCTTGTGCTTAGTATTTTGCCATTATTGACCATTTTGGTTATACATGAATTGATGGGCTAGCCTTCATACGTTAAATATTTTCAAAATTCCCTCATAAATGAAGGGGCGACCGACCCTTCTTCTACCCAACATTATTTTCATACTAGTTCTAGACTGTAAGAAGGGTCGTTTGATCCTTCTTGTGTTCACCATTCTGGATACAGGTGAATTGATGGATATTGGTGTTCATAATTATGTACTAAACGAAGGGTCATCTGACCCTTCTTGTGCTTAGTATTGTTCTAGTCTTGACCATTCTAGTTATACATGAATTGAAGGCCTAGCCTTTTTACGTTGAATATTTTCACAATTCCTTCATAAATGGAGGAGCGACCGACCCTTCTTTTACCCAATATTATTTTCATAATAATTCTATACTAGAAGAAGGATCGGTCGATCCTTCTTGTGTTCACCATTCTGGATACAGGTGAATTAATGGATATTGGTGTTCAAAACTATCTACTAAACGAAGGGGCGGTCGACCCTTCTTGTCGAAATTCGGAAGTCGGGATAAATATTGTTTATACATAATATGTTATAAATTGGGTAACATTCCTCAAAGACAAATCAAAATATTTTGAGAAGTTCAAAATTTTTAAAGCAATGGTTGAAAATGATACAAATATGAAAATCAAATGCTTAAGGTCAGGTAATGGAGGAGAGTTTACCTTGAACGAATTCAATGAGTTTTGTGAAACCTATTGACACACTATTTTTCAATTTTGAATGGGAAAAAGATTGATAAAAATAAGTCTTGATAGAATGTAAAAATGGTGAGAATAGACCCAAGTATTGAAAAAAATGGTTCATATGACCATTTCCTATACCAAAAAGGAGCTAAAGAACCGAGGGAAGTGCTTTGGAAGTCATGTGAAATGATCAATGGTCACGATTGCAATGGAGAAGATCGACGGTGGAAGGTGAGTTTGGTCAGAAAATAAGAGAGATGAATAGTGGAATCGAAATCCCCCAAAAAATTAAAGGGTGACACTAAAGGTTAGAAATGATAGATCGCCAATAGGGGTAAGGTTTCGCTGTGGAAGAAGTGAGGAGGATAACAAAGATAAAGTGCACTAAAAAGTCAAGTCATGTGGTGTTAAAGGCATGCCAAGATCAATGGATATTCAATCTAGGGCATTTAGATAGACGACCCATATTATTTTCGTGCTGCCAACATGCACAACGAAATGGAGGTTGGAGATGTTGTAAAATACCATACCATTATACGCATGTCATCTCCACATCATTTTGCAATCAGAGAAAGTAGTAAGGAAAACCACCCTCCCACGTTGCAAAACCACCTTTGGGGGTGTATAAAAGAGAAGGGCACGTCAAAAGTTGAATTTTGTCTTTTGAATGACGGAGGATTGGAACATGTTCGTGATGCGAGAAAGTGATGGAGCATAGTTTATTCAACCTTTCCATGCCAGGTAGGTCCTCTGAAACTTATGAAATTAACTAGAACTGTTTACATAATGGAAGGAAGTAGTGAAACAACCCCTTAGAACATTGAGACTATGAGGATAGAAGAAACCCTAGTGGACAGAGACAGCAACATTTGTGATCCCATAATGGTTAAATTCTCAGTTTCAAAAATCAAAATCAAGTTGGAGGGTTTATATATAAAAAATTGGATATGCACAATGTTTGTAAGTCTCATTTTATCCATTTCTATCTAGAACAAGCTTTAGGGTTTCTGGAATTCATTTCGTGGTGTGCAGTAAATTATTCTCAGCATGAAAGAGTCATTATGAATTCATCAAGAACGGAAATTCTTTGCCCTGTAAAGGCGTCTACCATTAGGAAATATCTAGCACTACCCTTGTTTTCATCCCACAACTAGGAATATTTTGCCAAAGAAGCCCTAGTTAGCCAGTACAGAGAGTCATCACCTAAGACCAAACAAAACTTCATGACCAGTTGTCTGAAACTTGACCTTGCCATGATAACACGCCCTATCCACTTGACATTAAATTATTTGATGGAAATTCATAGTTAGTTTTGTCACTCATTTCACAGTTTTTAGGGTTTGATGATGATTCCATGGTCAGAGAGGCCTAGTTAAATTTTCTTTTTCGATTAAGTGTTGGTAAACTAGAAATGGATTATAGTCAAGTACCCTACCTTAAATTTGATGAATTATTGGCTGGCAACATCCACTCTTAGTTAGTGAGTTTCAACACTTCCATACATTTCAGATTCCAGACACACCTGATGAAAATGCTCATGTTTAGCATTCAAAAACATTTACATTTCCCACAGTGAGACAATATGTTTTATTTTATGAACTTTATTTTATCAGAAGTATACAGATTGATGTTTGGAGAAAATTTTCCTAGAGTATTATCAAAGATGAATACCCTAATGCAATTAAGCCTAGAAAAAGCAATTGGAGATGGGTTTTTACTGAAGTAGGATACAGTAATCATACTTTATGGATTTGTTAAGGAACCCTATATTCTACTAGCCTTTTTGACTCGGAGATTTTTTGCTTTGGAGTTTATCAGACAAAAATTGACAGTAGAAAATGACCATTTTATAGCTTTCAGGAAAGCTTTGGATATAAAATTCGCTTTAAAAATTGGTCCTTTTATCATTAAGAACAAGAATGCTCTCCCTTTTGTAGAAAAAAATTTAGAAGCATTGATTTTTAGGAAAGTGACAGCTATTGATTATGATCCCTGTCATGTTATTTATGACAGAAGGCACCGAAACAAAAATAAAGGCTTTGATCACCAAGAGGTTAAAGTATTGGCGAAGATGGAAAATTTACTACAATATGAATTAGACACAGAAGTTTCAGGAAGTTCACACGCTAATCCTTCTACATTGGATAAATTTTCAACTGAGTTTGTACCTACCCCAAGAAAGATTGAAGAAATAAGTAAAAGAAGTTTGTATGAAAGTATTGATATGCAGATGGAGGAAAGAAGAGAAGGCAAAAGATTAAAATCAAGCTAGCAAGATGAAGTAGTTGTATCTGACAAGGAAAGGGAAAGAAGAAAGAAAAATACCAAGGGATAGAAATTAAAGTATAGGAATATGAATTTGATGAGGCAAGAGCTGCAAGTGATTCTAGCAAATTTCATTCAAGAGCTGAAATATATGTAAAATATGGGAAAGACAAACAACAGTAGCAGAAGAAATGCACAAGTTGTTTCCAAAAGTCGGGAATGCCGTTGATTCAAAAATTACTCTGATGACTAGTAGAGATCCAGGAAAAAATAATTTGAATTTGGCCGTATCGTCTGATGATAAGGTCAGAGAAATGAAATTGAATTTGCAGGAGATAACAGTCCCTGATAAAATTCACCTACACAGATAGACTGAAGTGGTGATTTATACTGATTTGATGAAAGCTACTTTAAAAGTGGAAAAACTATAGAATACAGTGAACAAACTGTAAATACAGTTGAGGCAAGAGAAAACAGAGAACAAAGCTCATCAATAGAAAATAAAAAGATTGCATGATGACCTGGTGGATAGAAATGATGAACCAAATAGAGAGGAGGTAAGTAAAAATATTTTAGCTGAGAAAGAAAACACTATCCAATTACTTAATAAAAAGGTTAAAATTCTAAGAACTCGGTTAATTCAAGCATTTGAATTAACCTTGTTAGAACAAGAAAAAGAAACTTTATCTAAAGAATTGGATGACTATAGAGCTAAATTGCTCAAGTTTGAGGAAAATAGGTAAGTTGGGAGAAAGATACACTGAGTCTTAAGACTCAAATTGAAGATATAAAGGGAAAAATGGAAAATACAACTCAAGAGAAGCAAGGAATAGATCACGGCATCAAAGAAGTGAACACAGATGATATAGTTCAAGCTATGTACCAGGCTAGCTTGAAAGAGGTGGAGATCAAAGAACTAAAAGAAGAAAAACAAATACTAGAAGAGGAAAATCAGAAAAAAATAAAATGAAATAAAAGAGTTGACAAAACACAATGACGATTTGGTAGGAAGAAATCAAAGGATGATAGGTCAAGTGGCAGGACAACTAGCATTGCAAGGTGAAAAGCGTTCAATTTGGGATTGAATCATCA
This sequence comes from Larix kaempferi, assembly GCA_027924585.1. NCBI lineage: Eukaryota > Viridiplantae > Streptophyta > Pinopsida > Pinales > Pinaceae > Larix > Larix kaempferi. The sequence continues at coordinate 3,718,202 of BSBM01000816.1, read as the reverse complement.
ATGAGGTTGCAAAATTCAGGCCTTATTTAGATTTTATGAAGACAAAGGAAGCCATAGAAAATTATAGCTTACAAAGTTTTATAACAATGAAAGAAGTTTTAGATAAAAACCAAAAGATACAGCCCAGGATAGCATAAGTTTCTTAAATACCCTGAAAAAATGTGATCTAGAAGCAATGGTTATCGAAAACATGGTAACAGTCATAAATTGGGCTAGGAGAGTCCTTGGAAAACATTCTCACATTGAGAATGTTTAGGCTAGAGCAAAACAGATGAAGAAATAGGTTGAAGCCTTCAAAAAGGGATTTGAAAAGCTAATAGAAAATGAAGTGCCTTCTTTTTGGTATGAAAATAATGAGTTAATTTCTTAGAACAATTATAAGTATTTACTATATAACATCAAGAATAACCATGAGAAAATTGAAGGTTTGACTCATGTTCTAATAGGGAAAATTCTACTTAAGAAATTCTCCGATGATTTTGAAATTCTAAACCAGTTGGCCATGATACGTGAAAAGATTCCTCCAACTTCCATTGCAGAGCACATAGAAATGAAAGTTTTGGTTGAAGAGATGACTAGTTATGAGGTACCTTCTACATAGAAATGTAATACAGTGGAGAGATATGGGAAAATGAAGTACACCTTGCACACTTGAAGACTATTGTTCGAGAAAGAAGCACTGTCAGCAGCTACAGCCAATAGAAAGACATCAAAATTTATATTCTGATAATTTTTGGAAATTGTATAAATTTTGACTAAAGTGGAATGTAATAGTTAGTTTATAATTTTCTATTTTTAGTTATGAAGCAGTTAGGGTTTTACCTCAAGAGGTTTTACAATGTATAAAATACAATTTTTTGCAATGTAGCAAGTGTTGGAACCCGTGAAGAGATACTCATTTTGTATTGAGCCCTTCAATTTTTAATAAATATGGACGAGCAAAGTTGATGCATATTTTCAAGAGTAAAGATTCCCGTGTTATTAATTTACAATCTGTATTTTCCCTTTCTTCATTTGATTTTTTATTTCCAGTAATTATATTTCCATTATGTTTTCTTTCATGCTTTGATGAGAGTTTGTTTTAAATAAGAATTCATGTAACTATGCTCTGGTTTAATCGGATCAAAGTATTCACATATTTTCCTCTAAATTCAATGTAAGATTCATCCTTGATTAATGCCTGATGTTTATGGACTGTCATTCTATTGGAATATCAAACAATACTGAGAGGGGGGTGTGAATCAGTATCACACTATTTTCTAATTTTATCACAATCCAAAAAACTGAATCAACAGGAAAGATAGAAGACACAATTTATTGTGGAAGCCCAAATGAGAAAACCACCAACTCTTTCTATTACTGCAAAATTATGTTTACAATTAATTTGCAAGCTCCAATTTGTTAGATGCACCAACACCCAAATTCTCAGCTACAACTGAATGATGCATCAACACCCTTTTTTTGTCATCTACAACTGAGAGGATGCATCAACACCCTTTTAGCAGTCTACAACTTTCCCTAGCTCCACCCTTCCACCCTTGTCTGTCTTCTTTAGATTTTCCACAACCTTTTCTTCAATTTTGGATCTTCATTAGTCTTGCTTATACTTGTTTCTTCTTCAATTTGGACCCAAGAGACATACTTCCACTTCTATCTTCTTCTTATATATTCTGCATCCTTTAAACCTTGCATCTTTCTAGAATAGGTTCATGGCCTTTCACCTTCATGCCTCTTCAAATCTCCAATATTTAATTTTTAGTTTGTAATTCTGTTTATTGCATATTTTTAATTAATTAATTAATTAAAACATCTTTGGTCATCTCAGGCCTGCGCGCTTCATCCATCTCAAGACTGTGGTTGTAACACCCCCTATCCAATGTTAGATTTGTTATTGTAATTTGAACATTGTGGTTATGAGTAAGTACATGGGATGATAATATTTTAATAAAAACACTAGTCGGCTGCATGAGGAGCAATACAGTGAAGAGGAGATCCAGATATCAACCAAGGGTTGAAGTGGAGATTGAGATATTAACCAAGGGTTGTGACGGGGTAAGGTTGACTTATGTACCTTGTTACCTAAACCCTTGTTCTATAAACCTTATGATAAACCCAAAGACCATACATGTAATGCATATTCTTAGTGGGGGATTAATTATTAATTAATTATTATTAATTTTAATTCATGTCGAGATTTAGTGGCTAATCATGATTATGGATGGAGGAACATTTTCCTTTGGGATAGCCACATGGGATCCCAAAGGAGGACATGGGGTTTCCTTGGTGATATAGGAGGAAGTGGGGAAGGATGTTGTACGCATGGCCGGGGTGGTTGGACATTAGTCCAGGGAGATGCATGCAGAGCATGGGGGGGGTGTCTACTGAGTGAGAAGAACTGCGAGAATCTGGGAAGGAATATCAGACATTTACAGTGAAGATGATCACTGTGTGTTTGGATTTCTCAGAGAGTGAAGAATTCTTGGGGAAGAATCCCTGTGATGAACCTGGACCCGAAATGTTAAGTTAAATCGTTTTGGACATGATTTCCTTGGTTGCATACACTAGTAAATTGGAAATCAAGCATGAGACCCAAACGGAATCCCAACGTTTGCAGTGAAGTGTGTTGCTGTGTGTTTTGTGAAGGACCTCAAGTGGGTCCATTGTGGAATTGACAAGGAATTGGTTCCCAAACTATTGTTTGTTGATTCCTGTGTATACCTTTTAACTTTGTTAATTCCACCTTAGAATCTGAGAGTGATTTGGGGGAAAATTGGTGAGGTATATCTGGTTAATGTCTGGATCTCAGCTCGAGGGTGAACTTGGGAGCTGAAATAGTACAGGATGGATAATTTATAAGGTTGGTTGGAGTGTGGCTCACATGAAGCTAGTTGTCGCATTCATGTGAAATTTAGATAACTGTATTTGTGTATGAATTATAATCTTCATGTATTTGATTATGCTTGATATGTTCAATCTGTCGAATGAATGTGTAAATAAATGTAAGCCATGAATATGTTATGTTAAGCCTATTAGAATGTTGTATTCATGAATGAGGTTTCTTTCAATTGCATAAGCTATCTTTTGTATTAATTTTGTATGTGAATGATGAATGGCTAAACTCCATTTATGTAATCCATGTATTGTTATGTTGTCACAACCTCATTGATAGATGGATGCCTCTTGTATGTTCTTAGAATTAGAGGAATAAGCCTAGTTATGAAGCTGTTAATTAGATGCTTAATAACTTAACTTAACAAATTAACTTAATATGATGATAATGACAGTTATGTAATTGTAGAATATGAAACAATATGAATCAAGTAAAGAAGTTTACTCATGCATAACCTGCATATAAATCATATGAATGATAAATCAAGCACACATATTTATATGTTTTATTATTTATCAATACAAAATAGAGTTATTAGATGTATGTATGAAAAAAAAATGAATCAAGGAAACTTTATACACATAACAAAAGAAAGGAAAAGAGAAACTAACTGAAATTCTTTTAAGATTGTCAAACATTATAATTATCCAAGTATAGAGAGTCTCCAGTTCTCTCTTTCGATGGTTCGGCCCCCCTATTCATGCGATTTTCCAAGGGAATATTACCACTTTCCCTTTTCAAAGGCTAGTTTTTACACTTCCAATACTTAATCTTGAAATTTTAAAACAAATTTTAGCAATTTCAAACTCTAATTTTGCATTTTCAGAAACCAAACTTGACACTTTTCAAGAATTATAATCACAGTGAAATTGAACATACTAGTACAAACAAACATTCAAGTGTATTATTTAAAAAAATAATTTCATTTTCATTTTATTCCCAATTTGCCTCAGATCGCTCACGCCATTTAGGTGCAGCAAGCAACGACATAATCGATCTAACAAGAATGTGTCATTGACATCTTACAAACATACTAGTACAAACAAACATTCAAGTGTATTATTTAAAAAAATAGTTTCATTTTCATTTTATTCACAATTGGCCTCACATCACTCATGCCATTCAAGTGCAACAAGCAAGGCCATAATCGATATAACAAGAATGTGTCATTGACATGTTCGCAAGTATAAGTTTTTTTTATAATACAGATCCCTTCCTCGTTACAAACATGTTTTTCTTTCGAGTCTGTTAAATTTTGATCATTAATTCACAATACTCTAGGATATTTACTGAGAGAATAACATATACAGTATATCAATGGATATCAATCATAACAAGCATGTTAATCATCATAAGAAGCAAAAGCATGAGAGACAATAGACACATAGAGTTTCCATGGGGAAAACCCTAAGGTGAAAAACCCTAGAACTTCCTCAGAGATAGATAGAGAAATAGCACAACCAAAGTTCAACCAAAGTACAAGAGATAGACTCTTCTTAGCAGCTGATCCTCCTCCTCACATGTGCACCACTTTTTGAGTGAAGGAAGTGTGAGTTTTGAAGTGATCCAAATAGAGATCTCCCGATCTCTATTTATACTTATCCTATTTTCCCAATAACCTTATGGGGCCGACTTGTCTAGCTAGGTACAATAACTTCATATTACATTATATCGGGCCGACCCCTTAAAAGGTGGTCTAATAACCCATCGGCAAGTTAACACACTTGCGACACTTTTCAATACAAATGACGACACTTCCATATAGAGGAATAATAAATATCTATACGAGTACAATAGATATATAAGTGAAATACATTCTGAAGTTACATATACATAAACACTCCCTCTTAACTAGGAAGGTATTTCTCGACACAGATCTGCTAGCATAAGTCTTCTTCTCTAGATCATCCTCATCGTCATCGTCACTACTGCTGCTATCTCAACTAATCTCTGAATCTACTCGTCATAGGAAGTACTATAGAGCTAGTCCTTTTTCATACTAGATGTAGGCCCACTACCTGTAGGTATTCATCATCTGTACGAATGGTCTGATAGAGGTGGTCTCTCAGGACTAATTTTATGTGCTGATGTAATACCTGACAAGAGCATCCCATGAACATTTATGTGCCACAGCACGATCGGAAAGATCTCTAATGAGCATCCTAGGACTTATTACGAGCACATAGCTCAACCTCTCAGATCTCCAGGACTGATTACATGTGAATAGACAATACCTTTAAAGAGCATCCCAGGAACATTTATGTGCCGTAGAACGACCGACAAGATCTCTAAAGAGCATCCCAGGACTTATTACAAGCACACAGCTCAACCTATCGGATCTCTAGGACAGATTACATGTCTCGGTAGTAATACCTCATCCCAGGACTGATTACGAGCACACAGCTCAACCTATCAGATTTCTGAGGACTGATTAGATACTACATAGCAATACCTCATCCAAGGACCGATTACGAGCACACAACTCAACCTATCGGATTTTTGAGGACTGATTACATGTTATTTGCACAACCTACCACATATCATCTCTGACCTCGAAGTATCAACCTGATACTCATGATCTAGATGATCATCATTGCACGAAGCATCATCCTGATGCTCATGATCATATTGATCATCATCACTGTACCATCCTGATACATATCATTTAGAGAAACATCGTGAAGCTTTTCATCATGATCATACAAAGCATCTACCTAATGCATACCAAGTATCTACCTGATACATATCACCATACATGATCCACCTGATCATACAATGTATCCACCTGATACATACATAGATACATGATCCACACAATGTATCCACCTGATATATATCAACATACATGATCTACCTGATCATACACAGTATCCACTTGATACATATAAAAATACATGGTCCAAGAATCCAACATGATGCATATACAAATACATATAAATGATCCAACTGATCATATCCAACATCCAACATGATGTGTAGATACATATACATATAAGTGATCCAATTGGTCATATCCAGCATCCAACATGACGCGTACATACATATACATATAAATGATCCAACTGATCATATCCAACATCGTCCTGAGGCATATATATATATCGCAGTAACTCGAGCATCGTCCTGATGCTCATCATCCAGCGCTTACATCCAAAGCCATGTGAAGGATCCTCCTCCAACATGCTTGGAATGGCCTCAACAAATGTCTCCATAACTTCTTCCTTGAAGTGTCATCGATCTGAAGAACACCAAGCCTCTCTTTGAAGTACTCGAACTTCACTCTGACTAGTAGCTTCGTTAGCACATCTGCAATCTGCTCATCCGTCGCAACATATAGGAGCTTTAATGCTCCTCTCTGCACCATATCCCTGATATAGTGATATTTGATCTCAATGTGTTTCGACCTATCATGGAACACCAGGTTCTTAGATAGATTCACACAACTTTGGTTATCACAGAAGATACCAGTAGCATCCAACGAGAGATCAAATAACTCAGACAATAGCTTCTGAAGCCATACTGCCTCACAACTAGCTGAACAGGCTGCAACATAATTTGACTCGACTGTGCTCAGTGCTACACAAAACTACTTCCTGCTAAACCAGGAGATCACACCTGATCCCATACTGAAGTAGCACCCATATGTGCTCTTCCTATCTGCAGCACTACCTTCCCAATCTGAATCAACATAACCCTGTAGGTTAAACTTTTGATTTGCATCATACTTGAGCCCATAATCAACTGTACCCTTTAGGTACCTCAGAATATGCTTTACATCAACCAGGTGAACACTCTTCGAATCCATTAGGAACTGGCTCAATGTGTTCACCGCAAAGAAAATATCAGGTCTCGTATTCGTTAGGTACATCAAGGACCCAATCATCTGACGATATATAAAGACATCAACCGGCTCAGATGAAGCATCACACAGAAGCTTTAGGTTTGATGCCATAGGTATGGCCATGGCCTTACAGTCCATCATCCTAAACCTCTTCAGGATATCTATTGCATACTTCCCTTGTCCAAGGAAGATACCATCTACGCTCTGCCACACCTCCATACCTAGAAAATAGTGCATCATCCCCAAGTCCTTCATATCAAACTCGACAGCAAGCTTCCTCTTTATATCGACAATCAGTCTATCATCTCCTGTTATAAATAGGTCATCTACACATAGGAGGAGTATCATAGGATTTCCTTCATCAACCTTGTAGTTAAGGTTGGAATCTGATTTACTCTTGGTAAAGCCCAAACTAAATGGGAAACTGTCCATCCTACCATACCAAGTTCTAGGTGCTTGCTTCAAGCCATACAAGGATTTCTTCAATCTGCACACATATGACTCCTTGTCATGTGTTTCAAAATCGAGTGGCTTCTCCACATACACTTCCTCTTCAACTACGCCATTCAAGAAAGAAGTCTTGACATCCATCTGGTGTATATTCCATTTCATCGCTGCAGCCAGGGAAAGTAATGATCTAATGGAAGTGTACCTGGCTATAGGAGCAAAATTTTCTTCATAATCTATTCCCTCTTTCTAAGAGAAGCCATGAGCTACAAATCTTTCCTTGTATTTCTCTATGCTGCCATTTGTAGCATGCTTGATCTTGTAGATCCATTTGGATGTCACAACAGACTTCCCTTCAGGTCTTGGGACAACATACCAAACATGATTCTTCATTATTGATTGGTATTCTTTGACCATGGCATCCTTCCATTCTTTCTTTTCCACTGCTTCTTCATAACTGGAAGGTTCTTTGTTCATGATATCACAGAGTAAAGAAACATAGTTGGTATGTGATCTAGTTCTCTTCTTTGCTCTATGTTCTTCTTCTGGAATGCCATATCTTTCTGCATCTTGAATGAGCTCTCTAGCCCATGTAGGTTTTCTCTTGTGAGAGTTATTCTCATGGGGTGGATCTACAGGGTTTTGTGGATCTTCAATTTCACGATCAACATCTGGAATTGCTTCAGTCATGGTAGTGTCTTGAAATCTAGTTTCCTTAGGTTCTTCATAAACTTCAATAGGTGTCTTCCTTGATTTGATGAATACTGAATTTTCATCAAATGTTACATCTCTGCTGACATCAATTTTCTTGAACCCTGGAAAGTATATTCTATAAGCCTTCGAGCTTTCACTGTAACCCACAAAGATACCCTTCTTTCCTGAAGGATCTAGCTTAGTCCTATTTTCCTTTGGCACATGAGTATATATTGGACAACCAAATATTCTGAGATGGCTGACTTCAGGTTTCTTACCATAGAAGACCTCTTCTGGTGTCTTGTTGTCCAATATCTTGTGGTGTGTTCTGTTTTGCACATATACAGCTATCCTAGCTGCTTCTGCCCATAGATGCATAGGTAGATCCTAGTCATACAACATTGCCCTTGTTGCTTACATGATTGTTCTGTTAATTCTTTCTGCAACTCCATTCTGTTGTGGATTGTAAGGAGGAGTCAACTCCCTCTTAGTCCCTGAATCATTGCATAGTTTCTTGAAGTCACCTGAAGTGAATTGTCCACCATTGTCAGATCTGAAAATATTGATTTTCTTATCAGTTTGGTTCTCTGTCAAGGTTTTGAATTCCTTGAACTTATCAAACACTTCATCTTTGTCCTTCAAGAAGTAAACCCAAGTCTTCCTTGAGAAGTCATCAATGAAAGAGACATAGTAAACATACCCACTCAGAGAACTGGATGACATCGGACCACATACATTGGAGTCGATAATTTCCAAGATACTTTTTGCCTTGCTTTCACTGCTTGGAAATGCCTTCTTTATGTTCTTTCCTTTTGCACATCCTTTGAAAACACCTTCATGCTTGGTCTTGATTTCAGGAAGACCCTCTACAGCTTTACTTGCAAATTGTAATGCTCTATAGTGCATATGTGCAAGTCTTCTATGCCAAAGTTCACTTGGCTCCATGGAATCATGCACCATGGCATGTTCAGGTTGTCCCTTCAATTTGTACAATCCTCCCTCTTGCTCTCCAATCACCACTTCATCATCTATGGTCTTTCCCTTTGGCCACATTAGAACTTGGCCATCCACAAATGCAATCCTCATACCTTTTGCATCCAATGTGGATATGGAGAGTAGGTTTTTCTTGAGTCCAGATACATAGAAAACTTCTTTCATCTTCAAGGACTTTCCAGAAACTAGGTTGTAGGAGGCTTCACTACTTCCTTTGATAGGGCATTGATAGTCATCCCCAAGTTTCACTTTATGGGGTGATTCATGTTCAGATAGATTTACAAAAGATTCCTTAAATCCAGTCATCTGTTTGGAAGCACCACTGTCAATAAGCCAATCATTACAACCATGAGAGATAGTACCTGTGAGAGCAAAGATTAGAACATACTCTTCTTCGCTTGGTGAGTCATCATCACTTTTTGGTCTAACTTTCTTCCTGGGAGGTTCATCATCCTCAACAACATGAGCATGATATCTTCTTTTGTTGTTGTTCTTCTTCTTGTTGAAGTTGTTGGTATCGTCTTTCCTTTTCTTGGGACATTCTGAGGCAAAGTGTCCTTTCTCATTACAATTGAAGCACCTCATATATTTATTTTCTTTGTGATATGGGTGAGAAGATTTTTTGTTGTGATGGGATGGCTCCCTTTTGAACATGCCTTTCTTGGTGTGTGCTGTGAGAGCTTGATCTTCATTCCCCATCTTTTCTTCTCGTGCCACAAGCCTTGCTTCTTCTTGAGAACATTCCTCCCACAGTCTACTGAAGGAGATCAATTTATTTCTTGCACATATCCCTTGGATAAAGGAGTCCCATGACCTAGGTAGGCCATTCAAAGTGGTCATAACAATTTCACCATTCTCTACCATTTCATCTATAGCTTCAAGTTGTTCCTTGATCTGAGAGACTTTGGAGAAACAAGATTGAATGGTCTCTCCATTTGAAATCTTGACCCCTTCCAATTGATTCCGCAGAGTCATCTTCCGATTTATGTTCTTCCCTTCAAATAACTTGGTCAGGGAATCAAACATAGCCTTGGGTGTCTTTAGGGATGGCATATATGGAATGAGATGGTCTTTAATAGAATCAGCAATGATTCTCTTTGACTTGACCAAGTTCTTCTTATGCAATATATTAGCCTCTTCATCCTCTTGGATAGGGATCTCTTCTCTTATGTAAGAGTCCAACTCATTCTCTTCCAGGATTAACCCAATCCTATACTTCCAAGCTTGGAAGTTATCAGCCCCTTCAAGCTTATCCTAAAGCTTGGTGTGGTGAGACATCTTAAAGAGTACTTCAAATGGAAATAGAAAAGATTTAGGTCTTACCACTTGATTTGCTGAAAACTAGATCTGGTCCCACATTAGGGTTTGTCAGAGAAACCCTAAAAATTCAAAATGTGAATTTGAACTTTCTGAAAGGATAGAAAGATGCGCCTTGATGAGCTGAGTAGCTTGGTGTATTCAGAATTTCAGATCTACAAAGCTTCACCCTTTAGAAATGCTTTTTAGTCTTCTCGGGTTCACTAGGAGGACCGTGAATTAGGGTTTGAGTTTCCCAGAGATTTATCCAGCCAAAGATATCGATCCAAAGCTCTAAACTTCTATTTTTCCAAGGAGCTTCCGGATATGTCTTCAGATTTCAGAAATTCCTATTTTTGAGGAAATGCTAATTTTTAGGGCCAAAACTAAAATTGCTCAGAAATGAATTCTAATTGGACAGATAGATTCTCCTTGATGACTAGAGTCAATCTGCTATACTACTTTTCCAAAATCTGTGGAGAGAAACCCAATAAACAGGAAACCCTAGTTTCTGTCACTGCACAATGTCTTCTTCTCAAGTTAGCTCTGATACCATGTTAAATTTTGAGCATTAATTCACAATACTCTACGATCTTTACTGAGAGAATAAGATATACAGTATATCAATGCATATCAATCATAACAAGCATGTCAATCATCACAAGAAGAAAAAGCATGAGAGACAATAGACACATAGAGTTTCCATGGGGAAAACCCTAAGGTGAAAAACCCCACAACTTCCTCAGAGATAGATAGAGCAATAGCACAACCAAAGCAAAACCAAACTACAAGAGATAGACTCTTCTTAGCAGTTGATCCTCCTCCTCAAATTTGCACCACTTTCCGAGTGAAGGAAGTGTGAGTTCTGAAGTGATCCAAATAGACATCTCCCGATCTCTATTTATACTTGTCCTGTTTGCCCAATAACCTTATGGGGCCGACTTGTCTAGCTAGGTACAATAACTTCATATTACATTATATCGGGCCAACCCCTTACAAGGTGGTCTAATAACCCATCAGCAAGTTAACACACTTGTGACACTTGTCAATACAAATGACGACACTTCCATATAGAGGAATAATACATCTCAATAGGAGTACAATAGATATATAAGTGAAATACATTCTGAAGTTACATATACATCAACAGAGTCATCTACAATCACTGTATTTGTCGGATTACAACCATGGATCAAAATGTCCCATACTTTACCTAAAAGCTTGCAAAATACATAAGGATTTCCATCACCCTCAAAACCCTCTCTGGCTATGGAAGAAAAATATTAATGTGTTAAAATTATTCTAAATTGTTCCCTTTTCAATCTTGTTCTTTGTAATAATGTTGGAAAAAATTCGTCAACGTTTTTTCGTTGTGCAGATGTCCATACCACAACTTCAAAAATACTAAAGCATTTTTCAAAAAATTCCGTTAAGCATGGTCATATAAAATAATACTTTGTCGATGTTTTGATATCCGATGTTCGTGGCAATCCATGTTTCTTTTTTTTATGAAATGCGTGTATCAAAATGTCATTGAAATCGAAAATAATCAATGGTTTACTAGAAACAAATCTTTTACTAATATCTGCAAACAAAAAACATAGACACACAACCCAGTCAATAAAATATTATGGTTCAATGTTTCTAGGTATATTGCTTTCATGTTCAACAATTTTTGAAACACATTACCAGATACATGGTACGATGTCCATAAATAATATGAGAACTACGCAATAAAACTTACATCAATCAAATGTAGAAGTTGTAAAAAATATACAAATCACTAAATGATTTTTTTTTGTATAATATGACAGTCATTTGAAATTGAATGTCTTTAACCAATTCCCCATTTTTGAACGAGGCCCGAGATAATTCAACAAAGAACACAATATTGTTTTTATAGTTATTTCTCTCTTTTGTGAACTGTCAAATGCCCAACTAGTTGGAATTTTCAAGCAGTTTTACTTGCTATTATCTGCTAATTGATATTTCCCGTCATCTATAAGCAACATTTATGTTTGTTTATATATATCTCCATATTGGATAAGTACATCCTTGAACAACTTTTTGTACATGTTCTGTACTTCACCAACATTATTGTATGCAGACATTGAGTAGTTAAAAATAGTACTAATTTTACATTGCTCTCAACCCAAAATAAATATAAAGTCTTCATTCTTTAACCATTCAAATATACCAAGGAAATTTTTAATTTCCATGTTGTCGAGCGACAAAAACCACAGAGCAACGTATAAATGTTCTCTCGCAACACTAATAATTTTGGGGTTGAACATCCGTTCATAATAACGATAGCATTTACGAACAAAATGAGGTTGTTTGGATGAATCTTCAATGTTGGATAACATTCGAAATCCAAAGAGAAATCCCTCTAATCCTAGGACCAACAGTTTCTTTTGCGGTGATATCCGGACTGCATACAAGAACCGAGACTATGTATATAACAACAACAACAACTCTTTGTTCATGAAGTTAATGATAAAAAAAATGAAACTTTACATGAAGATTTTGATTTCCAAAGATTAATACAAAAATCACCCAAAATTTCACAGATTCAAATGATTTAATAAAAGCATCACACTAGACTAATAATATGTTACATTGAGATGAAAATAGCAACGTGTCTGAAAAAAATAGAAAACATATTTAATGATTTAAAATAGGAAATGATAGGTTACATCTAGAAATAGGAAATGATAGGTTACATTTGATGGCTTTCACTCAACCAGGATTCAACTAGGAGAAGGCATTTAAGGTTCTCATATCGGCCGATTCATGAATCTCACTAAAATCATGCCAAAGTCGATGTACCAATTTAGTATTTGTCCTAGCAGACGATGCAATAGAGGGATTACTCAAAATACAGTTTTGATATGGATGTGCTTTCACACCATCACCCTCCAAAACAATCATTGATGTATTACTCTCCGAATTTTTCATTGGGAACTCCTCCCACACACTCTCCATATTTTTGTGTGTATTTCCTTCTTTATCATAGGTACATCTCTCTTTAAACCAAAATAAAAATAAAAATCCACATATGATTTATCTCCGCCTCCTTCCATTAAAATGTTTGTAAACAATGACTTCCTCTCATTAACACCACATTTAGATGACCAAATACCAACATTGAATTTGGAAAGAAGTAATTCCAAAAAGTTAATGGCATGTGTTTGTGACTCATATGAAGTATTTTTGTGTTGAAATTCAAATTCACCATTAGCAATCTCTTCCCCCTTTTTTACTCTTTCCCCTCCAACAATATTTTTTTGATTTCCTTTTTTTCTCTTTTGGAGTCATTTTCTATGACTTTCTTGCGAAATAGAAAACCTCCCATTTCTAATATCAATAACATTTTTGTATGCGGAGCTACACATAAATATTGCTTGTCATTATATATTTCAGCATAAATTTGTTTTATCAATTTAAGTATAAAATATTATTTGTCTTTTACATTTCAATGGTAGACCAACATTTGAGTGGTGAGTAACATCGTTGGAGACACCACGTTTTAACACCAAGCCCTCTCTAGGATGAATATTTTCCAAGACCTCTTCTGGTTCTTTATTGTCCAATCTCCCTCCTAGTCCTTTATTCTCCAATATGATTTGTTGGCTAATATCCAAGGACATCGTCGATTCCAGCTCTAGTTTTGGATGATCCACATGTTGAATATCAATACAATCATTTTGACCTGGAAATTTGCAGGTATAAATTTTAGATAATTTTTTGCAAGTATTCAAGGTCACTCCCCCCTTTAATAAATTAGTTAATTTAACCACGATCTTTGAAAAATAAACTTTTTCTTTCTTGTCCATCCTGTTCTCAAGTTTGGTAGTTCTTTGTGGATTCTCTATCACATTCAATTTTTTCATCGGATACTATAATTTTATTGGACGATACCTGAATGTGGTCTTTATTTGAAGTTGTAGTAGAATATGATTTTGAAGAAGTTATTGAACATAGCCAACTGAGAAAAGTAAAATACAATCAAAGAAGACATCTAAAAATGTTAATAGAAATACCTTGTTTTATACCCAATTCATGATAGAAACTATTCATAAACAACTCTTATTGTACTGTCTCCATGATAGAAATAACTATTCTTTCTCGCGACTTGATAAACGAATGAAGAAGTCTACCTCCCATGTTCAACGAAAGAACTGTGCCTCGAGAAGAGACCTGTCTGGAAACTACGTGGTCCCAGAATTCCTGTGTCCTTTCTTTTGCAAAAGCATGGCTTCTGAAACTATCATTGTTAACCTTGGCCAAAAGTAAATCAATCATTGGTAGGCCCTCATACTTCCAATCCATATCAATTTTAGAAGTAGACAAAATATCCTTATCCCTTCCAATGCTCCAACACTGTATATTAGAGAATCTTATAAACAAGTCTTTGGAGAATTCTCTATAAACTCCCTTGGTAGGATTCTGTGTTACAATTTTATTTTTTTTATTTCTTGTTGAAAAGTGTGAAAGCTATAGAAATCATACAAGAGTTTTCCATATCAGATAAATAAATACAAGTACATGCTGCTTCATTTGATTCTAAGTAGTACAAAAATGCAAGCATATCTTCTTCTTTCCAGGGACTTTCGCAATTACACATATCAACAACAACAAATTCACAGATGACTGCCACACTAAAAAATGCCAGGGATCTGGGTGTGTTGACCAAAGATGCAGGATAACACCATTGACAAGCAAACTGGGAACTATTTTTGACGTCGTCAATGGACAATACCCATCCCCTATTTATTTATGTATAGATTCAATATTTTATGAGCATCATTTGGTATTTTGGTACCATTATTCACTTCAAATTATTTCTTTCTCTTTTTACTCGGATATTTTGCTTGCTTTCTGGAGCATAAAATACTGCACAGTTGCTGGATATGGTTTGGTGCAATTTTATAGATTTTAATGACATTATGGTTAGTCACAATCTATGATCGATTAGTTTGAACATCATGAACTTTGAAATATTCAACGATCGAATGCCTAGTTGACATCTCATCCTTAATTCATTTGCAATATTGATATAAAGTCTCTACGCAATTTTTTTTGTCAACTGATGTGCTTATCCTAACCGATCCTTTGATTATATTGTCCACCACAATGCTCAATTCATCTTCATCAAGATCACACAATGGTATAAAAAAACTAGAGCCATAATTCTTTATTTTTTTTGAACAAAATCCTCCTGAGTGATGCTCTTGGGTGAGCATGGCAAGGAACCAATTTTGTAAAGCTCGAATACAGACATCCATTTGCTCCACAGTCGATCCGATGTCAAAAAAAGAGTTAGCTTGTCTTTAGGATTGTCCTTTGTTTGTACAACAAAGATATCCATACATTTAGCTTGGAAAGACTGCAAACATTAAAATTTAAGATAATATTTAATTTTCTAATTTCATAACACATGCAACAATCTAAAGACTTTGATTGATAAGAAGAAAAATTCTATACCTGCTGCACATCACTAGAAATGTTTATCTTTCCTTCGGGGATGGCGTACCATAGGATATCCATTTATCCTTTGCTTTTACAACGTGAGAAATGAATGGAGTGTCTGCAAATTCCTTGTTTGATAAATTTGTTTGTTTGCATAATTTGGTGATAATGTGTTGAGGAACATATTTATGTACAAGACGAGATGTTCGATGCTGATACCTTGAATGGACCTATTTATTTTCGATCATCTGCAAAGATTCTTTTCTACACAGAAATAGTATGCTGCCCATCCAATGTATAAAAATTTACTGATGGTAAGTTAATTTCGTCTTTATTTCCAGGAAGAAATCCCAATGTGGTCTCCTTATCGAAAGGAAATAGAATAGTATCTCTCAATGTTGTTGTATATGTATGAAGAAGAGATACAACCATCTTTTGCATGACCTCCTCATCAAATTTTCGATATTGTAACTATGGAGGCGCAACAACACATCTTGTTACGTCAATAGAAAAAACTTTCTCATCGAACAAAAAGTATTTGATCTGGTCTTGTTGAACTTCATTTGAACTTTTGAATCTCTTAGTCACTTTCCGCATCATCACTTTAGAAGGACTTCATTTGAGTTGTTTGAAGGAATATTTCTCCACATCTTTTAAAATATATTGGAGAAATGCTCTTCTAAGGTATATAAGAATCCTTTCATGGCCTACGTCTACCAACTTCTTTACAAAATTCATGTGATGTAATACAGAGGAAGTTTTCGCAGCCAAGATTCTTTTCTTCCATACCGACAAAATTCCTCTCCTCGATGACGCGATATTAATTCTGAAATGATTAGAAACATCATACGAGGGAAAAATCCACCCTTGCTTCGCAAAGGAAACCAGATATGGATCGAGACCACTTTTCATTAGATCTGTTCAATAAACAAAAACCATAAGATCAACCTATAGAATGAAACACAGGTCTCTATTGGCCACTTCAACTTGAACTCGCAATATTTCGTCAGAAACAAGATCCACAAATGTCAATATTTCCATCTCTAGTTTGAGTTCCATCCTCATCCAAGGAGAATAGATATAAATCCAGGTACAAATTATCTAGTTCATCCATCTCAACATACCATTCATTCTTGAATAAACCAAGGGCATGATCTTTTAACAATTCACAGAATGAGATTTCGTGGTATTTACTAAGGCTCAACAATCGAGACATGCTTTATCTGCAAAACAGTAAATATTAAGTAGTTAATATAAGAATGCATACAATGTTTATAATTATAAATTAGTGTTTTAATATTAGATGTATATTTGCAAATGTTCATGCTAATGATCGATTGTTAAGGAATGACCCCTCATTTTCAAAATCAATTGATTGATTGCGAACAAATCTACTAGCAGTATGCATGAGAGATCGAATGCACATTTTATAGAGTCATTTGAGATAGGATTGATCATAGAAGGAGTGATCATCATAAAAGGGGAAGCCGATACTATTTGTCGGAAGTAGGAAGTTGGAAGTCGAGATACATATTGTTTCTATGTTATAATTTAGCCAGTGTCCCAATCCCTACTATTTACCTCGGTAGCCAGAAGTCGGGAATTGATGACCTAGCCTTCGTAGATTAAATATTTTTACATTTCTATCGAAACTAAAGGTGTGTCCAACCCTTCTTTTTCCCAGTATTATTTACATAATGGTTCTAGACTACAAGAAGGGGCGTCTAACTCTTCTCTGATTGTATAGAAGAGTCTGTAGTTGATTGCGTAGAATGGTACTGTTACCATTCCGAGATAATAAAAGAACAGTTCCTGTGGACGTTGCTCATGCATGGGGTGAACCAGGTGAATCAGTGTGTTTATGTGTATGATTTTACTTTCATATGTATGTGAATGGTAATCGTACATTGAATAATTGGAATACAAGTGTGGGATTGTGAAGAAGAAACACATAGTTTGATGAATTCGTAGCTAACTGGTGAATACAATACAAATTCAATGTAGTTTTGTATAATGTGATAGCTGTGAAGTGTGAACTCATCTATTATTCTATCCCATTAGTAGTGTTGATGTATATGTAACTTCGGAATGTATTTCACATATATGTATATTGTATTCCTATAGAGATGTTATTATTCCTCTATATGGAAGTGTCGTCATTTATATTGTAAGTGTCGTAACTTATACTTGATGGGTTATTAGACCACCTTGTTGGGGTCGGCCCTGTATAAGTCATGTGGTTCAAAGGGTTATTAGACCACCCTAGTGGGGTTTGGCCTAGTCAACATTATGTTAAGTGGTTAAGTTGAGGCCGACCTAGTTGAGTAAAGGTCAAGTCAAGTTAGTGTATAAATAGAGAGTGTGTCTCTCTCATTTTACACATTCTATTCTCTCACTCACACTATGGAGAGTGGCGCACTTGTGGAGGAGGAGGCTCTGCTGCTAGGAGAAGACCATCTCTTGTATTCTAGTTGTATCATTGCTCTATCTATCTCTGAGGAATTTATTGGGGTTTTTCACCTTTATGGTTTTCCCCAAGTAAAATCTATGTCTCTTATGTGCTTGCATTATTGTGTCCATTGTTAAATTTTCTAAATTTACTTCAATCTGATCTAGGATCTTAACTGAGAGAACAACATGTACAACATATCTACAGCATATCAATCATGGAGACAATAATGCAAGCACACAAGAGAGACAAAGATTTACTTGGGGAAAACCATAAAGGTGAAAAACCCCAATAACTTCCTCAGAGATAGATAGAGCAATGATACAACCAACCATGAGAGATATACATAACCTAGCAGAAGATCCTCCTCCTCCATAAGTGCACCACTCTTCCTTGAGTGCATGTGTGAGAAGTGAGTGAGCAAATAGAGTGCCTCCCGCACTCTATTTATACTTGACTTGACTTGCCTTTTTACCTAACTCATGTAGGCTCGAACTTAACCACATAACATAATGCTGACTAAGCCGACCCCCAATAGGGTGGTCTAATGATCCTTTGACCCACATGGACGACCCCCAATAGGGTGGTTTAATAACCCTTTCACCGACATGACTTATACAGGGCTGACCCCAACAAGGTGGTCTAATAACCCATCAAGAATAAGTTACGACATTTACAATATAAATGACGACACTTCCTTATAGAGGAATAATACCAGCTCTATAGGAATACAATATACATATATGTGAAATACATTCCGAAGTTACATATACATCAACACTCCCTCTTAACTAGGAAGGTATTTCTCAGCATAGTTCTTCTAGCACAAGTTATATTCTCTGGATCATTGTCACTAGATAATCGTCATCGAGTCATCATCATCGTCACTGCTGCTGCTATCTCAATCAATCTCTGAATCTACTCATCATAGGAAGTTCTACAGAGCGAGTCCTTTTTCATACTAGATGTAGGCCCACCACCTGCAGGTCTTCATCATCACTAGCCATACTGTGGAATCCTCAGGACTGATTACGTGCGTCACAAAACCTCGAAAGAGCATCCCAGGATGTTACGAGCACACAACTCTACCTATAGGATCTCCCAGGGCACAGAATTACATGTGGCCTCACCACAAAACCTCGCAAGAGCATCCCAGGCTGTTACGAGCACACAGCTCTACCTATAGGATCTCCCAAGGCAACGAATTACATGTGGTCATGGAAAAACCTCGCAAGAGCATCCCAGGACTGATTACGGGCACACTGCCCAACCTATCGGATCTCCCAGGGAACCGAATTACATGCCATAGGACAAAACCTCGAAAGAGCATCTACCAGATATCCTACGGAACTGAATTACATGCCATAGGAAAAACCTTGAAAGACTATTTGCAGATCTCCCAAGGCACCTAATTATATGTCCTTCCAGAGCAAAACCTCGAAAGAGCATTTGCCAGATGTCCCAGGGCACCGAATTACATGCCATAGGAAAAACCTCGAAAGAACATCTGCAAATCTCCCAGGGCACCGGATTACATGCTCATCTTGCACAACCTGATCCACGGCCATAGAGTATCAACCTGATACTCACCATACATCATCCTGATGTATCCATGATCATCCTGATCATCATCACTGCAACGTCCTGCTGCATGTCATCTGTAGCAACATCCTGAAGCTCGTCATCCATGATCATCCTGATCATCAATGCATCCATCTGATGCACACCACGTATCTACCTGATACATATCATCATCCATGATCCACCTGATCATATAATTTATCCATCTGAGACAAATACATGATACATATCACCTCACATGATCCACCTGATCATACAATGTATCCACCTGATACATATACAGATACATGGTCCAAGCATCCAACATGATGCATATACAAAATACATACACATGATCGAACTGATCATATCCAACATCCAACATGATGCGTACATATAAATGATCCAACTGATCATATCCAGCATCAACATGATGCGTACATACATACATAAAAATGATCCAAGTGATCATATCCAGCATCCAACATGATGCATACATACATACATAAAAATGAACCAACTGATCATATCCAAGCAGAAACCAGAACATCATCCTGATGCTCATCATCCAGCACTTACATCCACAGCCATGTGAAGGATCCTCCTTCCAACATGCTTGGAATGGCTTCAGCAAATGTGTCCATCAATTCTTCCTCGAAGTGTCCTCGATCTGAAGAACGCCAAGCCTCTCTCTGAAGTACTCAAACTTCACCCTGGCTAGTGGCTTTGTCAGCACATCTGCAATCTGCTCGTCCGTCGCAACATACAGGAGCTTCACCACTCCTCTCTGCACTATATCCCTGATATAGTGATACTTGATCTCTATGTGTTTCAACCTGTCATGAAACACTGGGTTCTCGGACAGCTTCACACAACTCTGGTTATCACAGAAGATACCAGTAGCCTCCAATGGGAGATCAAATAGCTCAGACAGTAGATTTCGTAGCCATACTGCCTCACAACTAGCTGAACAGGCTGCAACATACTCTGCCTCAACTATACTCAGTGCTACACAGGAATGCTTCCTGCTAAACCAAGAGATCACACTTGATCCCATACCGAAGCAGCACCCAGATGTGCTCTTCCTATCTGCAGCACTGCCAGCCCAATCTGAATCAACATAACCCTGCAGGTTAAACTTTTGATTCACTTCATACTTGAGCCCATAATCCACTGTACCCTTCATGTACCTCAGAACATGCTTTACCGCAACCAGGTGAACACTCCTCGGATCCATCAGGAACTAACTCAATGTGTTCGCTGTAAGGCAAATATCTGCTCTCGTGTTTGTCAGGTACATCAAGGACCCAATCATCTGACGATACATAGTGATATCAATCAGCTCAAATGAAGCATCACACAGGCACTTTAGGTTCAATTCCATAGGTGTGGCCATAGCCTTGTAGTCCATCATCCTGAACCTCTTCAGGATCTCTACTGCATACTTCCCTTGTCCAAGGAAGATTCCATGACTCTGCCACACCTCCATGCCAAAAACAAATAGTGCATCAACCCCAAGTTCTTCATCTCGAACTCGGCAGTAAGCTTCCGCTGCATGTCAGCAATCAATCTATCTTCACCTGTAACAAACAGGTTATCCGCATACAACTATTCAAGAAAGCTGTCTTGAAATCCATCTAGTGTATCTTCTATTTCATCACTTTCATATTTCTCTATGCTACCATCTGCAGCATGCTTGATCTTGATAGATCCATATGGAAGTCATGACAAACTTCCCTTCAGGTCTTGGGACTACATCCCAAACATCATTCTTCATGATCGACGGATCATGGCATTCCATTTCTTCATCCTAGATCCTGGGAACTTCAATATCTTCAATATATATCTTTGTTGCTGGAACAAATGTTGTAGTCCTTTTGTAGGTGAATATATACGGTCTTTCCTACAAAACATGTTAAATTGCATGATTAGAAACATCTCATAATTTTCTGAACAAATTCTTACACATAAAGGAATATGTCATGCAGTCATGCAATTATCTTAGCCAATGCTTCAATACAACATTTATCCATATTCCGTAACTTTCTAGATGCCTTCCAATCTCTACCAGAACATTGTTAAGAGTGTGCACAACTCCCAACATGTCAGCAAAGAGGTTTCATTCTAGATAAGTAGCAATGGAATGTTGTACAGTGCCATAGGCCACTTACCCATGTATATTAGTAGTATACTATTCATCAATGCAACTATTCTAATATGCAAAATACACAACCTAATTCTAGGAACATCAGTATATACATTATTGAACAGTATTATTTAAACAAACAAATATGCAAGAAATGATGATTAAAATACTTATCTTTCTTTGTTCGTTGGGTGGAATCCCTTTGAGTCTTTGCTTCCTTGCAGGAGTTGTTGGAGTCCTAATCTGAAGTAGCTTCTTATACACCTTTCTGTTGTGGAATGTAGAAAGATGGTCAACTCCCTCTGAATATCTATATCCTTGCAGAAACTACTGAAGTGTGCTCCTTTTCTTTCTTGCATGAACAACTGGAGTGTGCTCCTTTGCTTTCTTGTAGGAGCAACTGGAGTGTTCTCCTTTGCTTTCTTGCAAGAGCAACTGGAGTGTGCTCCCTCTTGATCTTTGCTTCCCGAATTACCTGTTCTTGAACTCATATTCATCCTTGGTCCCTATGCATGCTTATTAGTATCATGATTGTGTTATCCTTGTGATTTCATATAAAATCATACATTCATTAGTATACTATTAAAACACAATAATTTCAAGCATGTATAGTCATGATCATTTCAAACAGAATAATAAGTATTAGCATTCAAGGTTTATGTGGGATTCTTATGGTTAGTCAAATCATAAGAAGCATAACATGTCTAAACCTGTAATTACTCAAACATATGACTCTTTAGTTGAATCATCACTCAAGATAAGAGATATAATATGCATAAAACCTGTGATTATTCGAACCTGTACCTTCATGATTCTTCTGGTTAGTCATATCATCAATTATGGTAAGAAACATAATATGCATACAACCATGATTATTCAAACCTATGACTTCATGAATAATCATTATCAACAACAGTATAAGATCCTAACACAAGGTAGGATTCTAGCTTGATATAGGAAAAACATGCCTGGATTAGCATGCTAGCTATTTATGTCTAACATACTCACATGATGTCTTCTTGTTCTTCTTCAATGACTTGTGCTAGTAACCTGTATATCTCATAGGTTAGCCATTATAAAACCAAGTTATACATACCTCGTAAATGGATCTTCTATGAGATCCATGACAATGGATGAGTCTTTATCCTCATGTCATCATGATCATATGTTCTTGAACTGGAACATGATTTGTCTTTCTTGGAGTACCTTTCATGTTAGTAAACAACATAAACCTCATACAACACCATAATGTATTAGTACAATCATAAGTGTCAACACCCTAACCAATGAATATCTTCTATCATGCATTCATAATTTTGTTAACGTGATACGACAAATCTAAAATCAAGATTGTACTAACCGTAATAACATGAAGACAAACATACCATAAACTTAATCATGAACAAATATCGAAACATACCTTGATGAGTCATTCCTGTTGAGATCGCTTGAAATCTTCTTATGTAAGGCCTTAGCCTCATCTCCCTCTGAAACAGGAACTTCTTCACTTATGCAGGTGACCAATCCATCTTCTTCTAGGATTAACCCAATCCACTTGATTTACAAGAACTGGGACTGGAGCTAGATATGGGTTTGTTAGAGAAACCCCAAAAATTCAAACTTTGAATTTCTAACTTTCGAAAGGATAGGAATATGCACCTTGATAGGCTGATCAAATTGGTATATTCAGAATTTGAAAACTGGAGAGTTTCACTCCTCAAATTTGCCTTTGAAACTTCCGGATTCACTGGACATGACCCTGAACTGGGGTTTGATGAATCCCACTCTTCTTCTCAATCAAAAGGTTTGATCGAAATCTCTAAGCTTCTATTTTTCTGAGGAGCTTCCAACTGTGGTCATAGATTTCAAAAATTCTCATTTTTACAGAAGCCCTAATTTTCCACTTTTCTGATCAAAGTCCCGAACTAGGGTCTGATCAAGCCCGGCCTTCTGCCCAACCAAAAATTCTGATTTTGGTCTCTAAATTTTTATTTTTGTTAGTAGCATTCAACCGTGGTCTCCGATTACAAAAATTCCAACTTTCTTCAAATCCCTAAATTCCGGAAGCCATGAATGAAGGTACTCAAAAAATAATTCTATTTTTGACAGAAATATGTACCTGATTGTTTCTGGTGTACCTCCAAATTTTTCGATCCAGAGGGTCTAAAGACGTTTCTTGAGATAGCTTGACCTGTTATCTTTCCATCCTGGCAGATATTACCTCAATTGGATTCTCTGAGAGAGAGTTATGCCAAGTGTCGCAACGTGACCTGTTTTGGGATAATTCAAGAGAGCGAACTTGCACAGCGTGCCACATGTCACTGTTTGAACTTCGGCCTCTGAAAACATTTTCTGAGATATCTATTCCTATTATCTTTCCATCCTGATAGGTCTGACCTCAATTGGACTCTTTGAGAGAGAGTTATTCCAAGTGTCGCAATGTGACCTGTTTTGAGATAATTCAGGAGAGCGAACTTGTACGGCGTTCCATGTGTCACTGGTTCAACTTCGGCCTCTGAAAATGTTTTTTGAGATATTAAATTCTGTGTACTACCTATCACTTTTCACAAAATTTCATTTGGAGCTTCCTAGCCAAAGTTATGACCTTTTTCCCAAGGTCACCTTATTTTGACTCAGATCTGGAAGAGGCAGAAACCCTATATTGTACAGATCATAAATCACAACGTACAACGATTTAGAGTTTGTCCTTTGGACAAAAGGTACATGGGGATCTTAGCTTAGTCCTGTAACAATTTCAGATCCGAACAATTTGCCAAAACGGATTTATAGCAAAAGTTCTACGATGACTAGTTTTTTCTATATGAAGCCCTAGCATCGTAAGTGCAACAAGTGTCATACATGCCATATCATGCCTTCTTTCAGGCTAGCTCTGATACCATGTTAAATTTTCTGAATTTACTTCAATCTGATCTAGGATCTTAACTGAGATAACAACATGTACAACATATCTACAGCATATCAATCATGGAGACAATAATGCAAGCACACAAGAGACACAAAGATTTACTTGGGGAAAACCATAAAGGTGAAAAACCCCAATAACTTCCTCAGAGATAGATAGAGCAATGATACAACCAACCATGAGAGATAGACATAACCTAGTAGCAGATCCTCCTCCTCCATAAGTGCGCCACTCCTCTTTGAGTGCATGTGTGAGAAGTGAGTGAGAAAATAGAGTGCCTCCCGCACTCTATTTATAGTTGACTTGACTTGCCTTTTTACCTAACTCATGTAGGCTCGAACTTAACCACATAACATAATGCTGACTAGGTCGACCCCCAATAGGGTGGTCTAATGACCCTTTGACCCACATGGACGACCCCCAATAGGGTGGTCTAATAATGCTTTGACCCACATGACTTATACAGGGCCGACCCCAACAAGGTGGTCTAATAACCCATCAAGAATAAGTTACGACATTTACAATATAAATGACGACACTTCCTTATAGAGGAATAATACAATCTCTATAGGAATACAATATACATATATGTGAAATACATTCCGAAGTTACATATACATCAACATCCATGATTGATATGTTGTAGATATGCTGTACATGCTGTTCTCTTAGTTAAGATCCTAGATCAGATTGAAGTAAATTCTGAAAATTTAACATGGTATCAGAGCTAGCCTGAAAGAAGGCATGATATGGCATGCATGACACTTGTTGCACTTACAATGCTAGGGCTTGATATAGCAAAAACCAATCATCGTAGCACTTTCACTATAAATCAAATCTTTTGGTTGGGTGAAGCTCCGGGAAACTCAAACCTAATTCAGGGTGCTCCCCAGTGAATCCGAAAATCTAAAAGGCAATTTCGAGGGGTGAAACTTTGTAGTTTTCAAATTCTGAATATACCAACTTGATCAGCTCATTAAGGTGCATATTTCTATCCTTTCGGAAGTTTGAAATTCAAAGTTTATTTTTTTTGGGTTTCTTTGACCAACCCTAATCCAACTCCAGTTCCAATTCTTGCAAATCAAGTGGATTGGGTTAATCCTAGAAGATGATGGATTGGTCATCTGCATAAGTGAAGAAGTTCCTATCTCAGAGGGTGATGAGGCTAAGGCTTTCCATAAGAAGATTACAAGCAATCTTGACAGGTATGGCTTACAGGTATGTTTCATGGTTAATTTTATCATATGTTTGTCTTCATATCATTACAGTACAATCTTGATTAATTACTAGACTTGTCGTATCACCTTAATAGAAGATATTCATTGATTAAGGTTTTGACACTTATGAATGTACTAATGTATTGTGATGTTGTATGAGGCTTATGTTGTTCGCTAACATAAAAGGTACACCAAGAAAGACAAATCATGTTCTACTTCAAGAACATATGATCATGGTGACATGAAGCCAAAGATTCATCCATTGTCATGGATCACATAGAAGATCTACTTTCGCGGTATGTATAACTTGGTCCTACAATGGTTAACCTATGAGACATGTAGGTTACTAGCACAAGTCACTGAAGAGAACCAGAAGACATTATGCGGGTATGTTAGACATAACTAGCTAGCATGCTAATCCAGGTATGTTTTTCCTATATCAAGCTAGAATCCTACCTTGTGTTAGGATCTTATACTGTTGTGTTGTTGATAATGATTATTCATGAAGTCATAGGTTTGAATAGTCATGGCTGTATGCATATTATGTTTCTTACCATAATTAATGATCATGACTATACATGTTTAAGATTATTGTGTTTTGATAGTATTAAGATTATACTAATAAATGTGTGATTATGTATGATACCTCAAGGATAAAACAATGATGATACTATAAGCATGCATAGTGATTAAGGATGGATGTAAGTTCAAGGACAGGTAATCCAGGAAGCAAAGATCAAGAGGAAGCAGACTCTAGTTGTTCCTGCAAGAAAGCAAAGGAGCACACTTCAGTAGTTTCTGCAAAGATGCAGATATTCAGAGGGAGTTGACCATCTTTCTACATTCCACAATAGAAAGGTGTAGAAGAAGCTACTTCAGCAGCTCCTGCAAGGAAGCAAAGACTTAGAGGGAGTCCACCCACCAACCAGACAAAGATAAGTATTTTAAATTATCATTTCTTGCATATTTGTTTGTTTAAATAAAATTGTTCAATGATGTATATGATCATGTTCCTAGACTTAGGATATATATTGTGCATATTAGAATGATTGCATTAATGAACAATATACTACTAATATGCATGTGATGGGTAAGTGGCCTATGGAACTGTACAACATTTTAGTGCTACTTATCTAGAATGAAACCTCTTTACTGACATGTTGGGAGTAGTGCAAACTCTTAACAATGTTTTGGTAGAGACTGGAAGGCATCTAGAAAGTTCTGGAACATGGATAAATGTTGTATTGAAGCATTGGCTAAGATAATTGCATGAATGTATGACATATTTCTTTATGTGTAAGAATTTGCCTGAAAATCATGAGATGTTTCTAATCATGCAATTTAACTTGTTTGGTAGAAAAGACCGTATACCTTCATTTACAAAAGAAGGACTACAACATTCGTTGAAGCAACAAAATTATCTATTGAAGATATTGAAGTTCCCAGGATACAGGAAGAATGCCATGATCCATCGATCATGAAGAACGATGTTTTGGATGTGGTCCCAAGAGCTGAAGGGAAGTGTGTTGTGACTTCCAAATGGAACTATCAGATCAAGCATGCTGCAGATGACAGCATAGAGAAATATAAAAGTGATGGAATAGAAGATACACCAGATGGATTTCAAGACAGCCTTCTTGGATGGTGTAGTCATATATGTGTGCAGAACTTGGTAGGATAGACAGTGTTCTATCCAGTTTGGGCTTTACCAAGAGTGAAGCACATTCCAACCTTTACTACAAGGTTGAGGAATGGAATCCTGTGATTCTACTCCTGTATGTGGATGCCCTGTTTGTAATAGGAGATGACAGATTGATTTCTGACACACAACAGAAGCTTGCTGCCGAGTTCGAGATGAAGAACTTGGGGATGATGTACTATTGTTTTTTTTTTGCATGGAGGTGTGGCAGAGTGCAGATGGAATCTTCCTTGGACAAGGGAAGTATGCACTAGAGATGCTGAAGAGGTTCAGGATGATGGATTGCAAGGCCATGGCCACACCTATGGCATCGAATCTGAAGCTTCTTTGTGATGCTTCATCTAAGCCGGTTAATGTATCTATGTATTGTCACATGATTGGGTCCTTAATGTACCTGACGAACATGAGACCAGATATTTGCTTTGTGGTGAACACATTGAGCCAGTTCCTGACGGATCCGAGGAGTGTTCACCTGGTTGTTGTAAAGCATGTTCTGAGGTACCTGAAGGGTACAGTGGATTATGGGCTCAAGTTTGAAGCGAATGAAAAGTTTAACCTGTAGGTTTATGTTGATTCAGATTTGGATAGCAGTGCTGCAGATAGGAAGAGCACATCTGGATGCTGCTTCAGTATGGGATCAGGTGTGATCTCTTGGTTTAGCAGGAAGCAGTCCAGTGTAGCACTGAGTACAACTGAGGCAGAGTATGTTGCAGCCTGTTCAGCTAGTTGTGAGGCAGTATGGCTATGGAAGCTACTATCTGAGTTATTTGATCTCCCATTGGATGCTACTGGTATCTTTTGTGATAACCAGAGTTGTGTGAAGCTATCCGAGAACCTAGTGTTTCATGACAGGTCGAAACACATAGAGATCAAATATAACTATATCAGGGATATGGTGCAGAGAGGAGTTGTGAAGCTCCTGTACATTGCGACGGATGAGCAGATTGCAGATGTGCTGACGAAACCACTAGCCAGAGTGAAGTTCGAGTACTTCAGAGAGAGGCTTGGTGTTATTCGGATTCATGACACTTCGAGGAAGAAGTGATGGACACATTTGAAGAGGCCATTCCAAGCATGTTGGAAGGAGGATCCTTCACATGGCTGTGGATGTAAGCGCTGGATGATGAGCATCAGGACGATGATCCAGTTACTGCTTTGTATATGCATCAGGATGATGCTGGATATGATCAGTTGGATCATTTATATGTATGTGTATGTATGCATCATGTTGGATGTTGGATATGATCAGTTGGATCATTTATATGTATGTGTATGTATGCATCATGTTGGATGCTGGATATGATCAGTTGGATCATTTATGTATGTACGCATCATGTTGGATGTTGGATATGATCAGTTGGATCATTTGTATGTATTTTGTGTATGCATCATGTTGGATGCTTGGACCATGTATCTATATATGTATCAGGTGGATACATTGTATGATCAGGTAGATCATGTATGTTGATATGTATCATGTATGATCAGGTGGATCATGTATCTGTATATGTATCAAGTGGATACATTGTATGATCAGGTAGATCATGTATGTTGATATGTATCATGAATGATCAGGTGGATCATTTATTTGTATTTGTATCAGGTGGATACATTGTATGATTAGGTGGATCATGTATGATGATATGTATCAGGTAGATAGTTGGTATGCATCCGGTAGATGCATGATATGATCCGGATGATCGTGGATGACAAGCTTCAGGATGTTGTAGTGATTATGATCATGATGATGATGTATACATCAGGATGATGTATGGTGAGTATTAGGTTGATAGTCTATGGCCGTGGATCAGGTTGTGTAGATGAGCATATAATTTGGCCCTAGGATATCTGGCAAATGCTCTTTCATGGTTTTTCTCTGCGAGGACATATAATTTGGCCTTGGGAGATCTATAGATAGTCTTTTGAGGTTTTGCCTATGGCATATAATCTGGCCTTGGGATATCTGGCAGATGCTCTTTCGAGGTTTTGTCCTATGGCATATAATATGTCCCTCGGAGATCCGATAGGTTGGGTTGTGTGACCGTAATAAGTCCTGGGATGCTCTTTCGAGGTTTTTCCATGACCACATATAATCTGTCCCTGAGAGATCCTATAGGTAGAGCTGTGTGCTCGTAACAGCCTGGGATGCTCTTGCGAGGATTTGTGGTGACCACATATAATCTATACCTGGGAGATCCTATAGGTAGAGCTGTGTACTCGTAATAGCCTGGGATGCTCTTGTGAGTTTTTGTGGTGAGGTCACATATAATATGGCCTTGGGAGATCCTATAGGTAGAGCCATGTGCTCGTAACAGCCTGGGATGCTCTTTTGAGGTTTTGTGACGCACGTAATAAGTCTTGAAGATTCCATAGTATGGCAAGTGATGACGAATACCTGCAGGTGGTGGGCCTGCATCCAGTATGAAAAATGACTGGCTCTGTAAAACTTCCTATGACGAGTAGATTTAGAGATTGATTGAGATAGTAGCAACAGTGATGATGATGATGACTCGATGACGATTATCTAGTGACGATGATCCAGAGAAGAAGACTTCTGCAAGAAGACCTGTGTCGAGAAATACCTTCCTAGTTAAGAGGGAGTGTTGATGTATATGTAACTTCGAAATGTATTTCACATATATGTATATTGTATTCCTATAGAGATGTTATTATTCCTCTATATGGAAGTGTCATCATTTATATTGTAAGTGTCGTAACTTATACTTGATGGGTTATTAGACCACCTTCTTGGGGTTGGCCCTGTATAAGTCACGCGGGTCAAAGGGTTATTAGACCACCCTAATGTGGGTCAGCCATGTGGGTCAAAGGGTTATTAGACCACCCTAGTGGGGGCCGGCCCAGTCAGCATTATGTTAAGTGGTTAAGTTGAGGCCGACCTAGTTGAGTAAAGGTCAAGTAAAGTTAGTGTATAAATAGAGAGTGTGTCTCTCTCATTTTACACATTCTATTCTCTCACTCACACTGTGGAGAGTGGCACACTTGTGGAGGAGGAGACTCTACTGCTAGGAGAAGACTATCTCTTGTATTCTGGTTGTATCATTGCTCTATCTATCTCTGAGGAAGTTATTGGGGTTTTTCACCTTTATGGTTTTCCCCATGTAAAATCTGTGTCTCTTATGTGCTTGCATTATTGTGTCCATGATTGATATGCTATAGATATGCTGTACATGTTGTTCTCTTAGTTAAGATCCTAGATCAGATTGAAGTAAATTCTAAAAATTTAACAAGTAGATGTTAAATAGAGAGTTAAGAAAAGATGTTAACCACATCTGTGCATTGCCATGGTTATAGATGCTTGATTCAACAACCCCCCATATTCGCTTCGAGTGAGACTTCAACCTATTTACAAGGTGATTTCGAATAGGACAATGAAAGGGATTTTGTTCTATATACATTTATCTTGTGAATGAACGGTAATCCGACCCTTATTGTGCTCAGTAATCTTTCATTGTTAGCCATTCTTCATATACATGAATTGACATCCTAGCCTTTAGAGGTTGAATATTTTTACAATTCTCTCATAAAAGAAGGTTAAGCTGACACTTCTTGTGCCCATAATGCTTTTCATAATAGTTCTATATAGCAAGAAGGGTTGGTCAATCCTTCTTCTGTTCACCATTCTCGATACTGGTGAATTCAAAATTCTCTACTAAACGAATGGGTGGCCGATCCTTCTTGCCAAATGTCGAAAGTCGGGATAACTTTTTTTTATATGTTGTAACTTAACCAATGTCTCGATCGCCACGATTATAGAAGCTCGATTCTATAACCTCACATATTTGCTTTGGGTGGGACTTCAACCTATTTACTGGGAGATGTCGGAAGGGCCAATGAAATATTTCACTCGTATATTCGATCTTCCCGCAATATGCATTGCGGGTTGTGGGATAGCAGAATTGCTGGAATGTTTTAAGAAATTTAGGTATCTACAATCCACAATAAATTTGCGCGTTTAGAAACGACGATGACAATTATTTGTTTTTAAGTTTGGTTTTCGCTTTCCATAATCCACATTGCGGAATGCGGAACTGGAAATATTTGTTTTTGATTGATCAAATGCTTTATGGATTCTGAAATCCACATTACGGACGCGGAACCAAAAATAATTGTTTTTGTTTGATGAAATTATTTCCGTATTCCACAATCCGCATGCGGGTTTCTGAAATGCGGAATAAAGAAATTCGTTCTCATAAAAAATGGTATTCCCAGGATACTAGAAACGATGTATTTCCATGAAAAAAAAGGCCTCCCACAAATCATGAAAATTCATAAAAACAAGGTTTATTTAAAAGTTGCTATTGAGATCAAAGAATGCAAAGGTGATAATGAAAAACCTCAATCATAAAACTCCACTTTGAGATATTTGCACAATTCAGTCATACATGAAGGGGCGACTGACCCTTCTTTTGCCCATTATTCATTTCATAATAGTTCTAAATGACAAAAATGGTTGGTCGATCCTTCATTTGTTCACCATTCTGGATACAGGTGAATTGTAACATATAGGTGTTTACACTTCTCTAATAAACGAAGGGGGGACCAACCCTTCTTGTAGCAAGTCAAGATAAATATTGTTGGTATGTTATAACTTAGGCAATGTACCGATACCTACTATTTATTGCAAAATTTGGAATTCTGGAATTGTCGTCCATCCTTCGTAGGTTGAATATTTTTAAAATTCACTCATAAATGAAGGGTTGCCTGACCTTTGTTGTGCCCAGTATTCTGTTCAAAATAGTTCTAAATTGCAAGAAGGGCCAGTCGATCCTTATTATGTTCACCATCCTAGATACAGGTGAATGGTTGGATATAGTGTTAAATTTTGAGCATTAATTCACAATACTCTAGGATATTTGTTGAGAGAATAACATATACAGTATATCAATGCATGAAAATCACAATATGACAAGCATCACAAGAATCAAAAGCATAAGAGACAAGAGACACAGAGTTTCCGTGGGGAAAACCCTAAGGTGAAAAACCCCACAACTTCCTCAGAGATAGAGAGAGCAATGGCTCAACCAAAGTACAACCAAAATACACTGAGATAGTCTCCTAGTAGTAGATGATCCTCCTCCTCACTAGTGCGCCACTTTCTGAGTGAGAGTGAGTTACTTTTCCGAGTGATCTAAATAGAGATCACCTGATCTCAACTTATACTGATCTGTTTTCCCAGTGACCTTATGGGGCCGACTTGACTATCTAGGTACATCACATTATAATATATATATTTCAGGGCCGACCCCACACATGGTGGTCTAATAACCCATTGGAAAGTACACACACTTGCGACACTTGTCAATCCACATGACGACACTTCCTTATAGAGGAATAAGACATCTCTATTAAGGGTACAATAAATATATATAAAATACACAGATGAAATACATTCCAAAGTTACATATACATCAACGCTCCCTCTTAACTAGGAAAGTATTTCTCGACATAGATCTGCTAGACAAGTCCTCTTCTCAGGATCATCACATCGATGCATCGTCATCATCATCGTCACTTCTGCTTCTATCTCAACCAATCTCTGACTCTACTCGTCATAGGAAGTTCGACAGAGCCAGTCCTTTTTCATACTGGATGTAGGCCCACCACCTGCAAGCCTTCATCATCACTAGCCATACTATGGAATCCTCGGGACTTATTACATGCGTCACAAAACCTTGAAAGAGCATCTTCCAGATATCCCAGGGAAACGAATTACATGCCATAGGAAAAACCTTGAAAGACTATCTGTAGATCTCCCAGGGCCATATTATATGTGACCTCACCACAAAACCTCGCAAAAGCATCCCAGGCTGTTACGAGCACACAAATCTACCTATAGGATCTCCCAGGGCACGAATTACATGTGGTCACCACAAAACCTCGCAAGAGCATCCCAGGCTGTTACGAGCACACAACTCTACCTATAGGATCTCCCAGGGCATGAATTACAAGTGGTCATGGCCAGACCTCGCAAGAGCATCCCAGGACTTATTACGGGCACACAGCCCATCCTATCGGATCTCTCAGGGAGAGATTATATGCCATAGGACAAAACCTCGAAAGAGCATATGCCAGATATCCCAGGGAAATGAATTACATGCCATAGGAAAAACCTCGTAAGACTATCTACAGATATCCCAGGGCAACGAATTATATGTCCTCCCAGAGAAAAACCTCAAAAGAGCATTTGCTAGATATCCCAGGGCACCGAATTACATGCCATAGGAAAAACCTAGAAAGACTATCTGCAAATATCCCAAGGCAACGAATTATATTCTCATCTACACAACCTGATCCACGGCCATAGAGTATCAACCTAATACTCACCATACATCATCCTGATGTACACATGATCATCCTGATCATCATCACTGCAACATCCTACTGCATGTCATCTGGAGCAACATCCTGAAGCTCGTCATCCATGGTCATACTGATCATACAATGTATCTACCTGATGCATACCAAGTATCTACCTGATACATATCAGCATAGATGATCCACCTGATCATACAATGTATCCACCTAATACAAATACAAATACATGATACATATCACCATACATGATCCACCTGATCATACAATGTATCCACCTTATACATATACAGATACATGGTCCAAGCATCCAACATGATGCATATACAAAAATACATACACATGATCCAACCGATCATATCCAGCATCCAACGTGATGCGTACATACATATAAATGATCCAACAGATCATATCCAACATCCAATATGATGCGTACATACATATAAATGATCCAACTGATCATATCCAGCATCCAACATGATGCATACATACATAAAAATAATCCAACTGATCATATCCAACAGAAATCAAAACATCATTCTAATGCTCGTCATCTAGCGCTTACATCCACAACCATGTGAAGGATCCTCCTTCCAACATGCTTGGAATGGCTTTAGCAAATGTGTCCACCACTTCTTCCTTGAAGTGTCCTTGATATGACGAACGCCAAGCCTCTCTCTGAAGTACTCGAACTTCACTCTGGCTAGTGGCTTCGTCAGCACATCTGTAATCTGCTCGTCCATCGCAACATACAGGAGCTTCACAGCTCCTCTCTACACCATATCCCTGATATAGTGATATTTGATCTCTATGTGTTTTGACCTGTCATGAAACACTGGGTTCTCGGACAGCTTCACACAACTCTGGTTATCACAAAAGATACCAGTAGCATCCAACGGGAGATCAAATAACTCAGACAGTAGCTTCTCTAGCCATACTGCCTCACAACTACCTGAGCAGGCTGCAACATACTCTGACTCAGCTATACTCAGTGCTACGTAGGACTGCTTCCTGCTAAACCAAGAGATCACACCTGATCCCATACTGAAGCAGCACCCAGATGTGCTCTTCCTATCTGCAGCACTGCCAGCCCAATCTGAATCAACATAACCCTGCAGGTTAAATTTTTGATTCGCCTCATACTTGAGCCCATAATCCACTGTACCCTTTAGGTACCTCAGCACATGCTTTACAACAACTAGATGAACACTCCTCGGATTTGTTAGGAACTGACTAAATGTGTTCATAGCAAAGCAAATGTCTGGTCTCGTGTTCGTTAGGTACATCAAGGACTCAATCATCTGACGATACATAGAGACATCAACCGGCTCAGATGAAGCATCACATAGAAGCTTCAGATTCGATGCCATCAGGGATAATTTTAAGGACCCATACTTATTTAAAAGTATATAAACCTTGGCGAATCTTACAAATTCTTAAAATGTCAACTATAAAATATTTGGCGATATTTTTCTAAAATTATTTAAATTTCTAAGGATTTTATATAGTTTATATAATAATTTGGCGATTTTTAGAGTGAAAAAAGTTTACCCCATCAAAATTGGGCAAAATGGGGCTTCAAAAAATGCAAATTGGCGAATATTTTTTTGGAAAAAAACATTGAAAAATAGCCCATGGGCTAAATTTCGCCCCTAAACTTATCCTTGGATGCCATAGGTGTGGCCATGGCCTTGCAATCTATCATCCCAAATCTCTTCAGGATATCTACTGTGTACTTCCCTTGACCAAGGAATATCCCACCTGCACTCTTCCACACCTCCATAACTAGGAAATAGTGCATCATTCCCAAATCTTTCATATCGAATTCAGCAGCAAGCTTCCTCTTAGTATCTGCAATTAGTCTGTCATCTCCTATGACAAACAAGTCATCCACATACAGGAGTAGAATCACAAGATTCCCTGCCTCAACCTTGTAGTAAAGGTTGGAATCCACTTTACTCTTGGTAAAGCCCAAACTAGATAGGAAACTGTCCATCCTACCATACCAGGTTTTGGGAGCTTGCTTCAAGCCATACAAGGCTTTCTTCAATCTGCACACATATGACTCCCTGTCATGTATTTCAAAACCGAGTGGTTGTTCCACATATACTTCCTCTTCAACTACACCATTCAAGAAAGCAGTCTTGACATCCATTTGGTGTATTTTCCATCTCATTGCTGCAGCTAGGGAAAGTATTGTTCTAATGGAAGTATACCTGGCTACAGGTGCAAAAGTTTCTTCCTAATCTATTCCCTCTTTCTAAGAGAAGCCACGAGCTACGAATCTTGCCTTGTATTTCTCTACACTGCCATCTGCAGCATGCTTGATTTTGTAGATGCATTTGGAAGTCACAATAGACTTCTCTTTAGGTCTTGGGACAACATCCCAAACATCATTCTTCATTATTGATTGGTATTCCTCAACAATGGCATCCTTACATTCTTTCTTTTCCGCTGCTTCTTCATAACTGGAAGGCTCTTTGTTCATAATGTCACAGAGTAAAGAAACATAGCTGGTATGTGATCTAGTTCTCTTCTTTGCTCTGTTTTCTTCTTCTGGAATGCCAAATATTTTTGCATCTTGAATGAGCTCTCTAGCCCATGTAGGTTTCCTCTTGTGAGAGTTATCCTCACAGGGTGGATCTACAGGTTCTTGTGGATATCCAAACTCACGAACAACTTCTAGAACTGCTTCAGTCATGGTAGTGTCTTGAAACCTGGTTTCCTTAGGTTCTTCATTAACTTCGATAGGTGCCTTCCTTGATTTGATGAATGCTGATTTTTCATCAAATGTTACATCCCTGCTGACATCAATCTTCTTGAACCCTGGAAAATATATTCTTTAAGCCTTCGAGCTTTCACTGTAACCCACAAAGATACCCTTCTTTCCTGAAGGATCTAGTTTAGTCCTCTTTTCCTTTGGGACATGAGTGTATACTGGACAACAAAATATTTTGAGATGACTGAATCCAGGTTTCTTACTAGAAAAGACCTCTTCTAGTGTCTTGTTGTCCAATATCTTGTGGGGTGTTCTGTTCTGCACATATACAGCTGTTCTAGCTGCTTCTACCCATAGATGCATAGGTAGATTCTGGTCATGTAGCATTGCCCTTGCTGCTTCCATGATAGTTCTGTTCTTCCTTTCTGCAACTCCATTCTGTTGAGGATTATATGGAGCAGTCAACTCCCTCTTAATCCCTGAATCACTACAAAGCTTCTTGAAGTCACTTGAGGTGAATTCTCCACCATTGTCGGATCTAAATGTTTTGATCTTCTTGTCAGTTTGATTCTCCATCAAGGTTTTGAATTCCTTGAATTTATCAAACACCTCATCTTTTCTCTTCAAGAAGTATACCCAAGTCTTTCTGGAGAATTCATCAATAAATGAGACATAGTAAACATACCAACTCAGAGAACTAGATGACATAGGACCACATACATCTGAGTGGATGATTTCCAGGATGTCTTTTGCCTTGCTTTCACTGCTTGGGAAAGCCTTCTTAATGTTCTTACCTTTTGCACATCCTTTGCAAACACCTTCATGTTTGGTCTTGATTTCAGGAAGACCCTCTACTGCCTTGCTTGCAATTGGAAGTTCTCTATAGTGCATATGAGCAAGTCTTCTATGCCAAAGTTCATTTGGCACCATGGATTCATGCACCATGGCATGTTTAGGTTGTCCTTTCAATTTATACAAACCTCCCTCTTGCTCTCCAATCACTATTGCATCATCTATTTTCTTTCCCTTTGGCCACATTAGGACTTGGCCATACACAAATTCAACCCTCATACCTTTTGCATCCAATGCAGAGATGGAGAGTATGTTCTTCTTGAGCTGAGGTACATAAAGGACTTCTTTCATCTTCAAAGATTTTCCAGAATCTAGGTTGTAGGAGGCTTCACCACTTCCTTTGATTGGGTATTGATAATCATCCCCAAGTTTCACTTTATGGGGTGATTCATGTTCAGATAGGTTCACAAAAGATTCCTTAAACCCAGTCATGCATTTGGAAGCCCCACTGTCAATTAACCAATCATTACAACCATGGGAGATAGTACCTGTGAGAAGAGAGATCAGAACATACTCTTCTTCACTTGAGGAGTCATCATCACTATCACTTTCTGCCCTAGCCTTCTTCTTTGGGGGTTCATCATCTTCGACAACATGAGCATGAATCCTTCTTTTACTGCCCTTCTTCTTCTTACTGGAGTTGTTGTTATTATCCCTTTTGCTCTTAGGACAATCTGAAGCAAAGTGACCCTTCTCATTGCATGTGAAGCATCTTAGGTCCTTCTTACTCTTTTGATAGGATCTATTGTGGCGAGAGTGCTCCTTCTTGGTTTTGCTTCTTTTGGTGTGAGCTGCAAGAGCTTGATCTTCACCTCCCATCTTTTCCTCATGAGCTATAAGTCTAGCTTCTTCTTGAGAGCATTCTTCCCATAATCTGTTAAAGGAGATCAACTTCTTCCTTGCAAAAATTCCTTGAATGAAGGAATCACATGACCTGGGTAGGCCATTTAGAGTGGTCATCACCACTTCACGATTCTCCACCATTTCATCCACTGCTTCTAGTTGTTCCTTGATCTCGGAGACCCCTGAAAAATAAGATTGAATGGTTTCTCCATTCTGAAACTTTACTCCTTTCAATTGGTTCCGCAGGGTCATCTTCCGATTTATGTTCTTTCCTTCAAATAGCTTGGTTAAAGATTCAAACATCTTAAAGAGTACTTCAAATTTAAATAGAAAAGATTTAGGTCTTACCACTTGAAATGATGAAAACTGGATCTGGTCCTGGATTAGGGTTTGTCGAAAAAACCCTAAAAATTCAAAATGTGAATTTCAAATTTCTGAAAGGATAGAAAGATGCGCCTTGATGAGCTGATCAGCCTGGTGTATTTAGAATTTGATATCAGCAAAGTTTTGCCCTTCAGAATTGCCTTTTTGTCCTCCCGAGTTCACTAGGGAGAGCCCTAAATTAGGGTTTGAGTTTCCCATAGATCTACCCAGCCAAAAATCTCTATCCAAAGCTCTAAACTTTGAGTTTTGCAAGGATCTTCCAGCTGTGCCTTCAGATTCCAGAAATTCCTATTTTTGTGGAAACCCTAATTTTTAGGGCCAAATCTGAAAATGCTCGGAATTGAATTCTAATTGGACAAATAGATGCGCCTTGATGAGTAGAGTCAATCTAATATACTGATTTTCAAAAATCTGTAGGGAGAAACCCAATAAACAAGGAACTCAAGCTTCTGTCACTGCAAAATGTCTTCTTCTTAGGTTAGCTCTGATACCATGTAAAATTTTGAGCATTAATTCACAATACTCTAGGATCTTTGTTGAGAGAATAACATATACAGTATATCAATGCATGACAATCACAATATGACAAGCATCACAAGAATCAAAAGCATAACAGACAAGAGACACAGAGTTTCCGTGGGGAAAACCCTAAGGTGAAAAACCCCACAACTTCCTCAGAGATAGAGAGAGCAATGGCTCAACCAAAGTACAACCAAAATACACTGAGATAGTCTCCTAGTAGCAGATGATCCTCCTCCTCACTAGTGCGCCACTTTCTGAGTGAGAGTGAGTTACTTTTCTGAGTGATCTAAATAGAGATCACCTGATCTCTATTTATACTAATCTGTTTGCCCAGTGACCTTATGGGGCCGACTTGTCTATCTAGGTACATCACATTATAATATATATATTTCAGGACCGACCCCACACATGGTGGTCTAATAACCCATCGGAAAGTACACACACTTGCGACACTTTTCAATCCACATGACGACACTTCCTTATAGAGGAATAACACATCTCTATTAAGGGTACAATAAATATATATAAAATACACAGATGAAATACATTCCGAAGTTACATATACATCAACATATAGGTGTTCACAATTTTCTACTAAATGTAAGGGCGGATGATCCTTCTTGATGATAGTCGGTAGTCGTTATAAATATTGTTTATATGTTATAACTTAGTCAATATCCAGGTCCCTAATATTTACTATGGAAGTCAGGAGTCATGAATTATCATCCCCTCCTTCATAGATTAAATATTTTTATATTTATCTCTTAAACGAATGGTCGGTGAACCCTTCTTGTGCTCAATAGTTTTCTAGTGTTCACCATTCTGAATATACATGAATTGATGACCTAGACTTTGTATCTTGAATATTTATACAATTCCCTTATAAATGAAGGGGCAACTGACCAAGGGGCGGTCAATCCTTGTTGTCGGACGTCGAAAGTCGGGATAAATATAGTTTATATGCTATAACTTAGCCAATCTCCTTTCCCTCCTATTTACTGCAGAAGTCAAGTTTTGGGAATTGTCGATCCATCCTTCGTAGATTAAATATTTTAACATTTATCTCTTAAATGAAGGGTCGTACGACCCTTCTTGTGCTCAATATTTTTTCTATGTTCACCATTCCGGATATACATGAATTGATGGCCTAGCCTTTGTAGGTTGAATATTGTTACAATTCCCTGATAAATGAAGGGGCAGTCGACCCTTATTCTGCCCAATATTATTTTCATAATAGTTCTAGACTGCAAGAAAGGTCGAACGATCTTTATTGTGTTGACCATTATGGATACACGTGAAGTGTTGGATATAGGTTTTCCCAATTACCTACTAAACGAAGGGGCGACCGATCCTTCTTGTCGGAAGTTGGACGTTGGGAAAGCTTACTCGGGAATATTGGCCATTTGGGAGACAATTATGTTTCACATGTAACAAATGATTATCATGATAATTGAATTTTATGGAAAAGAATATGTGTAGTTTCTTTGATTCATAATATGAATAGCAAGAGGCTCTTTTTCTCATGGGAAGACAAAAAGAGCATCTAACTAGGATGAATTATGCATTAATTTGGAAAAAATAACATTGACAATATTTAAATGTATGGATCAGAGCATATAAAATGAATTCTAACTCACATATTACATTCAAATATGAGGCAAAGCGATAAGATGGTGTAACACAAAATAGATTCACAATAGTGAAATTAAAAGACTAAAGAAAGTGACAACATATCAATCTTTGTTTCTGATAGACTTGTGCTTCTAATCTTCATTAAAGTCTTCAAAAAATATTACATCACTGTATTTTTTGCTCTTGGATCCAACCCCTATTACTTTGTAATATAAAAAATTATACAAAACGTTCTTCGAATTCTTCACTAAAAAATGAAATTTCAAAGAAATATCTCTGCTGTAACACTCGAGTAGTTAACAAAGGAACCGCAATGTTGTTTAAAATTAAGACACCTGAATATTCATTCTTGATATAACCTGCATTTTTTTTTCCCAAAATTTTTAACAAATTTCCATTGCCCTTGAGTTGGGATTTCATAATCCATCATTTGTTTCACCATCACCTCCATTTCTATGCATTTTGTGTAACATACATCTGGAAGATCCTTCTTAATCATTATAAATTGTTCAAGTATTTCAAAATCATCGGTCAATTTATCAATTATTGTCTTTCTAGTCAATCCTTTGACGAAACCTTCAAATTTTGAGTGAGCCATACGAGCCTGTACTATCAAACTATGATAATTTTCTTAAGTCATTAATTTTCCATCATCAATCCAAAAAGCAGGTAGACCACATTCAAAAGGATGAAGAAATAATTCCTTAAAATTTTGAACTTAAAGGACCATCCGTTGCACAATGTATTCTACTTATTTAATAGGGTCATGCTTGCCAATAATTATTGTTTCCCAAATGATGATTAATGGTCTGTCTTTGATTGCAAAACACTGCATATATAATTCAGTTAGAGTGTTTAAAAATCTGACTGTATTTTGAGTTGTTTATGAAGTCCTTTTGGATAATTTCTTGTTTGCCACTTTACACCTCTGAAGAGATATGTTAACTATAGCATCTTTATCTACTATAAAATTCAAATAATACAAGAATTTTGTGACTTCCACTGATATCAAATCCCATATAAGGATTTTATCTCCTTGTAATGGAAGCCAACCTATCAATCTATATTTTAATTCATCAACTTTCTTTTGCAATTGATTTTTATCACTCAAAGCATTTTTCTTTTCTCCATAATTTTGAATTACTTCATGTTTCAACTTCTCGTTTTCCGCTTTCAACTATTCTATCTCTACATCTTTTAGACTAATTTGTGACATAGCACTGGTAAGTTCCTTAGTGGAGGAATTTTCCATTTGTCCTTCATCCATACATAGATATTGATCCCTTAGCTTCTTTGGCACTTACACAATTTCAATCTGATTGGTATTCAACACTAAAATTTGTGACAACAATTCAATCCTTTCTTTTTCCCAAGCATGCTTTTCATCTTGTAACTTTAAAATTTTACCTTTGTGATCCATCATTTCTTGATATATGAATTCCTTTTCTTGTTGTAATGTTGTGAACTCTGGAGATTTCACATGTTGATTAGTTGGCACCTTCAATTTTTTCTTGAGCACTTGAATGGTATAATCTTTTTCATCACGGAGCCTTTTGGTACACTGGTTTCTCCCTAGCTCAGCTCCGACAGTCACAAGGTCTGTTTGTAGTCTTTTAATCTACATCGAATTTGCTTTGTTTTCTATCTTATCTTGCCTCAATTCACTCTCCATCTTTGCTATCATAGACTGCAATTTAGAAATTTTTTAAGTGCATTGTAATAAATTAGAATATAGGACCTGTGTTGTTTGTTTGTGCAATTGAATCTTCTCAGGTATATTAAGCGCACCAATCTTAACTTCCATTTCAGAAAATTTATCATCATTCACCATTGCAAACCTTATAGTGTTTCTTCCTAGATTCACAACTGTAAGAAGGGAAACTTCTTGTTCTGCCAACTTTCTAACTTGAGGGTACAATTTTTGAGTTTCTTCCAAATAATGCTTCTTCTTTTCTATATATTGTGAAAGGACATCAAATCTGGACTTATACTGAGAGTTACTTCTAGATTCCTTTATTTATGAAAAAAAGAATATTGCTGCATATTTGCAGGTGGCTGCGAAATCAAACTAGTTTTTTCTAGAAAAATTAAATCTCGTTCCTCCGTACTAATAATTTCCTTCCGTCATTCCACTTTTGATTTCTTGCTTGAAACTTATTCATCAACTTCCATACTATCAACTTCTGAAATACTTCTCGTACTGGTGATATCATATTTATCTGGTGTCTGAACCAGCATTGCCAAATTGCCTGTTTGTTTTGTATTCACTTCTTTCTTATATTGTTCAAATTTGATTAAATTTTCCATTTCTTTTAATCCTTCTACAGTTTGATGATCAAAAGACTTTTTTTTTTTATCTTGATGTCTCCGTTGCGATATAATTTTATGAGGATAATAATTAATCCTTTCAGTCTCTTGGAAATCCATGGTCTTCAATAATGTTTCTACTACAGATAGGGTTGCCTTAGTCTTAATGATGAATGGACCAAATTTAAGGGGGAATTTCACATCTGATGATTTTTTGAAAGTACCGAAATGTTCTTCTTTTGAATGCAACCTTTGTCTAATTTCTTCTAAGGAAAAAAACCTTGGTGTTAAAAATGATGGAAACAGATATGGTGCTCCAGTAAAACCATACACTCTCATTATAGTATGTTATTTATACAAAAACCAATCACCTGTTCGGCCTTCTGGTGTAGGATACAAAGTTTCTTTCATTTAGAATTTTTTCAAGTGGATTGTAATAAATCAGAATACATGACCTGTGTTGTTTGTTTGTGCAATTGAATCTTATCAGATATATTAATCGCATCAATCTTAACTTCCATTTCATAAAATTTCTCATTGTTCACCACTGCAAACCTTATAGTTTTTCTTCCTGGATCCACAACTGTAAGAAGGGAAACTTCTTGTTCTGCTAACTTTCTAACTTCAGAGTACAATTTTTGAGTTTCTTCCAAAGAATGATTATTCTTTTCTATATATTGTGAAAGGACATCAAATATGGACTTACACTGAGAGTTACTTCCAGATTCCTTTATTTCTGAAAAAAAAAATATTGTTGCATATTTGTAGGTGGTTGTGAAATCAAACTAGTTTTTTCTGGAACAATTAAATCTCATTCCTCCATACTAATAATTTCCTTCCGTCGTTCCACTTTTGATTTCTTGCTTGAAACTTCTTCATCAACTTCCATACTATCAACTTCTGAAATATTTCTCGTACTGGTGATATCAGATTTAGCTGGTGTCTCAACCAGCATTGGCAAATTGCCTGCTTGTTTCATATTCACTTCTTTCTTATATTGTTCAAATTTGAATAAATTTTCCATTTCTTTTAATCCTTCTACAGTTTGATGATCAAAAGACTTGTTTTTATTTTGATGTCTCCTTTGTGATATAATTTGATGAGGATCATAATTAATCCTTTCAGTCTCTTGGAAATCCATGGTCTTCAATAATTTTTCTACTACAGATAGGGTTTCCTTAGTTTTAATGATGAATGGACCAAATTTAAGAGGGAATTTCACATCTAATGATTTTTTGAAAGTATCGAAATGTTCTTCTTCTTAATGCAACCTTTGTCTAAATTATTCTAAGGAAGAAACCCTTGGTGTTAAAAAAGATGGCAACAGATATGGTGCTCCAGTAAAACCATAC
Organism: Larix kaempferi; assembly: GCA_027924585.1. Lineage (NCBI taxonomy): Eukaryota > Viridiplantae > Streptophyta > Pinopsida > Pinales > Pinaceae > Larix > Larix kaempferi. The sequence goes on along the minus strand of BSBM01000816.1, from coordinate 3,673,632 downwards.
ACTCTTATTATAGTATGATCTTTATACAAGAACCAATCACCTATTTGGCCTTCTAGTGTATGCTGCAATGTTTCTTTCATTTTTTCCAATACTCAGGGAAATTCAGCATTAAAAATAATTTTGTAAACTTCTACCATGATTGTATTGGTGAACTTAAACATATTCACATGTTTAGGAAAGTAATGATAAAATATGGTACCAAAAAAATGCGATTCCAAAATATTTGAACGCAAGAAGAGGTTCAGGAGATATGAATGGTATATGAAATGCTTCAACTCGTGGAATTTTACCAACAGGACATGAATTGCTTAAGGTAGGAATTCATCAAAATTAAAACAACACACCAGACTCGACTGTGACTCAGGTGAAATTACTTGCAGAAGGAAACCTAACATAACTTATGTGATTGACTTATCACTATCTAGACCCAAAATTTGACTCAACAAGGACAAAACTAACTAGGTGTCTCGCAGAAAGACATCAATACTCAAAGGGAACGATAGGTTTTCATTCGATTGACCATCTTTTAAGATTTGTAATAAAAACTTATCTTTTTCTGCCGTACTGCAGTGTTTATAAAACTTTACCAAATTTTCTTTGTTAAACAACATAGGGTTTTTGGGAAATGTTTCTGGTAAACATAGAACCACATAGAAAGTCTGTTCATTTACTCGGCATAGAACTTTGGTTGTATTTACATTAAAGATTACCCTTTCGTCTTGCGAATAATTTACTGCACAACAATAAACAATTTAGGGGAAGTGTGGGGTTTTTTCGTGTTAGAAACCCATGTCTTTACTTTGTTATTATATTGTTGTTGGATGCATATGCTTTGTAAGACATCCCGTAGTATTTTTTGATCCATAGTTTGTGTTATTGTTGTTGGGAACATATGCTTTGTAAGTCGCCCATAGTGTTTGTTGACCCATAGTTTGTATTGGCCCATGGTTTTGACCCATAGTATTGGCACCTAGACTTAGTATGTAAGTGTGTGTTGAGGCCAATGAAGGCACCGCAAAGTTATTTGTATTGAACTTGCTTAAAGGAGGTTCCCCCCTCGAAGTGGCCTGGAATCAATAAAAGCAATTCCGAGTTCTATTATTTCTATTATCTTGTGTATTTTCATTAATTAATTGTTGCAGGCTCTTCACATATAGTATTAGAGTAATTTCTTGGGCTTGTTGGGTGAAATTTATGCCAATTCTTTTTTCGCATCTGTTGTAGGTTCGGATTTGGGAATAATCCCTATCCGCTTAACTATGGGAAGTACTTGGGCATAAGCCCTAAAAATCATTGTGAGAAGTACCACAGGAACCCCAAAGTAGCTATCCCATTGAGAGAACTTGCCACTAAAAATGGCAATGACCCCTACCTGATTGACAAGTTCCCACCCATGAGGTAAACCAAGAGCTGTCGTTTGTAGAAAAGCGGTTATAAGTTTTACCTGAGCAGTGGAGTGAGGGGTACTGCCCCAATATGAAATTCGTCAGACAACATTGGTGGATGAGTGAATCCCCTAAACAGTTAGAAAGGCAAGCATACAGGGTCCATATTTATTTTCAGTTGATAAATTGCATATTTTCTTAGTAGAGAACTATTGTCGATCACTTTCACGTCGTTTCAGAGCTATCTGTTTTCGATCACTTCTGCGTCATTTCAAATCTATCTGTTGTCGATCCCTTCCGTGTCATTTCATATCCCTTTGTTTCCGATCCCTTCCCTGTTGTTGCAAATCCATCTGTTTCTGATCCCTTCGGCGTCGTAGCAGATCCATTCTAAAAAAAAAAAAAATGTTTTCGCCATATCTCCCTTGTTTTCACTCGATTTCCCTTGAAACTTCCCTAACACCCCTGCCATATCATTCTACATCTTTCATTCCTAAGAACCCCAACCCAAATTCCACTTCCCAAAGCATGAAATCCCACATTTGTCTATTTTTAGGGTTTTCCATAACTTCTTTAATTTTGACCCAATCGTCTTCAAATTTTGCCACCGTGTTCATTCCCTATTTCTGCTTCTTTGTCCTTCTTTGACAAATTTTCCCATTCATTCACCCCGCTTCTTAAATCCTCGTTTTTTGCTTCCCTATCCATTCGAAGGTGTCCAAAACCTAGTCAAACCCCAATTACCCATCAGAGTTTTTCCCAAATCCAAATTTCCCTTTACTAAATAAGCTTTTGTTTATGTTTTTCTACCCATTCAAAAAAAAAAAAAAACTCCTGGTTATGGTTGTCACTCATGCAGGAGCGAAAACCATGGAGGAAGCACTTGCAGCCATCCAAACCAAACTCCAGGATTTTGATGAAAAATTTCTTGGCCTCCATCTTGAGCATTCAACCATGAACAACAAACGATAGTCTGAGTCTTCATCAAACAATGGGTTCTCTTCTTCCAACAATTTCCATGGTCTGAAGCTTGATTTTCCTTGCTTGATCCGACTGGATGGATCTATCGTGTAGAACAGTATTTCAGTCCTCATAATACTTTTGATGTCACCAAAGTTCCACTTGCATCCTTTCATTTGGAACAGGAAGCTCTTCAATTGTACCATTGGTACGTCAATGCTCATGAAGAGCCAAAATAGCCAGATTTTTGCTAGCTTCTTTTGCAACGATTTGGTCCTAGTGCTTTTGATGACTTCATAGGAGCCCTCACTAAACTTCACCAAATTGGGACTGTGATAGAGTATCAGACAAAATTTGAGAAACTAGCCAATCACATAGACGGCTTGTTTGATGAATTCTACAGGAGTTGTTTTATCAGTGGTCTTAAGGATGAAATCCGCTCAGAGGTTAAAATGTTATTTCCCAACACAATGATGGAAGCCCTGGGGTTGCCTAAGTTTTTAAAAGACAAGATTGCAGCACAACAATGCTCCAAACCCACATTTGTTCCCTTCTGAAATATGGGTTCTCAACGACCTCCCATCCCGTCAGTTCCTCGACCAACCCCCATCAAACATTTGTCTGAAATAGAGATGCAGGCACACAGAGAAAAATGGCTTTGTTATAATTGTTATGAGAAATTCACTCGGGGACATAGATGTGTTCAGCAAAATCCCACTCTTTTGGATGTGGATTCTCCTCCTGCCTCTAAAATTGGTGAAGAAGCTCCAGATACAATGGATGATCAGGTCGACATTCAGGAGCTGCCTATTAACCCTCTGTTTCAGGAAGACCACCCAGAGATATCTCTCCATGCTTTAGCTAGAATCACCACCCCCCAGGTAATGCGGGTCAAGGGTTACTTCAAGAAGCTTCCTCTTACAATACTCATTGATTCTAGTAGCACTCATAACTTCATTGACCCTTGGATCGCCAAACAGGATGATTGTTTTGTCCATCCTTGCTCCAACTTTGAAGACATGGTTGCCAATGGAGGCACCTTACCTTACAAGGGTAAGTGTGACAATGTGTGTATCTCTATGGAAGATTATAAATTACGTTCTAACATGTTTTCCTTGGCCTTAAGCAGATGTGATGTGGTTTTGGGTGTTCAATGGTTACACACACTTGGACCCATCTTATGGGATTTTGCTGAGCTTTGGATGCAGTTTTCAATCAATGGGAAAAAACACAAATTTACAAGCTTGCAACTAGGGCCTCTCCACATCATCAGTTCACATCACCTGGAAAACCTCCTTAAGAAGAATTCACATGGTGTCATCACTGAGCTCCATTCTGTTCAAATGCACCCATCAATGGTCTCCACTACTCCCTTGGACCTCTGACCAATTTTGGATAAATATGTGAGTGCCTTTGCTGAACCAGGGATATTGTCTTGTTTACGAGAGGTTTCCGGTAAGAATTTAGCCGCATCTACATTTGTGAAGGAAATGATGGCTATTTTGCATGCAGTACGAACATGGCAGCTATATCTATCAAAGAATTCTTTTTGCATCAAGACTGCTCACCAGAGTCTGAAATATTTCTTGGAACAATGGGTCTCCTCACCCACACAACTGAAATGGATTCACCAACTCCTGGGTTATGCCAATGAGATTACTTACATGAAGGTTCAAGACAATTTGGTGGCAGATGCTCCTTCTCGCACAATTGATGCCCTAGTTTCTCTTTTAGCTATTTCTCTGCTTGTTCCAAATTGGTTGCAATCTATTCAACAGGGCTATGTCTTATCTGAACACCATGCATCTCCATTGGTCAGGCACTTCGGGTTACTCCCAACGTATGAGCAGGAACAACATACCTTATTTTGGCAGGGAATGAAAAGGACAATTCAAGAGATGGTAGCTAAATCATATACCTTCCAGCTCCTTCCGGTATTGCTCGAACCCGTACCCATTCTTCCACGGATCTAGATAGATATGTCTCTGGAATTTATTGAAGGGCTCCCTAAATCTGGAGGGTATGATGACATTACCAATAAATGTTTCGAAACTTATCTCCGTTGCTTCACCTCTGGATAACGACCTCCGTGGGTGAAGTGTCTCCCTCTCACTGAATGGTGGTACTCTACTGCATCTAAAATTACTCCATATGAAGCAACCCGTTTCTTTACTTTGTTACTATATTGTTGTTGCACGCATATGCTTTGTAAGACGTCTCGTAGTATTTTTTGATCCATAGTTTGTGTTATTGTTGTTGGGCGCATATGCTTTGTAAGTCACCCGTAGTGTTTGTTGACCCATAGTTTGTATTGGCCCATGGTTTTGACCCATAGTATTGGCACCTAGACTTAGTATATAAGTGTGTGTTGAGGACAATGAAGGAACCCTGAAGTTATTTGCATTGAGCTTTCTTAAAGGAGGTTTCCCCCTCGAAGTGGCCTGGGATCAATAAAAGTGATTATGAGTTCTATTATTTCTGCTATCTCGTGTATTTTCATTAATTAATTGTTCCAGGTTCTTCATAGTTCGACAAAAAAAAATAGAAAAATGAACCAAAAACATTAGATAAATCCTTTAACTATGACTTAAACTCCATTAATTTCTTTTTATACTGTGAAATGCTACACACAGACAAAATAGGGTCGAAAATATCCCTTTCCCTGTCAACTACAAGCTCCTTGTTTTCATGTCAACTTTCATTGAATGGAATAAGGTCCTGGGTTTTCTCCATAATTTTGGCAAAAAAAATCTAAACAATGAGGGTTTCGAGATACCTGTGAAATTATCTTGATGACTGTTGTTCTAGTTGACGAAGACAATGACGTGTTTCCTACGACTTCTTTTCCTCCAGGAAATAAGTGACAAAAGCATTGTTTAAAACTTCGAAAAAACCTTTTATATAACATATGCTTAGGTGGTTTTGGAACTTCTGATGAGAGGTTTAAATTTAACCACTTTTCATAGCACACTCCACCAATTCTTGCGAAGTGGTAATCACTTTAATTTCCACTCCACCTCCTCAAGTTTAACCACCATGCACTTTCTAGATTCGAAACTCATTTCCACCGTCGATTTGCTTCTGAGTGGGTCTGCATCATAATTTCGCCTTGTTTTTACACATTTGAAACTTCTCATGTGAGTTGTTCAATTGTTTAGTGCATTTTCCATCTTCACCCTTGGACATTTGATGCCCCGTGGTGCATTAGAAGACCCCGTGCACAATCATGAAGGCCATGAAGTTGACTTGCAAAGAACACTATCTATCTCAGAGGAATCAAATCTAATGGATCACACACATTTTGCTGGTTTAACATGCACGAAGTTCACGCGTAGGATAAAAGAAAACCAAAACACCCCTATATGGTGACATTACGAGTCAGATACCTTATTTAGAGACCTTAATATAGTGGCAATGTTTGCATTGTTCCTCTCTATAAACTTTAATAGGCAATGTTATATTAATATGGGCTATTTAAATAACCCAATAATCCATGTAGAATAAATTTAAAAAACATAAAGACAAAAAAGCTAACAATATGAAGAAATCACTTATTTGATCAATTATACCAATTCTAGACATTGTTTGTAGATGGGTTTGTAGAAGATCTAGTTTAACATGGGAAAAAGTAGATGAAGAGGAGGGAGAGATGGCCATAAGAGATAAGAGAAGTCTAAACAACAAGATCAATATTCCAAGATGGCATTGAGATGAAACATTAAATTAGGAAAAGAAGGGGAGATCACATGTCATAGCAATAACATCTAAGGCTCTCTACAAAGCAATAAAATCACAAAGATTGACTGAGATAAATAGAAACTAAGCAACTTCAAGCTCTCACAACAAGATATAGGGGAAAATGGAACCATTCATACATAGTTTGACATTTTTACATAGTTTCACTTGTAATTTTGACCCGAGGTTCTTCTTAGAAGAAAATACAGAGTAAATACATCAAATTACAAATAAATGGGGCTGCAAGGGATTCCCCAAAGAGATCGTCATCTCACCAAGTGCGCCCTTCCTCCAAGAGCCAAAATATGAAGAGAAATGTGAGAAAGCTGTGGAAACAAGTTGAAGAAAAAAATATCACGAGAAACCCTCTAGCTTCAACCTGTAACAAATGACGCCATTGTAATTCCAAATGAAAGGTCTGAATGGCCTCTCCAATTTCTAATTAGGATGTAAATCTTGCACCGTCAAAATTGGTACTAAGGCAAGTAGAATAAACACTCCACTAGCATGGAAAAGCTATGCTCTCCAATATTTTAAATGAGAAATGATCAAAATATCTTCTCCTTCTTTGTTCTTGTCTTTTATAAACTTCACAAGCCTTCCATGTTTCAAATTCCTTTCAAAATCCTCATGCCAACTCGAATTGGGAAGAGATTCTAGGGTGTGCCACTTGTCCAACAATTTTTAGTCTTCATATTCCACCAATTTGAATGAGGAGGTTCTTTGGATTCCATAACTCCATTGTGCACCTTCTTGGAGGCTATTTTTAGCCTTGACATGTCATATTGGTCAGATGTCAGCAATCAGGTCTGATTTTTGTCATAAGTGTCATAGCATCTTCATCATTGTTGTCATAGAAGCTAGGGAATCTAGCACAAGTGTCTCAATATCAAGAAAATGCCTCTTCCTCTTCCATGGGAGTTACTCTTCCACTCCAATTCGACCTTCATCGATTCTTGCCAAGTATAATGACCTTCCAACTCCCCGAAGAACATTAGACTCCACCTTGGATTCACATGGGTGAGAATAGGATGCCATGTGGCATGAGGAATCTAGCTTTGTGTGGGTCCCACACCACAAATGTGCCTCCTGGCATGACCAAGTGCCACCTTATTTTCCTATCATAAATATTTATTTATCCCCTTTTAATATATTTATTTCAAGATAATTTCCAATTGGGGTTTATTAGCTCCCTTAGTCAAAATCCCAATGTTTCCACCCCAACCTAGGGAACTAGTAGATTGGTGGAATTTTACCTTCTAGTATTTATTTGGATGGGGACATTACATAAAAGTGTCATAACTTTACCCATTACATGTTAAGATTTATACTTGTTGAATGTTAGGGTTTGTGACAATGAAAATTCAAGAGAAGAAGGTTGACAAAATATTGCATAACATTCTCATACAGTATCAGAATCACAAACTTGTTGGTACATTGGATCTGCATTCTTAATGATGATGTTAGTGATTATCTTGGCACATTCTATGATGATATTGGCATATATATTATTGGTGATTGTATTGAAATATTCCATGGTAAGGTTATTGGCATGAGATCCCTCCAAGCTTTTGGAATGTACTATGAGGTCTATGATGTAAGGGTTTGAAGGTGCAAATAGATGAAGTCTATTGGTGATTATTTATGGGATTTGATTACACTATTTGGAGGCATCTTTATGGTCTTGCTACACATATGAAGTATATATTGGAAGAAGTTGTTGGCATTCTTAGAGGACTTATTTGAGGCATGTACAGGTTGACATTGTGAGAGAGATAGTTTTTGTGGCATTGTGACAGCGATAATGATTGTGTCATTGTGATGAACATGGATTGCGATAGTGACAACAATACAATGATTGTGTCAATGATAGATATAGGTACAGGGACGGTGATATAGGTAAGAGGACATAAATACAAGTATACTAGGTTGATGGAAAACGTGATACACTGGCACTGGAATAATGTTCTTCTTATTCATATTAGGGTGGCAGGATCGCGCAAGGATAGGATATTGAAGTCTCCTTTGGGTTAGTGCTTGTGATCATAGGGATTTGGGGATTCCTTCCAGTTGGTGCTAGTAAAACATTTGAGTTGGAATTTACTAAGGACCGAAGTCCTATATATAGGTTGGAAATTATGAAAACCAAGGGGTTTAGCCTCTTTCTATATGGATCTAGTAAACCTAGGAGTTAGAGATTCCTTAAGGTTGGAGCCTATAAATTAGGGGGTTGTAGGCTCATTCTAGATTGACCTAGAAAATCAAGGAGTTGGAGCTTCCTTCAATTTTGAGCCTATAAATTAGGTTGTTGGATCTGTTGGTTGTGGAGCCTAATCTCCAGACTCAAAGATATTATTATTCAGCCATGTCTATACCCCAGGTTTGGTTATGATCCCGACATGACCATAGGGAGGTCTGAGGGAGTGTCCACTCCCCCGACTGGGGGGCGCGGGGGTTTGGTGGAAACGAACCCAAGAAAATGGGGGTTTGGGGGCATAGCCCCTGAGGAAACATTTTGGGGCTGTTTTCACCACCCGTTTTCGAGCCCATGGTTTTGGGTAAGTCGTGGTATTTTCCCATTGTAGTTACCTTATAAAAGAAATACATTGTAACACAACTAGGGCTGATGTATTAGGTATTATGCATTGTAAAGATCTCTGAGATCAAGAAGTTAGACTGTGAGACAGTGAAGAGGAAGTGCAGCGGTTGTGCTGCAGGTTGTATCCCTTCACTTTGCTAGATGGAATACTAATAAGGACTGGCAACTTCAGTGTGGATGTAGCCCAAGTTGGGGTGAACCACGATATATCTGTGTCTCTCTTGTAATGTGTATGTGATTATATTTGCATTTTTGTTTATTGTTATTGCTCTGCGATCCTGTTTTTCTAATAGGATCCTCCTTCCAGTTGGTGCAGGTAAATTAGGGAGTCAATTCCTTCAGGAGAGTCTAATAGTTGGACCGAATATCTCTAGAGCACATGGATGAACATGAAAGTCTCTACTCTGCAAATGGGGTTCAGTTGTTTTATAGATCAAATTTTGATCTGATTGGATTATAAGAATGAGACTCCATTTACATGCAATGGAGGAGCTAAGAAATAATAATGCAATGGAAATGGATATCATCTTGCATGGAATATATGATCATGTGAAAGATAAATTTGGAAGGTGTTCATCAGCTAAAGTGCTCTGGGACAAGGTGTAATACCCCTAGTTTTGACTTGGAATGTATTATCCAAACTTATGTAAATGTTCTAGTGCGAATTCCTAGTGTGGAGTTCAAGGCCAAGGCCCAACTAGTGAATGTTTAGGCATGTATGATGTTATATTTCTATTTTGAACCATATGATTGACTTATTGTGCCTAATTCAAAATGTATGTAAATATTACGCTGAAAATTAATAGAATGGTCCAACAATGTCTATGTAAAGAGCACCAAAGGGGATATGATTCCACTAGAGGGTAAGAGGAAGGGGGCTTATGGGAAACCCAATCCTATGTTTCCATGTGTTGACCTTAGAACTCACCGTAAATTCTGTCATGTGATGGGAATAAGCCAATTATATCCTTTTTTGACCATTTTCCAATCATTTATTGCATATGTTAGGTTGGTGGGGAAAGTCACTTCATGTAGTTATTGAGCATGGGGATTGTGACAATTATGTCAGCTGTTAGCAGTCCTATTTCTTATATAGTCAGAATCCATGTTAGTTGTCTTTTCACCCTCACCTCCTATCCTTGAATTCAACACTCTTTTGATCATGATTCCATTCTCATTCTCTCATGCAAGTTGTTGCTCCACATAGAGTTTTCTCCATTGTTGTTCATGTCAATTAGTAGACTGTGTGTTAAACCTAGAAATTCGAATTAGAGGGCAGAGTTGTATTTTTGGAAGGAAAAACAGTTGGTTGTAGGTGAGCAGAGAGGTTGGGGACAAGCTAGGATCCTTACCCATGGAGTTCTACTTCTTGTAGGTGCTTGTGAAGTCACAAATAAACGCTATAGGTGCTTCTACAATGACCATATTAGATTGGACTTCTTCTATGCACACACTCGAAGCACCCAGCAAGATGGATCTCCCAAGAGCACCATGGATCGGTTAAAGGGATGCCTGAGATAGAAGGGTATTGTGTGGGGCAGGTATTTTTGAAGCTAAGGCTGTGAGGGCTGAGTGAGACCCTTGTAGAGATCTGTATGAGCATTTGAATGACACTGAGAGAAGAATTGGGTTGTGGGCTAAGAGGTAGAATCATGTAGGTGTTTCTTTCTCCCTAGTGGCATCATAGCAGAGCTTGGGGGTGGAAAAGTGCTCTTACACAACTAGTTGCTTAGATTTGCATTGTATAAAGATAAGTATTCTTATGCATTTGAATGCTGAACTGTTTTATTGATGCCTATAATGTTATGCTGATTTATTCTCATATTAGATATGTGTGGATTGCTTCGAATTCCATTGTGCATGTTTAAATTACATTTCTGCACACACTCTATTGTTGAAAATCATATTATGGGCTTGGGTCAAATTTTTAGAGGCTAGGTTTGTCCAATGTCCCCTCCCGATGGTCGGATTGGGCAAGACGGATGTTACCCAAGGTACAAAATATCTGCACAAAGGGACCCCATTCTTAGCATTAGTTTTGTCCCAAGTACCTAAAAATATCGGGTAAATAGTTCATGAGGTTTGGAGTCCAAATAACTTATTCTCCTAGATTCTTCTTCCACTACATAAAGGATGCACCTACAGCCATGATTTCTACCTGTTCAATAGGCAAGGATACCATACCACCTTAATTCTCCAACCACAACTAGAAGGAGGAAACAATTCCCTTAGAAGGCCTCAACCTGCCCCAAGCACCACTTAACAACACTCTAATTTATAATAGTTTTAACTTCAGTTTTCCATATGTTTAGTGGTAGCTCGAAATTTTCTAATGCTTCATCTATCTCACTGGCCTATTTCTTGCTTCTGATATGCAATTATGAAAACTTCAGAGACACTTGTGGTCCTATTCATACATTTGGCTTGTATGGTTATATATATCTTTTCAAAGAACTTTATTATTTGAAACATTGTGTTTTTTAGGAAAATCATGCCTCTTCATAAAAAATATTGTATCCTTATAATGACATCGATTCATCATTCATCTTCATAGTCTTTCAATCTTGTTTTAATTAGTAAGGAATTACTATTTTGGAGAGTTAACCAATTTTGGAGATTCTCCAAAGTTGCCTGTTTGGCCAAATTGTTCTCCAAATATTGTTATGATATTTAGACACTTAGGAGTTTGTTAAGATCAACTTGTGCAATATATCCATTAGGGATAGTGTGTTTCTTTAGTATGCATTAGTATGCATTTGTAAATACTTAATCCGACGGTCACGATATGTTCCCGACATAGAGTGATTCGACGGCTCAACTTCTCATAGATCAAACCTAACCTTGATATGTGGCTTAACACCCAATTGGTCCATGATCTCTATTTAAAGAGCATGGAGGGTCATTGTTTAGTTGATCGATTATGAGAAGCTCATTTGTAACTTTCCTTCTTTGCATAATAAATTGTCCCATAGAAGATATTTGGCCGGGGCCGTGGAGTGTTTCCCTCAAGAGGGTTTAAACCACGTCAAAACATCGGTGTGTTGATCTGTGATCTGTTTGTGTGAAGTGGTTGCTCTTGGTGTTCGTCCCTTTGGTAGTACCCTGTGTACCCAAACATGGTATCAGAGCTTTTATGAAGTGTCACTTCCGGTTATGATCTAGATCTTGAACTGTTGTTGCCGAAACTCGAAAGGGTTTCCAGTTCTGGTATTTCTGTGCATTTCTGGGCTATGGGAGGTATTCCATTGCGTCGAGAGCATCGTTTCCATTGAGAAATAGTCAGAAACAGAGAGAAAACGTAGACTTTCCGGGCAAGCTAACAAGATCTAACTCCACAAGTGTGGAAAAGTTTTTTTGTTTGGATTTGTGGTTTGTTTTGCAAGAAAAAGGGCAAGCACGCAAACCGAGCAAGAAGAGTAAAAAAAAAAAAAAAAAAGCCCCCTTCCTCATTCCCATATTTTACATACCTTTTAATCTAGCTCACTTGGTTCAAAGTTGCTTTATTCCTTAATAGGTCTTCAGTTCAAGTCTTAGGAAGTTACTTTTAAAAGAAAAATTGCATGCAATTTCTAATTTCAAGTTACTTTTTTGTAAAAGTGCATCTCACTTAAATAATAAAAATAAAAATAGAAATGAGTCACTTAAGTTTTTTTATTGTTGCACTATTTAAAAGTAATATCATTGTAAAACGGAAATCACTTATTTTACAAAAGTGATTCACTTAAAAGCAACTTTCTTGTAAAGTGATTGTCAAAAGGTTCATCTTGGGAAGAGGGGGGTTCTTTTTTTTGCTGGACATTCTCTAGCTGCCACGTCGCTATTGGGGACATCTTCAACAGTTTCTTTGTTCAAGCATAACTTCATCATACATAATCAGTTTTTAGTGCTGTCTTTTTTTAAACCGCCTATTTTTTTGAGTTCTTCACATCCAGACTATTGGTTTATGCTTTTATAGCAATTAAATTACAAATATGGCTGCCCCTTGTGATATTCTACTTAACCATTTCAACTATTTCTCATGGAAATCTCGTATGGAGGATGTTCTACGAAGTAGGAGACTTTTCAGAATTACCTCAGGGAAAGAAAAAGAACCCACTGATGATGATAAGAAAATAAAATGGGTGAATAGATGTGATGAAGCTCGCGGATTGATTGGGATGTCAATCTCTACTGATTTGCGATTCCACATATCTGGAATTGATGAACCTAATGTTGCTTGGGACAAGTTGGAATCTGTGCTTGGTAAACACAATGAAATTCGAGGTCACCAACTCGAAAATGAGTTGATTTCTTTAAATCCAAGTGACTTTCCATGCATTCAATATTATTTATCTAAGTACAAAACTCTTAAACTCTTATGTACAGAATGTAAGATTGAGAGGGAAGACAAACAATGCATTTATCATATTCTTTCCAAACTTGGACCTGCATATTCTGTTTTTGTATCTACATTTTACTCCATGAAAGCATCCTTGAATGCAGCTAGCTATCAAGAGCCTAGTCTTGAATCCTTTTGTGATTCCTTGATTAGAGAACAAGATAAACTCATTCATCTTGGAATAATCAACAATGCAGATACATCTGGGAAAGTCTTATTGTCCCAACAGAAAGAAAAGTCCAAGCCTCCCAAGAAACAAAATTTTCGCAATAATAAGTCAAACAAGGGTCCCAAACCCTCTCAGTCAGCTCCTTCTTTAAAAAATGACAAAGGATCCAAGACAAAAGGCAAGAAGACTGAGCGTCATTGCAACTATTGCGGGAAAGATAATCATGATGAATCTAAGTGTTTCAAGAAGATGGCAGCCTTGGAAGCAGCAATGAAGAAGCACCACATTAGCCTAGATTCACCTTCAGAATCTGCCTCTCATGGACATGCACTTTGTGCTTCTAGTTATTCTTATAATGCATCTTCTTCTTCTACTTCAAATGAATAGCTCATTGATTCTGGAGCATCTTATCATATGGCTAAGGATCAAACCATCTTTTCTACTATGCATGAATGTAACACCAAACAAATATTTGTTGGTGATGATAGATCTCTAAGTGTTGTAGGAGCTGGAACAGTTTCCAGTAGGTAATGGTCATTTAAGTGATGTACTATGTGTTTCAAGAATTTCCTACAATTTGTTATCAGTCTATCAGATCACTCATTCCGGTGAAGGTAAAATTGTGACCTTTACACCTCACCAAGTTGTAATCAAGGATTTTAAAGATCCTCAACAGGTCCTTTGGTAGTACCCCGTGTACCCAAATTGTTGATGATATTACCAGGTTGTACAAGTTTAACAACTTTGGGTCATCACCTTTCCCCTCAGTTTTTGTTGCTCATAGTGATAACTTGAGCAAACTTTGGCGATGAGCGATTTGGTCACTTAAATTATCGCTCATTGTCAACAAGTATGTAAAGAAAATATGGTGACAGGTCTTCCGATGGTATCTTGCAGAGATGGTGTTTGTTCCAGTTGTGTACTCGAAAAACATCATCGGGATAGTTTTGACAAACGTGCCTCTTGGCACACCTCGGTTCCCTTGGAGCTTGTGCATAGTGACTTGTGTGGTCCTCTTCCATCTACTTTCTTTTCTGGTTTCAAATATTTCTTAACTTTCATTGATGATTACACCATACGCACTTGGGTTTAATTCCTAAAACTTAAGACGAAAGTATTTAACATGTTCTTGGCCTACAAGGCCCTTGTTGAAAAACAATCTTGTCATCAAATTATTAAGTTAAGATCTGACAATGGAGGAGAATATGTTAACAAAAAGTTCACTACTTTTTGCACTGAACAAGGCATCCAACAACAACACACTGTTCCATATACACCACAACAAAATGGTGTAGCTGAGCGGAAGAAACCGCACTTTAAAAGAAATTGCTAATTGTATGATCCAATCTAAGGGACTAAGTCTTCAATTTTGGGCTGAAGCCATTAATTGTGCAAATTACATAGTAAATCGTACCACCACTAAAGCATTACAAGGTATAATACCGGAAGAAGCATGGAGTAAAACTAAACCTGATGTAAGTCACTTTCGTGTGTTTGGTAGTGAAGCATGGGCTCACATTTTGGATGAAAAACGGAAAGCATTGTGGCCTAAAAGTGAAAAGTGCATATTTGTTGGATATTTTGAAGATGTAAAAGGTTATATACTTCTTCAACCACATTCTCATGATGTAATCATTAGAAGAGATGTTAAATTTGATGAAAATCTCTTGGCCTGTGAGCCTAACTCGGAGATTGTGCCATCTTTGGCCTGCGAGCTTGATTCGGTGTTTTTGCCTTCTTCTTCTTCTTCCAAATTCCTTGAAAGGTTTCCAACTCTAGTTTCTGATGATGACAGTGAGGATTAAAATCCACCTCCACCTGCTCATGTTCCTCCAGTTACACCAGCACAAGTGCTTCCTCGATGGGTCCATTCAACATGTGAAGCAGCTGGTGATCTTGCCGGTGATCCTAGAGATCAACATCGAACACGTTGTCAGTTTCAGCGAGCCTCTTCTCTTTTGGCTCAAGTTTCCGAGAATCATGATCCAGAAACTTTTGTAGAAGCTTCAGGGAATCCAGATTGAGATGCAGCCATGGATGAAGAATATTGTTCCTTAATGGCAAACGATACTTGGGATCTTGTACCTCTTCCAAAAGGAAGAAAACTTGTCAGATGTAAATGGGTCTACAAAACTAAGTATGCATCAGATGGAAGTGTTGAAAGACATAAGGCAAGGTTAGTTTCCAAACGTTTTTCCCAAGTTAAAGGTATTGACTACAATGAAACCTTTGCTCCTGTCGCAAAAATGAACTCCATCCGCCTTGTTCTTTCCCTTGCATCCTTACACAACTGGGAAGTCCATCAAATGGATATCAAGTCTGCCTTCTTACATGGTGATTTACAGGAGGAAATTTACATGGAACAACCTCCTGGCTATGTTCAGAATAACTCTAGCCTTGTCTGCCGCCTTAAGAAATCCTTATATGGCCTTAAGCAAGCTCCTAGAGCTTGGTATGCCAAAATGGATAAATTTCTCCTTGACACTGGTTTCTCTAGATGCCATTCTGACCCCAATGTCTATACCAAGAAAGTAGAAAACCATATCATCATACTTGTTCTATATGTTGATGACCTTATTCTTACTGGTAGTGACCCTAAGCTTATAACCCATGTGAAATCCAGTCTTAAACAAAATTTTGAAATGTCAGACTTAGGAAATTTGCATTACTTTCTTGGTCTCCAAGTCCTGCAAACCAAAGAACGAATCTTTCTTTCTCAGTCTAAGTATGCTTGTGACCTTCTTCATCGCTTTCACATGAAAGATTGTACACCAACCCCTTCTCCCTTCCAGTCTGGAGTCAAACTTTATGCCACTTGTACTTCACCTGAAGTCGATGCCACCTTGTATCGTCAGCTTGTTGGTAGTCTCTTATACTTGACTCATTCCCGTCCTGACCTTTCCTTTGTCGTTGGTTGTGTTGCCCGTTATATGCAGACACCTCATGAAAGTCACTGGAAAGCAGCTAAAAGAATACTTCGATATATTCGAGGTACAATTCAGTTTGGGATTCATTACAGTACAGGGAGGAAACCTTTGTTGGTTGGTTTCACTGATTCAGATTGGGCCGGCAATCCTGATGATCGAAATTCTACTACAGGTTATGTTTTCAGTCTAGGATCTGGACCTATTACTTGGGATTGTAAGAAACAACAAGCTCTTGCTCTTTCTTCAGCAGAGGCAGAATATCGAGCAGCAGTTAATGCCAGTCAGGAAGCTTTATGGCTTCGACAGATCCTTTCAAAGTTTGGATTCGAGCAGCAGCAGCCTACTCCACTTTGGTGCGACAATCAAAGTGCCATCAAGCTTGCCAAATATCCAGTTCTACATCAACGCAACAAACACATTGAGCTACATATGCACTTCATTAGAAATATTGTTCATGATCGTGTTCTTGAAGTGCTCTTTTTCCCTACAGATGATCAAGTTACGGACATCTTCACCAAGTCTCTTACAGAAGCGAAGTTTTCTAAACTTCGATCTATGTTAGGAGTTCAGGAAATTGTCATTAAGGGGGAATAGGTTCTAATTCCTCCTTCCTTCGCCTAATAGTGTCACTTTTGTAAATCCTTCAATCCTATCCCAAGTTGTTCTTAAGGGGGGATGTTAGGATATTTAGACACTTAGGAGTTAGTTAAGATCAACTTGTGTAACTTGTGTAATATATCCATTAGGGATAGTGTGTTTCTTTAGTATGCATTAGTATGCATTTGTAAATACTTAATCTGACGGTCACGATATGTTCCCGACATAGAGTGATCCGACGGCTCAACTTCTCTTAGATCAAACCTAACCTTGATCCGTGGCTTAACACCCGATTGGTCCATGATCTCTATTTAAAGAGCATGGAGGGTCATTGTTTAGTTGATCGATTATGAGAAGCTCATTTGTACCTTTCCTTCTTTGCATAATAAATTGTCCCATAGAAGCTATTTGGCCGAAGCCGTGGAGTGTTTCCCTCAAGAGGGTTTAAACCGCGTCAAAACATCGGTGTGTTGATCTGTGATCTGTTTGTGTGAAGTGGTTGCTCTTGGTGTTCGGTCCTTTGGTAGTACCCTGTGTACCCGAACAAATATAAAATTGCAAACGTCTCTTCAACAGAGTCGATGTCAAACTGGTGGTCAACTAATATTTAAAAATATTTTGCGTCCAATCCTTTTGGTTAATACTTGATCATCTCTCAATAGAAAAATGATTCAAAAGCGTTGGATCTTCGTTGATCCAAATCGACGGTGGAATTCAACATGTGCTTAGCTAGATTTCTTAAAGAATTCGCATCACATCCTGAGCTTTAAATGTTGCACAACTTAACCCAACAAAATTTTCATGTACCGTTGGATCACCCCATCAAAGATTGACGATAGAAATGAAAATTTTATGAGCCCAATTATGACCCCTAGTCGTCAATCTGTCCCATCATTTAAATCAAAGGTCGGTCAGGGTAAGGTCTGCCAGTTCTCGAGTAACATCTTTGTCTCTTAATCTCATGTAAAACTCTTTCAAGTACTTTGATCTTTAATTCTTACGCTTGTGTACATTTCTTCCAATCTGTTTGTTGGTTTTAAATTGCATCTTCCCCTATTCCCTCATGTTTTCCCAAAATGTTGTCTAACTTAGCTCTGTCTTCGACTGTTTCTCCCTCCATTGGCCCTCCTCAATGTCCGGTTGTTAAAGTCGGAGAACAAGGCAATCTCCGGATTCCGCCCAGTGCTCTGCTTAGTGGTTGGGAGATCCTCCATGGGAATCTTTGTTATGGAAGTTCTTCAGGCCTACCTCCTAGTTTTATAACGACGGAAGGGAGCAGTCACGAAAGGACCAGCCTCGCCGATGAAAAAAGCCACAAAATCGATAAGTTAGAAAAGGAGATAGCAGACCTTTGGCAAAATCTGGACCTGAAATGCGACAAATAGGACTTGGAGTCCTTGAAGAAGACAATTGAGGTTACAATTCAATGCATGCTCGAAGATAACAAAAACAAAATGATCGAACAGATGTGAGTGCTCCTTCTTCAATGTGACAAATCCATTTGAGTTCAAAATGACCCCTAGTCGAGCCTAATGACTTCGGTAGGTTCTGGAAAGTCCCCTATAACTGTTGTAACTCCAGGGGCAAGATCATCAGTGGTCAAATCAATGGATATTGACTACTAAGGGAACCACATGGCCCAGCCACCATGATCTCTTGTTATTTTCATCATAACTTTAATATTTTAGGTTTACTTTTCTGTTTTTAGATCTTCCCATTCTATTAGTTTAGGGGAGGGGTTTTTGCCTACTTTCCAAGGCCCTTCTCTTCAATTTGTATCGGTAGGTATTTTGAAGGGTTGTACTTTTGGTTCTCTGTATTTGGAAATGATTTAAACTTTCCATTTTGAAGAATTTAACTATGTATTTGGAAAGGATTTAAACTTTTTGTTTTGAAGAATTTAACTCTGTATTTCAAAGAATTTAAACTTTACATTTTGAAGGATTTAAACTGGGTATTTTGGATCCCTACTATTTGAATAAAATATAAGCAGTTTTTTTAATATTAATGTTAATTAATTTTCTTAAATCTTTGTTCTTCTCTAACTTCTTAACCGAGTCTCTTATTTATCGATTATGTTTGGATTTATGGATTCTATTTCAATTTAGGTAAAGTTTTGAATTTATTTTGGTTGATAGTTTAAATAATGGAAAACAACAAAATCTAGGCCATCATTTAAACATAGTGATTACTTACTGGAGAAAAACTCTTTGAATGTAGAAAAACTCCAAGAGATACATTAATGAAGATAAACTAATTTAAATATATTGGCAACAAGAATTACATTATTTTGTTTTTCCGATTGAGAGAGGAACCATATTTTTCTTGGAAGTGCATTTTAGCTATTTTGTATAGGTTTGCAAATGGAGTTGTGTTGATTTTTCAATTAATGTTTGTAAATTAACTTACTTTGCATAATATACATGGTTATCTAAATATGCCTTAATTTTCAAGTTTGAAAACAATAATTTTAATAAAACATGATCAATAGGATTATTATAAAAAAGAGTATTATTGGAGGTCATGTATTTCTTGGTTTTTCCCTCGATGTTTCTTCTCTTGCATTGGATTTACGATAACTTAAATCCACATATTTATATTGAAATGGTACCTTTAATATCCATAATATTCTTTTAAATAATAGCTAAACTAATTGTAAAAATCAAATATGCCATGTGTCACAGTCCCAGCTTTCCACGTATCACCCTAGGAAACAAGATATCGAAATTTTAACAACAAAATTTATAGAATTTTTGCTAGAAAGAGTTTACTGGCAAGTCGAAATTTTGTTAGAGAAAGAGAGGTTGCTATATCATCAGGTTGTTCTATTTCGTGGTGTTGGAAGTAGATGCTGAGGAGAAAGAGCGTTTGCTCCTAAATCCAAGGATTTTTTTGTTAACAGTGGTGAACGTAGATATCGACACTCTGAAGACAAAATTCATATGAACATTGCATCACACATTTTGCTGGCAAGTGGAAATATCCACTGAGAAAGAGAAGACGCTTTTTTTTCAAGTTCTATTTTTACAATTCCCTCGTAAATGAAAGGGGAACCGACCCTTCTTCTTCCCAATATTCTTTTCGTTATAGTTCGAGACTGCAATAAGGATCGTTCGATCCTTCTTTTGTTCTCCATCTTGGTTATCGTTGAATTCCTATTTAAAGGTTTTCACAATTATCTACTAAACGAAGGGGCATCCCATCCTTCTTGAAGGAAAATGGAAGACGGGACAAACAATTTGTATATTTTATAACTTAGCTGATGTAAGGTCCCTACTATTTTCTGCAGAAGTCGGAAGTCGGGAATTGTCGACCTACCCTTCGAAGATCTAATAGTTTTACATTTCTCTCGTAAATGAAGGGTCGGTCGATGCTTATTGTACTCAGTATTCTTTCGTTGTTCACCATTTTAGATATAGATGAATTGACGTCTTAACCTTCGTAGTTTGAATATTTTTATAATTCCCTCATCAATGAAGGGGTGGCCAACCCTTCTCCTACCCAGTATTCTATTCATAATAGTTCTAGAATGCAAGAAGGGTCGGTCGATCCTTCTTTCTTTTCTCATTCTGGATATAGTTGTTCACAATTATCTACTAAATGAAGGGGCGAACGATCCTTCTCATTGGAAAATGAAATTCAGGACAAACATTTGTATATGTCAGAACTTAGATCATGCCTAGGTCCCTACTATTTACAGCCGAATACGGAAGACGGGAATTGCCAACAAAGCCTTCGAAGATCAAATAGTTTTACATTTATCTCGTAAATGAAGGTTCGACCGACCCTTCTTGTGCTCAATCGTCTTCTAGTGTTCACCATTTTAGATATAGATGAATTGATGTCTTAGCATTCGTATTTTGAATATTTTAATAATTCCCTCATAAATGAAGGGGTGGCCGACCCTTCTTCTTCCCAGTATTCTATTCATAATAGTTCTTGAATGAAAGAAGGGTCGGTCGATCCTTCTTTCTTTCGTCATTCTAGATATAGGTGAATTGTTGGATATAGTTGTTCACAATTATATACTAAATGAAGGGGCAACTTATCCTTCTCGTCGGAAAGTGGAAGTCGGGAATTGTCAACATAGCCTTTGAAAATCAAATAGTTTTACATTTCTCTCGTAAATGAAGGCTCAGCTGACCCTTCTTGTGCTCAGTGCTCTTCTGATGTTCACCATTTTAAATATAGATAAATTGACACCTTAGACTTCGTAGGTTGAATATTTTTATAATTCCCTCATAAATGAAGGGGCAGACGACCCTTGTTGTGCTTAGTGTTCTTTCAGTGTTCACCATTTTAAATATAGATGAATCAACGCCTTAGCCTTCGTAGGTTGAATATTTTTATAATTCCCTCATAAATGAAGGGGAGGACGACCCTTCTTCTGCCCAGTATTCTATTCATAATAGTTCTAGAATGCAAGAAGGGTTTGTCATTGTTCTTTCTTTCGCCATTCTGGATATAGGTGAATTGCTGGATATAGTTGTTCACAATTATCTACTAAATGAACGGGAGACCGATTCTCCTCGTCGAAAAATGGAAGTTAGAAAATAGCCTTCATAGATTAAATATTTGTAGATTTATCTCATAAATGAAGGGTCAGTCGACCCTTGTTGTGCTTAGTATTCATCTCGTGTTCACCAATTTGGATATACATGAATTAATGGCCTAGAAATCGTAGGTTGAAAAGTTTTAAAATTCCCTCATAAACGAACAGGTGGGGGATGCTTCTTCTGCCTAGTATTCTTTTTGTAATATTTATAGAATGCAAGAAGGGTACGTCGATCCTTCTTATGTTCTCCCTTATGGATATAGGTGACATGCTGGATATAGGTGTTGAGTATTCTTCCAGTGCTCACCATTTTGGATATAAATGAGTTGACGGTCTCACCTTACTAGGATTAATAATTTTACAAATCCCTCATAAATGAAGGGGCGACCAACCGTCCTTCTTGCGCTCTCCATTCTGGGTAAAGGGAATTGCTACAAAAACCAGGGATAATTTTAAGGACTCATACTTATTTAAAAGTGTATAAACCTTGGCGAATCTTACCAATTCTCAAAATGTCAACTATAAAATATTTGGCAATATTTTTCTAAAATTATTTCAATTTCTAAGGATTTTATATAGTTTATATAATATTTTGGCGATTTTTAGAGTGGAAAAAGATTACCCCATCAAAATTGGGTGAAATGGAGCTTCAAAAAATGAAAAATAGCGAATATGTTTTTGGAAACAAACATGGAAAAATAGCCCATGGGCTAAATTTAGCCCCTAAAATTACCCTTGGCACAAACCTATTCACAATTATCCACTAAACTAAGGTGCGGCCGATCCTTCTCGTTGAGAAAACGAAGTCAAGACAAACATTTTTATATGTTAGAGCTTAGATGATGTATGGGTCCCTACTATTTATAGCCGAAGTCGGAAGCTGGGAATTGTCGACAAAGCCTTCAAAAATCAAAAAGTTTTACATTTATCTCGTAAATGAAGGGTCAACCGACCCTTCTTGTGATCAGTATTCTTCCGATGTTCACCATTTTAGATATAGATGAATGGACGTCTTAGCCTTCATGGGTTGAATATTTTTACAATTCCCTCATAAATGAAGGGGCGGTCGACCCTTCTTTTGCCCAGTATTGTATTCATAATAGTTCTAAAATGCAAGAAGGGTCAGTCGATCCTTCTTTCTTTCACCATCGTAGATATAGGTGAATTGTTGGATATAGTTGTTCACAATTATCTACTAAATGAAGGGGAGGGAGATCCTCCTCGTCAAAGAATGGAAGTCGGGACATAGCGTTAGTAGATTAAATAGTTTTACATTTATCTAGTAAATGAAAGGTTGACTAACCCTTGTTGTGCTCAGTATTCTTTCCGTGCTCACCAATTTGAATATACATGAATTAACAACATAGAATTCATAGGTTGAATATTTTTAAAATTCCCTCATAAACCAACGGGCGGGAGACGCTTCTTCTGCCCAATATTCTTTTGATAATCATTATAGACTGCAAGAAGGGTCTTTCGATCCTTCTTATGTTCTCCCTTCTGGATATAGGTGATTTGCTAGATATATGTGTTGAGTATTCTTCTCATGTTCACCATTTTGGATATAAATGAGTTGAGTATTCTTCCTTTATTCAACCATGTTTTGCAGATTATATGGATTTCTGAATTGTTCAGTGTTCAAGGCCTGTTGTAGGAACAATAGATCCCATTTTTATCAATAAATGGGAGCCCCATTATTAGGTTTTTCAAGGTAACTTTGAATTTCTTTATTTATTTTTGGGATATTTTTGATTGATTGTATTTATCTTTTCTTATCCCCATGCTTTGGATTTAATTAAGTTTGCTAAAAAAAACTTTATTTTGGGTGTTTAGTGTTGATGTATATGTAACTTCGGAATGTATTTCATCAGTATATTATATGTATATTTATTGTACCCTTATAAGAGATGTGTTATTCCTCTATAAGGAAGTGTCGTCATGTGGATTGACAAGTGTCGCAAGTGTGTGTACTTGCCGATGGGTTATTAGACCACCTTATGGGGTCGGCCCTAATTAATATATAATATAATGTGGATGTACTAAAGTAGACAAGTCGGCCCCAGTAGGTCACTGGGCAAAAAGGTGAGTATAAATAGAGATAGGAGATCTCTATTTTACTCACTCGGAAAAAGTATCTATCTCTCTCTCTGGAAAGTGGCGCAATAGTGAGGAGGAGGAGGATCATCTGCTAGGAGACTATCTATGGATTATTTGGTTGTATTTTGGTTGAGCCATTGCTCTCTCTATCTCTGAGGAAGTTTGTGGGGTTTTTCACCTTAGGGTTTTCCCCACGGAAACTCTGTGTCTCTTGTCTCTATGCTTTTGATTCTTGTGATGCTTGTGATGCTTGTCATATTATGATTGTCATGCATTGATATACTGTAGATGTTATTCTCTCAGCAAAGATCCTATAGTATTGTGATTTAATACTGAAAATTTAACATGGTATCAGAGCTTAACTGAGAAGAAGACATTTTGCAGTGACGGAAGCTTGTATTGCTTGTTTATTGGGTTTCTCTCCACAGATTTTTGAAATTCAGTATAGTAGATTGGATCTACTCATCAAGGCGCATCTTTCTGTCCAATCAGATTTCAGTTCCGAGCATTTTCAGTTTTGGCCCTAAAAATTAGTGTTTCCACAAAAATAGGAATTTCTGGAAACTGAAGGTACAGCTGGAAGCTCCTTGCAAAAATCGAAGGTTTGAGCTTTGGATCGAGATTTTTGGCTGGGTAGATCTCCGGGAAACTCAAACCCTAATTCAGGGCTCTCCCTAGTGAACCCGGGAGGACAAAAAGGCAATTTTGAAGGACAAGACTTTGCTGATCTTAAATTCTGAATGCACTAGGCTGATAAGCTCTCCAAGGCGCATCTTTCTATCCTTTCGGAATTTTGAAATTCACATTTTGAATTTTTAGGGTTTCTCTGACAAACCCTAATTCGGGACCAGATCCAGTTTTCAGCACTTCAAGCGGTAAGTTCTAAATCTTTTCTATTTCCATTTGAAGTACTCTTAAAGAGTCTCTTCACACCAAGCTTGAGGATAAGCTTGAAGGGGCTGATAACTTCCGAGCCTGGAAGTATAGGATTGGGCTAATCCTCGAAGAGAATGAGTTGGACTCATATGTGAAAGAAGACATCCCTATCCCAGAGGATGAAGAGGCCAAGGTATTGCACAAGAAGAACTTGGTCAAGGCAAAGAGAATCATTGCTGATTCTATCAAAGACCATCTCATACCCCATGTGTCTTCTCTCAAGACACCCAAAGAGATGTTTGAATCTTTGACCAAGCTATTTGAAGGAAAGAACATAAATCGGAAGATGACCCTGCGGAACCAATTGAAAGCAGTGAAGTTTCAGAATGGAGAAACCATTCAATCCTACTTTTCAAGGGTCTCTCAGATCAAGGAACAATTAGAAGCAGTAGATGAAATGGTGGAGAATGGTGAAGTGGTGATGACCACTCTAAATGGCCTACCCAGGTCATGGGATTCCTTTATTCAAGGAATTTGTGCAAGGAAGAAGTTGATCTCCTTCAGTAGACTTCGAGAAGAATGCTCTCAAGAAGAAGCTAGACTTATAGCTCGTGAGGAAAAGATGGGAGGAGAAGATCAAGCTCTTGCAGCTCACACCAAAAGAAGCAAAATCAAGAAGGATCCCTCTCGACTCAATAGGTCCTATCAAAAGAAGAACAGGAAAGACCTAAGATGCTTCACATGCAATGAGAAGGGTCACTTTGCTTCAGATTGTCCTAAGAACAAAAGAGATAATAACAACAACTCTAGTAAGAAGAAGAAGGGCAGCAAAAGAAGGTTTCATGCTCATGCTGCTGAAGATGATGAACCTCCAAAGAAGAAAGCTAAGGCAGAAAGTAGTAGTGATGATGATTCATCAAGTGAAGAAGAGTATGTTCTGATATCTGCACTTACTGGTACCATCTCCCATGGTTGCAATGATTGGTTGATCGATAGTGGGGCTTCCAAACATATGACAGGTTTCAAGGAATCTTTTGTGAACCTTTCTGAACATGAATCACCCCATAAGGTGAAACTTGGGGATGATTATCAATACCCAATCAAAGGAAGTGGTGAAGCCTCTTACAACCTAGATTCTGGAAAATCTCTGAAGATGAAGGAAGTCCTCTATGTACCTGGACTCAAGAAGAACTTACTCTCCATCTCTGCTTTAGATGCAAAAGGTATGAGGGTTGCATTTGTTGATGGCCAAGTACTAATGTGGCCAAAGGGAAAGACTATTGATGATGCAGTAGTGATTGGAGAGCAAGAGGGAGGCTTGTACAAATTAAAGGGTCAACCCGAACATGCCATGGTACATGAATCCATGGAGCCAAGTGAACTTTGGCATAGAAGACTTGCTCACATGCACTATAGAGCACTTCCAATTGCAAGCAAGGCTGTAGAGGGTCTTCCTGAAATCAAGACCAAACATGAAGGTGTTTGCAAAGGATGTGCAAAAGGTAAGAACATTAAGAAGGCTTTCCCAAGCAGTGAAAGCAAGGCAAAAGATATTCTAGAAATCATCCACTCAGATGTATGTGGCCCTATGTCATCCAGCTCCCTGAGTGGGTATGTTTACTATGTATCATTTATTGATGACTTCTCTAGGAAGACTTGGGTATACTTCTTGAAGGGCAAAGATGAGGTGTTTGATAAATTCAAGGAATTCAAAAACTTGATGGAGAATCAAACTGACAAGAAAATCAAAACATTCAGATCTGACAATGGTGGAGAATTCACCTCAAATGACTTCAAGAAGCTTTGCAGTGACTCAGGGATTAAGAGGGAGTTGACTGCTCCATATAATCCTCAACAGAATGGAGTTGCAGAAAGGAAGAACAGAACTATCATGGAAGCAGCAAGGGCAATGTTGCATGACCAGGATCTTCCTATGCATCTTTGGGCAGAAGCAGCTAGAACAGCTGTATATGTGCAGAATAGAACACCCCACAAGATATTGAACAACAAGACACCAGAAGAAGTCTTTTCTGGTAAGAGACCTGAAGTCAGCCATCTCAGAATATTTGGTTGTCCAGTATACACTCATGTCCCAAAGGAGAAGAGGACTAAACTAGATCCTTCAGGAAAGAAGGGCATCTTTGTGGGTTATAGTGAAAGCTCGAAGGCTTACAGAATATATTTTCCAGGGTTCAAGAAGATTGATGTCAGCAGGGATGTAACATTTGATGAGAATTCAGCATTCATCAAATCAAGAAAGGCACCTATCGAAGTGTATGAAGAACCTAAGGAAACAAGATTTCAGGACACTACGATGACTGATGCAGTTCCAGAAACTGCTCGTGAGTTTGAAGATCCACAAGAACCTGTAGATCCACCCCGTGAGGATAACTCTCACAAGAGGAAACCTGTATGGGCTAGAGAGCTCATTCATGATGCAGAAAGATTTGGCATTCCAGAAGAAGAACACAGAGCAAAGAAGAGAACTAGATCACACACCAGTTATGTTGCTTTACTCTGTGACATCATGAACAAAGAGCCTTCCAGTTATGAAGAGGCAGCAGAAAAGAAAGAATGGAAGGATGCTATGGTTGAGGAATACCAATCAATTATGAAGAATGATGTTTGGGATGTTGTCCCAAGACCTAAAGGGAAGTCTGTTGTGACTTCCAAGTGGATCTACAAAATCAAGCATGCTGCAGATGGCAGTGTGGAAAAATATAAAGCAAGATTCGTAGCTCGTGGTTTCTCTCAGAAGGAAGGAATAGACTATGAAGAAACCTTTGCACCTGTAGCCAGATATACTTCCATCAGAACAGTACTTGCCCTGGCTGCAGCAATGAAATGGAAGATACACCAGATGGATGTTAAGACTGCTTTCCTGAACGGTGTAGTAGAAGAGGAAGTATATGTGGAACAGCCACTCGGCTTTGAAATACATGACAGGGAATCTTATGTATGCAGATTAAAGAAAGCCTTGTATGGCTTGAAGCAAGCTCCCAGAACCTGGTATGGTAGGATGGACAGTTTCCTATCTAGTTTGGGCTTTACCAAGAGTAAAGCGGATTCCAACCTTTACTACAAGGTTGAGGAAGGGAATCCTGTGATTCTACTTCTATATGTGGATGACCTATTTGTGACAGGAGATGACAGAATGATTGCAGATACCAAGAGGAAGCTTGCAGCTGAATTCGATATGAAAGATTTGGGAATGATGCACTATTTCCTAGGTATGGAGGTGTGGCAGAATGCAGGTGGGATCTTCCTTGGTCAAGGGAAGTACACAGTAGATATCCTGAAGAGATTTGGGATGATGGATTGCAAAGCCATGGCCACACCTATGGCATCGAATCTGAAGCTTCTTTGTGATGCTTCATCTGAGCCAGTTGATGTTTCTATGTATCGTCAGATTATTGGGTCCTTGATGTACCTGACGAACACGAGACCAGATATTTGCTTTGCTGTGAACACATTGAGCCAGTTCCTGACGGATCCGAGGAGTGTTCACCTGGTTGCTGTAAAGCATGTTCTGAGGTACCTGAAGGGTACAGTGGATTATGGGCTCAGATATGAGGTGAATCAAAAGTTTAACCTGCAGGGTTATGTTGATTCAGATTGGGCTGGCAGTGCTGCAGATAGGAAGAGCACATCTGGGTGTTGCTTCAGTATGGGATCAGGTGTGATCTCTTGGTTTAGCAGGAAGCAATCCTGCGTAGCACTGAGTACAGCTGAGGCAGAGTATGTTGCAGCCTGTTCAGCTAGTTGTGAGGCAGTATGGCTACGGAAGCTACTGTCTGAGTTATTTGATCTCCCGTTGGAAGCTACTGGTATCTTCTGTGATAACCAGAGTTGTGTGAAGCTGTCCGAGAACCCAGTGTTTCATGACAGGTCGAAACACATAGAGATCAAATACCACTATATCAGGGATATGGTGCAGAGAGGAGCTGTGAAGCTCCTGTATGTTGCGACGGACGAGCAGATTGCAGATGTACTGACGAAGCCACTAGCCAGGGTGAAGTTCGAGTACTTCAGAGAGAGGCTTGGCGTTATTCAGATCGAGGACACTTCGAGGAAGAAGTAATGGACACATTTGCTGAAGCCATTCCAAGCATGTTGGAAGGAGGATCCTTCACATGGCTGTGGATGTAAGCGCTGGATGATGAACATCAGGATGATGTTCTAGTTTCTGCTGGATATGATCGGTTGGATCATGTGTATGTATTTTATATGCATCATGTTGGATGCTTGGACCATGTATCTGTATATGTATCAGGTGAATACATTGTATGATCAGGTGGATCATGTATGGTGATATATATCATATGTTTTGTATTTGTATCAGGTGGATACATTGATGATCAGGAGGATCATGTATGATGATATGTATCAGGTAGATACTTGGTATGCAGCAGGATGTTGCGTTGATGATCAGGAGGATCATGTATGATGATATGTATCAGGTAGATACTTGGTATGCAGCAGGATGTTGCAGTGATGATCAGGATGATCATATATGACGAGCTTCAGGATGTTGCTCCAGATGACATGCAGCAGGATGTTGCAGTAATGATCAGGATGATCATAGATGACGAGCTTCAGGATGTTGCTCCAGATGACATGCAGCAGGATGTTGCAGTGATGATCAGGATGATCATAGATGACGAGCTTCAGGATGTTCTCTCCAGATGACATGCAGCAGGATGTTGCAGTAATGATCAGGATGATCATAGATGACGAGCTTCAGGATGTTGCTCCAGATGACATGCAGCAGGACGTTGCAGTGATGATGATCAAGATGATCATGGATACATCAGGATGATGTATGGTGAGTATCAGGTTGATACTCTGTGGCCGTGGATCAGGTTGTGCAGATGAGCATGTAATTCGTTGCCCTGGGAGATTTGCAGATGGTCTTGCGAGGTTTTTCCTATGGCATGTAATTCGTTGCCCTGGGACATCTGTCAAATGCTCTTTCGAGGTTTTGCTCTGGGAGGACATGTAATTCGTTGCCCTGGGAGATCTGCAGATAGTCTTGCGAGGTTTTGCCTATGGCATGTAATTCGTTGCCCTGGGATATCTGGCAGATGCTCTTGCGAGGTTTTGTCCTATGGCATGTAATCCGTTTCCCTGGGAGATCCTATAGGTAGAGCAGTATGCTCGTAACAGCCTGGGATGCTCTTGCGAGGTTTTGCCATGACCACATGTAATTCGTTGCCCTGGGAGATCCTATAGGTAGAGCAGTATGCTCGTAACAGCCTGGGATGCTCTTGCGAGGTTTTGTGGTGAGGTCACATGTAATTCGTTGCCCTGGGAGATCCTATAGGTAGAGCAGTATGCTCGTAAACAGCCTGGGATGCTCTTGCGAGGTTTTGTGACGCACGTAAAAGTCCTGAGGATTCCACAGTATGGCCAGTGATGATGAAGACCTGCAGGTGGTGGGCCTACATCCAGTATGAGAAAGGACTGGCTCTGTAGAACTTCCTATGACGAGTAGAGACAGAGATTGGACGAGATAGCAGCAGCAGTGACGATGACGATGACGATGCATCGATGACGATGATCCAGAGAAGAAGACTTGTCTAGCAAATCTGTGTCAAGAAATACCTTCCTTGTTAAGAGGGAGTGTTGATGTATATGTAACTTCGGAATGTATTTCATCAGTATATTATATGTATATTTATTGTACCCTTATAAGAGATGTGTTATTCCTCTATAAGGAAGTGTCGTCATGTGGATTGACAAGTGTCGCAAGTGTGTGTACTTGCCGATGGGTTATTAGACCACCTTATGGGGTCGGCCCTAATTAATATATAATATAATGTGGATGTACTAAAGTAGACAAGTCGGCCCCAGTAGGTCACTGGGCAAAAAGGTGAGTATAAATAGAGATAGGAGATCTCTATTTTACTCACTCGGAAAAAGTATCTATCTCTCTCTCTGGAAAGTGGCGCAATAGTGAGGAGGAGGAGGATCATCTGCTAGGAGACTATCTCTGGATTATTTGGTTGTATTTTGGTTGAGC
Source organism: Larix kaempferi (assembly GCA_027924585.1). Classification (NCBI taxonomy): domain Eukaryota; kingdom Viridiplantae; phylum Streptophyta; class Pinopsida; order Pinales; family Pinaceae; genus Larix; species Larix kaempferi. The sequence goes on along the minus strand of BSBM01000816.1, from coordinate 3,643,332 downwards.
CATTGCTCTCTCTATCTCTGAGGAAGTTTGTGGGGTTTTTCACCTTAGGGTTTTCCCCACGGAAACTCTGTGTCTCTTGTCTCTATGCTTTTGATTCTTGTGATGCTTGTGATGCTTGTCATATTATGATTGTCATGCATTGATATACTGTAGATGTTATTCTCTCAGCAAAGATCCTATAGTATTGTGATTTAATACTGAAAATTTAACATTTAGGAAATTGTGGAAAAACATGTTTTTTTCTTGAATTTGCATCGTTCCCTCCGCCCCAACTCCCTTATTGTAACCCGCAATCCACAATATGGATTGTGGGCATTTAAATTTTTCCTTTCCACAACCCGCAATTGCGGTTTGCAGATGTCGGAATTTTTTTTAATAAAACTAAATTCTCCATTACGCGTTCCACAACCCGCAAATTGCATATTGCTGAAAGCATTTAGAAAATAAGAATTGTTCTTTGTGCTTCCGCAATCTGCAATCCACAAATGCAGATTGCTGGAAAGCGAAAAGTACTTAATCATTGTAAAATAAACTTTTACATTCCGCAACCCGCAAATTGCGGATTGCAAAATGCATAAACCTTAATAAAACAATAAAGTTTGCGCACTTGCAACCAGCAACCTGCATTACGGATTGTGGAAATATTGAATTTTTCAAGTTATTTGTCACCACTATGTTACCCAGCTGTGGATTGTGGATTGCGGAAACTTTAAAGGACACTTTGTTCAAACTTGCACTTCCGCAACTTGCAACCCACATTGCGGATTGCGAATTGTGGAAGCCATGATCAAAATTTGTAAAACATTAATCACGCATTTTTTTTCCACTCTTCACGATTTAATCTAAGCTGTTGATTCTTTTTTATCTTACGGACTAGATTGACCCCCCTATCGCTTAATTAGTCATGTTTTTCACCATTTTTTCACTATTTTTCAAATTACGAATTCCATTTGGGAAATTTTTACTGCGTATTTTTACCAAGATTGTCATTTTTATTTATGTCTTTGACACAGGTTTGTTTTCGACATATTCCTCTTTGTTTTAGTGATAATTCAAAGTTTAAAATTAGCTTCCATTGATTTTTTTGTCTTTATCATAGTTCTAAGCTACCCAAGCATGTCTAAATGTACCCATTCCAAAATGGCACTAAGGGAATTAAAAAACAAAGACTCAGACAATGGAATTTTTTATGATACTGGTGACAAAGTGTCTGAAACTCTTCACGTGGATTAGGCCCGCATTTACTCTATGTTTGACAATGATGACCTTTCTGAAATCCAACAAAACAAATCCTTTTACGAAAACATTAGTAAGTCTCAATTGCATTCCATTGTTGCTAGACCATCTCTTATGCCCTATACTGACGCCATAAATTGGATAATTGATGACGCTCAACCTCATGACCATTCTTTCAACGATAAGTCTGGAGCATAGTTAACCTTCTTTTGGCCCGAAGCTTTCGATAGATCTTATGCCCTAAGACCACCCGGCCAGTTGCTCAATTCCAAATTCATGGACTCCACCAAGACCCAATTCAACTTTGATGAAATGCTTAAGTCTTAGATGAGTAACCTTGCAAGCTTCATGCCCAAGGATGATAAATGCTATCCCATTTCCTAGTTTAAAGATCCATTCTCTTTATTGGTAGCTATGCTTTGTAGATTATACGGACTACCAGATTGCTCAGTATTTAAGGCTGAGTGGGAACCCATTACTCACCATGTACTCAGTACAGGAGAATCCTTTAATTGGGCTCAAGTTCTATCACTGGAGATTAAGGCAACAATTGAGAAATATCAGAAGACCCTAGCCTCCAGAAAACCCACTTTCTTTTACTCGGTGTACATCATGGATATCTTTTGTGTTGCTTTCCAGTTTCCTTCCATGGGATGGAAGTGGACTTTGTCTACACCACCTGTCCATATTTATTGCTCTGCACTCTAGGAAGAGAATTTCATCCACCTACTTTATGACATTTTTTACCACCTTGTTGGTTCAATTCATTTGATGATTTTCAAGGAGAATGCTCCCAATTTTTCTAACAATGCTAATGCATTGTTCTTTGCTATGGGTGATTGGTACGTAGGATAATAATTCTCCTATGTCAGGATTTGGGGGCAACAATAAAACCCATCTATTACCCAGAATTATGCGAGACAAGATGCTGCTGGAAGAGATGGCTTATCAGACAATAATAGATGGTGTCTTTCCAAAACTCACTATTTCCAAAAGAAGAGGGTGGCCAAATTTCCCACTTCATATTGGGCCTATGGTAATTCAGAATTCAACCCATGTGGGGTTACTTAAAAAGAATATTGTTTCCCTTGAGCTTGGGAAAGACCCAAAGAGGATCCATGATCTTAGGTCTTTTTTGAAGAACCACTTTTCACAGGAGCACATGAAGCGTGAATATGCTCATCAAACTGACCTAGTGTTGGAACATTTAAAAGAAACCCACTATGTCATTCTAGATGTAGGATAAAATTAATTAATCATTTATCATTAATTTCTCGAGTTTTGACTAGGTAGAATAGGCAAGTTTTGTCTTTTAGTAGATCACGTGCTATCCTCATTCACCAAAAAAAAATAGGATAGATTCTGGATAATATTTCCGTGGATTCTATTTGATTTTATTCCATTACTGAATTAGAAAGACACTATCCTGATTTAGTTAGCTTTGTCCCATTTTTTCTACTTTCTAGTGGAAAAGATAAAGCTAGTTGACTTGGAATCTTTTGCCACTTGACCAATTCGACATCCACATCATATCTAACCTTCTAAATCCATCATTACATTACATTTACCTCACTCATGATCTTCCATACCATACTTTCCAAATTTGCGAGCCTCTAGAACAAGTTTGGAAATGGGTTTTGGCACCTAAGGGGTTTTTTGTTTTTTCTAAGCGTTTTTTTTCTCTTTCCAAATTTCCTCAAAGGAATTCGATTTTCTCCATGGAGGATGTATTATATATTGTTACCATATCAATGAATAAGATTCAGAGTGATTTCCATACTTTATTCTCTCTATTATTCTTCTCTCATTGTCTGAAATATTCCATGTGAAATTGCCTTATGAATCTAGTTCCTAGCAATTGAAAATCTCACATGGTATCAGAGCTAGCTTGATTCAAAACAATTTCCAAGAGTGCTTTTTTCAGGTATTACCATCACCAGAAGTGCATCAATATGGAGCAAAATCAATCCAAAGTTGTGACTATCACTCCCTTCAATTTCTTTGATTGGAAGGCACATATGATCATCCAGCTTCAGAGCAAAGGATTGTATAGAGTCACTATGGGGCTTGAAACTGAGCCAGGATTTATTGCATTAAAATCAAAATGGTTCAATAGGATTCATGAAGCTTATGGGTTACTTTGTATCTCCGTATCTCAAGATCTTCTATTCCATATTGATTCTCTATCCACTCCAAATGAAGTGTGGACAAAGCTAGAGTCTCTCTTTGGAAAACAGGATGAGCTCAGAGGTCATTTGTTGGAGATTGAGTTGATCTCTCTTAGTCCAAGTAATTTCGATTCTATGGAAGAGTTCATCTCAAAATTAAAGAACCTAGTGCTTCAACTCAAGCAATGTGCTATAGAGAAGAGGGATGAGAAATTAATCCTTACCATTCTGTCAAAACTGAGCTCTGAATACTCAATATTAGTGTCTACTTTTCATTCTACAAGACTTGCAGTTCCCAAATGGAAGATGACAACCTTTGATGCATTCATTGATTCACTCACTCAAGAAAAGGACAAGCTGTTACAAATGAGGGATCAATCACCCTCCAAAGACTTTGCACTTGTTTCTCGTGGAGCAAAGAGTTTTAAGAATGACAAATCCAAACAGAAGATATTGTCAGATGAAGAGGATTCTGATGGAGATTCCAAATCCAAGAAGGTGAAGAAGGAGAGGCCCAAGTGTTCTTATTGATGAAAATGAACTCATCCTAAGAAATATTGCTTCAAGAATAAATTGGACATCATGGCCAAGATGCTTGAAGAGCATAACATAGATGTTCCTGAATTTGCAAAGAAAGAACAAGGCAAGCTTGATGTAGAACAAGAACGTTGTTTCCAAGCCTCTACCAAAGGTAATGATGTTTATGCTTTGAGTGCTATAGTGAAATATAATTCTGATGTCTCTGATATTTATTCACATTCTGATATATCATAATCAGAAACCTCCACCTCTTCCGGGGAACAATCTTCAGTCAGTTCATCCAAGTCTACTCTCAAAACTAGTCATTTTTTACTAGCTTCTGACTTGTCTTCTGAAACGTATTTCCACCTCCATTCAAATATTTTATATTCTGATTTAGAATATGATTTATAGTCTGACATGAAGGTCATTAAATCCCTATTCCCAACATTTGGATTCACAAAAGACCCTACAACCCCCAAGTTCTGTAGTTAAGAAACTACACAATACTATGTTTTCCTACACTGTGTCACTTGCCTATGTTGCACTTTTATCTTTCATATCCTTCATTGGTTGGACAAACATGTTTTTTTCTTTATTTGGAATAATATTTAACACATCTTGATCTAAACCCATCATTCATGGTTGAAAATTCAAGTCCTCACACTCTCTAGGCTCGCTCAGTTGTAAGGGTGATCTAGTTTCTCACACTTTTGCTACTGAAACTCTATTCGATCATGGAAACTCCACATATTTACTAGTTTCTGCTCCATATGACTAACATTATGATATTTCAGAGCTTTATGATCTCATTTTAAATATTAGAAAGGTTCTACATCAGTTTGAGAACAAAGTACAAGAACTAGTACACCACATTGCAGCTACAGAAGAAATTGATCATGTTGAGTTCATTGTTTCTCCTTGCGAAGGAGTATGCATAGCTCTTATTTCCATCATTGATTATGTTTTCAGGTATGATTATGTATGTTACAGCAGCAACAAAAATTCATTTGATGTTCCTCCATCATCAAAAGATGAACTTCATAGAGCTTCAACACATGGTTCTTGCCTACATAACATTGATGCACTGATGCATGATCATGACATCCACAATCTCTTCATCAAGTCAGTTACTCAGAAGCAACCCATTCGTCTCATTCAGCTCATTCATCTCATTGAAATGAGCAAAATTATAGTATGAAGACATCAAGCATGTCCATTTTTTAGGGAGGGTTTTGTTCTCATGAGGTTTTTCCTGTTTCATCGGTTTACATGGACTAGTTATTTTTGTATTGGAGTGACCATAAGCCTTTTTACTTGGGCCCTATATTTCTGATATTTTTCTGATTCCCATCACATAAAGTGAGGCTTAAGGGGGGGTGTTGGAACATTTAAAAAACCAACTATGTCATTCTAGACTTAGGATAAAATTAATTAATCATTTATGATTAATTTCTTGCGTTTTGACTAGGTAGAATAGGCCAGTTTTGTCTTTTAGTGGACCACATGCTATTATCATTCATGAAAATGAAATTGGATAGATTATGGATAATATTTCCTTGGATTCTGTATGATTTTATTCCATTTCTAAATTATAAAGAAACTATCCTGATTTAGTTAGCTTTGTCATGTTTTTTCTACTTTCTAGTGGAAAAGATAAAGCTAGTTGACTTGGAATATTTTGCCACTTGACCAATTCAAACTCCACATCATATCTAAACTTCTAAATCCATCATTATATTCCATTTACCTCACTCATGAGCTGCCATCCCATACTTTCCAAATTCGTGAGCCTATAGAATAGTTTTGGAAACTGCTTTTGCCACCTAGGGGGTTTTTTGTCTTTTCTAAGCCTTTATTTTTTGCTCTTTCCAAAGCCTCAAAGGAATTCAATTTTCTCCATGGAGGATGTATTATATATTATTATCATATCAATGAATAAGATAGAGATTGATTTCCATAATTTATTCTCTCTATTATTCTTCTCTCATTGCCTGAAATATTCCATGTGAAATTGTCTTATGAATCTAGTTCCTAGCAATTGAAAATATCATACCTAGATGATTTTATTTATCAGAGTGTTGATTCATTCTTTAAGGTACGAAACAATATCTCCTCTCTGGAAGAAAAGAATTTTATTTTTCAGTATCAACATGAGCTTAAAGCCAAAGTTCTGCAATACAAAAAACTGGAACATTCACTTGAATAAAAGTCTAAAAGGAATTTGGCAGACAAGGAAGCGAGGAAAACAAGTACACCTTTGATGTGGACCTATGAAACTAATGACAAAGGTAAGGCACTCATGGAGCACACCTCACAACCAAATACATTGGCCACTCTCAATGCACTGATTCAATCAGCTGCAGAGATGAAAAGAGAACTTGCAGTGATGAGCTCAGTAGTGGATACACAGGTTGTTGCAACAAACACTCCAGCAAAGAAGCAGAAGTTTCAAAGCTCCGTATCACAGGTGAATTTGATCGATGAAATTTATCTAGAGGATGATATGCTTCCATCCTCTATTCCAATTGTTGTTCCTGTCTTACAAGAGGTTACTGCTCCACAGACTTTTGCTGATCTTGTTAGGAACCTGTGTCAACCCTTCTCTTTACTTTGTTAGTATATTGTTGTTGGATGCATATGCATTGTAAGTCGTCCCATAGTATTTTTTGATCCATAGTTTGTATTAGCCCATAGTATTTACCCATAGTATTGGACTCATATGATTTGTAGGTCATCCCGTAGTATTATATGTCCCATGGTATTGACCCATAATATTGAGCATAGACTTAATATACAAGTGCGTGTTGAGGCCAATGAAGGTACCGTGAAGTTATTTGTATTGAGCTTGCTCAAAGGAGGTTTCCCCCTCAAAGTGGCTTGTGATAAATAAATATTATATGATCTCATATATTGTGCATTTTATCAATTAATTGTTGCACATTTCTGGTAATAGAGTACTTTCTTGGGTTCGTTGGGTGAAATTTTTGTCAATTTTTTTTTTCGCATCTGTTGCAGGTTTGGATCTGGGAATAATCCCTATCTGCTTAACTATGGGAAGTACTTTGGAATAATCCCTAAAACTCATTGTGAGGAGTACCACAGGAACCCAAAAGTAGCTGGCCCATTGGGAGGAACTGCCAGCAAAAAGGGCAACGACCCCTACCTGATTGACTAGTTTCCACCCATGCAGTAAACCCAGAGCTATAGTTTGTGGCAAAGCGGTTATTGGTTTTACCTGAGCCATGGAGTGAGGGGTACTTCCCCAATACAGAAGTCGTCAGACAGCAATTGTGTCTGAGTGAATCCCCTGAACCGTTAGGATTCCTAGCATACCTTGGGTCTATGTCTATTTTCAGATGATAAATCGCATATTTCCTCTGCCCATAACTATTGTCGATCACTTCCGCATCGTTGGAGATCCATCTGTTACCAATCACTTCCTCGTCATTGCAGATCCATCTGTTTCTGATCACTTCTGCGTCATTGCAGATCCCTCTGTTGTCGATCCCTTGGACACCGTTGCAGATCCATTTCTGAATATATATATATATATATATATATATATATATATATATATATATATATATATATATATATATGTATATGTATGTATGTATATATTCCATAAAATTCCATTTTTCCTCCATATCTCCCTTGTTTTAACTCTATTTCCCTTGAAACTTCCCTAACACCCCTGCAATCCCATTCTGCATATTTCAGTCCCGACGACCCTATCCCAAATTCCACTTCCCAATGCCAGAAATCTCACATTTGTCTATTTTTAGGGTTTTCCATAACTTCTTCGATTTTTACCCAATCGCCTTCAAACTTTACCACAATGTTCATTTCATATTTATGCTTCTTTGTCCCTCTCTGCCAAATTTTCTCATTCTTTAACACCGCTCCTGAAATCCCCTTTTTCTGCTTTCCTGTCCCTTTAAAAGTGTCTGAGACCTAGTCAACCTGAAATTACGCATCAATTTTTTTCCCAAATATAGATTTTCCTTTACTAAAACAGTTTTTGTTTTTGTTTATCTATCCAATAAAAAAAAAAACTCCTAGTTATGGTTGTTACCCGCACATGAGCCAAAACCATGGAGGAAGAACTTGCAGCCCTCAAAACCAAACTCTAGGATTTGGATGAAAAACATTTCAGCCTCCATCTTGAGCACTCAACCATGAACAATAAACGACAATTAGAGTCCTTTTTAGACAATGGGTTCTCTTCTACCAGCAATTTCCATGGTCCGAAGCTTGATTTCCCCCTCTTTAATGGTACTGATCGGACTGTATGTATCTATCGGGAAGAACAATATTTCAGTCTGCATAATACTTTTGATGTCAACAAAGTTCCACTTGCATCCTTTCATTTGGAACAGGAAGCTCTTCAATGGTTGGGACATCAAGACTCATGCTGAGCCAAAATGGATAGATTTTTTCCAACTCGTTTTGCAACGATTTGGTCCTAGTGCTTTTGATGACTTCATAGGAGTACTCTCTAAACTTCACCAATTTGGCATTATGAGAGAGTATCAGACAGAATTTTAGAAACTAGCCGATTACACAGAAGGATTCTCTGGTGAATTCTACAGGAGTTGTTTTATCAGTGGTTTTAAGGATGAAAGCCGCTCAGAGGTCAACATATTCTATCCCAACATAATTATGGAAGCCCTTGGGTTGGCTAAGTTGGCAGAAGACAAGATTCCATCCTAACAACGCTCCAAACCCACTTTTGTTCCCTTCAGAAATATGGGTTCTCAATGACCTCTCATCCCACCAGCTCCTCGACCAACTCCTATCAAGCATTTTTTTGAAACAGAGATGCGGGCACGCAGAGAAAAAGAGATTTTTTATAATTGTGATGAGAAATTCATTCGAGGACATATATGTGTTGAGAAAAAGCTCTATCTCTTGGATGTGGATTCTCCGCCTGCCTCTGAAATTGGTGAAGAAGCTCTAGGTACAATAGATGATCAGGTCGACATTCAGGATCCGCCTACTGACCCTTCGTCTCAATCCGTCCAACCAAAATATCTCTCCATGCTTTATTCGGAATCACCACCCCCCAAACAATGCGGGTGAGGGGTTACTTGAAGAAGATCCCTCTTACAATACTCATTGATTCTGGTAGCACTCATAATTTCGTTGACCATCGGATCGCCAAATAGGCTAATTGTTTTGTCCATCCTTGCTCCAACTTTGAAATCATGATTGCCAATGGGGGCACCTTACCTTGCAAGGGGATGTGTCGCAATGTGTGTATCTCTCTAGAATATTATAACCTACTCTCTGACATGTTTTCCTTGTCCTTAGGCGGATGTGATGTGGTTTTGGGAGTTCAATGGTTACACACTCTTAGCCCCATCTTATGGGATTTTCCTGAAATTTGAATGCAGTTTTCAGTCAATGGGAAACAACACAAATTTAGGGTCTTACAACAAGGTTCTCTCTGCATCATCAATGCAAATCGCCTAAAAAAGATCTTTAAGAAGAATTCACATGGTTTCATTGCTCATCTCCATTCCATTCAAATGCACCCATCAACGGTCTCCACTACTTCCTTGGATAGGTATGCAGGTGTCTTTGCTGAACCAGTGGGCTTGTCGCCTTCAAGAGACCTTTCCAGTAAGAATTTAGCCACATCTACATCTCATAAGGAAATGATGGTTGTTTTGCATGCAGTACAGAAGTGGCAGCCATACCTATCAGGGAATTATTTATGCATCAAGACTCATCTCCAAAGTTTCGAAAAATTCCTGGAAAAACGGCTCTCCTCCCCAGCACACCTGAAATGGGTTATCTAACTCATGGGTTATGCCTATGTGATCATTTACAAGAAGGGAAAGGAAAATATGGTGGCAGATGCTCCGTCTCGCACATTTGATGACCCATATTCTCTTACAACTATTTCTCTGCTTGTTCCAAATTGGTTGCAATATGTTTAATAGGGCTATCCCTTCTATGAACTCCATGCTTCTCCATCAACAAGGAACTCTGGGTTCCTCGACATGTAGGACCAGGAACAATGTACCTTCTTTCACGAGGGATTGAAAATGACAATTCAATAGATGGTGGCTAACTGTGATACTTTCTAGGTCAACAAAGGTGAAACGACAGTCCTCCAGGGACTACTCAAACCCTTGCCCATCCCTACACTCATTTGGATAGCTATTTCTATGGAATTCCTTGAAGCACTCCGATGGTACAAGACCAAATATAAAATGGCACCATATGAAGTAGTTTATGGATAGGCACAACCAGTTCTTCTTCCATACACCCTCAACAGTTCCCTAGTTCAGGAAATTGAATCGATTCTTCGAAACCGCGATCAGATTCTTCTCATTCTGCATGACAATCTTCACATGGAAAGAATTCAACTAAAAAAACATGCCGCACAACACCGTTTTGAGAGCCATTTTCACACAGCTAATATGGTTCTTCTTCATCTACAACCTTCAAAGCAATCCTCCCTAAATCTCAAAATGTGTCAGCTTCTCTCTCAATCTATCACAGAGGCATTAATTCAGTGGAACGGAATGCAACCTGAGGATGCCACAAGGGAACCACTCCTTCAGATTCTGCATCGATTTCCTCGTCTAAAGCTTTGGGTACAAAGATTTTTTTAAGGGAGAGGGGATGTTAGGAACCCATGTCAACCCTTCTCTTTACTTTGTTAGTATATTGTTGTTGGACACATATGCTTTGTAAGTCATCCCGTAGTATTTGTTGATCCATAGTTTTTATTAGCCCATGGTATTGACCCATAGTATTGGACGCATATGCTTTGTAAGTCATCTTGTAGTATTATATGTCCCATGGTATTGACCCATAGTATTGGGCATAAACTTAGTATATAAGTGTGTGTTGAGAGCAATGAAGGTACTGTGAAGTTATTTATATTGAGCTTGGTCAAAGGAGGTTTCCCCCTTGAAGTGGCCTGCTATTCTGTGATCTCATATATTTTTCATTTTATTAATTAATTGTTGTAGGTTCCTCGCAGCTCTGCTAAAGGATATTTTGATGGATGATTCTCTTCTAGATCTCCATTTTCAAGAAGTTACCATAATATCTACTGCACTCACTTCTACAACTCCACCTACTTCCATTCCATCCCTTTCAACCTCATCAGCTGATAATACACTCCCTTCCATCTCATCAGTTGATACCATCCTTCCTTCATCGACCATAATTGAGCCACATGTCATTCCTATCATTACTTCACAGGAGTTATTGGTAACTCCCCTTTCTACCTCGTTACCTCTGGTTACTGAAGTTTAAGTTCCAACTGTATCTTTACAACCATAAGTAACTAGAGTTTCTATTTCACTCTCTGAAACTATTGATTTGACTTATTCTCCCACTTCCTCCACCTTACTACTAGTTTCCAACATCATTTCTCCTTCCATCTCCACCACCGAAATCACCATCCCAATCCCAACTGCTTTCTCCCAAACTCCACATTTGGTCTCAACTTCTGAGGTATCTACTTCCACTATGGACATAGTGGCATACTTTGGGGAGGATGTTGTGGTTTCTTTGGGAGAATATTTCTACAGCAGGTCTGAGAAGGCAGTGGTGAAAAGAGGGACTAAAAGACGAAGGGAGCGGACTGTTGTGCAGGGCCCTTTTGGTGTCCATTTTTGTCACCATTTTGATCAGTAAACATGCTCTGATTAGTGTTATTTTCACTATTTTGATATCATAAGCCATTCTCCTTGACATTCAGACCATCACTCAGACCCAGGTATGAACGTATTTTCATATCACGTAAATCTTGGTTAAATATCATCATTTTTATGGTTTGTTGACAATTATCTCACATTCCTAGATGTGCTTGGCATTTAGTTTTTGTCTATAGGTCATGGTCATCATTCAGACTTTCATTTAGTCACGCGTTCATGCCGAAGTCGCCTAGTTGCATTCGAACTATCGTACAACCCTCCATTCACACCTATGGAATCATTAGTTGAGATATTTTGGGGCATTAAATACAAAAATGATGATGTGGGTTATGTTAAGGACATGGCCCTCATGGTTCGTGAGCCTCCATTCTATAAGATTTGCTCTCTTGTCCACCTAGCTGGACACCGATCACCTACCCACGTCAAGGATAACTAATGCACAGCTACTTGCGTCAAGGAAGATAACCGCCCGTGGAATCAGGAAGACGGCCTGTGCACTCTCGTAAACCACCCTGCAACTGTTCTACATCCATTAAGACATCTATTTTTAGAGAGGTCGACGTAGCATACGCATGATAGCACATAGACAATAGCAATAATTTTTATATAGACATTTTGTAATTTTTATTAGTTAATGGAAGTTCTGGATTCTAGCTGTTGATGTTCTGTTGTTGGTGAATTACTTGAGTTAAGATTCAATCCTTAATTGTCGAGAAGGGCCCCTCAACAGCCACAGGTTTTACTGTATATATTATGCATTTCTTTTATGCAAGTAAATAGTTTTCATTTCCAGTATTTAATTTTGTTTCATGTACATGATAGTTCTTTATTTCCTGTGATTCATATCTTGTTGCTAGTTTAATTTACATTTTTAAAAGTTAAAATTACCGCTCATGCTTAAGTATTCTTATTTTACTTTCAGTTTTGTCATTTGCAATTTGATAAAGCCAACTAGTTAAGGTTTCAGTAGTTCAAGTTTAATTCATAGTTAGATACAGATCTGCTAATTTTTCCTGTAGCTGTAGATTAGTTCCATTTACATTCCAGCCTTATTTTATTATGCCATATAAATAGTTCATGTCTGTAACAACCCTCATATACGAATATAGAGAATATTTAATATAATAAGTAAAATATAATAATGTAAGATAATAATATAATTGGGAATATGAAAGAAAATCAGGGAAAACAAATTGCATTAAATAAGAAATTAAGAATTAGGAGAAGGAGGAGATAAAAGGAGGAGAAGAAGTGAAGAGAAGGGATCTTTTGGCCATCTTGGAAGAGGAGCTCTGGCATAGGGTTAATTGTTGGGGGCTCGAGGGCCTCAGCCTTTGGTTGGGGGTTGGTTGGGTGGAGAGTCGTCCCCCCACCTTCAATTGCACTATTGGAGCTATATGGGTAATGGTAGCTGCTAGGTCATCTAACCACGTATGGTTCCTTAATTTTCATAGCATATTTTCTCTTATTACTAATTAGATCCACTTCTATGCATGTTGTTGTTCTTGTTTGTTTCTAGGTTTTATAAGATTTTACATGTTATCAGATTCTTGTGTTGGTTCATAGATCATCATGTATACTTAACATGATTTTGTTATTTAGTAGGTTTTATGAGTTTTAGGGATCTTACATTTGGTATCAGAGTTGTGTTCCAAAGCTTGGGCCTAAGTGCTCTCACTACACACACATGATCTGTTGATGATCATCCTGTAAAGTAGATCTCCAAGAAAATATCATTAGATTGAGTGGTGAATGATAGAGATCAGAGGGAGAAAGTGCAGATCTGTATCTTTAGGTTAAATGCTGAAGAAAAAAGACACTAAATCTTTGTAAGATTTAAAGACTAAGATTAAAATCAATGGGTGATGGGATTTGAACCCAGATCTCGTGGCACAACAGGAGCCTGACTTAGGCTACATCCATGCCCTAAGAACTTGCACTCCTGTAAAACCATCACTGATCAATACAAAAAAAATGATAAGATTAAATGAAATAAAACAGTAAATTAAGAAATACACTGGTGAAACTCAAAAATCTTCATCTTTCTCGGCGTAGTGCAAGGTTGCAAGGATGCTGGAAAGCATTGAACATGTTCGGAATATAAGGATGTATTATTCGATTGCAAAAAGATGAAATTGAATGCAGATCTTAAAAAGGGAAAATCGATTCTTGAATATGAATATTTTCCTGAAATCTGATTTTTTGGAATTGAATGGAGATCTTAAAAAAAAAAGGGAAACTCGATTCCAGAATATGAATATTTTTGTGAAATCTGAGAGAGAAATCCAAAATATATATATATATAAATCAATTCTATGACCTTCTTGGATGTCTAAGACTACAGACGAGTAATCTATCGAGCTGGGCATCATAGGCTAGGCCAGATTTAAACCCAAGTAATAGAAAGACATTTTCAAAACAATCAATATAATCTAGTCAAATTATCAAGAGTCGCTTGCAGTGATTTTAAGCTTAAGTTCCCTGGTGAAGTCATCAAAACTTAGTAATTTACATATATATTATGTCAATGTTTGCGTTCAACCAAAATTATGCGTTGATGTATTGGAACCTTGGTCTTTGCCAAGCCCCCTACTTGGAGAATTGATATAAGAAACAAATTTCAAGAGATACACTGAACCTAAATAATGGATTTGGATTTGAATTTGTATTGAGAATCGATCCATTGTGATCCCATTTAAATGGTCAGCATGAGCATCCTACTTTTTAATGAGAACATATTGTATTTACAATACACAGACGACCTTGCAGTTTTCAAGAACTTCTACTTCAACAATTTCAACCAATGCGATTTGCTAACTATACAATCCAGATATAAATTTGAATCCAAAATTTTTCTGCCCACTCCAAAATATGGCATAGTAGAAGTCTTCAAGAACTACAAGAAAGACCGGTTCTTCAACTAACGTTGTCCATTTGTTTTTGTTCTAAGCACGGCTAAGAACACTGAAGGAGACGATCACATGATAATTCCTTCAGGAAATTCACATATATCCTCGAATCCTCGAAGGATCACTATTCACAACCACACAGTCCATTGCCTTAGGACTTGGGTGCCAACTCACTCACGGTTTTCAATATTACACAGAGTGTTTTTTCTTTGATAAAAAAAATAAATAAATAAAAATCTGGCAAATGTAAATATGGAGCATAGGGTAGGCACTACCTTCCTACCCAACAAAATATACCATGAATGGCGTGAAATTGTTTTAATTTGAATTAAATTAGGAGAAGTCGGCACTACCTTCAGCTTAGGATCAATTGAGGACGCTATCGTTACATATCCCAAGTTACTTTTCAGCGTTACAATCCCCAGCATTACTTTTCAGCGTTACAATTCCTAGTTACAATCCCCAGCATTACAACTCCCAGCTGTACTTTCCATCGTTACATACATTGTATGGAGGTGTGTGTTGGATTGTTATTATCATTCTCCCTAGTATCTTCCATGTAACAGCCCATGACTGCATGGATGTGCATTATATTTCTCCTGTAGACATGTTTCTCCGTCCCCTTAATTAGAGTTTCACCCCTTGTGTGGGCCGAGAAGATCGTAAATCCTGAAGGAGGAATCTTCCTAGGTCTGTGGGTCTTCTTGATGGCTATAGGGTTAAAATAACGGATATTGGGAGTGCAAATTGCTGCACGTCCCTAGTTGAAGGAAATGAATCCATTAAACCCCAAATCTCTGAGCAAAGCTGAAGATATACGCTGGAAATAGTGATATTATGGCAAGTCTGGTGCAAAAGATTCTCACCTACTGGAATCGAAAAGGATATACCAAGAAAGCTACTGTCTTTCAAACTATATGTTTCAATGGCTTCAGTGTTTATGTTTTGGATCTTCCAAGTAAACCCTTCTGTATTATTTATGCTTACTTGTCATTGAAAGTAACTTTTATGTATTGTGGTGACGATTGAGAAGGACCCCTATGCCTCTGCGCATGGATTGATAAATGTGTTAACTGTGTTTGTGTAAGAAAGGATGACCTCTCGAGATAGAGAACCGAATCCATGGTTATAGTTATGATTTTCTCAATAAAACTTCTCAAATTTTCCGAGAAGAATCTTTTTACAATTTAGATCAATGCTTTGTGTTGAGGATAAGAAGGGTGGTCTTTATGAGCAGAGTTGAGCCCCCTATTTTGCTATTGTTTGTTTAATTATTTTTAATGTAAACCCTAAGAACTTGCTAGTAAATCCACGTCAAATTAACCAATGTGGACTCCAAAATATCATGTCGTTTTATCCTTGTGTAAATAGTGGTTGTTTAATTGTTGTGACTGTGCCATTTGGTGAAAGTTCTCAGCCCAATAATTGTAAGTTTCAAACCTGGCCTTTCCACGTGCATCAATGTATTGGTAATTTTTTTGAAACTCTCTGCAAGTTCTGGAATAATATTGCATCGATAATCTGGAGAACAAAGCAAGCAACTGGCCTTAGTGCCAGCCATCATGGGGCATTTGTTCCAGGCAGAGCCATGCTCCTGCTGCTCTGCTAACAATTGATGCCATTATCGCTTGATAGGGTATGAAAATGATCTCAAAAGGATGTCGGCTGAAAAGGATGTCGGCTGAAAAGTCCTGGAAGGCCTGTCTTCCCCCTGGGTTTAAAAATATTGTAGGTATTGAAAATCTACATGCACACCCCTCCATGCTATCGACCTTGTCATTTTGTGAAATATGATGCCCTTCAATATCAGAAACCATCGCTATAAAGTCTAATGCAAAAGTCGCTATAAATTCTAATGCAAAAGCCAGGAAAATGAATATCACTAAATTCTAAACCATAAGACAGTCCAATTTCAAAAAGAGCAATTAGTTGGTTGATCTTTAAATCCTATGACAACCATAAGATTTCTTCCATTGTCGGGCCTTTTAATATCGAATCCAGAACGATAACTTATTGGGTAAATATTGGCAATTGAAATGTAAACAACGGTCCTATTGTTATAATGGTGAGGTTAACACATGGATATGGGATAGGTGGTAGATATTCCATTGATTGCAACACTGTTGAAGCATGGCCATAATGCCCGCAATTGAATGTTTTTTTTTTATACCAGGTGTTCCATTACCTTCATCTTCCATGATTGAACTCGACATATAGACTACATGTAGCTATCTAGGGATTCTTAGCTTATGGTGAATGCTCTTGCAGCCCATTCTTTTTATATTGGCGTATGTTTAATATATAATAGCCAAAGGAAGCATTTGATCGAAACAACTTAAAAAAAAAAAAAAATATTTGCACGTAACATAAAATGCACGCAACATAAAATATATGAAAATTTGCCAATTCATATTGGATATGAAATGAGATGTCCCTCAAGCTTGGTACAAATCATGTATGAATAGCTATCAAAAAAATGGGAGCATTTAAATGCCTTTCTGCTTAATGGTTCAAGAACCTTTCCCTGGAGTGGTAGGACTTGTAATGCTCTCTATATAAACAAACTATACTTCAATGCCTGTCATATATTAAAAATAGGCACAAAAGACGTGATAAAAAAAATAGACTAATAGTATTCATTGCTTTGAGAATTCAACATTCACTCAAATTCTATACTTTGATGAAAATTAAGCTGAAATAATGCCATTCCAGGAATGACTCTATATGTTGTCCTTCCAAATAGGACAATGCTTCTCCTTATCTCATTATAAAGTACGCCCGTATTTGTAGCACGCGTTCATTTTTGTAGCTGGTTATTCTAGATCCAAATTTATTCATACAATACAACAAATCTATGATTCTAAAATTGAAATGAACAATCACAGAATGTTATGATCAATGGAATTCCTTTAAGTAGCAATCCAAAGGCTCCAAAGTCAAAGAGAAAAGGGCAACAGTAAAATCTTTGAAGTCATTCGCTGAGATGAAAATCCAGTCTTGCAATTGATATTGCCTTCAAAATAAAGACCTCAACTAACACAGAGATTGTACTTTAGAAAAAAATGAAAGATTCATAAACTATGCGATCAGTAATTCATAGCCAAAATTTTGTCAGCTGGGTGACAGGCTGGCGGTAAATAATGGAGTATTTTAGGCAGACTGACCTAGGTTTGGTACTCAGATTCTCTTCTCTGGAATGGTTGTTCACGGGCATCCACTAAGTCTAAATAAGGAATTAGCCCTTTGTAGCTACTCTTGCATGACTGATAAGTGTTCTTCTAAATCATCATTTCTTGCCGAAAGCTCAGATGCTTCAGCATCTGCCTCCTGCAGGAGCATTGAGGCCCAGTGGGGAAGCTGGCCGATAAAGAACATGTGACAAATGAAGAAGATCAGGACATCAAAAGTAATTTGATAGATCTTATTATTCATAGGATTGAGAAAGCATCAAATCACAATCATGTCGAAAGCAACCACCGTATTTCTGAAACTGAGAATGATTAGCCACATTATAGAGAAACATTGATTGAAGTCCATCAATATTGCGAGGAAAATTTGTAGTGTTTTGAAAGTTCTATTAGAAGACAAAATATTTCCATTAGGAAATCCAAGTAGAGGACTACCAGCAAGAGTTTCTATTCACTATTAATATTAAGCAGAGAGATGAATTCGATGAGGAGTCATATGGCAGGGAAAGCTTGTCCATTGAATTAGCGAAGATACACCTAATTCACAGCTGAGTTGGTTATTGACTCCAAAATTCTACTTATTAGGTCATGCCATTGGTTTTTCTTCATAGTGCATAAGTATATAAACCCCCACAAAAGGGCTAGCAATGGTAGTGGCACTCATCATAGTCTGTTTGCGTTACATAGAGAATCAGGCATGTACTCGTTTAACCACTACACAAAATATAGCCTTTATTGTTTGTGTGCTTTACAAAGTCAGTTGAATACTTGGCTTGCATGATGGTGATTGAGAAGTCAGTATGTACACTGTTTTCAACAACATCCTTTCTAAGTTGATTCTCATTTTAGCTGACTGATAACGACTTCTATTTTAACACATGATATGAAGGATCAATTCTTTATTAGTAAATAGACATATTAGATGTTATATGGTTAGTATTTTCTTCTTGAATAACGTAGTAATGAAAATGCAAAAAAAACAAAAATCACAAAACGAAGTTATTTTTATCAGAAAGCAACGACAATGAGTATAATCAATGCACCAATGACATGACAGATCACTACTTCTATGGATTCTATTAAGAATTTGTAAGATACAATCCATTGTTACTATTAGCACGGTCATTCGAAAGAGGAATTGGTGATTTCGAATTGGTGATTTCTTTGAGTGTTGCTTTTCCTTAAAATATTCTTCATCTAAATCCCTTACTAGAACTCTATTGAAATGATCATCTACTATAATTTTTTCCTCTAAATTTCCAAATCTAGTTTCTACATGGTGGTTTGATGAAGAAAGTGCTTGCACTTCACACTCATCTTTTGAAAGTTGCAATCCTACTCTTATGATGTCATCCTCATTTATCTTTCTTGTCTTGCCTAAATTTTCATCCCTTCTTTTCAATTTGAACGGTAATCTAACTAGAAAAAACTAACTAACCACAACTGTGTGTCATGCTATGCTTGCAAACCATCCAAATAGTTTGACTTATATGGTTGATTGCATTTCCGAGATACCATATCTTCGTCCAAGTGAAATCGCCCATAACCATGAACAATCAACCACACAAATAGAGTAAAATACCACAAGCAGATCGAATACTATAGGTGCGTCTTTAGGCAAGAAATCAAATGAATTCATGTTGATATTCAGTCAGTATTTTACAGATCTACACTTAGAAGACATATGATACATATTTCCTGTTGATATTGAGTTAGTATTTATAATATCTTATGGTTTCTGAAGTTAGAGGACACATGTTGCATATTTCATGGTGATACCCAGTTTTTCATGTCTTTTCATGTCGCTACTGAGTTTTCATGATCCATATTTCATGTTGAAACTTAGTATCTAGATGTATAGGACATGAGTTACATCATACGTTGATTGTTGATACTCAATTGGTAATTATACTTTTATTTATGGCATCTTAAATGTAAATTATGTGGTACATGATATGGTAATGATGCCTTATAGACACGTGATTCATGATCATGCATTATTCATGTGAAATTTGATGATTGTTAATTATAGCTATGAAATTTATAGCCGTGGGTTGTGCATATGATACGTCTTGATGTTATTTCATAACATGTAGACATAAAATGCTATTATAGCTTATCATTGCATCTAGAGATAAATGACATTTGGCACATAAATGGTATGAAAACATGTTGTGGTTAATGTTGGTATTTTACAGTTATGTTATGTGTTAGTGAAGAATAAGAGATTATATCAAATATTTGGTATGACATGATATCGTTTCATGCTAACCCTTTTTGCTCCCTGTACAATGCATATTTGATATGATGATGGATTATGTGAGTTGTTACTCCATGTTGTTAGTACTAATGTTGAAATATGGTAGCTTATCATGGCATATTATTGAGATGCTTAGTGAAATTATGAAAGTATTGTAATATCCTTGGAACAATTTAACCAGAATATTAACTCAACTCCAATTTTCTTTAAACTCTACTAGACAAATTTTCTGCCAATTTCTTCGAACCGTGCAAGGAGTAAGTGAGGTGTACTGGGCTAAAGACCGAGGATGATGGGATGAAAGTTTAATTTTGGAAAATATATGGGATTAGGTGCATCAGCATGCCATGGAGGTCAGATCAGATTTCCTTATGCACAAGGTACCAGCACCATTCACTTTTCAACATAGAACAAGCCTATGCCTACTTCGAGGCTTCCTCGGTATCTCGCATATGCATACAAGACAAGGTAGGGTCATTGGGAGTTAATAATAGAGTTTATATCAGTCACATATATTTTGGATAAGTTCAGTAAGGTAATTTTGCAGACTTGTGAAAATATGGGAAGAATTGGGGTTTCTGGGCTCTCCTAGGATTGCTGAGCTAGTAATTTTACTTATCTTTACAAAACGAGAATAAAAGCATTCAAATTATGGTTTTGTGGACTGATATGGTTAATATATCATGTTATTAACATAACTCAAAATACAGGAATTCAAATGGATTCACAGATTGCATTTTACAAAGAAATTAGTGAAACTAGCCTAGAAAACACACCCAAGTAGCTAGTATTGCATTATAATTCATCAAACTGCTCCAAAACTTCATATAATCTATTCTGATATTAAATAAAAATATGATAGATTATATTCAACACATATAATTCAAAATATAGATTCACAACAATCTCTTTCTCATTATTAGATTGCCTTCCAAAGTACATGCCTCACAAGCTAGATTTTCATTACATTTGATGGAGAATGAAGAGAAGAATTAGAATATCACTGTGGATCTACTCTATGGTTATGATCAAGTCACCTACAGGTCATATGACTGTCATTGGCTGCATACTGAGCTTCTAGAATTGATTGGGGCGCATTCACTAAGCCAACCCTCTCCTTCAGGGAAAGCTCCTCTAGATTTAGCTGTGAATGGGAGAAGAATGTAAGAAGAGAGTGAGGATCATATATGAAGCTCATATCTGATCATATAAATATCTTATGCTCTGCAAATCATGGCATATTTATCTTCATGGAGATCCTGGGAACAACTTCTGAGAACTAGCTCCTCCTAGTTATTTTCCTTCAAATCTAGCTGCTAATCCACTATAGAATTGTCCTCCTCTTCAAGCTGACTATAAATATTCATGGTTGGACTGATATGAATGTTATTGGATGCAATAACATATTCTGGACCTGCATAACACTTTTAGATAACTCACAAAGTCTTGGGGCACATCACCCAAGCAAACATGTTGAGGCACATCACTCAACTAGAGAGGGTCAGAGCTCTCAAACCAAAATTGCAAATGACAAAAGTTCCTGAATGAAGTTGGAAACCTTCTTAAATAGAATTCATGTTGACATGTTCAGCAAGTTACTTAGCTTGGTGACCTGTGAGAATAGGTCACCCATGAGTGTACATACTTTGCTTGCTTGCTTTGCTTTGGCTTTCCATTCTTTCCACGTTTTCTGATTTTCCTTCCTTTTCTAAACTTTGCTACTTTCAAAACTTTCCTGCTTTTCCAACTTTTCTTGATTTTCCAGTATTTATGCTACTTTTCCTAAAATAAGCCTCTTTTCTCCATTTTGGCAACATTTTTGGACTCTAGTGTTTACTTGACTTCTACTCCAAATAATTCCTCCACCCTTATCCACCAATTCGAATTAGTAGGCCATGTTCTCCATTTATTCACCATAATAAATAAATATATTAATAAAATACAATACAACTCATAATTAATTACATCTTCATCATTTAATCAATTAATTAATGATTGATTAACTCCTATGGTATAATTTCCTCCAAAAATACACCCTACTCCATTTTTGGCAACATCTTCCACATGGGTGCCCTCCTCGCCCACTTGTTCATTATCCATTAATTTTATTTATCAAAATTACCTTTAATAAATAAATTTGTTAATTTGTGAGACTTAAGCTAAAAGTAATTCTAAGAAAATAGAATTAATACCAATTAATTCTCTTAGGGGTTGATCTTGTCCCCTTTCATCCATGGTACTCGATGAGCCAAAATTGGAGACATGACAATCCTCCCTTCCCAAGATTGTTTTTCCTCAAGCAATGTTAGGACTCCACCAAGCTTCTGCTGCACCACTCTGATTATAAATGTTCCCATCCACTGAACAGTCTGAAAATTAAATTTGGGCCTTAAAAAAAAATGACTATGGAAGAAAATAAAAACTGCACTGTAATCTATACCTGCAATTAGCCAGCAATGGAGAAAATTTTCATCCCAGTTAGGATAACTTGAGTAGAATTCCCGGATCCCATTGTTTCTCTTGCAAGGACCAAAATTTTTCTGTCACCTTTGGCAATCTGTCGCTCCCATTAATGCGAGGATCCCAAAGTATCAACTGCATTTTCCTAATCTCCATACATGTGGATTCCCTCCACATAAGCCAACTTCTACAAGTAAGCATTAATTTATCTTGGCACATTGCGTGCTTAGTTGCCTTCCCTTGACCATAAGCAGAAACATTTTTGCAAGGAGATTTCATGCTTGTCAGGTAATCTTTCACCCAATCCATATGTGGATGAGTGACATCAAATGGTTTCAAAATACATCTTTGTTGTTGCTCACAATTCAAGACAATGTCAGTTATAACAACAAAGTTATTGCAGAAACAAGTGAATTTTTTACCTTCCAGATTTTCCATTTCAGTGATCCCTCTATTCATCCATCCAGTGGATGAATCAAAGATGTTGCTTGCTGATTTATATGAGCTATAATCAGCCATCTATTCTACAATAGGATCTATCTCCCATGGGGACAGATCATGATCCTCCTGTTGTACATGTGACACAAACCAGAAAAATTTCTTCACCCACTATTCATTCCCCATTGGTGTTGTTGAATCTAGGACATGTGGGAAAGAACTGTGAACCTTCTTTGCATGTCTGCAACCTTCATTAATCAGACCTATGGTTGCAACTTCTCCATTGTTGGCTGGACCAAATTTGGTGCTCTCATCCCACTCTTCCATGGGAGAGTGACTATCTTCAAGGAATAACTCAAGTTCCCTTGGAATAAAGTCAAGTGCTTGGTTCTCATCAAACTATTCTGCACACTCTTCAAGCACATATAAAAATGAATGATCCTCATGATCCACCATATCATGAGGTTCCTTCCTATGATCAAGAATGCTTTCATCTAAATGAATTTGACTGAATGGTGTGTAGGAGGGTAGGGGGGATCTTTGCAACTTTTCATGAAGCTGCAATATTTCTATCTTGGATTCTTGGAGGGCACTTTGAGTGCTTCTCAAAGAATATTGGGTGGCCATTAATTCATCAATGAGCTTGTTGATCTCTTCATCATCCCGCAAGGATGTACCATGAAACAATTCTACAAGATCCAATAAACTATCTCTATCGGAAAGCAGGTTCAAGAATTTACCTTTTATGCTTGCTATGGCTTTTTGAAATTCTTCCATGTCTCCCATGGAAGACTGCTCGCCTAAATTCCAACAAAGGTTATTCATTAAGGAGTGTGTGTAATTGAGGGTTCGAAGGGCTTCATGGATCGTTTGTTCATCCATCTTTAAAGCGCCTGCAAGAAGATGAGGTTCTTGCAAATGTTCATCCTCTTCATTTTCCATCAATGGATCAATTCCATGCAGTGCACTTGAAGTTTTCAAATCTGATATATATGTTCCTGCTGCAATATTTTCATCTTTTAGGTCCTCAAAAACATAATTTGGGCTGCAACATAAGTGCTCACTCATCCTTAATGCAACAGAAAGATCTTCTCTTAAAGTTTCAGCCTTCATACTGCTTTCATTTTTAACACCAGAATTCTGAACCTCATCACTATGGGGGTCAACCATTCTAAATTTTTCAATGGAAATGGCTGCCATATCAGATTGACATAATGGCACATAAAAATCAGAATTTACTAATTGACCATGTGTTATTTTATCCTCTTTATGTGGTGGAATTTTGATGTCTTGTCCATACACCTATTTCTCTGCTTCACACCCTACTGAGATGTGCTCAATTTCTACTTCCTGGCGACGCTCCAGGGGTGAGTGTAAATCTGAATTATGTTCCTCGTTTGGATCAGATCCAAAAGATGTCTCACCTCCATCAATCTATCTCATTTCTTCTGCACTTGTATTTAAATCAACCATTAAAAGATCAAGAGTGATTTTACCTCCCTCATCACCAACAACCAAGTGTTTGACTACTGGATCTTATACTGTGCATTGACCTTCTTCATCAACTTCTTGGATTAATGGGGCACCAACAAGGTCTTCTTGGTCATTTCTTTCCAAGAAACTTGATGTCTCTCCACATTGTGTGGTGCTCAAATCACAACCTTTGGACTTCCTTCTTGAAGAAAAACCAAACAGTCTTGCAATGCTTGGCCCTGCAAGTGGCCTTGATGAAACTTTCTTCTTGATTCCTTTTGCCTGATATTGGGATGGATCCATATGTAGGGCTGCAAATTCATCTTTATTATTTTTGGCTTCTTCTCCACCAGAAGAACTAGGTGGCTCTTGGTTTCGTCCCTTGATTTTTCCTAGTTGTGTGGACACATCTTTATTCCTCCCTTATATCTTAGCTCCTAGGGGTAAAGATCTTGCATTGATTTCTTTGCACACACCATCAACCATATGTGCAATCCTTCTTTTTCTATCACTATTGTAGGGGTCTTTGAACAAACTTTGAATTTATAAATGACAATAATCTCTAAAGTTCAGGGACTTCTGAACCTTCTTCTTTAAGGCAGAGTACTCCACGAAGTACTCATAGGATTTCTTAGGCTTATCTCTTTTGAGTATTCCTTCATAATCCCCATTAGTCATAGGTTGGTCATTTCCTATGCTCTCTTCAAACATTTGTTCATCAAGGAAATCATGTTCAACTTTGTGCAAATAAGAATTTCCAACAGGGGTTAAAGGCTCCTCTTCATATGGCTCAAAAATAAATTCTTCTTCTTCACTAACTGGCAGGAGCCACATTTTGCCTCTATGAGAAGACATTCAATCTTCCTTCCATCAGTGAGCTTCTTTCTTTCCACAGGGGTGGAGGAAAGTGCTCTGATACCACTGTAATATCCTTGGAACAATTTAACCAGAATATTAACTCAACTCCAATTTTGTTTAAACTCTACTAGACAATTTTAATGCCAATTTCTTTGAACCATGCAAGGAGTAAGTGAGTTGTACTCGGCTAAAGATTGAGGATGTGTTAAATTTTGAGCATTAATTCAATATACTCTAGGATATTTACTGAGAGAATAACATGTATAGAATATTAATGCATAACAATCATATCAAGCATGTTAAGCATCACAAGAATCAAAAGCATGAGCGACAAGAGACATAGAGTTTCCGTGGGGAAAACCCTAAGCTGAAAAACCCCACAACTTCCTTAGACATAGAGAGAGCAATGGCTCAACCAAACTACAACCAAAATACACTGAGATAGTCTCCTAGTAGCAGATGATCCTCCTCCTCACTAGTGTGCCACTTTCTAAGTGAGAGAAGTATGAGTTTCCGAATGATCAAATATAGATCTCCCGATCTCTATTTATACTTAACCTGTTTTCCCAGTTACACTATGGGGCTGACTTGTCTATCTAGGTACATCCACAATATAAGATATATTTCAGGGCCGACCCCACACATGGTGGTCTAATAACCCATCGGCAAGTACACACACTTGCGACACTTGTCAATACACATGATGACACTTTCTTATAGAGGAATAACACATCTCTTATAAGGGTACAATAAATATATATGAAATACATAGATGAAATACATTACGAAGTTACATATACATCAACACTCCCTCTTAACTAGGAAGGTATTTCTCGACATAGATCTGCTAGACAAGTCTTCTTCTCAGGATCATCGTCATCAATGCATCGTCGTCATCATCGTCACTGCTGTTTCTATCTCAACCAATCCCTAACTCTACTCGTCATAGAAAGTTCCACAGGGCAAGTCTTTTTTCATACTGGATGTAGGCCCACCACCTGCAGGTCTTCATCATCTGTGCGAACAGTCTGATAGAGGTGGCCTCTCAGGACTAATTTTATGTGTGGATGCAATACCAAAAATAGTATCCCAGGAACATTTATGTGACTAAGCATGACCGACAAGATATCCCAGGATTGATTACATGCATCTCCTCCACAATACCTTTAAAGAGCATCCCAGGAACATTTATGTGCTGCAGCATGACCGAAAAGATCTCTAAAGAGCATCCCAACACTTATTATGAGCACACACCTCAACCTCTCGAATCTCCAAGACTGATTACATGTGGATAGACAAAACCTTTAAAGAGCATCGCAAGAACATTTATGTGTCGTAGCACGACCGGCAAGATCTCTAAGGAGCATCCCAAGACTATTTACGAGCACGCAGCTCAACCTCTCGGATCTCCAGGACTGATTACATGTCTCTGTAGTAATACCTCATCCCAGGACTGATTACGAGCACACAGCTCAACCTGTCGGATATCTAAGGACTGATTACATACTACATAGCAATACCAGAAAGAGTATCCCGAGGACATTTATGTGCCGCAGCACGACCGACAAGATCTTCCAGGACTGATTACATGCTATTTGCACAACCTACAACATATCATCTTTGACCTCCAAGTATCAACCTGATACTCATGATCCAACGGATCATCATCGCACAAAGCATCATCGTGATGCTCATGATCATACTGATCATCATCACTGTACCATTTAGATACATATCATCTAGAGCAACACCGTAAAGCTCATCATCATGATCATCTTGATCATACAATGCATCCACCTGATGCATACCAAGTATCTATATGATACATATCATCATACATGATCCACCTTATCATATAGTGTATCCACCTGATACAAATACAAATAAATGACACATATCAACATACATGATCTACCTGATCATACGATGTATCCACCTGATACATATACAGATACATGGTCCAAGCATGCAACATGAAGCATATACAAAATACATACAAATGATCCAACTGATCATATCCAGCATCCAACATGATGCGTACATACATATACATATAAATGATCCAACTGATCATATCCAGCATCAAACATGATCCGTACATACATATACATATAAATAATCCAATTGCTCATATCCATCATCCAACATGATGCGTACATACATATACATTAAAATGATCCCACTGATCATATCTAGCATCCAATATGATGTGTACATACATATACATATAAATGATCCAACTGATCATACAAAGCAGAAACTAGATAATCATCCTGATGCTCATCATCTAGTGCTTACATCCACAGCCATGTGAAGGATCCTCCTTCCAACATGATTGGAATGGCTTCAGCAAATGTGTCCATCACTTCTTCCTCGAAGTGTTGTCGATCTAAAGAACACCAAGCCTCTCCCCGATATAGTGATATTTGATCTCTATGTCTTTCGACATGTCATGAAACACTGGGTTCTCAGACAGCTTCACACAACTCTGGTTATCACAAAAGATACCAGTAGCATCCAGCGGGAGATCAAATAACTCAGACAGTAGCTTCCGTATCCATACTGCCTCACAATTAGCTGAACATGTTGCAACATACTCTACCTCAGCTATACTTAGTGCTACGCAGGACTGCTTCCTACTAAACCAAGAGATCATACCTGATTCCATACTAAAGCAGCATCCAGATGTGCTCTTCCTATCTGCAGCACTGCCAGCCCAATCTGAATCAACATAACCTTGTAGGTTAAACTTTTGATTCACTTCATACTTGAGCCCATAATTCACTGTACCCTTCAGGTACCTCAGAACATGCTTTACAGCAATCAGATGAACACTCCTCGGATCTGTCAGGAACTGACTCAATGTGTTCATAGCAAAGCAAATATCTAGTCTCGTGTTCATCAGGTACATTAAGGACCCAATCATCTGACGATACATAGAGATATCAACCGGCTCAGATGAAGCATCACATAGAAGCTTCAGGTTCGATGCCATAGGTGTGGCCATGGCCTTGCAATCCATCATCCTGAATCTCTTCAGGATATCTACTGTGTACTTCACTTGACCAAGGAAGATCCCACCTACATTCTTCCATACCTCCATACCTAGGAAATAATGCATCATTCCCAAATCTTTCATATCGAACTCAGCAGCAAGCTTCCTCTTAGTATATGCAATCAATCTATCATCTCCTGTTACAAATAAGTCATCCACATACAGGAGTAGAATCACAGGATTCCCTTCCTCAACCTTGTAGTAAAGGTTGGAATCCGCTTTACTCTTGGTAAATCCCAAACTAGATAGGAAACTCTCCATCCTACCATACCAAGTTCTGAGAGCTTGCTTCAAGCCATACAAGGCTTTCTTCAATCTACACACATATGACTCCCTGTCATGTATTTCAAAATCGAGTGGCTGCTCCACATATAGTTCCTCTTTAACTACACCATTCAACAAAGCAGTCTTGACATCCATCTGGTGCATTTTCCATTTCATTGTTGCCACCAGGGAAACTACTGTTCTGATGGAAGTATATCTGGCTATAGGTGCAAATGTTTCTTCAGAATCTATTCCCTCTTTCTGAGAGAAGCCACGAGCTATGAATCTTGCCTCGTAATTCTCTACACTTCCATCTGCAGCATGCTTGATTTTGTAGATCCATTTGGAAGTCACAACAGACTTCTCCTTAGGTGTTGGGACAACATCCCAAACATCATTCTTCATTATTGATTGGTATTCCTCAACCATGGCATCCTTCCATTCTTTCTTTTCCGTTGCTTCTTCATAACTGGAAGGTTCTTTGTTCATAATGTCATAGAGTAAAGCAACATAGCTGGTATGTGATCTAGTTCTCTTCTTTGCTTTGTGTTCTTCTTCTGGAATGCCAAATCTTTCTGCATCTTGAATGATCTCTCTAGCCCATGCAAGTTTCCTCTTGTGAGATTTATCCTCACGGGGTGGATCTACAGGTTCTTGCGGATCTTCAAACTCATGAACAACTTCTGGAATTGCTTCAGTCATGGTAGTGTCTTAAAATCTAGTTTCCTTAGGTTATTCATAAACTTCGATAGGTGTCTTCCTTGATTTGATGAATGCTGAATTTTCATCAAATGTTACATCCCTGCTAACATCAATATTCTTGAACCCTGGAAAGTATATTCTGTAAGCTTTCGAGCTTTCACTATAACCCGCAAAGATACCCTTCTTTCCTGAAGGATCTAGTTTGGTCCTCTTTTCCTTTGGGACATGACTGTATACTGGACAACCAAATAATTTGAGATGGCTGAATTCAGGTTTCTTACCAGAAAAGACCTCTTATGGTGTCTTGTTGTCCAATATCTTGTGGGGTGTTCTATTTTGCACATATACAGTTGTTCTAGCTTCTTCTTCCCATAGATGCATAGGTAGATCTTGGTCATGCAGCATTTCCCTTGGTGCTTCCATGATTGTTCTGTTCTTTCTTTCTGCAACTCCATTCTGTTGAGGATTATAACGAGCAGTCAACTCCCTCTTAATCTCTGAATTACTACAAAGCTTCTTGAAGTCACCTGAGGTGAATTCTCCACCATTGTCGGATCTAAATGTTTTGATCTTCTTGTCAGTTTGATTCTCCATCAAGGTTTTGAATTCCTTGAACTTGTCAAACACCTCATCTTTGTTCTTCAAGAAGTAGACCCATGTCTTCCTGGAGAAGTCATCTATGAAAGAGACATAGTAAACATATCCACTTAGAGAACTGGATGCCATGGGACCAAAAACATCTGAGTGGATGATTTCCAAGATGTCCTTTGCCTTGCTTTCATTGCTTGGAAATACCTTCTTAATGTTCTTTCCTTTTGCACATCTTTTGCAAACACCTTCATGCTTGGTCTTGATTTTAGGAAGACCTTCTACAGCCTTACTTGCAATTGGTAATTCTCTGTAGTGCATATGTGTAACTCTTCTATGCCAAAGTTCACTTGGCTCCATGGAATCATGCATCATGGCATGTTCAGGTTGTCCTTTTAATTTATACAAACCTCCCTCTTGTTCTCCAATCACCACTGCATCATCTATGGTCTTTCCCTTTGGCCACATTAGGACTTGGCCATCCACAAATGCAACCCTCATACCTTTTGCATCCAATGCAAAGATGGAGAGTAAGTTCTTCTTGAGCCCAGGTACATAAAGGACTTCTTTCATCTTGAAATATTTTCCAGAATCTAGGTTGTAGGAGGCTTCACAACTTCCATTGATGGGATATTGATAATCATCCCCAAGTTTCACTTTATGGGGTGATTCATGTTCAGAAAAATTTACAAAAGATTCTTTAAACCCAGTCATGTGTTTGGAAGCCCCACTATCAATTAACCAATCATTGCAACCATGGGAGATTGTACCTGTGAGAGCAGAGATTAGGACATACTCTTCTTCACTTGATGAGTCATCTTCACTTTCTGCCCTAGCTTTCTTATTTGGAGGTTCATCATCTTCGACAGCATGAGCATGGTACTTTCTTTTGTTACCCTTCTTCTTTTTGTTGGAGTTGTTGTTTTTGTGGTTGTCCCTTTTGTTCTTGGGATATTCTGAAGCAAAGTGACCCTTCTCATTACAAGTGAAACACCTTAGATCTTTCTTGTCTTTGTGATAATGATGAGAAGATTTCTTCTTGTAATGGGATGGCTCCCTCTTGAACTTGCCTTTCTTAGTGTGAGCTGTGAGAGCATGATATTCATTCCCCATCTTTTCTTCTCTTGCCACAATCCTAGCTTCTTCTTGAGAACATTCCTCCCCCAATCTGTTGAAGGAGATTAATTAATTTCTAGCACAGATCCCCTGGATAAAAGGGGCCCATGACCTCGGTAGGCCATTCAAAGTGGTCAAAACAATTTCACCAATCTCCACCATTTTATCTACAGCTTCAAGTTGTTACTTGATCTGAGAGACCTTGGAGAAATACGATTGAATCGTTTCTCCATTCAACATCTTGACTCCTTTCAATTGATTCCACAAGTTCATCTTTTGATTTATGTTCTTCCCTTGAAATAGCTTGGTCAAAGAGTCAAACAACTCCTTGGGTGTCTTTAGAAAAGACACATGGGGTATGAGATGGTCTTTGATAGAATCAACAATGATTTTCTTTGCCTTGACCAAGTTCTTCTTATGCAATACCTTAGCCTCTTCATCCTCTGGGATAGGGATGTCTTCTTTTATACATGAGTCCAACTCATTCTCTTCCAGGATTAACCCAATCCTATACTTCCAAGCTCGAAAGTTATCATCCCCTTCAAGCTTATCCTCAAGCTCGGTGTGGTGAAACATCTTAAAGAGTACTTCAAATGGAAATAGAAATATTTAGGTCTTACCACTTGAAATGCTGAAAACTGGATCTCGTCCCGGATTAGGGCTTGTTGGAAAAAACACCAAAAATTCAAAATGTGAATTTCAACTTTCTGAAAGGATAGAAAGATGCGCCTTGATGAGCTTATCAGCCTGGTGTATTCGGAATTTGAGATCAGCAAAGCTTTACCCTTCAGATTTTGCTTTTTGTCCTCTCGGGTTCACTAGGGAGAGCCCTGAATTAGGGTTTGAGTTTCTCAGAGATCTACCCAGCCAAAAATATCGATCCAAAGCTCTAAACTTCGATTTTTGCAAGGAGATTCCTGCTATGTCTTTCGATTTCAGAAATTCCTATTTTTGTGGAAACCTTAATTTTTAGGGCCAAATCTGAAAATGCTCAAAATTAAATTCTGATTGGACAGATAGATTCTCCTTGATGAGTAGAGTCAATCTACTATACTGCTTTTCCAAAATTTGTGGAGAGAAACCCAATAAACAAGAAACTTAAGTTTCTGTCACTACAAAATGTCTTCTTCTCAGGTTAGGTCTGATACCATGTTAAATTTTGAGCATTAATTCCATATACTCTAGGATCTTTACTGAGAGAATAACATGTACAGAATATCAATGCATAACAATCATATCAAGCATGTCAAGCATCACAAGAATCAAAATCATGAGAGACAAGAGACACAGAGTGTCCGTGGGGAAAACCCTAAGGTGAAAAACCCAACAACTTTCTGAGAGATAGAGAGAGAAATGGCTCAACCAAAGTACAACCAAAATACACTGAGATAGACTCCTAGTAGAAGATGATCCTCCTCCTCACTAGTGCGCCACTTTCTGAGTGAGAGAAGTATGAGTTTTCGAGTGATCAAATATAGATCTCCCGATCTCTATTTATACTTAACCTGTTTTTCCAGTTACACTATGGGGATGACTTGTCTAGCTAGGTACATCCACAATATAATATATATTTCAGGGCCAACCCCACACATGGTGGTCTAATAACCCATCGGCAAGTACACACACTTACAACACTTGTCAATACACATGACGACACTTCCTTATAGAGGAATAACACATCTCTTATAAGGGTACAATAAATATATATGAAATACATAGATGAAATACATTTTGACGTTACATATACATCAATAGGATGGTGGGATGAAAGTTTAATTCTGGAAAATATATGGGATTAGGTGCAACAGCAGGTCACGGAGGTTAGATCAGATTGCCTTATGCACAAGGTACTAGCACCATTCACGTTTCAGCATAGAACAAGCCTATGCCTACTTTGAGGCTTCTTGGGTGTCTAGCATATGCATACAGGGAAAGGTAGGGTTACTGAGTGTTAATAACAGATTTTATATCAGTCACATATATGCCGGATAAGTTCAATAAGGTAATTTTGCATACTTGTGAAAATATGGGAAGAATTGGGGTTTCTGGGCTCTCCCGGGATTGTTGAGCTAGTTATTTTCTTATCTTTACAAAATGAGACTAAAAGAATTCAAATGATGGTTTTGTGGACTGATATGGTTAATATATCACGTTATTAACATACTTCAAAATACAAGAGGTCAAATGGATGCACATATTGCATTTTATAAAGAAATTAGTGAAACTAGCCTAGAAAACACACCCAAGTAGCTAGTCTTGCATTGTAATTCATCAAACTGCTCCAAAACTTCATATAATCTGTTCTGATATTAAATAAATATCTGATAGATGATATTCAACACATATAAGTCAAAATATAGATTCAGAACACTCTCTTTCTCATTATTAGATTGCCTTCCAAAGTACATGCCTCACAGGCTAGATTTTCATTACATTTGATGGAGAATGAAGAGAAGAATTGAAATATTACTGTGGATCTACTCTATAGTTATGATAAGTTCACCTACAGGTCATATGACTTTCATTGGCTGCATACTGAACTTCTAGACTTGATTGGGGTGAATTCACTGAGCAAACCCTCTCCTTCAGGGAAAGCTCCTTTAGATTTAGTTGTGAATGGGAGAAGAATGTAAGAAGAGAGTGAGGATCATATATGAAGCTGATCTTTGATCATATAAATCTCCAATGTTCTGAAAATCATGGCATACTAAGATTCATGGAGATCCTGGGTGCAACTCCTGAGAACTAGCTCCTCCTTCTAGTTATTTTCCTTCAAATCTAGCTGCTAATCCACTATAGAATTGTCCTCCTCTTCAAGCTGACTATAAATATTCATGGCTGGACTGATATGAATGTTATTGGCTGTAATAACATATTCTGGACTTGCATAACACTCTTAGATTACTCACAAAGTCTTGGGGCACATCACCCAAGAAAACATGTTGAGGCACATCACTCAACTAGAGAGGCTCGGAGCTCTCAAACCAAAATTGCAAATGACAAAAGTTCCTGAATGAAGTTGGAAACCTTCTTAAATAGAATTCATGTTGACCTGCTGAGCAAGTTACTTATCTTGGTGACCTATGAGAAAAGGTCACCCATGAGTGTACATACTTTCCTTGCTTTGCTTGCTTGCTTTGCTTTGGCTTTCCATTCTTTCCACTTTTTCTGATTTTCCTTCCTTTTCTAAACTTTCCTACTTTCAAAACTTTCCTGCTTTTCCAACTTTCCTGATTTTCTAGGATTTATGCTGCTTTTCCTAAAATAAGCCTCTTTTCTCCATTTTGGAAACATTTTTGGACTCTATTGTTTACTTGACTTCTACTCCAAGTAATTCCTCCACCCTTATCCACCAATTCGAATTAGTAGGCCACGTTCTCCATTTATTCAGCATAATAAATAAAGATATTAATAAAAGATAATACAACTCATAATTAATTCCATCTTCATCATTTAATCAATTAATTAATGATTAATTAACTCTTGTGGTATAATTTCCTCCAAAAATACACCCTACTCCATTTTTGGCAACATTTTTTACATGGGTGCCCTCTTGGCCCACTTGTTCATTATCCATTAATTTTATTTATCAAAATTACCTTTAATAAATAAATTTGCTAATTTGTGAGACTTAGGCTAAAAGTAATTCTAAGCAAATAGAATTAATACCATTTAATTCCCTTAGGGGTTGATCTTTTCCCCTTTCACCCATGGTACTGGATGAGCCAAAATTTGGGACATGACAAGTATCATGACCAGTTATGTTATAATGGTATCAAAAAGCACCAAAATGCAGTAGATGTTAAACTTGGCATGACTTATCATGACAATGGCTTATGATTCAAAGTAATGCAATATGAATTGGTGGATAGACATTCTTGTTAGCACATGATTCAAGGTTGATCGATGATATTATTATATTGAGAAATGGTTACTAATGATTATTCATTATGGCAAGTGCCAATTGTTCCAGGTGATCCACTCAAATAGCCTAGTGATGCTAAGTATTCTATGATTTTGTGGGAGCCCATAACCACGAATGAGAATGGTTACTATAAATAAATTATGGGCTGGGGGACAAATCCCAACAATTAGCTCTATGCCAGCAGCACTTGACCAGGGATAATTTTAAGGACCCATACTTATTTAAAAGTGTATAAACCTTGGCGAATCTTACAAATTCTTAAAATGTCAACTATAAAATATTTGGCGATACTTTTCTAAAATTATTTCAATTTCTAAGGATTTTATATCGTTTATATAATAATTTGGCGATATTTTTCTAAAATTATTTCAATTTCTAAGGATTTTATATAGTTTATATAATAATTTGGTGATTTTTAGAGTAAAAAAAGTTTACCCCATCAAAATTGGGCGAAATGGGGCTTCAAAAAATGCAAATTGGCGAATATTTTTTTGGAAAAAAACATTGAAAAATAGCCCATGGGCTAAATTTCGCCCCTAAAATTATCCTTGCAATTGAATTTTGTACTAGAAGATGGGAAGGTGGCAATGCCACAGATACTTCCTGAATAACTTTTGATGTGACCAGAGTCCATGGTTGGAGACATACTCACCGAGAGGGAGGTTTATGGAGAAGGACTTATGATGTCTAGGGTTAGTGCCTTGAGGGTACTGTGGAGGATGTTTAGGCTAGCCTTCCGAGATGCCCGGGGTATAATGATCCTGAGGTGCATAGTGGAAGTGTGGTGGGCCCATAACCCACAACTTCCAAGATCGGGGTACCATGAACCAGATTTCGGTTAATACCGATGAGGCCATACTATTACTAGAAGTTGGAAGGTGGCAAATGCCGCGGTAACTTCCCGGATAACTTCTAATGACTACTATATGATGATGCCTGGGGTATAATGATCCTGATATGCGTAGTGGAAGTGTGGTGGGCCCATAACCCACAGGTTCTAGGATCAGGGTACCGAGAACCAAATGCCGATTATTACCGATGAGGCCGTATTATTACCAGAAGTTGGGAAGGTGGCAATGCCGCGGTAACTTCCCAGGGAACTTCTGATGCCTACTATATGATCCACGGATAGGTTATAGTAGAGGGCCCATGCCATGGTGAGAAGGACCGTCCGTAGTTAAAGGGGATGTTTATGGAGGTGGTGGATGGTATGATTCTCAGGGAGAGGGTGAGTAAGGAAAGAGGACGTAAACAAATACACAGCTATTAATTATTAAATAATTATCTAATGCTTTTGTATGTATGATGCATAATTGTTGTTATGTTTGCATACTAGACTCATAGGGGATTACTTAAGAGCATGTTGTAACTTACGGAGTTTGATTGTATTAGTGTGGTTTGGAGACTTCTATGTGGTGGCCACACATATAAATCTCTTAGCTTCATAATAGTACTAGCCACCTATATATTCTAGTATTTACTTGATTGATTGATTGAATAAGTATTGTATTTATTGCTTGAATATTATAACTTTGGGACGAAGTTTCTTGAAGGGGGAGCGTATGTAACAACCCTCATATACGAATATAGAGAATATTTAATATAATAAGTTAAAGGTAATAATGTAATATAATAATATAATTGGGAATATGAAAGAAAATAAGGGAAAAAAAATTGCATTAAATAAGAAATTAAGAATTGGGAGAAGGAGGAGATAAAAGGAGGAGAAGAAGTGAAGAGAAGGGATCTTTTGTCTTTTTGTCCTTGGCCATCTTGGAAGAGGAGCTCTGAAGGAGAGGAAAGCAAGATAGCGCTAGCATAGGGTTAATTATTGGGGGCTCGGGGGCCTCATCCTTTGGCTGGGGGTTCTTTGGGTGGAGATGTTGATGTATATGTAACTTCGGAATGTATCTCACATATATGTATATTGTATTCCTATAGAGATGGTATTATTCCTCTATAAGGAAGTGTCGTCATTTATATTGTAAGTGTCGTAACTTATATTTGATGGGTTATTAGACCACCTTGTTTGGGGTTGGCCTTGTATAACTCATGTGGGTCAAAGGGTTATTAGACCAACCTATTGGGGGTCGGCCATGTGGGTCAAAGGGTTATTAGACCACCCTATTGGGGGTCGGCCCAGTCAGCATTATGTTATGTGGTTAATTTCGAGCCTACAGGAGTTAAGTAAAAGGGCAAGTCAAGTCAAGTATAAATAGAGTGCGGGAGGCACTCTATTTGATCACTCACTTCTCACACATGCACTCAAGGAGGAGTGGCGCACTTATGTAGGAGGAGGATCTGCTGCTAGGTTGTGCCTATCTCTTATGGTTGGTTGTATCATTGCTCTATCTATCTCTGAGGAAGTTATTGGGGTTTTTCACCTTTATGGTTTTCCCCAAGTAAATCTTTGTGTCTCTTGTGTGCTTGCATTATTGTCTCCATGATTGATATGCTGTAGATATGATGTACATGTTGTTCTCTCAGTTAAGATCCTAGATCATATTGAAGTAAATTTTGAAAATTTAACATGGTATCAGAGCTAGCCTGAAAGAAGGCATGATATGGCATGTATGACACTTGTTGCACTTACGATGCTAACGCTTGATATAGCAAAAACAAGTCATCGTAGAACTTTCGCTATAAATCCGTTTTAGCAAAGTTTTCGGATCTGAAATTGTTACCGGACGAAGATTAAATCTCCAGGTACCTTGTGTCAAAAGGACAACCTCTAATTCGTTGTACTTTGTGATTTATGATCTGTGCAATATAGGGTTTCTGCCTCTTCCAGATCTGAGTTAAAATCAGGTGACCTTGGGAAAAAGGTCATAACTTGGTCTAGGAAGCTCCAAATGAAATTTCGTAAAAAGTGACAGGTAGTACACAGACTTTACCATCTCAAAAAATATTTTCAGAGGTTGAAGGTGAACCAGAGACACGTGGCACACCGTACAAGTTCACTCTCCTGTATTATCCCATAAACAGGTCACGTTGCAACACTTGGCATAACTCTCTCTCAGAGAATCCAATTGAGGTAAGACCTATCAGGATGGAAATATAATAGGCCGAGCTATCTTAGGAAATATTTTCAGAGGCCGAAGTTGAAACAGTGACACGTGGCATGCCGTAGAATTTCGCTCTTCTGTATTATCCCAAAACAGGTCACATTGCGACATTTGGCATAACTCTCTCTCAGAAAATCCAATTGAGATCAGACCTGTCAGGATGGAAAGCTAATAGGTCAGGCTAGCTCAGGAAACGTTTTCAGACCCTGTGCATCAAAAATTTCAAAGTTACACCAGAAACAATCAGGTACATATTTCTGTCAAAACATAATTATTTTTTTTGGTACCTTCATTCATGGCTTCCGAAATTTAGGGCTTTGGAGAAAGTTGGAATTTTTGTAATGAGAGACCACGGCTGAATGCTACTCATCAAAATAAAAATTTAGAGACCAAGATCAGAATTTTTGGTTGGGCAGAAGGCCGGGCTTAATCAGACCCTAGTTCGGGACTTTGATTAGGAAAGTGGAAAATTAGGGCTTCTGTAAAAATGGAAATTTTTGAAATCTGTGACCATGGCTGGAAGCTCCTCGAAAAAATAGAAGCTTAGAGATTTGGATCAAAATTTTTGATTGGGTAGAAGAGTGGGATTCATCAAACCCCAGTTCAGGGTCACATCTAGTGAATCCGGAAGTTTCAAAGGCAAATTTGAGGAGTGAAATTCTCCAGTTTTCAAATTCTGAATATACCGGTTTGATCAGCCTATCAAGGCGCATATTCCTATCCTTTCGGAAGTTTGAAATTCAAAGTCTGAATTTTTGGGGTTTCTCTGACAAACCCATATCCAGCTCCAGGTCCAATTCTTGCAAATCAAGTGGATTGGGTTAATCATAGAAGAAGATGGATTGGTCACCTGCATAAGTGAAGAAGTTCCCATTTCGGAGGGAGATGAGGCTAAGGCCTTACATAAGAAGATTACAAGCGATCTCGACAGGTATGACTCATCGAGGTATGTTTCGATATTTGTCCATGATTAAGTTTATGGTATGTTTGTCTATATGTTATTACGGTTAGTACAATCTTGATTTTAGATTTGTCGTATCACCTTAACAAAATTATGAATGCATGTTAGAAGATATTCATTGATTAGGGTGTTGACACTTATGATTGTACTAATGCATTATGGTGTTGTATGAGGTTTATATTGTCTACTAACATGAAAGGTACACTAAGAAAGATAAATCATGTTCTGGTTCAAGAACATATGATCATGATGACACGAGGACAAAGTCTCATCCATTGTCATGGATCTCATAGAAGATCCATTTACGAGGTATGTATAACTTGGTTTTATAATGGTTAACCTATGAGATATACAGGTTACTAGCACAAGTCATTGAAGAAGAACAAGAAGACATCATGTGAGTATGTTAGACATAACTAGCTAGCATGCTAATCCAGGTATGTTTTTCCTATATCAAGATAGAATCCTACCTTGGGTTAGGATTTTATACTATTGTTGATAATGATTATTCATGAAGTCATAGGTTTGAATAATCGTGGGTTTAGGCATGTTATGCTTTTTACTTTGTTTAATGATATGACTAACCAGAAAAGCCCTATGGTCAAATAGGAATATAAGTAAAATAATAAGTCTATTATATTGATTGATTTGACTAACCAGAAGAATCATGAAATCATACGTTTGAATAATCACATGTTTTATGCATACTATATCTCTTATCTTGATTGATGATTCAACTAACCTGAAGAGTCATAGGTTTGAGTAATTACAGGTGTAGACATGTTATGTCTCTTATGATTTGACTAACCATAAGAATCCTACATAAACCTTGAATGCTAATGCTTATTATTTTCTGTTTGAAATGATCATGACTATACATGCTTAAGATTATTGTGTTTTAATAGTATACTAATGAATGTATGATTTTATATGAGTTCACAAGGATAACACAATCATGATACTAATAAGCATACATAGGGACCAAGGATGAATGTAAGTTCAAGGATAGGTAATCCAAGAAGCAAAGATCAAGAGGGAGCACACTCCAGTTGTTCCTGCAAGAAAGCAAAGGAATACACTCCAGTGGTTTACGCAAGGATGCAGATATTCAGAGGGAGTTGACCATCTACATTCCACAACAGAAAGGTGTAGAAGAAGCTACTTCAGATTAGGACTCCAGCAGCTCCTGCAAGAAAGCAAAGACTCAGAGGGACTTCACCCAACGAACAAACAAAGATAAGTATTTTAATTATCATTTCGTGCATATTTGTTTGTTGAAATAAAATTGTTCAATGATGTATATGCTCATGTTCCTAGACATAGGATATGTATTGTGCATAGTAGAATAGTTGCATTATTGAACAGTATACTACTAATATACATGGGTAAGTGGCCTATGGAACTGTACAACATTCCATTGCTACTTATCTAGAATGAAACCTCTTTGTTGACATGTTGGGAGTCGTGCACACTCTTAACAATGTTCTGGTAGAGATTAGAAGGTATCTAGAAAGTTACGGGATATGGATAAATGTTGTATTGAAGCATTGGCTAAGATAATTGCATGACTGTATGACATATTTCCTTATGTGTAAGAATTTGTTCTGAAAACTATGAGATGTTTCTAATCATGCAATTTAACCTGTTTTGTAGGAAAGACCGCATATCTTCACCTACAAAAGGACTACAACATTTGCTCTAGCAACAAAGATATTTATTGAAGATATTGAAGTTCCCAGGATCTGGGATGAAAAAATGGAATGCCATGATCCATCGATCATGAAGAATGATGTTTGGGATGTAGTCCCAAGACGTGAAGGGAAGTTTGTTATGACTTCCAAATGGAACTATCAGATCAAGCATGTTGCAGATGGCAGCATCGAGAAATATAAAAGTGATGAAATAGAAGATGCACCAGATGGATCTCAAGACAACATGGTGGAGTCATATATGTGTGCAGAACATGGTATGGTAGGATAGACAGCTGTCTATCCAGTTTGGGCGTTACCAAGAGTAAAGCAGATTCCAACCTTTTCTACAAGGTTGAAGAAGGCAATCCAGTGATACTACTTTTGTATGCAGATAACCTGTTTGTTACAGGTAAAGATAGATTGATTGCCGACATGCAGCGGAAGCTTTCTGCCAAGTTCGAGATGAAGAACTTGGGGATGATGCACTATTTGTTTTTGGCATGGAGGTGTGGCAGAGTGCATATGGAATCTTCCTTGGACAAGGGAAGTATGTAGTAGAGATCCTGAAGAGGTTCGGGATGATGGACTGCAAGGATATGGCCACACCTATGGCATCGAATCTGAAGCTTCTATGTGATGCTTCATCTGAGCCGGTTGATGTCTCTTTGTATCGTCAGATGATTGGGTCCTTGATGTACCTGACGAACACGAGACCAGACATTTGCTTTGATGTGAACACATTGAGCCAGTTCCTGACGGATCTGAGGAGTGTTCACCTGGTTGCTGTAAAGCATGTTCTGAGGTACCTGAAGGGTACAGTGGATTATGGTCTTAGGTATGAGGAGAATCAAAAGTTTAACCTGCAGGGTTATGTTGATTCAGATTGGGCTGGCAATGCTGCAGATAGGAAGAGCACATTTGGGTGTTGCTTCAGTATGGGATCAGGTGTGATCTCTTTGTTTAGCAGGAAGAAGTCCTGTGTAGCACTGAGTACAGTTGGGGCAGAGTATGTTGTAGCCTGTTCAGCTAGTTGTGAGACAGTATGGCTACGGAAGCTACTGTCTGGGTTATTTGATCTCCCATTCGAGGCTACTGGTATCTTCTGTGATAACCAGAGTTGTGTGAAGTTGTCCGAGAACCCAGTGTTTCATGACAGGTCAAAACACATAGAGATCAAATATCACTATATCAGGGATATGGTGCAGAGAGGAGCTGTGAAGCTCCTATATGTTGCAACAGACGAGGAGATTGCAGATGTGCTGACGAAGCCGCTAGCCAGAGTGAAGTTCGAGTACTTCAGAGAGAGGCTTGGCATTCTTCATATTGAGGACACTTCGAGGAAGAAGTGATGGACACATTTGCTGAAGCCATTCCAAGCATGTTGGAAGGAGGGTCCTTCACATGGCTATGGATGTAAGCGCTGGATGATGAGCATCAGGATGATGTTCTGGTTTCTGCTTGGATATCATCAGTTGGATCATTTTTATGTATGTATCTACGCATCATGTTGGATGCTGGATATGATCAGTTGGATCATTTTTATGTATGTATGTACGCATCATGTTGGATGCTGGATATGATCAGTTGGATCATTTTTATGTATGTATGTACGCATCATGTGGATGCTGGATATGATCAGTTGGATCATTTTATGTATGTATGTATGCATCATGTTGGATGCTTGGACCATGTATCTGTATATGTATCAGGTGGATACATTGTATGATCAGGTGGATCATGTATGATGATATGTATCATGTATTTGTATCAGGTGGATACATTGATGATCAGGAGGATCATGTATGATGATATGTATCAGGTAGATACTTGGTATGCATCAGGTAGATGCATTGATGATCAGGTGGATCAGATATGATGACATGCAGCAGGTTGTTGCAGTGATGATCAGGATGATCATAGATGACGAGCTTCAAAATGTTGCTCCAGATGACATGCAGCAGGATGTTGCAGTGCTGATCAGGATTGTTAACACCCAAAAAGTGCTCACTAGCCCCCTTTTGACAATATTTATGTCACCGGATCCAGTATCCCTCACACATGATGACGCTTGAGACATTTTCTAACTCCCATCTATCCATTTTTGTTCGGTATAATTTTATCCCTTTTTAGGGCCGAGCAACCCCTTTTACAAAAAAGGCACTTAGGGAGTTTTTGTTAAGCTCTTTTCTGACTCCTAAAACAACGAAAAGATTGCTGAGCAACCTTGCTTCCTTTCATGCTCGTTAAACGTATCTGAAAGGGCGTCTACCTGGTATAAGTTTACCCCTTTTCCAGACCTTGTAGACTATTTACGAAAAAGGAATACTCTAGTCACATCGGTTAGAAGAGTTCTCCATCTGCATCATTTTATGCTTT
Source organism: Larix kaempferi (assembly GCA_027924585.1). Lineage (NCBI taxonomy): Eukaryota > Viridiplantae > Streptophyta > Pinopsida > Pinales > Pinaceae > Larix > Larix kaempferi. The sequence continues at coordinate 3,600,395 of BSBM01000816.1, read as the reverse complement.
TTCGGGCCTTGGAGACTAAACTACAAAAAAGAACACCAATATAGTCCACTTACCGTTTTCAGACTCTCTAAACATGAAAGCAACCATGAGCATGAGCCGTCCTGGGCTCACAAAATCCACAGGACCGTACCATTTCAGAGCACACTTTTATCCCTTCTTGGAGCTCATTACAACTACGAAGAAGGAATCAATGGTGCCTCTTGGCGCCACGACAGATCACATCTAATCATATGGCAGCTTCCCCATTTTGGTCGCCTTTGTTCAGAGTAGTCTGCAGTATGTTACCTTGAAAATCCCTCGACAGCACCTATCAGCTCGTCCTTCCCCCCAGAGTCAATATATACCATTCAATCCAAGCAATGATCCCCACACCTACAAGTCAGTTCCCTACGCTGTCAGGTCAACCATGTCATCATGCTCTGAACAAAGGAAGTTTGAGTCTACCCACTTTTTGACCCAGTTATTTCCCATCCCCACAAGTATGTCAGTCCTACCATCAGTACTACAACACTTCAGTTCTACACCTCGTGCTCCTATCAAGGAAAAATCATTGCCTTGTTAGTTGCTGGTCTCCCTCTGTCGACGACAACCACATTTATTCCAGAGGATAGACCTAGAGGTCCCTATGTCTTGGACTCATTACCATTTATGATGAGTGCCTACGAATCATTTCGAGAGGAATCCTCATTGCCTCTCCAAATGGATGTTTCTCACATGCTCGACTTCAACACCTTGATAGCATCGTTGAGACTCGCATAGGACATTGATCCTTTTAGTTATTAGTCGAAGACCCCGGATACCTCCTGACTCCTCCAAATTTTGGAATCTTCCTATGGATACAACCAGTTACACTTTTTCTATAGTTATCCGGGTTGCGCATGGCGACAGTATTCAGATGTACCCCAGTTTCATACTCCCTTGAGTACACAGTTACATTAATTCTCAGAGATGACTCATAATCTTTGAGTCCCTACAAATGTTGGACACCTTCAATTTCAGCAATTCACCAGTTATTCTAGTGTATCAGTTATTGAGATCAGTTATGATCAAGAGTATATCCCAAAATAATGTCCCCCCTGGACCATTATGATGTACCAGTAGATTATTTAAGTATTAGATCCCCCTTCTTGAGACTAATTGTTATGTATATGTCTTGATACGAGCATGGGAATTCCCGCCTCATCCATTATCAGAGATTATACCTCATTCATATTGAGGCCATGTAATATGTTTTTTTTTGCAGCTTCCAAGGGTCGTGGCTCCAGTCTCCAACCGGTCTCTTCTCTCCCCTAAAACCCCAGAAAAAGACAAATGAACTATGATGTCTATCGTCCATACGATGAGCTCCTACCCTCACACATCAGGGGGCAATCTGTTAACACCCAAAAAGTGCTCACTAGCTCATTTCCCTATTCACATGACCCATTTGTCCACTTTTTCACCATCTGAGCCTCTGAAACCAACAAAAGGTCACCAAAATACCTAAGTACACCCCTTTTTCCATTAAAAAAGATTATTTTTCCTAAAAAAACATAAAAAAACCCTCAAAAAGGGTCAAAATTCCCAAAAATATTAAAAAGGGAATTAAAATATTAATTTTATTCAAAAAAGGAAAAAGGAGGGAAAAGTACCTAAACCATGTTGGTCAATACCATTTGGTTTCCACAAAACCACAAATGGTATTCCCCACCACCAAAACCTATAAAAAGGTGGTAGGGGCTCCTCATTTCACATCCATCCATTATCTCATCCTCATGCTGCCAAAATCTTCCTTGAGCATTTTGGCCATTGTAAGCAACCTTGGAGAAGGAGACCTCTTGGAGCTTGGAGCTACTCATCTTGGGAGTTGCTCAACATCAACCTTCACCATTGAAGGTATTATCGCAAGCACTTGCTTGCCCCCCACTTTTCAATACAAATTCATTCTTTAATATTTTCTTGTTCTTGTTTTTTAAATGTTTACACTATTTGCTTATATTCTTGCATAGATCCATGATTAGTTTAGTTTAGATTAGTTTCTTGTTTAATTCCATTGAAACTACTGCTACTAGTTAGCAGGTGCCCATAGAACTAAGCCTAGTTGAAAAACAGGGCCAACAAGGATGATCATAGATGACGAGCTTCAGGATGTTGCTCCAGATGACATGCAGCAGGATGTTGCAGTGATGATCAGGATGATCATAGATGACGAGCTTCAGGATGTTGCTCCAGATGACATGCAGCAGGACGTTGCAGTGATGATGATTAGGATGATCATGGATACATCAGGATGATGTATGGTGAGTATCAGGTTGATACTCTGTGGCCGTGGATCAGGTTCTGCAGATGAGCATGTAATCCGGTGCCCTGGGAGATTTGCAGATGGTCTTTTGAGGTTTTACCTATGGCATGTAATTCGGTGCCCTGGGACATCTGGAAAATGCTCTTTCAAGGTTTTGCTCTGGGAGGACATGTAATTCGGTGCCCTGGGAGATCTGTAGATAGTATTTCGAGGTTTTGCTTATGGCATGTAATTCGGTTCCCTGGGATATCTGGCAGATGCTCTTTCGAGGTTTTGTCCTATGGCATGTAATTCGGTTCCCTGGGAGATCCGATAGGTTGGGCTGTGTGCCCGTAATCAGTCCTGCGATGCTCTTGTGAGGTTTTTCCATGACCACATGTAATTCGTTGCCCTGGGAGATCCTATAGGTAGAGCTGTGTGCTCGTAACAGCCTGGGATGCTCTTGCAAGGTTTTGTGGTGAGGTCACATGTAATTCGGTGCCCTGGGAGATCCTATAGGAAGAGCTGTGTGCTCTTAATAGCCTGGGATGCTCTTTCGAGGTTTTGTGATGCATGTAATAAGTCCTGAGGATTCCACAGTATGGCCAGTGATGATGAAGACCTGCAGGTGGTGGGCCTACATCCAGTATGAAAAAGGACTGACTCTGTAGAACTTCCTATGACAAGTAGATTCAGAGATTGATTGAGATAGCAGCAGCAGTGACGATGACGATTATCCAGTGACGATGATCCAGAGAAGATGACTTGTGCTAGAAGAACTGTGCTGAGAAATACCTTCCTAGTTAAGAGGGAGTGTTGATGTATATTTAACTTTGGAATGTATTTCACATATATGTATATTGTATTCCTATAGAGATGGTATTATTCCTCTATAAGGAAGTGTCGTCATTTATATTGTAAGTGTCGTAACTTATACTTGATGGGTTATTAGACCACCTTGTTTGGGGTCGGCCCTGTATAAGTCATGTGGGTCAAAGGGTTATTAGACCAACCTATTGGGGGTCGGCCATGTGGGTCAAAGGGTTATTAGACCACCCTATTTGGGGTCGGCCCAGTCAGCATTATGTTATGTGGTTAAGTTTGAGCCTACATGAGTTAGGTAAAAAGGCAAGTCAAGTCAAGTATAAATAGAGTGCGGGAGGAACTCTATTTGCTCACTCACTTCTCACACATGCACTCAAGGAGGAGTGGCGCACTTATGGAGGAGGAGGATCTGCTGCTAGGTTGTGTCTATCTATCATGGTTGGTTGTATCATTGCTCTATCTATCTCTGAGGAAGTTATTGGGGTTTTTCACCTTTATGGTTTTCCCCAAGTAAATCTTTGTGTCTCTTGTGTGCTTGCATTATTGTCTCCATGATTGATATGCTGTAGATATGCTGTACATGTTGTTCTCTCAGTTAAGATCCTAGATCAGATTGAAGTAAATTCTGAAAATTTAACAAAAGAGTCGTCCCCCCACCTTTAGTACCACTATTGGAGCTATCAAGGTAATGGTAGCTGCTAGGTCATCTATCCAGGTATGGTTCCTTAATTTTCATAGCATATTTTCTTTTATTACTGATTAGATCTACTTCTATGCATGTTGTTGTTCTTGTTTGTTTCTGGGTTTTATAAGATTTTACATGTTATCAGATTCTTGTGTTGGTTCATAGATCATCATGAATATTTAACATGATTTTGTTATTTAGTAGGTTTTATGAGTTTTAGGGATCTTACAATTTCCTTGGATAAAGATTAGTATAGATGGATTTTTGTTAGCTCAGCTTTTAGACAGTCTATTTATAGCTTTCCTTGCACTGTAGGTTCATATGCATCAATCAGTTGGCATTAAGATCATTCAGCCTGCTTCTTTCTTTAGTTTATATCGTTTCCTTTAATCCGGACTATCATTCAGATTGTCTTTCAGACTAACATCTGGATTGTCATACGGACTTTAATATTTTCTGCATTGTTTTTATGCTTGTTTAAAATCCAGTTTCTTACGTTTTCGAACTGTAATATTTCTTGTAATTGATTAGCATTTATCCATGTAATTAGGAACTTGTTCTACACTACATAGAGTTTTAATTGAGTTTTATATTCATTCCTAGTTTCCATTCCATTTTCCTTAACTTTGCTTTAGTTGCTTTTCATATTATGTTTCTCTTATATCTGATTTATTAATATTTTACTGTTCCATAATTTATTAGTCTCAATCCTAGTTTAGTTTACTTCATTCATGTTAAGATTGATTTCGGATTGAACTTAGTAATTTCATTCTCCAAAGTATTTTAGTTTTGATAGTTTCTTAGTTCAAGCATAGGATCTACTTTTCTCATTCACATAGTTAATAAAGATGTTCATAGAATAGTATTTGGTTCAGAAATAAGATATCTTTATCAAGTTTTCTACTTGCTTCTAGATTACATTTGTCCCATGTCATTTTCTTATGGATAGAAAATAGATTACAATGTTTAAAGTTAGTTGTAATTGGACACTCTTTAGTTTGCATTTAGTTGTAGAAGTTAAACTAGATTTGAATCCATTTTGTTTTCTTGTTACATTTGAAAGTCATTTTGATACATTCTCTACCATTCCTATTACATTTGATACATTTCCTCAGAATTCTCAAGGAGAATGGAATTATGTAGTTTAGTTTGATCTTGAGTTGAATTTATGAATAGTTTTTGAATTCATTAAGTAGTTTGTAGTTTTGATTTAAGTTAATATAGTTTCTTGTTACCATAGTTAGTTGTCAATTGAATCATTTCATAGATAGGTTGCTAAACTCATTTATAATTGTTTTCCAATTCCTAGACTAGAGTTTGAATCATCAGTCAGTAGTTTCCATTTTTTATTAAAGTAGCTTTGCTTTTGATCAAGTTTTGTTCCTGGGTTGATATTTGTTGTTTTTATCTTTTCAGTTATTGTCCATAGAGTAGAGTAGTAAATATTGATACTATTCTGATCTATTGGTCTAGTTAGATTTAATCAGTTCAATAGTTGTATTTTTGAAGTTTGACTTGGTTTTTCATTTTGAAAGATCTTTCGATATTCTCATTATTAAACATTTCCAAGGTCTGCTGAGTCGAAGCCTTAGGTTCCATTCTACCTCAGCATATACTGTGCCATAACTCTAAGATTACCAACCCTGGTCGATGATTAAATATTTGGTGATTCCTTAAGACAATAAATACACCGAACATTTTGGCACTGTTGCTGGGGACTTGTAGATTGGTAGAACTCAATTGTAGATAGGTAGAATTCTCTCTTAAAACTTAGTGATAGATTTGAATTTTCCTCTTTGCAACTTAGAAATGGGCTGGTAGTGGATGAGCGGTAAGACGAGAGGCAAGAACCTGCACATCTATTATAACAGGCATCCCCAAAACCCAGCAATAGTAGTAATGCAATTAGAATTTATTTCAGTTATAGTTTTGTTTTCATGAATACGTCTAGAGACCCAAAATGTAGATATATTAAAACTAGCCTTCCTACTAAAATCCCTACTAAAATTCCTACTATCCTATATCGGGGGCATGCCACCCCAAATACTAACTCCACAGAAAGGTATCAGAAGACACCTAAACGAGATAGTCCTACTTGGAAAGCTAAGGAAATCCTTTCTGGAAATCATTTAGGGGAAACCATAGAGACACCATAAAAGTCTGTTCATAAAGAAATTCCACTAGAAGAACCTCAAGATCATATTGATACTGAACTTAGACAAGAGGAAACTCAAAAGGATAAAACTTTAGAATCTCTCAACCCTTACATTAGTGAAAAAACCCAAAGACACTACCTTTTCAATAGTAGGTAGTTCAAACTTAGTAGATTTTGTTGATCTTGCAAAAGTAGACACTCTTTTTGAAAATTTCGTGAACATATTTATTTCACAGATTGAGACAACAACTGCAGGACCTTCAAAAATGGACTCCCACACAGCTGATAATTATTCTCCTAAAAAGAGGAATATTTTCCCCAAAACAGAGCATTCGAACATCCCATATGCACCAAGAAAGGAACCACCTAGGTATTCTCTCTTTGGCAATTGAGTCTTCATGGAGGATGAAAATGAAGATCACGTCCGACATGATGAAGAAGAGGGAGAGGTTAGAACTGAAGGTACTTTTGGATTCCCTATCCTAGACACTGCACAAGATGTAACCATGAAAAATATTCCTCTCCTCACTACCAACCTTTTATGGGAAGAGTAGTGAGGATCCAAATACATTCTTATTCGAATTCGACATTTTGTGTAGGAGCTATAACTATATGCAAGATGGCCAAAAGTTAAAAACATTTCCCGCCACATTAAAAGATTCTGCTCTTTGATGGCTTATGGGATTAGGAGAATCTAGTATTAGAACTTGGGAAGACATGAAGAATGCATTTCTATGGAAATATCAGGACTACTGTAAACCTAAGGACTCTCGCAATGATATTTTCAAAATACACAACTTGAAGATGACAACCTAGAAGACTATCTCAAAATATTTAACTATGTGTTACATAAATCCAAATATAGTGATCTTTGGGAAGATGCAGTAAGAACACTCATCCTCAAAGGAATCTTAGAAGAATTCTTAGAAAACCTTAATCTCATGGCAGCAGGAGACATCTCTCATAAGTCTTTTGCACAGATTTGTGAGTTGTGTAGGAATTAATCTAGGAGTAGAGGGAGAAGTGGAAGACACTTTCAAGAATCTTATGTTAGGAACCTAAAAGGAAACACATCCAGTCCTGGTGGAGTAACAAGGGTAGAGTTGGGAAACGTATTGGAAAATTTCAAAACATATATCTTAGGAGCTATCGGTTCAAAACTAGATGCACTACAAGCTAAAAAGAGTTAGGATGAAGAGCATGCAACAATGGGTGTTTTCTTTCCTAGGTGTAGAACTAAAAATCCCCAATGAGAATGTCCATTAAATAATGTTTCAGTTTGTCACCTTTGTATGGAAGAACATCCAACTGATAATTGTCCATCATTGCCTCGGTTGCAAGCTGTATATAAAAGTGAAAAATTTAGTGAAACATCTAGGTGGCCTTGGAAACCTAGATATCAACCATCATATCAGGATCCATCATCGGAATTTCCACCCTATTACTATCCTTATCAACCTCCTCGACAATGGAACACTTCAAGTTGGAAAAATTGGCCACCGCAATACCCTCCTTAGAATACTCGACAGCAGCAATGGCCACACAGATGGAGAAGACAATATTATGCTCAACCACCTCCTCATATGCCTAACTATCCTTACCCACCTAATATCCAGCAACTCTTGCTTGGATTTGTAACTCCTTCACTACCCCCTATCACAAATCAACCTCACCATTTTCAGAATATGACCCCTCCAAGGCCCACATTATTACCTGCACATCTGATACCAAATCCTAACAACAAGCCAACTCAAGCTCTTAATAGGATTGGGTTGCTACCTCTTCCATCATATGCCATTTCAACCGCACCAATGCATGAGATTCAACTGCGGTCTGGAAGAGTTTTGCAAGATCAGCCCAAGTCATCAGTTGTTATCCAAGAGAATGAAGAAGAAAACATACCTATTGAGGTTTTGAATGATGTCATTCTTGAAAATGTGGTTATTCCTAAATATTTAACACACAACCATCCTCATAAAGAATTAATTACAGGAAAAAATTCACCCCCATATATGGAGCGTCTAGTAATAGAAAAACCCATAACTTATCTAGAGTACGATATCATTAATGAATTGAAAAATATTTGAATCAAGATCCATTTGTTACAAGCCATTAAAGATATACCAATATATAGTAAAGTTATAAAGGAACTTTGTATTAAAAGACTTGGTAGAAAACAAAAAGACCCTCCAATGATTCATGTTATAGGTGAAATGTCAGATTACATAGAAAACCAACCTAGAATTCCAAAGTATACAAATCCAGGAAACTCTATGGTGACTGTTATCATCAATAACACCGCCATAGGAAACACACTTATTGATCTACAAGCTGCTATTAACCTAATGACTACCATAGTTTTAGAAACTTTCCATTTAGGACAGTTCCTTTGCCCTACCTCGAACAATTCTAGAATTAGCAGATCACACTATGGTACAGCCTGCTAGGATCTTAGATGATATCATTGTATTAGTGGCTTCATGGGAATATCCCATGGACTTTATGGTCATAGAATCAAAGGACCCTTCCAAAGGTTACTCCATTATTCAAGGAAGACCTTGGTTGGCTACAACCAATGCATTTATAGGATGTAGGGATGGAGAAATGATCATTTATGATGGGTTATCTACAAGGAAACTAGCTTTATACCCACTAGCACATCCAATAACTGAAATCGGTTTTGGTTAGATTGTCCTTTTGGGGATGAGAACTTGGAAGAACTTTCCCTTGTTAGTGATTTCTCCTGGGGACTTCAAGAACAAAATACCGAGAATGTGTTGAACAAATTTATCTCTTCCACAACATGTATAGACTTTCCTCATTCTTTTTCCCAACTTGACCAAATCTTTGGAGATGAATTCCAAGAAAACATGAGCCTCTCAACATTTACAAGTACACCCTGTGTCTTTGCAATTGAAAAACATTTAGGATCCTATACCATACCCTGTGAGGTTAGTTCTGAAAAATTTCTACATATAAATGTTGGTTTAGATGAGAGTCAGCAGAAAGAATTACTAAAAGTTCTCAGGAGTCAAACTGGAGCATTTGCATGGGAATACACCGATATGAAAGGTATACACCCAGATACCTGTATTCACCATATTTACATAGATTCAAACATACTATCAGGTAGCCCCAGAGAAGAATGAATCTAGCCCTAAAGGATATAGTCAAAGATGACTTACAAAAACTCCCTAATGCTGGTTTCATCTACCCAATTTCTAACAGTAAATGGGTGTCTCCTCTGGTAGTAGTTCCAATTAAAGTTAGAGGGAAATGGCGTATCTGTGTTGACTTTTGAGAATTGAACAAGAACACACTTAAGGACTACTTCCCTTTACCTTTCATTGATTAGGTGTTAGATACCTTGTCATGGAAGAAATACTTTTCTTTCCTTGATTGGTATAGTGGATACAACCAAATATTAATAGCAGTACCTGAGGATCAAGACAAGACAACCTTTACTTGTTCTTGGGGGACATATGCATATCGAGTGTTTCCATTTGGACTATCTAATGCACCTACCACTTTCCAACCTGCAGTTCTAGGAATCTTTGCTGACCTTATACATTACTGTGTAGAAGTTTATATGGATGATTTTACAGTTTATGGTAATACCTTCTAAGAAGCCCTTGATAAGCTCAGAACAGTTCTTATTCGGTGCCAAGAAACAAACTTAGCCCTTAGTCATGAAAAATATAAGATGTTACTAACCGAGGGCATAGTTATGGGACATCATGTCTCTCTTCAAGGTATCAAGGTGGATTCTACCAAGATAGAAATAATTGTTAATCTTCCTCTTCCAAAAACACTGAAGGAAGTAAGAAGATTTCTTGGCCATGCAGTCTATTATAGACATTTTATTGAAAATTTCACTAAGATAGCCGCCCCTATGTTCAAACTACTCATGAAAGATGCAAAATTTCAATGGACTGATCCTTGTCAACATGCCTTTGAAACTTTGAAGGAAAAGCTATCAGTGGCATCGATACTTAGGGGCCCCAATTGGTCCCTTCCCTTCCATATATCCATTGATGCTTCCAAAATAGATATTGGAGCAGTCTTAGGTCAAAAAGAGGGACAAACATCACATGTCATCTATTTTGCTAGTAAAAATTTGACCCTAGCAGAAGCAAAATACACTATTACTGAAAAAGAGTTCCTGGCAATAGTCTATGCAATCAACAAATTTCGTCATTATATCACAGGATATGAATTTTTCATACACACCGACCACTCCGCCCTTAGATTCTTAATGAATAAGCCAATCACCAATGGCAGGGTGACTCGGTGGCTTCTTTTATTACAATAATTTAACATTACTGTTGTTGATCGTCCCGATCGAGAGAATGTGGTGGCAGATTTTCTCTCTTGAATTCAAATTGACGATAATGCCAGTCCTGTCAATGATAGCTTTCCAGATGAACATTTGTTCTCTGTGTCTGTTCAAACCCCTTGGTTTACAGACATAGCCAATTATTTAGCAACTGGAAAGCTACCAAACCATCTCTCTCCACCCGAGAAACGTAGGATCATAGTTCAAAGTTCTAACTATTCTTGGGTGGACAATGATCTCTTTCATACTAGTCCTGATATTATTATTAGATGATGTGTACGATAGGATGAGATGGCAGAGATCCTTCATGCATGTCATGTTGGACCTTGTGGTGGGCATTTCTTTTATAAGAGAACAATATACAAAGTGTTTCACTCTGGGTATTCCTGGCCAAGAGTTTTTAAGGATGCTGCCAAATATATCAAGGGATGTAACAGTTGTCAAAGAATGGGTAGAGCTATGCCATCCGATGAGATGCCCTTACAACCCCAAGTTATGATTGAGCCTTTTGAGAAATGGGCTCTATATTTTGCTGGGCCAATTTCCCCTATGTCTCGCAAGAAGAAATATATCCTAGTTTGCACAAACTATGCCACCAAGTGGGTGGAATCTAAAGCCTTATTCCAAGCCACAGAGAAATATGTGGTAGAGTTTATATATGAAGAAGTATTTACCCGATTTGGTGTACCTAGGGAAAGTGTAACCGATCAAGGATCTCAGTTCACCTCCAAGTTGATGAAAGAGCTTACTAACAAATATGGTACTAGAAATTGTAAATCTTCACCATATCACCCTCAAGCCAATGGTCAGGTAGATTCTACCAATAAATTATTAAAAGCCAACCTGGCTAAGACTATCCAGTTACACCACAAAGACTGGGAAGATAGGCTGCCAGAAGCCTTGTGGGATTATAGAATAACTTGGAGGAATACCACTGGCCATACACCTTATGAACTTGTTTATGGTAAACAAGTTCTTCTACCCATTGAATTTCAAGTCAAAACCTTTCATATGGCTGCACAATTAGGGATGGATCTAGAAGAAGCACAGAGACAATGAATCGTTCAGATAAATGAATTAGACGAGATTCGACAAGATGTTGTTCAACGCACAATTTTAATACAAAACCAATGCAAAAAGTGGCATGATAAATCCATTAAACAAAAACAATTCAAAACTGGAGACTTCGCATTACTTTTTTTTTTAAGGTACAAAAACTTTAAAGTCAAATTAACTACTCGTTGGATGGGTCCATATGAAATTGTTACAGCTTTTGATAATGGATCTGTTAAGATTAAGACAATTGATGATTCACAAATTTCTTTTGTTGTAAATGGACATAGACTTAGAATTTATCATCAACCAATATATAAACAAGATTTTGTGCAAAATGCCTTACAACAGAAGGAGATGGAGCTGGTAGAAGAGGAAGTCATTCCTCCTACTCCTGGTTCTTGAATTATTTTGGGTTATTTTCATTTGTATATATGTAAATATATTTTTCTTTTTAATAAGAGTCATTTCTAATAGCTGATTGGATTTATACAGGAAATTCACTCTTATGATCAGCTTATGGAATTTTGTCAATTAAAACAGGAAGACTCTTTTTCCTTTCCCTCATTTTGATAAATTTCATGACTTTTATTTCTACATATGTTTTTGTTTCAAATAAATTTGAATCATCTAACAAGTGGTTTTGCAGTTTGATTACAATAACCTTATCTCTATAATCAGCTCATGCAATATTATCTGAAAAGGGAAGTGCTCTGAAAAAAACTCATAATGCATCCTAACTCATTCTCTTTCGATTATTGTTGAAAATTGAAAATTTATAGTGAAAAGTTAAAGTGTTCTTTATATCATTTCTAACAACTTTCTTCTATGATTCAGTATATGGTATTTGATTCAGACATGCACATTTCTGATTTATCATTAGAACAGTTTCTTAAGACCTACTTTAATCATCATGATTTTCAAAGTTCTATCTTACACCTATGGATTACTAGTTCATCCTAGACTCATTATCAAAACTTGTCTCTTAAGCATTCTTTAAAAAGGTATCCCAAGAGTAAGTGATATTTTCTACTTATGAGGAACATTGCTAATCTTTTATGAAGAAGATATACTAAGAGTTCAAGGGACAGCTTTAGGTTTTTATCTTTTGACATGATCTATAATATAGGCCATTATAAATAAAGTTACTCATAAGGTTCGCTCTGAAAATTTGAATTATGTGTTTAGCAAGCTTAGCACACTCTAGTGCCAACCGCCTTCCTTATACAAAAAAATCATTATACAAAGCAAACCCGTCAGGGTACTGAATAGGCTCGCTGATAGCGGGTCCATGCTAAGTAAAATCTTAAACAAGGAAGCTCAGTAAATGCAAGTAAATTCGTCGGGGTACTAAACAGGCTCGCTGCTAGCGGGGCTATGCTTGCATGGTACCAAGATAAACCCATCAGGGTAATGAATAGGATCGCTGGCATTAACGTTTGCATTAAAGAGGTTTGTGTTCGGATATCCACATCATCATTTTCAGGATCTCGCATGCAATTAACTTTTGCATGCAAATTCTAGGGTTTGCATGCACTTTGCATGCATCCCAGTCACCAAGTTGATGCCTCCAGCACCTTAGCCACCTTATTCTAGCACCCGGGAGCTTCTTACATTAGTTCATTAGCCCTCCTAGTAAGGAAGGCACCCACTTCTCACCTACTGCCAAAGAAGGGCACACTTCTTCATCTACCACTGCAGTTCCACTTCAGTTACACTCAGTTAGCTCCGATTCTCCTTGATTTGAGGCTAGTTTCACTCTCGACTGACTATTTCACTCCATTGGACCTCCAGATTGACTAGATGACTTGTTCTGACTTCAATTAGCCTCCCATGCGCCCTCCACTGAGCCCACTTCCCTATATCAGTGCTACACACTTCAGTTACACATGTTACACTCAGTTAGACTCATATTGACACCTAGATGATTGGTTCTTGTGCATTAATGACCACCACTAATTGAAGATGAGGACTCCTAATTGGATTCAAGCTACTCCATTTAGTGATTCGAATGATCTCCTTAGGAAATTCGAATTGCTCAGTCATTGTCACTGTATTGTATTGTAATTATTCACCCTCATTGGGATATTGAGCACTGATGCATGCTTTGCACAGTTTTACACCATTTTTCTGAGTTTCATCTATTGTGATTGATTTGCTTGTTCATTAGATATGTTGTGACTAATTTTACATGGTATCAAAGCCATTGCAGGGACAAGATCTCTTTTCTACAGGTGTTTCTACAAGAGGATTTGAGTGAATTTTCTCAAAAATTACAAAAAGTTTTGGCATGAAAGATCTCAAGGGCATTCGCTCATGTGCATGCAAAGCTTGAAAATACTTCTAATACCACTCTAGAAGCTTGAGTTTGCACATAAATCCTAGATCTGATACATTGGACCCATTCAACATTGCTTGATCTCCAATCCCAGGTGTGATGCAACTCTAAAAGGGTGGATTGTTCGACCTCATTGTTCTTGGTTTTATTGTGATTTGCAAGCTATTGTCTCCATCAATTGCATTCACTACTTTTCCCTTGCAAGCATTTCTACATCAGTGTGCACTCACTCCTAGCAATGGAATACTTTTCTTCAAAGCCTATCCTCACCCCATTCAATTATTTTGATTGGAAAGATGATATGGAGATCATATTATGTTCAAAAGGTTACTACCAAGTCACTCTTGGTCTTGAATTGGAGCCAAACACCTTGTCAGATAGAACCAAACACTACAACAAGCTTGATGAAGCTTATGGTCTTCTTTGTCTCTCCATATCCAAATATCTTCACTTCCATCTCAGCGGATTGAAGACTCCAAAAGAAATATGGGAGCAACTTGAAACACTATTTGGCAAGCAGGACAAGCTTAGGGCTTTTCAATTAGAGAATGAATTTATTGCCCTTAGTCCTGAGAATTTCTATACCATTAATGAATTCTTCACAAAATTCAAGAACTTGAAAATGCAGTTGAAGAACAGTGGAGTTATCAAAGAGGATAAGCAATTGATCCTCTCCATTCTCAGCAAGCTTGGTAAAGATTATTCAGTATTTGTCTCTACTTTCAATTCTGGTTTGCTAACTACCCCGAATTGGAAGATGCCTACCTTGAATGCCTTCATTGAGTCCGTCACAAAAGAGCATGATAAGTTGATTCAAATGGGGTCCATAAGCTCCAAAGATTCAGCCCTATATGTTCAAGGACCCAAGATCTCGAATGGTAAAGGAAAGCAAAAGAAGGAGAAGCCCAAATTCGAAGCTCACAAGCAAAGAGAGAAAGGCAAACAAATGGATGCACCATCTAGTTCGAAGTTCAAGCAAAAGGGAAAAGAAGGTAACCAAAAATCTAAATGTACTGATTGCAACCGTGGCTTTCATCCTGAAAGTTCATGTAGGAAGAAGACTATAGATCAAATGGCCCTCCTTTTGGAAAATAACAACATAACTCTTCCTGACGGTGCAAGGAAGAAGGATAGGAATGATGATCATGAAAGAGGACAAGCACTCATGGCAATTGTTTCGAAGCCCACTACTCTCTTGATAGATTCGGTTGCATCAAATCATATGGCTGCAAATATTGATTCTTTCTCTTCATTCGATCCAAACAGCTCCATCCCCATCCATTTGGAAGATGACTCAAAAATTTCTTCAAAGGGCAAAGGTACGATTCATGTAGATCATGGAAGCTTTCAGAATGTTCTCTATGTGCCTTCCTTAGCTTCAAATCTTCTTTCTGTGTATCAAATGACACACACTGGTGAACCGAATAAAGTTACATTCAGCCCTAATACAGTTGAAATTTCTGATATCAAAATTGGAATACTTGTTGCAGTCGGAAAGGCGAACCACACTGCAAAATGCTATGAGTTTTCAAACTTTATTCCGCTTGCAAAGCCCACTGCTCTTCGCATACATGGTAATGAGGTTAGTAGGATTTGGAATGAAATATTTAGACATATTAATTATAATTATTTGCTGCTATTATCAAACAATTCCATGGTAGATGGTCCTCCACAACTCTGCACCTCGAAGGGAATATGCACTGTTTGCATTTTTGGGAAGCACCTCGAGCACAGATTCGATCGCGACAAAGCTAGCAGAGCTTCTACAGTTTTGGGGTTGATACATTTTGATATCAGTGGTCCACTGCCCCATACGTCATTAAATGGTTCAAGGTATGTTTTGACATTTATTGATGATTTTTCCCGCTTTACATGGGTATTTTTTCTCAAAAACAAGTAAGAAGTGCTTGAAAAATTCAAGGATTTTAAGGCTTCTGTTGAGACTGCCACTGAGAGAAAGATAAAAGATCTTAGATCTGATAATGGTTGATAATATATCAAGGCTAATTTGCTGCAACTTTGTTCCCAAAGTGGAAGTCAGATCCAACATACAGTTCCCTACACACCCCAGCAGAACTGTGTAGCGGAAAGGAAAAATCAGTCACTGAAAGAGATGGCTACATCCATGATTGAATCAAAAGGTTTGGCTGCAAATATTTGGGATGAAGCAATCAATGTTTCTGCATACATACAGAACCGTGTTCCACATTCATCCATGAAAGGTATGACTCCTTTCGAAGCATTTTTTGGTCACAAATCGGATGTGTCAAATTTGAGAGTTTTTGGCTCTACTGCATGGGCTAGAATTCCTTCCAAGAAGAGACAAGCTTTGGATCCACAAATTATTGAGTGCATACTGATAGGATATGGGAAATAATCAAAAGAATATAAACTCATGGATATCATATCTAAAAATATATTCATAGAGCGCAGTGTGCAATTTGAAGAACAACTTCAAGAATTGCAACTAGTCGAGGAAGAAACTACCGTTTCACCGCCTTCACCAGAAGAAGATCCGTGCAGCGATAATGAAGGCATGAGTTCTGATATTTCTGATATTTTAGCAACACATGATTCTCACGATATATCAGGTTCGGAATCTGGCCATTATGATCCTCCTCAGTTACCAAAGTGGGCCCAAAACACTCTTCAATCTGCTAGTTCGAACCTTGGAAATCCTGCTGATCCGAGACGAACAAGAGCAAACTTTCAAAGAGCAGGTGTGGCTCTTTCTATTTTTGATCCATTAATTCCTAAGATTAGTTATTTGATGACTGGTTTAGATCCCACATCATACTATTCTTCCCACCGAGATCCAAGATGGCAAAGTGCCATGGATGAAGAGTATAGTTCTCTTCAAAAGAACAATACATGGGAGCTAGTTTCTCTTCCACCTGGAAGAAAATTAGTGAAGTGTAAATGGGTCTACCGCATGAAAGTTGTTGCTGATGTCTCTATCCTCAAATACAAAGAAAGGTTGGTGGAAAAAGGTTTCTCCCAAGTCCAAGGAGTGGACTACACTGAGACCTTTGCACCGGTTGCAAAGATGGATTCCATCCGCCTTGTTTTGGCTATTTCCGCATCCAAGCACTGGGAAGTGCACCACATGGATGTGAAGAGTGAATTTCTACATGGAGACCTTGCTGAAGAGGTATATATGCAGCATCCATAGGGATACACATCAGATCCATCATTAGTTTTTAGATTGAAGAAATCTTTGTATGGGTTCAAACAGGCCCCAAGAGCTTGGTACACAAAGATGGACTCCTTCCTTCTTTCTCAGAATTTCCAAAGATGCAAATCTGATCTGAATGTGTATCTTCAGCAAGTTAAATGTAATTTTTTGGTTATTTTACTTTATGTTGATGATCTTCTCATTACTGGTAGCACTCTTACTTCAATAAACAAGCTAAAAATTGCCTTAATTCTAGCTTTTGACATGAGCGATTTGGGCTTGCTGAGTCACTTTTTGGGCTTGGAGATAGCTCAAAATTTTGATGGGATCACTATATCTCAGCAAAAATATACTTCCAACCTATTATTGAAGTTTAATATGGCTGAATGTAAGGCATCCCCATTCCCATTCCTCTTAGGAATCAGTTTTGAGGAGGGAGATTCTACACCGCTTGCAGATTGCAGTATGTATCAACAGTTGATTGGTTCACTACTTTATTTGACACACTCAAGGCCTAATATTTCATATTCCGTGAGTGCCATGTCAAGGTATATGTAGAAGCCCCATGAGATTCATTGGTGAGCAGCCAAGCGGATCTTGCAGTATGTGCAAGGTACAAAACATTTTGGTATACATTATGCTGCAGATTCTGAGCTTGATTTCATTGGTTTTACTAATTCAGATTGGGAAGGTGATAGCATTAATCGGAAGTCCACTTCCGATTATGTTTTCATGATTTGTCATGGTGCTATTTGTTGGTCCAACAAAAAGCAGGAAGCCATTGCACTTTCTTCAGTAGAGGCAGAGTATCGAGGGGCAGTCAATGCTTGCATTCAGGCAGTTTGGTTGCAGGGTATTCTTGCCGAGTTTGGTTTTGGTGGCACTACTTCGACTGTCCTATTTTGTGACAATCAAAGTGCTATCAAGATCTCCATATATCTAGTTCAATGGTAGAGGACCAAACACATTGAGAATCATATGCATTACATTCTACAGTTGGTGCATGATTGCACCATCATTCTGCAATATTGCCCTACTGATGAGCAAATTGCAGACATCTTCACCAAGAGCTTCACTGAGAAGAAGTTCTCTTACCTCCGTTCACTATTGGGGGTGAGTTCCATCATGGTGGAGATAGATTGATTCATTATTATGCTTTAGCTTGAGGGGGGAATTTCTTCCCACTGGGTTTTCCCTCTTTCCTGACTTATTTTATTTTCTGCATTTTTTTGATTATTGTATTGGGGTGAGCTTTGGTCTTAGTTACCAGGGCCCCACATTATATTTTTTTGCACATAATAGCATAGCTTGAGGGGGGGTGTTCGGATATCCACATCATCATTTTCAGGATCTTGCATGCAATTAGAGTTTGCATGCACTTTGCATGCATCCCAGTCACCAGGTTGATGCCTCCAGCACCTTAGCCACCTTATTCTAGCACCCAGGAGCTTCCTACATCAGTTCATTAGCCCTCCTAGTCAGGAAGGTGGCCACTTCTCACCTACTACCAGAGAAGGGCACACTTCTTCATCTACCACTATAGTTCCACTTCAGTTAAACTTAGTTAGCTCCGATTCTCCCTGATTTGAGGTAAGTTTCACTCCGTTGGACCTCCAGATTGAATAGATGACTTGTTCTGACTTCAGTTAGCCTCCCATGCGCCCTCCACTGATCCCACTTCCCTATCGCAGTGCTACACACTTGAGTTACACATGTTACACTCAGTTAGACTCAGATTGACACCTGGATGACTGGTTCTTGTGCATTGATGACCACCACTGATTGATGATGAGGACTCCTAGTTGGAGTCAAGCTACTCCATTCATTGATTTGAATGACCTCCTTAGGCAATTTGAATTGCTCAGTCATTGTCACTGTATTGTATTGTAATTATTCACCCTCATTGGGATATTGAGCACTGATGCATGCTTTGCACAGTTTTACACCATTTATCTAAGTTTCATCTATTGTGATTGATTTACTTGTTCATTAGATATGCTGTGACTAATTTTACAGTTTGTTTAATGCATGACTATGCACATGGATCATCTAAAAAACCTGAGTATACAAATACATGTTTAGGCCAAATTATTTATATTGTCATTAGAGAATGGCTCTAAGTTGGACTTGGACCCTGTCATCTAATTCAAACAATATCTAGGATATGATTATCCTAGAAATGGGACCCATAACTATAGAAATATCCCAAACTCCAAGGTGAACTTTATCTATATTTTTTGGATGACAAGAGATCTTTAAGATGAGTCATGGATGATTGGTTTTTCCTATGCCATTTTTTGCATCAATGGTACTGTCATTATTCATATGGGCTTCCTGAGCAATTTTTTTTTTATGAATGTACATATCTAAATCATCTCCATTTATTAGTTAGTATTTCTTTCTCTCTTGCGAAAAATAATAATAGCATTTTAGATCTATTGGCTAAATTATTAATTGAAAATATTTGAATATTAATCAATTTTTCTTCGATGGCTTGAGGACATGCCATATTTTTTGTTTGGGGGAGGTTCAGAACTGTTTTCACTTTCTTAATATTAATAAAAAAAGTTCATTTATCTCTGAAAAAATGATAGGTGTTTTCAAGATAATGCAAGAAGCAAAAGATTGTTCTAATCCATGGTAAATAAACAGGAGCACGACTAAACGCTTCAGAAAAGAAGGCTTACAGCATCTTTTTGTGTGCTAATAGCCCTAGAAAAATTCTCTGCATAATCAGCAGTAGTTAGATCCAATAAAGCACACTTTTGTACAGAAGGTCCATATGGAGGACCGAATGAAGGATCGATTGACGATCCGAATGAAGTGACGAATGAAGCAAATGAACTACGATCTGAATGAAGTGCCGAATGAAGTACCAAATGACATCATAGCTTATAACAACATGATTAAGTGTATTAGTGATCTAATTTTTGAATTCTGCTAGTAAAATCCAATTGACTAACCATACCAGGGATCAATCAAACGTCATCTCTACACTCGATCTCACTCCTTTTCTCATTTCAACTTCATCAAATGAATCAGTCAATCATGCATTATTACGATTTTCAGAATCATTTTATGGCTATTGTATGGTTTTAAATCTTCATTAAGTTATATGCATACGATCTGTCATTGGATTTATTAAAAGTCATCATGTTCTTTTATGCTATTTATGCTTAATATCTCATGATGAACATTACATTCAACCTGTCCAAAGTTTACTTTGGACATGGTTTAATTTATCATAACATTACGAATTTACCAATGCACACATTTTCATGATGGCACATGATTCAAATATTTTTGCATGATGACATGATCATTTAAGCGTGCTAAATCTCCGCTCACAATCATTTAACCGTTCAAACGGATCAGGATTTAAACCAACCCCTGTGTGAATTCTGCTTCATTCTACTTGCCCTCATTTTTCCT
The DNA here is from genome assembly GCA_027924585.1 of Larix kaempferi. Classification (NCBI taxonomy): domain Eukaryota; kingdom Viridiplantae; phylum Streptophyta; class Pinopsida; order Pinales; family Pinaceae; genus Larix; species Larix kaempferi. Next base: position 3,580,136 of record BSBM01000816.1, on the reverse strand, counting down.
GAGTCTATCAAGTCGCGTCTCTTGCAATTTCTTGCATCCCCTGTATACATTTGCATCCCTCAACCTCTGATTAGCAATGCCAATCCATTACGAGCCTGGAAGCTACCCGGACTTGCTCCGCATTCCTGAATTCAAGGCATGCCATGAAGTGTTTCTCTGAGTGGGCTAAAGTCCGTTCATCCATCTTCTCGATGGCCACGATGATGCAATTTCACTCATTTTTGCTAAGGGGTTCGATGGAAAAACAGCTAAGGTTGTCCATCTCCCCTTTCCTGCAATGGAGGAGTCCATTGCGACTGCCATGAAACTTCCCAAGGAGGGTTCCCGTTGGCACAAACACCTTTTCCTTCCATGGACAACTCACGAATTTGCTCTCAAATCTGAATACCAACATGTTACAGGCACAAAAGGGTTCCACCGGGAGTGGGTTAAGCGTAAATATCTCGCGCCCTTGAATGTTATCATCCTGTTTGTAAAATCTCAAGCACAGTTGAATCTAGATACTGTGGATTCCTCACTGGTGAAAGATTGCACAACATTTGCAAGAATTAGCATAAAAAAAAAATTTAAATGAATGAAGAACAATACACATGAATTGGTGAATAATGTCAATATTATTAACTGTCCAACCTTAACAAAGGTTAAGAACACCCATATATACAAATCTGGAAGAATTCGAATCCATCTGGAGTGTTCACACTGATCTAGCTTAGAAAAAGCTCAAACCCCCCTAGGTTGACCAAAATATCCCAAACCATCCCAAACTGGTTCGAATCTGCAGTGTGAATGCTGGGAATGACTGGACAGGCCCATGTGACCTCACACATGTGAAGAAACTGGTTGGCTAGAGGTTTGGAGTCTAAAATTGGTCAAAAATGTGACAAAACAAGGCAAGATTGTCCACAAAGAGAGCAAATGCGCCCTAGGTAGAAGAGAAGCATGCTGAGTGCATTAAATGACCTGAGGAGGGCGCTCTAGGCATGCTGAGTGCATTAATTGCCCTGGGGAGTGCTCCACTTAGCTGGTTTGACTCAGCACTTGTTCACATTTGCCATCTAGTTCATGATAATTGACCATTTAGTAGCTAATCAACTTAGGGATGTAATCATTAATCACTTGGGCTAATTAATCATCATTAATAAATGATTAATGTACATAGGTGGAAAAATGTTCTAACACCCCCCCTTAAGCTAGACTTAGTGAAATATCAAAAATTAAGGCCTTGGCAACTAGGCTCAAGTCACCTTTTACATCATGAAAATTTATTTGTCCATGTAACCAAGGTAAGGAGGAAAACCACATGGGAAATAAAACCTCCCCTCTAAAATGGACATGTGGCATATATCAAAATACACCAATCATCACCATGCATCACTCACCCCAAGCAAAGATCTAAGGTGAGTGAAGGTCTTCTCGGTAAAACACTTGGTGAAGATATCAGCAGTTTGCTCACTGGATGGGCAATACTGCAATGCTATGATCCGGTCATGCACCAAACCCCGAATGTAATGCATGTGTATCTCTATGTGCTTGGTCCTCTGCCTCTGTACTGGATCGGTAGAAATCTTGATTGTACTTTGATTATCACACCAAAGAATAGTGGGTGAATCAAAGACAATCCCGAACTCTGCAAGAATACCTTGCAACCAAACACATTGTGTGGCTGCATTGACTGCTCCCCTATACTCGGCCTCAGCTGAAGATAAGGAAATAGTGCTCTGTTTCTTGCTTGACCAGCATATAGGTCCATGTGCAAGCATAAAGACATAACCGGAAGTTGACTTCCGATCAATACAATCACCGGCCCAATCAGAATCTGTAAATCCTACTAGTTCAAGAGATGAACCAGCAGCATAATGGATACCAAAAGACTTAGTACCCTGAACATAATGAAGTATCCTCTTGGCTGCCTTCCAATGGATCTCATGAGGCTCTTGCATGTGCCTTGCAACAGCCCCAACAGCATAAGACAAATCTGGTCGAGAGTGTGTAAGATACAACAAACTCCCAACTAGTTGTCTATACAACGAACTGTCAACTAGTGGTGAAGAACCCCATTCTGTAAGCTTAACTCCTGAAAGAAATGGAAATTTTGCAGACTTACATTCAGCCATCTTAAATTTCTGCAGCAAATCTGAAGCATACCTTGACTGACATACAGAAATTCCATTCACAGATTGATCAATCTCCAAACCCAGAAATTGTTTTAGCAATCCTAGATCGGTCATGGAGAATGCACTGTGCAATGCTCTCTTAACTGAGTCAAGTTCTTTGGTGCAGCTACCAGTGATCAAAAGATCATCAACATACAGTACAATAATCAATATCAGATCACTAACATGCTGCATATACACATTTGGATCAGACTTACACCTCTCAAACCCCAAAGATAGCAGAAAATTGTCCATTTTTGCATACCATGCTCTAGGAGCTTGCTTGAGCCCATAGAGTGATTTGTTCAACCTGCAAACAAGAGTATGATCAGAAATAAAACCTTCAGGCTGCTGCATATAAATCTCCTCATTCAGATCCCCATGAAGAAAGGCACTCTTTACATCCATGTGATGAATCTCCCATCGCTTGGAAGCCCCAATTGCCAAAACTAGTCTTATGGAGTCCATCTTTGCCACCGGTGCAAATGTTTCTGTATAGTCCACTCCTTGGACCTGAGAGTAACCCTTAGCTACCAACCTGGCCTTATACTTCAGATCAGAGCAATCAGATCCAATTTTGGTTCTATAAATCCACTTGCATTGCACTAGTTTCCTCTTGGGAGGAAGAGGGACCAAATCCCAAGTTTTGTTCTCATGGAGTGAGTTCATCTCCTCTTGCATGGCTGATTGCCATCTTGGGTCTGTACATGCTTCTGAATATGACATTGGATCAGATCCAACCATCAAATAACATGCCTCACTCAGATCAGAATTATTATGTGCAAAGGAATTGTGAAATTGAGATCTAGTTTTCCTAGCATCTTGGGGATCTCCCACTAGCTCTCCGGCACTTTGAATTGTTTTCTCTGCCCACTTGGGCCTTGAAGGGGGGGTATGTTCAGAATCCATATCAACATCATCTTCATCAATCTCAGAATCAGAAATATCAGAGAAAGAATCACTACTTACATCATCATCAAGACGAGGGAATGAGCATTCCCCATCACCTTGTTCACTATCTTGCAAAAATTCTTCCTCTTCGAATTTGACACTTCTTTCAATGAAAGTTTTGTGAGTGGATGGATCAAAGAGCTTGTAGCCCTTGGAATCCTCTGCATACCCAACCATGATTGACTCCTTGCTTTGGGGCTGCAATGCCTTTCTCTTCTCCGGTGGAATTCTGGCCCAAGCCCTTGAGCCAAAAATTCTGAAATGTGAGACATTTGGCTTGTGGCCCATCCAAGCTTCAAATGGAGTGATTCCTTGCAATGCTTTGTGTGGTGCCCTGTTCTGAACATATGCTGCACAATTCATAGCTTCAGCCCATAATTTAGGAGACAAATCCCTTGCTTGCAACATGCAAGTTGCCATCTCTTTCAGTGCTCTATTTTTGCGCTCTGCAACACCATTTTGCTGAGGTGTGTAGGGCACTGAGTGTTGCATCTGAATGCCATGCTCTTGACAGAGCTGCTGCAAATTGTTGTTGACATACTCTCTACCATTATCAGTCCTCAAAATCTTCATGGCCTTCCCACTGAAGTTCTCAACCATGCTCTTAAAAATCTTGAAACAATCAAAGACTTCAGATTTTTGCTTAAGGAAAAATAACCAGCAGTACCTTGAGTAGTCATCGATGAAGGTGAGCACATATTTGCTGCAGCCATAGGAGGGTGTGGGGAGTGCCCCTATGAGATCAGAATGTACTATTCCAAGAGGTTGATCAGCCCTCCTAGCCTTCCCTTTGTCATACTTCCTTTCAGGATGTTTCCCAATCATGCAACCCTTGCATGTTCCACTCGAAAATCTGATTTGGGGAAGCCCTTCTACCATATTTTCTTTGCTTAAAACTTGAAGATATCTGTAGTTTAGGTGCCCATACCTTTGATGCCATAGCTTGCTGGTCTCATTCCCATGTGACAGCAGCACACTTGGTGAAGAAAATTCGAGGAAGTGGGAGAACATGTACATCTTCATGTCATGGTCTGCAACACCCTTTGCAACAATTTTCCCGGTGGAAACTTCTGATATCTCCACTTCATCCTGAGTGAAGACCACCTTCTTTGCTGCTCCAGTATGTGTCATTTGATACACAGAGAGCAAGTTTGCTGCAAGGTTTGGCACATACAGCACATTGGAGAAGAAGCCATTCTCCATAGAGATTTTCCCAATGCCATGAGCAGGGATTTCTGAGTCATCTCCCATTCGAATTGAGAGACCACTGTAGGGAGCAAGTTCAGAAAACGAGTCTCTTGAGGAAGCCATGTGCCTTGAGGCACCTGAATCAATGATGAACAAAGGTGAATGAGATGAGCTAGCCACCAAAGCATGGCAGCTCTCCTTGTCTTCAGAAACGCACTCCTTCTTCTTGGAACTTTCAGGAAGAGGAATGTTATTTTTCTGTAGGAGATGTGTCATGGTGTCTATGGTTTTCTTCATGCATGAGCTCTCTGGATGAAAACCTCTTTGACAGTAGCTACATTTTGTCTTCTCAGCCTTCTTTCCCTTGTTCTTGACAGGATTCGAAACCCCCTCAGAGGATTTGGGCCTCTCATCCTTTCTCTTCTTCTCTTGAGGTTTCGAAACCCTGGGTTTTTGCTTGCTTCTTCCACATTTCGAATCTCCAGCTGCAAGAACTTGATCCTTTTGTTTGATGGAGCCCATCAAGACCAGCTTGTCTTGCTCTTGAGTTAGCATCTCCATGAAGTCAGCCAAGGATGGCATCTTCCAACCTCTGACTGTGAGCCTTGTGGAGTTGAAGGAAGACACAAAAACTGAGTATTCTGAACCCAATTTTGAGAGAATGGACAACACCAACTGTTCTTCTTTCTTCTCTATGCCACATTGTCTGATCTGCAAGACCAAGTTCTTGAACTTGGTGAAGAAGTCCTGGATGGAATCGAAATTCCCTGGGCTCAGTGAGACAAGCTCATTTTCGAGCTGGTGGCCTCTCATCTCATCAGTCTTTCCAAACAGTGTCTCAAGCTTGAGCCACACTTCATTTGGAGTTGCTAGACTTTCTACATGAAACAGGAGGTCTCTCGAAATGCTGAGACAAAGGAGGCCAAATGCCTCATCCATTCTGTTAAAAAACTTGGATTTCTCCACAGCTGAGTTTGGCTCAACCTCAGTGCCCATCGTGATTCTGTAGAGACCCTTAGATCTCAGCAAAATCACCATTTCTGCCTTCCAATCGAAATAGTTGAAGGGTGTGAGCACGTTTGGGTGAGATGGCTCCATTCTCCTCTGCTGCAATTCGCACTTGCTGACAATGCTGAACTCTAATACCTGCAAACAACTCTCAAATCACTCTGGAGGGATCTACACTCACAGATTCGAACCCTGTATGGATAGTGGGTGCATTCGGGAGAGCATCACACCTGAGAGGAGCCACTAGATTTCTCCAGTAAGCTCAAGGCAATGGCCTCAGGAATTATGTGGTTTCTCCACTGTTTCTGGCAATCCACTACAACAGTCTGCTGGTTCGAATTCTAGCTCCAAGAGCTCTGATACCATGTAAAATCTCAAGCACAGTTGAATCTAGCTACTGTGGATTCCTCACTGGTGAAAGATTGCACAACATTTGCAAGAATTAGCATAAAAAAAAAATTTAAATGAATGAAGAACAATACACATGAATTGGTGAATAATGTCAATATTATTAACTGTCCAACCTTAACAAAGGTTAAGAACACCCATATATACAAATCTGGAAGAATTCGAATCCATCTGGAGTGTTCACACTGATCTAGCTTAGAAAAAGCTCAAACCCCCCTAGGTTGACCAAAATATCCCAAACCATCCCAAACTGGTTCGAATCTGCAGTGTGAATGCTGGGAATGACTGGACAGGCCCATGTGACCTCACACATGTGAAGAAACTGGTTGGCTAGAGGTTTGGAGTCTAAAATTGGTCAAAAATGTGACAAAACAAGGCAAGATTGTCCACAAAGAGAGCAAATGCGCCCTAGGTAGAAGAGAAGCATGCTGAGTGCATTAAATGACCTGAGGAGGGCGCTCTAGGCATGCTGAGTGCATTAATTGCCCTGGGGAGCGCTCCACTTAGCTGGTTTGACTCAGCACTTGTTCACATTTGCCATCTAGTTCATGATAATTGACCATTTAGTAGCTAATCAACTTAGGGATGTAATCATTAATCACTTGGGCTAATTAATCATCATTAATAAATGATTAATGTACATAGGTGGAAAAATGTTCTAACACTGTTGATCACCTATGAAGGTAAGTACACCATTTTCAAATCCTGTTATTTTCGATTAATGGCACATTTCATTAATAATCAGGCCCCAAATTTCCCATTTTATTTTATAAAGAGCCTAGAAAAGATGTCTAGCCAAGTTAGGAAAAATATAGTTAACCCTGCTGGCAATTTATTGTTGGAACTTTGATTCAGTTGTCATTGATGGTTGGAAAGTAGACAAGGCAGGTGACTCAGATGGCTATGACTCAGATGGCTGCAACTCAGAAAGTTGTGACTCAGAAGGCTGCAACTCAGACGACTACGACAGATGGCTGTGACTCAGATAGCTGCAACTCAGACAAGGTGTGACTCAGAAGGCTGTGACTCAGATGGCTACGAATCAGACTGCTGTGACTCAGATAGCTGCGACTCAGACAAGCTATGACTCAGACAGCTGCAACTCAGACAACTCCGAATTAGACTACTGTGACTCAGACGGCTGTGACTCAGACGACCGTGACTCAAACAACTGAGACTCAGACTGCTGTGACTTAGACAGTCGCGACTCAAACGACTGAGATTCAGACAGCCGTGACTCAAACAGCCATTGACTCAAACAAGCTGCGACTCACAAACATTTATTTATTTATTAATTAGTCAATTACAGCGTGTAAATTCTGGAAGACAAAAAGACAATTCAATTTTCGAATAGGTATATCTAGAAGTTAAAGAGATCGAGGCATATAACTTCAACATCTATAAAAAACAATTGATGAGAAAAAAATCAGGGTGAGAATTGAGAGGATGAAGAGGAGTGGTTGCTGATGAAGCTGTGATTCGAAGAAAACAATTCAGAATAGAAATGTATGGCTCGATTTAATGAAGAACAAAATGCCAAGAAGCTCAAACTGTAGCAACACAAAACAAAAATGAAAAGGGTATGTACTGATATATTCGAATCAGTGTGATATAATTAACTGAAAAATTCTTAACAATTCAGAAGAAAAATGTGTGGCTCAATTTAATGAAAAATGGAATGCCAAGAAGCCCAAGCTGTAGCAGCACAGAACAAAAAATGAAAAGAGTATGTATTGATTTATCTGAACTAGTGTGATATAATCGACTGCAAAATTCTTGCTAGGGTGGAAGGGAGGTGCTAGGGAGGATTGTTGTCCTCATATTTCAGTGGGTGCTGAAGAAGAAGAGTTGGTGCTCTTTTACAAGTGGGTGGTTGTAATTCGAAGGTTGTAGCCTCATTTGAGTAGAAGGTCAAAGATAAAAATGATGTACAGAAGTTGAAGCTTTCCTGACATCCTAAGAAGAAGAGGTTTTTCCCTTTATGGGTTTCCTCATGAAAAATATGTGTCTATGTGTATATTTGTTTGATTGAATGATTATACTGTGCCTATATATTAAATCTACTGCAATTAACTTTCTGTTGTTAAAAGAATGAATGTAAAGGTTCTGATAGCACCTTGAATGCTATAATATATCAACGAAAAGATTTTTAAAATTTTTTAAGCTCTGTAATTAATTGATTCGCCCCCCCCCCCCCCTTTCTTAGTTAATTGATACTTTCAACAATTGGTATCAGAGCCAGACCCTTTAGTCTATGGAAGATCTGATAAGCTTAAACATGGCAAGTCATGATGGTTCAACCAATAAAGCTCCTCTATTTGATGGAACAAACTTTGCCTTTTGGAAGGTTAGAATGAGAACATGCCTAATGTCTTTAGGTGCTGATGTTTGGGAAGTGGTAGAAACTGGATATACAAAACCTATTGTACTAGCTTCCAAATATGATAAGCTATAGTTTATTTTTAATGCAAAGGCAATGAATGCCATTATGAGTGGTCTTCATGAATTTGAATTTGTAAAGGTAATGCATCTTGAATCTACCAAAGAAATGTGGGGTAAACTCATTAGTGGCTATGAAAGAAAATGAAAAAGTAAAAGATGCCAAACTTTAAACTTATAGACTGAAATTTGAACAGCTAAAGATGAATGAGGATGAGTTTGTTAGTAAATATTTTTTGAGAGTTGAAGAGCTTGTGAATGCCATGAAGGGTCTTGGTGAGAAGATTGGAGAAGATCCTCTACTTCAAAATATTTTGAGATCTCTACCTAATAAGTTCAATCCAAAAGTATCTGCAATAGAAGAAATGAGTGATCTGAAAACTTTATCTATTGATCAACTTCTAGGAACTTTAACTCCCTATGAAATGAGAATCAGTAAAGATAAAGCTAGCGTTAGAGAAGCATCTTTTAAAGCAGAGAAACATATAGAATCTGAAATGGAAGAGATTGAGGCAAAATTTGTTAGAAGATTGAAAACTGGATCAGGAAAATATAAAGGGAAGTTGCCTTTTAAATGTTTCAATTGTGGTAAGGTAGGGCACTTTGCATCTAAATCTCCTTATAAAGAAAAGGTCAGAATTCTTTTGATGAAGAGAAACATACATTTAAAAGATACAATAAAAATAATAACTACAAAAAGAAAAGTTTATGTGCAAATGATGTTGACCTCTCAGAAGTTTCAGATAGTGAGCCATCTTGTGAAGATAAAATGAATGATTTTGTGCTTGTAGCCATAGAAGATCTTGAATATGATGGAAGCAATATGAATGATGAAGATGTTGTTGCTGATATGGAAGGTGTGTTGATTAGTGCTTTGGAAGAAATTGATAGACTCGGATTAAAGAAAAGGAAACAAATACAGTTGTTAGTGCAGTATGAAAAGAATGCTAAAGAGCCGAGTACAAACTATAGCTTGTTAAAGATAGAACTAGAAGAAACAAAGAAAATAAATGATGTTCTAAAAGAACAGTTATCACAGAAAAAGATGAGATGTGAAGCATTAGAGGAAGAAGTTGTAAAATTCAGAAAAGAATTGGAAAATTTTCAATCTCTCTATTATCAAAACTTGCCAAGTCTTAAAGCAACAGAAGAACTAAATAACATTCTGAATAAACAAAGATCTCCTTTGATCAAGACTGGTTTAGGTTATGAAGAAGGGAGTAGCAATTTGTTAGAAAACAAAGAAACAACTAAGGTAATTAACTTTCAGAACATGAATCAGTCATTATATACAAAGTCAACAAGTTTAATCAAAATAAAGAAAATAAAGACAAAAGTAAAGTTAATCTAATGACTGTAAAAGATGATATAGCTCCTGGTCTGCAGTCAAGAAGACATGAAAAAGAATTAAACAAAAAAATGACATGGTCATCTATTCCAAGAAGACAGTCAAGATTCAGGTATCAAAATTTTTTCAATGGATACTGTTATTGTTGTTCTGATTTTGGTCATAAAGCTGCAAATTGTGTTTTTCACTTTAGAAACATACAACGAAGAATGTTTAACAGTAATCAAGTGCTACAACATAAAGAGAAACAGTCAATGAGAAGAGATTATGCTAGAAATATAAATTCTTTTGAGTCTTTGTACAATCAACCAGAATGTTATATTTGTCATAATTTTGGACACAAGGCCATAGACTGTCGTTTAAAGAATTATGAATCAGATTCAAGAATAGATTTTTTTGTGAAAAAGGCTAAAGTATGGAAGAAGAAAGAAAACAACCAGTGTGGATTAGTGCTTTCTACTCAAAGACAAAAGGACCCCTAGTATATTGACAGTGGCTGTTCCAAGCACATGACTGGAGATAAAGGTAAATTTCTATCTCTGAGTGAACACAAATCAGGAGATACAACTTTTGGAAATGATGCTCCAGGGAAAATCAAAGGCAAAGGATTGGTACATCTAACTAGCAAAGGAAAATATGAAGATGTATTATTTGTGGATGGATTGAAGCATAATATTCTTAGTGTCAGTCAGGTCTGTGATAGAGGATGTGAAGTTGTATTCAATTCTAAAGAATGAAAAATAAAACTTGTATCTTGAGTACAATTGGTTGCCAAAGGTATAACAACAGAAAATAATGTCTATGTTTTGAAAGAAGATAAGGAGGAGTGTCATCTAAGCAAGTATGATAAGATTTGGTTATGGCATAGAAGACTTGAACATTTGAGTTTTGATCATTTAATAAAACTTAGGAAAAATGAAGTTGTAAAAGATTTTCCTAAGATTTCAAAACCATATGATGTTGTATGTAAACCTTGTCAAATAGAAAAATTGACTCGAACTCAGTTTAAATCTAAGAGCTTCACATCAACAGATAAACCTCTTCAATTAGTACATATGGATTTATGTGGACCATCAAGAAAGGAAGGAACAAGTAAAGAGAACTATTTTATGCTGGTTATTGATGATTAATCTAGACTAACATGGGTTGCTTTCTTGAAAGAAAAATTGGAAGCATTTGAAAAATTCAAAGTATTTAAAGCTTTGGCTGAGAATCAAACAGGAAAAAGATTAAAAGCAGTAATATTTGATAGAGGAGGAGAGTTTTGTTCAAGGGACTTCAAAGAATTATGTGATGAATAAGGAATCAAAAGAGAATATACAATTTCAGGCACTCCACAACAAAATGGAGTAGTTGAGAGACAAAATAGATCAGTTCAGCAAATGGAAAGGTCAATGATGAATGAAAGAAATATTTCTCAGACATTCTGGGTAGAAGCAATTCACACAGCTATTCATTTTCTTAATAAACCTCACTTAAGGCCTAACAGTGATAAAACACCTTATGAATTGTGGTTTGGGAGACCTGCTTCAATCAAGCATTTTAGAGTTTTTTTGGAAGTAAATGTTTTATCGAAAACAATGATGAACATCTTGGCAAATATGATTATAGGGTTGATGAAGGTATCTTTCTGGGGTATGCTAAAAATAGTAAAGGATACAGATGTTACAATAAGAGGTCACATAAAATGGTTGACAGCATTGACATTAAGATTGATGAAGGTATGCCTGTAAAAGATATTCATATAAACAATGTTGATACAGAAGATGCAGTTGAAGACGAAGAAGAACAGGTCCAAGAATCAGAAAAGGAAGACTCTGAGTCAGAAAATGAAAGTACAGGTACACAGCAATAACCAGTAAATCCTTCTTCAAGAATTATTCAAAAGAATCATCCTGGAAGTCAAATTATTTGCAACAAGAATGAAGGTGTTCAGACAAGAAGTAAGTTACTTAAGAATTCATAATAGTCTCACATTGCTATTTTATATGTCATAGAACCCAAGAATTTTAATGAATCCAGTGATGATGAAGATTGGATAAAAGCTATGAATGAAGAGCTTGGTCAGATTGAAAAGAATAATACTTGGGAACTTATTCCTAGGCCAACAGACAAGAATGTGATTGGGTCCAAATGGGTGTTTAAGAATAAAATGAATGACCAAGGACAAATTGTCAAGAATAAATCTAGATTGGTCTGTAAAGGATATGCTCAAGTTGAAAGACAAGATTTTGATGAAACCTTCGCAGCTATGGCAAGAATGAAAGCTATAAGAATATTTCTTGCTTATGCATGTCACAAGAAGTTCAAAATTTATCAAATAGATTTCAAGTCAGCATTTCTCAATGGAGATTTAGAAGAAGAAGTTTGTATGGAACAACCTGAAGGATTCTCTCTAACAAACAATCCTGATCATGTCTGTAAATTGAAGAAAGCTCTATATGGATTGAAACAAGCACCAAGAGCCTGGTACTATAGATTAGATAAATATTTACAAGAGAAAGGATTCAAGAAAGTCAATGTTGATAGTAGTTTGTATATCAAAACAGAAGGTGATGACTTATTAGTTGTTTTGGTTGATGTTGACGATATCATTTTTAGATATACTAATGCTTCTTTTGTTTAATGGTTTGATAATGCTATGCAATCTGAGTTTGAAATGTCCATGATTGGAGAACTGTCATACTTTCTTGGTATTCAAATTACTCAGAGTTCTGAAGGACTATTTATCTCTCAAAAGAAATATCTACAAGAGATGTTGAACAAATTTCAGATGGAGGATTCTTCACCTGTTAGTACCCCAATGATTGTTGGCTGCAAGCTTAGCAAAGATGATATTTCACCAGATGTTGATCAAAGAACATATAGGTCAATGATAGGCAGTCTTATGTACATTATTGCAACTCGTCCGGATATTATGCATGATGTTGGAATGGTAGGAATATTTCAGTCTGCTCGCAAATAAAGTCACTTGGTAGATATGAAGAGAATTTTCAAATACTTGAAAGGAACAATTACTTATGGTCTATGGTATCCTAGGAATCAAAAATTTCAGTTGATTGGATATTCAGATGCTGAATGGGAAAATTGTTTGGATGAAAGAAAGAGCACTAGTGGAGGTGCAATCTTCTTAGGTGATTCATTAGTAGCATGGATGAGTAAAAAGAAAGGTTCTATCTCTCTATCTACTACTGAGGCTGAATACATAGCTACTGCAACATATTGTGCATAGGTATTATGGATGATACAAACTCTTGCTGATTTGGAGGTGAAATATTCTGAACCTATTCCTATTCACTGTGATAACACAAGTGCCATTAGTGTGTCAAAGAACCCTGTTCTTCATTCCAAGACCAAACACATTTCAATCAAGTATCATTTTTTAAGGGAGCAGGTTACAAACAGAGTTGTCCAATTACATTTCATTCCTTCTAAAGAACAGATTGTTGATATCTTTACTAAACCCTTATCCAAAATCCAGTTTGAATATCTACGCAAGAATTTGGGTGTCATATCTTGTTCCAACTAACTTGTTCACTTTGGCAGGGGGAGTTTGCGCTTATTGCATATCTGATGTAATTCTGAGATGGTTCCAAAATGTTTTCTTTGCTGATTTCTGAGTTAATATTGATAGGGGGAGATGTATTGTCATGTTTTCTTTGACATTGATGTCAAAGGGGGAGAAGTCCAGGTAGTTGTAGATAACAAGCAGTCGGTGACTACACTTGCAACATTATAAATTGTAAGTTTCCATCAATGCCAAAGGGGGATATTGTTGGCACTTTGATTCACTTGTCATTGATGGTTGGAAAGTAGACAAGGTGAGTGACTCAGATGGCTACGACTCAGATGACTGCAACTCAGAAAGTTATGAATCAGATGGCTACAACTTAGACGGCTGTGACTCAGACAGTTGTGACTCAGACAGTTGTGACTCAGATAGCTGCGACTCAGACAAGTTGTGACTCAGACGACTGTGACTTAGACGGCTGCAACTCAGACGGCTGTGACTCAGATAGCTATGACTCGGACAACCTGTGACTCAGACAACCTGTGAATCAGACAGCTGCAACTCAGACAGCTGCAACTCAGACGGTTGTGACTTAGACGGCTGCGACTCAGACAGCCATGACTCAAACGGCTGAGACTCAGATTGCCATGACTCAAACAGCTGTGACTCAGATGACTTAGACTCAGACGGTCGTGACTCAAACAGTTGTTGACTCAGACAAGCTATGACTCACAAACATTTATTTTTTTATTAACTAGTTAGTTACAGTGTGTAAATTCTGGAAGATAAAGAGACAGTTCAATTTTCGAAGTGGGAGTTAAAGAGATAGTTTCAATTTTAGAATTGGTATATCTCCAAGTTAAAGAGACCGAGGCATATAACTTTAGCATCTATAAAAAAAAATTGATGAGAAAAAAATCAGGGTGAGAATTTAGAGGATGAAGAGGAGTGGTTGCTGATGACGTTGTGATTCGAAGAAAACAATTCAGAACAAAAATGTATGGCTCGATTTAATGAAGAACAAAATGCGCAAAAACTCAAGTTGTAGCAGCACAGAACAAAAATGAAAAGGGTATGTACTGATATATCTGAATCATTGTGATATAATTGACTGAAAAATTCTTAACAATTCAGAAGAAAAATGTGTGGCTCGATTTAATGAAAAATAGAATGCCCAGAAACCCAAGCTGTAGCAGCATAGAACAAAAAATGAAAAGAGTATGTATTGATTTATCTGAACGAGTGTGATATAATCGATTGAAAAATTTTTGCTAGGGTGGAAGGGAGGTGCTAGGGAGGATTGTTGTCCTCATATTTCAGTGGGTGCTGAAGAAGAAGAGTTGGTGCTCTTTTACAAGTGGGTGCTTGTAATTCGAAGGTTTTAGCCTCATTTGAGTAGAAGGTCAAAGATAAAAATGATGTACAGAAGTTGAATCTTTCCTGACATCCTAAGAAGAAGAGGTTTTTTTCACTTATGGGTTTCCTCATGAAATATCCGTGTCTATGTGTATATTTGTGTGATTGAATGATTATACTGTGCCTATATATTAAATCTACTACAATGAACTTTCTGCTGTTAAAATAATGAATATAAAGGTTCTGATAACACCCTAAAAACTATGAGATATCAAGGAAAATATTTTTAAAATTGTTTAAGCTCTATAATTAACTGATTCACCCCCCCCTTCTCAGTTAATTGATAATTTCAACATCACTATCTCATAAAAATACTGATGACCCACGAGTTGAAAGAAAAGGGGCAAACGTGGGATAGCTTTGTGTTTGAAACACTAAACCCCCATCTAGTCAAGAAGCCCCTTGTTAAAGCCTTTGTCTCTCGCAAGTGTCACCGATTTCAAAATCGTGCAGATGAGCCCGTTCAAACCCCTTCCCAAGAAAATAGGGATACCAAGTCTATACGATTTAGTGAGGGTGCCTGAGGAGAAATGTACCTTGTTCACTCATCCTCTCTTGAGCCTATCCACAAGGACACAACCATAACACCCCCATTCTTCTCACCAATAACCACAAATTCAAGAAAGGCCAATCGTGACCATTCTGTCGAGCAAACCATCATCCAGTTTATCGATCAGTCTATAATTTTAGCCAATGCATTCAGACAATCTTGATGACGAGAGGAACAATCCTATCCTTCAATCACCCCTTCTTGCATTAGCCAATATATCTACTTGTTTTCTTGAAGATCCTGTCTTGGATCCTGCCCCTGCACATATTGAAGATACGGCTCCTAAGGAACGCATTACATCGGTTGATCCCGAACCATTTCTAAAGGGATCAAGCCCTCAAAAAGACCCTGAGTATTTTGCAAAAGCATCTACTCCACTCCATAAGAATGTGGACAGATTAACCCAAGACATAGCACAGTTAAAAATCCAGAATGAGAAGTACATTGAGTTAATCTCTAGGCTTCGTGAAGAGAACAAAGAATTACACGCACAAGTGAAGAGCGTTGAAGATTAAATGATGCCAAAACAGATTCTAAAATTTCTCTTCGGTTGAACCATGATGCTTTGAAGGACCAGTTCAAGAAGCTTAGGGCTAAATCCACTTCCTCTTCCAAGTCGAAGGCAGTTGCTACCGCAAGTCATCCTTCTTCCTAATTTCTTCTCTGCTTGCTCACTGGGACCTGGCATATCTCCAGTTTGGCAGAATGTTGGTGTCCATTTTTGTCACCATTTTGATCAGTAAACATGCTCTGATTGGCGTTATTTTCACTATTTTGATATGATAAGTCATTCTCCTTGCCATTTAGACCATCAATAAAACCCAGGAATGAACACATTTGCATATCACGTAAATCTTGGTTAAATATCATCATTTTTATGGTTTATTGACAATTATCTCGCATTCCTAGACGTGCTTGGCATTTGGTTTTTGTCTACAGGTCATGGTCATCATTCAGACCTTCATTCAGTCGGATGTTCACGCCGAAGTCGCCTAGCTACATTTGAACCATCGTCCATCCCTCCGTTCACACCTATGGAATCATTGGTTGAGATATTTCGGGGCATTAAAGACAAAAATGATGATGTGGGTTTTGTCAAGGACGTGGCCCTCATGGTTCGTAAGACTCCATTCTAGAAGATTCACTCTCTCGTCCTCCTAGCTCGACACCGCATCACCTGCCCATGTCAAGGATAACTAACGCATAGCTGCTCGCGTAGAGGAAGATCAACGCCCATGGAATCAGGAAGACGGCCTGTGCGCTCTCGTAAACCATCATGCAGTTCTTCTACATTCATTAAGACCCATATTTTTAGAGAGGTCGACTATGTCGACCTTCTCCATTGTTGTAAAAACTTATATAAATATGTTTCCTGTGAAGAAACGCAGCATAGGCATGATAGCACATAGACGATAGCAGTAATTTTTATATAGACGTTGTGTAATTTTTATCAGTTAGTGAAAGTTCCAGATTCTAGCTGTTGATGTTCTGTTGTTTGCGAATTACTTGAGTTAAGCTTCAATCCCTGAGTGCTGAGAAGGGCCCCTCAACAACTAGAGGTTTTACTGAATATATTCTGCATTTCTTTTATGCAAGTAAATAGTTTTCATTTCCAGTATTTAATTTGGTTTCCTGTACATTACAACTCTTTATTTCCTGTGATTCATATCTTGTTGCTAGTTTAACTTACATTTTTAAAAGTTAAAATGACTGGTCATGCTTAAGTATTCTTAGTTTACTTTCAGTTTTGTCATTTGCAATTAGATAAAGCCAACTAGTTAATGTTTCAGTAGTTCAAGCTTAATTCATAGTTAGATACAGTTCTGCTAATTTTTCCTGTAGCTATAGATTAGTACCATTTACATTTCAGCCTTGCTTGATTATGCCATAGAAATAGTTCATTTCCTTAGATAATGATTAGTATAGATGGCTTTTTGTTATTTCAGCTTTCAGATAGTCTATTTACTGCTTTCCTTGCATTGTAGGTTCATATGCATCAACCAACTGGCATTAAGATCATTCAGTCTCCTTAGTTTATATCATTTACTTTCATCCAGACTGTCATTCGGACTGTCTTTCAGACTTTCATCCGGATTGTCATATGGACTTTAATATTTTCTGCATTTTTTTATGCTTGTTTAGAATCCAGTTTCTTAGGTTTTCGAACTGTAATCTTTATTGTAATTGATTTGCATTTATCCATGTAATTAGGACCTTGTTCTACACTACATAGAGTTTTAATTGAGTTTTATATTCATTCCTAGTTTCCGTTCCATTTTCCTTAACTTTGCTTTAGTTGTTTTTCAGATTATGTTTCTCTTATATATGATTTATTAATATTTTATTGTTCCAAAATTTGTCAGTCTCATTCCTAGTTTAGTTTACTTCATTCATGTTAAGATTGATTTCGGATTGAACTTAGTAACTTCATTCTCCAAATTATATTAGTTTTGATAGTTTCTTAGTTCAAGCATAGGATCTACTTCTCTCATTCACATAGTTAATAAAGATGTTCATAGAATAGGATTTGGTTCATAAATAAGATATCTTTCTCAATTTTTCTACTTGCTTCTAAATCAAATTCATTCTCAAGTAAATATCTTTATCAAGTTTTCTACTTGCTTCTAAATCCAATTCATTTTCACGTAAATATCTTTATTAAGTTTTCTACTTGCTTCTAGATTACATTTGTCCCATATTATTTCATTATGGATAGAAAATAGATTACAATGTTTAAAGTTAGTTGTAATTGGACACTCTTTAGTTTGCATTTATTTGTAGAAGTTAAACTAGATTTGCTTCCATTTTGTTTTCTTGTTACATTTGAAATTCATTTTGATACATTCTCTCCCGTTCCTATTACATTTGATACATTTCCTCAGAATCCTCAAGGAGAATGGAAGTAGGTAGTTTAGTTTGATCTTGAGTTGAATGTATGAATAGTTTTTGAATTCATTAAGTAGTTTGTAGTTTTGCTTTAAGTTAATATAGTTTCTTGTTTCCATAGTTAGTTGTCAAGTAAATCATTTCATAGATAGGTTTCTGAACTCATTTATAGTTGTTTTCCCATTCCTCTACTGGAGTTTGAATCATTAGTCAGTAGTTTCCATTTTTATTAAAGTAGCTTTGCTTTTGTTCAAGTTTTGTTCCAATATTAATATTTGTTGTTTTTATCTTTTCAGTTGCTGTCCATAGAGTAGAGTAGTATAGATTGATACTATTCTGATCTATTGGTCTAGTTAGGTTTAATCAATTCAGTAGCTGTATTTTTGAAGTTTGACTCGATTTTCATTTTGGAATATCTTTCGATCTTCTCATTATTAAACATTTCCAAGGTCTGCCGATCCGAAGCCTTAGGTTGAATTCTACCTCAGCATATACTATACCACAACTCTAATATTACCAACCCTGGTCGATAATTAAATTTTTGGTGATTCCTTAGGACAGTAAATACACCCAATAGGCCCTGTCCCCAACCAGTCATATGGCAGAAAACATCCACTGATGTATAACAAGAAGCACTAGAAACTACTGTGGCAATGGGATCCTTTGCATGGGCTAACTATGGCTCAGTTACTTCTTTGAATAAATAAATTGAGGCTAGGAAACAAGAATTGCAGAAGCTCAAGGAGAAGCAAGCTGAAATTGAGGAACATCATCAATCTCAACATCAATAGTTGAGGAATGAACATGTCAGTCAGGTAAAATACCTGCAAGCTCAAAAATCATCTCTACAGCAGCAGTTGCAGGAATTACAAGTGCTAAACATTGGCTATGCTGAGAAGATGACACTTCTCGAGCAACATTTGAAGGATTCAGTTGCAAAAGAAGCTACTTCCTCTTTCTCTAGGTTTTCCATGGAAGAATTCAAGGAACTCGCTCTTGATATAAATGAAGACTATAGGAATCTTTTATTTGAGTTATTTGATTCCCTGAATGAAATTCAAGAGACAAACAATGTTTTTGAGGGTCATTATGATGTCCTTGAACAACATAATGGAAGAAGAGGATAAGCAACAAGGGCTATTGAAGATGTGTCTGATTGGAAAAAGTACATTAAGGACAAGCCTGAAGATATTATTGTTTTGGACAATATCAAGTTCATAAGGCTTAGGATCTCTTTGGATGCATGGGAACATGCTTATGAATTAGTTGAGGAAACAATCCAGAGAGCACAAGAAGTATGTGGCAGGAGATGGTATGCAGCCAATAACATAATGATCATGTTAGATTTTCCAACCATGTACCTCATCAAATAATCCAATCCACCTAAGCTTACAATCGAGCAAGTTGATAACATATATGCCCAGTCGAAGGAGAAGATTGAAAAGTTGGAGTACATTCGAATTTCAGAGGTTGAAGAATTAATCAAGAAACCCATCACTCTAGGGATAAATATCCATCTTTTACTACATGCATGGCACAAGATCAAGAAAAATGAGATTGAGTCTTTCACTTGTAAGACTTAGCTAGCATTTGAATTGGCCAAATATACAAATATAGAAGAGCTACTAGATGTGTGTTCCAAGTGGCGAATTTCCCTTGGAGGATCTTAGTTTAGAAGTATTTTGTAATCCTTGTTTTATGGGAAATTTCCTTGTAATTTGATGTAATTATTATTTAAAGGAATTATATATCATAGGAGAGGGGGAGGGGAATCACCGAAGTAGAGCATGAGATACTCTGTTTGTTTGAGGCATTGTAATTTTTTGCAAAATTAATGAAAATCAGTCAGTCTCTCTTTGCCATCTCTTTTTTCGTTTTGTCAAATTTCTTTGATGAATTATGATTTCTCACTTCATTTTCTGAAGGAACTCTGTTTATTTTGAAATTTTAATGAAGGCATCGATCCGTGAGTTAGATTTTTCTAAACATGCGATCCACCTGTTGTTATGTGTTGAATGAATTTATTTATTTAACCCATTTATCTATTTCTGCAAATGATAAACAATTATAATTGAATAGATGCTAATTTGTAAATCAACATATCATAACAGGATAGTCTCATACATGCTTTCATTCTTTAAGTAAAATTAGTCAATTGTTATTGTGTGGTTATATCTGAAGCTGATAAGTATGGATCCAATTCATATGTTTATTAATTGGTGAGACACTTATTAAAATTACAGATCTGATTGTTCTGCAAAGTTCGATAGCGCAAGTTAGCACGCCTTTGACTATAACTTACCAAACCAATGACAAAGGTAAAGCACCTGTTGAGGACACAGCCCAGCCAAAGCGCTTGGCTTCTCTCAATGCTCTCATCAAGTCTATTGCATATATGAAGAAGGAATTGGCACTGATGAGTTTAGTGGTTGAAAATCAAGCTATTGCTGCCACCACTCTAGTAAAGAAACAAAAGATCGAAGGCTTTGCATGAAAGGTTACTATGCTTCATATTGAAGATAGTGATGAAGAAGATGAGTCACTTCCTTTGAGCTTCTCGTGCCCAATTGGAGACTTGTAATTTATTGCAATCTTAATAAATTTAGGCAGTTTCTCTTCACCCTTTTTTGTGATATTTCTCAAATGTCTTTGATAAATTATGGTTTCCTAGTTAATCATTGAATAAATATGTTTTTATGTTGCATGATAAATTATGCTTGATTTTTCACCACCCGATCTGTGTGTAAGCTATGTTTTGAATGAATTTATTTATTTGATTCATATCACTTACCTCTGCAATTATAAAAAAATTCATCTATAGTTTGATGCTAATTTTTAAATTGGCATATCAATGATATGACAGTTTTATGATTTAATCCTTTGAATTAAAATAACTCAATTTTAATTGTATTGTTTTATTTTGAGACAAGTGATGTTAGATCTAATTCATATATTTATTAATTATTATTACTATGACATCTCCCATAACTCTTTCCACTCCTACCATTTTACCTTTTATATCGTCATCTGATCTTGTCGCTCCTCCATCCACACCAGTTGATCAACCTACTGCCCCTGTTGAAAATCACCAAGAGCTAGCTGAAATTCAAGTTTCAACTGCACCTTCAGAGCAAGTTGAGATTTAGGTTTTAACTGCTCTTGCAAAACCTATCACTTCATCCACCACTTCAATTTCTTAACCTTCAGCTTCCAATGTTGCAATGGCTTCCATTTCCATTCCTCTTATAGGTATGCCCATTCCAATCCCTACTGTTTTCCAATCTGTTTCTTTGGTCATAGTTCTAGGAGTGTCTTCATCCCTTGTGGAAGAAGTAGCAGATTTTGGAGAAGATGCAGTGGTCTCTCTTGGAGAGTATTTTTGGAGTATTTATAATGCATCATTTATTTTTTCTCTGTTCTTGGTACCCAATCCCATTAATCCCTCTTAGTTTTTCTCTGTTGCAATCTTATAGTCGTATCACGCCTCCCCTTGAAGACATATGAGGGTAAGGATGAATTTACAGGTATACATATCCCAAGATAGAAAAGCCACATGTTCACTAACCAAATTCCTGCTATTTAAACCCTGAAACCATGAGTGGCTATGTTTATTTATTTATTTATATGTCTAGGGACATGCACTCAATCCTTCATTATAATGTCTCCATCATTATAGATACCGTATAGCACTTTCAGAACACATAGATAATTATCAAGAGTGGATATCGAGTGATGGTATCATTTTTCCTTAATCATTTCTGAGGAGAAAGTTATAAGTCTACCAAAATAGGGATTCAAGATAAACCTTGGAGAAATTCTTAGAAATGGTTAAGTGTTCGAAAACTAAAAAGGTGGCCTTGGGAAAATGCCCACTGTACCTCATGGGAGAATGATAAAAATTATTTGAAACTATCATGCACTAGCTTCCCAAAGAGGCTATATTTCCATGGTCTCAGTTTGCACAAAAGGTGTTTGATGACAAAGTTAACAGCCTACCAAAACATGGTTTCAAGCTACTTTTCTCCAAAGGGAGTAAAACTACCTAAGTGGCCTCAGGAAAATGCCCTCCATAATTCATGGGTTAAAGTAAATTCCCACCCCATATAGTCAGGGTTTAGATTTTTTATTGGTATACCTTACCATGGTCTCATTTTGTCTTGATAATGTCTGAGGAGGAAGTTATAGGTCTGCCAAAACAGGTTTTCAGGCAGTTTTGCACCAAGTTCAATAAACACCCACCTAGGGAAAATGAAGATGAGTCTGAGATTGACATCAGCTTAGGTGTGCTCAGTGAGGTTTAATATATCATCTAGTGGCATTGGTTCAGGATTTTGGTGGAATAAAAAGTCCACCTTAGAAATGTCTAAGTATAAAATTACTGATAAAACTACCTAAGTGACCTTTGTAAAATGCCCACAATTTTCTATAGTTGATGGATTAAATTATTCTGAGGGTATGGGTCTCTAGAGTGTTTATTATTTCATCTAACCATATCATTAGTATATCCAAAGAGTCTCTGAGGAGTAAAATATTAATCTGCCAAAAGTGCCTCTCAGCTTGATTTACACTACTCCAGTAAAATGCTCGTCGAGGAGAGAGAAAGAGGTTTCAAGGGGTGAAATTTGTTTGGATAGAATCCCCTATTTTCCCCCTATCTAGTGGATGTATCACACTTCAAATTTGATGAAAATAAAAATCACTTCATATTAACCTAGGGTTTGATAATTTTTCCTAAGTGTCAAATCAATGGTTTGGAAGGCCACTTTCGAATGTCGTCCAGATGATGGGTGTGTATCAATAAGTTCATCTTTTGACATGGTATTCTTCATTGTTGAAGTATCTATCAAGCCATGCTTTTATTTTTCCTTATGGTGATCATATATGAAAGAACCTAATCTACCAAAGCGAAGGAAAAAGTGTTTTACATATTAAAGAAATTTTTTTGTCTAAGTGTCAAACTCAAATGGCTAAGAGGCCATTTGGAAATGCCCACAAGGAGGTGTTCAGGTGATAATAAAATTAATCAAATGAAATAGGATTGTTTTCTGGTGAATTGGTTATCTAGCCATGAGCTCAGATCTTCCTATGGAGCTCACACGTGCGAAAAAATAAGCCTGCCAAAATGAGAAAAAGCTTGTTTTTACTGTTCAAGTGAAGGTTGAAGAGGCATTTAGAAATGCCCGCAAGGAGGTTTCCTTGTGATAATAAATTCTCCAGATTCCACACACATGTTCCCTGGTGATCTGGCCACCTAGATATGGTTTCAGTTCTCTCTTCAAGGCTCACATGTGTGGGATTTTGGCCTAAAAAAATAGAGAAAAATAATGTTAAATACACCTTGTATTATGCCCGCAAAGGATTAGGAAAATACCCACAAGGGGATATGTTATGCCCGCAAGGGATTATGTTATGCCCGCAAGGGCTTAATGGAATTCCTGCAAGGGGCGTGAAGCATAAATCTCCCAAGAGCTTTATTATGCCCGCAAGGGTGCTTGTTTATGCTTACAAGGGTTTGTTTATGCCCGTAAGGGTTAGAAAATAGTGTAATAATGATACACCCCCCCCTCTCAGTATTGCTTGATATTCCAACACCATCCAGCTCATCCACATGGACCCCACTTCCTTGAATGCATATCCCCTGTCAGATCCTCCATCATACCGTCGACGCAGATCTGTCGACCCGATCCACGCCCCTATGCTCTACCCTGCTCGGCGTCATGTCCATGCATTCAATGCATTCTAGGTGGTGTTAATGAGATCGAGAAGCGCATATGGGAGGTGGTGGCGGATATGCAATGACGTCATGTCCTGACTTTAACACGTACCAAAGGTCATTTCACCAAAGTTGCCAACGTTATAGAACATGCACCTTTTCCTAGTGGATTCCCTGTTGTGATGATCTATAGGAAGATCTCATAGCTCTAACACCATGTGATAATTTGCAGTAGGTTCTATCAACTGAAGCAAACCTCACAAAACAAACTCTCAAGAAGTGCAGAGAAGAAGACAAGAATGCCCTCAATAATCAATCATGAACACAGAAAATGCAGAATAGCAGTATAATACATCAGCTGTGAGCTGACACTGTGAATAATGAATACAATAATACAATAAATGTGTAGAGAATTCGAGTTAACCAAGGAGGTCATTCGAATCATGCATAAATTCTAGCTTAGATAACATTGGATACATCATCTATTCAGTAGTATCAGTCATAAATGGTAATAGTCAATCAAGTGAGTCTAACTGAGTGTAATAGAGCCATCAAGGCATAAATCAGGGGATGGAGACTCCAAGGAGGACCCATGAGGATGTTAGAAGATCAAGTGGTACTCCAAAACTAGCTAACTAAGAGCTACAGGAAGATAGCATGAGAAATCAGTGGAAGAACTACTCAATCAATTCTCTAACCGACTGTCAGACACCTGGTGGGTGAGATAAGGCGCTCTAACTGAATGATAACTCCTGGTAGGGAGAAAAGGCACACATGTCATGCAAGAGAGTCAAGTAGGGTGCATCAGGTAGGTAGGAGGGCTACTGGGGGCTAAAGAAAATCTCTAGGGAGATGAAAATAGGCTCTAGGTGCTGGGAGGACCGTCAAGATGATGACTGGATGCATGCAGATGACTGGCTGCATGCATACATGCAAATCTGAAAAATGATGGTGAGAATATTCCAACATGCTCCCTCAAGCTATACTTTGAGGTGATAACTGAAAACTTAAAAATAGGGCCCTGGTGACTGAGACCAAAGGTCACCCCGTACAACAATCTAAATAATAAATGAGGAAAGAGGAAAAACCTAGTGGGAAGAAAGCACTCCCTCAAAATAGACTGAAGGATGCTAATGTAGCATTTCATCACTCACCCTAGAAGGAGGAAATTGTCCTTCTTTTCTGAAGAAGGATTGATTGAACTGAAATGAAATAGTAATGTGAGAAGGATGAAACCTTCCATTCTAAAAATCTAATCTGGTTCTTCTCTGATCATGTGGATCACCAACAAAATCATCGGCAAATCAGAGTGTAATGGCTTCCCATTGAGGAAGAGGAGGATCATCAGGTGAGATATTATCAGGTTCTTGTGTAACTGGATCTCCCATTCGCTCATCTTCATCATCAGTTGCTAGGCCTTTAGGTTCTTGTCGATATAGCTCTACAATTCACTCTTCATCATCTCCATCTTCAGATTTTGAATCTAAAATATCATGTGATGATGATTTGCTCTCTTGATCATCAATCAAATGAGGTGGTATCTTCCTCTTGGGAAGAAGTGGATCATGCTCCAAAAACATAATATGAAGATCATCATGGAGCATGTGATTTGAACCAACTGAGGTAGAATAAAAACCATGAATGTGTAGATAGTTCTTTGATATCTCCTTTGAACCAATATAGGTGAGATCATAACCAAAGGAAATATGACATGATGATGGTATCTTGAACATCAAATCAGATCCAAGAATTGGAATATCATTTCTGGTGATCTCATTTGAACCAACAGGGGTGAGATCAAAACGAAAATCACAAAAACGTGCATGAGTCATGAACCCAAGCAAATGATAGAGTCTCCCATCTTTGGTGAAACTATGAAAACATGTGCCAATGACCAAATAGGAGTCCAAAGAAGGAATTTGATCAAGGAGAGAAAATGCATTGCCTCCCAAATCTAATTTTAACTCCAAAATACTCAGTGTGTCATCATCTTGCACATTAGCAAGCTCATGAGCTCCATGAAAGTGTATGTAGTTATTTGATATCTCCTTTGAACCAGCAGAGGTGAGACGAAAATCAAATGAGCCATGACATAATGGTGATGGCTTGAACTTCAAATCAGATTCAGGAATTTGAGGATGGCTTCTTATGAGATCCTTTGAACCAATAGGGTTGAGATCAAAACCAAAATCACAAGGATATGCATGAGACTTGAAGTCAAGCGAATCATAGAGTCTTCCATCTTTGGTGAAACTCTGAAAAAAAGTGCCAATGACCAAATAGGAGTCCATAGGAAGATTTTGATCAAGGAGGGTGAATGCATTGCCTCCCAAATATGATTTTACTTCCAAAATGCTTAGTAGGTCATCATCTTGCACATCAGCAGGCTCATGAGAAGTAGAGATTGTGAAAGTCTCTCAACTTCTAGAGTAGTAACTAACATATTTTGCTCAGAATTCAAATCAGAAGATGGATCAACTAAAACCATGTGTTGCATTTCGACTTTATCTTGAACAACTTCATCATGGGAGAGGATGGAGGCTGAATCATGAATATAGATAGCACTGCAGGCAGTACTGTTGGGCTTGTTCTCCAAATGGACATCATCATCTTCCTTCTTTCCAAACAAACTGTTCAACCTTGTCCAATTATCACTTCGATGTTCAACAAGATCAATGAGGTATTCCATATTGTCAAACATAGCAGTAAGTATTGTTTTTGAGGCTCTTTCACAATCATCAAGCCAATCTTGTTCCTCTTCATAGGAAGACAAATATCTCTTAACACAAGTAAAGATATCCAAGAGACCATATCTCTTCAGGTATTCTATCATCTTGGGTTTCCATTCTTCATAGTTGTATGAAGAGAGAGAAGGAACTACTTTCAAATTCATGGAAGATGCTGTTCAATTTGAATCTACTGGCGTGTTTCTGGTGCAGAAAGCAATAGTGCAAAAGTGCAGAGTCACTCATGTAGAATCACCAGTGCAGAATCACTAGTGTAGAATCACCAGTGCAGAATCACTAGTGCAGAATTACCAGTGCAAAATATTTTGAAACTACTGCGACTACAAAACACTTTGAATAACCTGCAAAAACAATGGAGATCCATAATATCTTCCGAAATCGAATATGTTGAATAGGGATTAGAATGGATGAATAAACCTGCAAAAAGAGAAGAGTTTTGTTGATGGAGATTTAATACACTTCGAATGAACACTACCTTAGGAAACTGAGCACATATGACTGAGTCCTTCACACCTAGATAGACCTCACTGGATTGCTCCAGTGAATTCAAAGTAATAGCACCAGGATTTGTTGTGGAAACTCAGAGGCTTCTGGTGCTCAAGTGAAAGATAGCTGCTCAAAGAAATGCTGCAACTGCTTCAATGGCTATAATTCGAATAGCTGTTGCAAGCTCTGATACCATGTGATGATCTATAGGAAGATATCACAACTTTAATACCATGTGATAATCTGCAGTAGGATCTAGTAACTGAAACAAACCACACAAAACAAACTCTCAATAAGTGCAGAGAAAAAGAGAAGAATGCACTCAATAATCACTCATGAACATAGGAAATGCAAAATAGCAGTATCATACATCAGCTGTGAGCTGGCACTGTGAATAATGAATACAATAATACAATAACTGTGTAGAGAATTTGAATTATCCAAGGAGGTCATTCGAATAATGCTCAAAGTCTAGCTTAGATAGCATTGGAGACATCATCCAGTCAGTAGTATCAGTCTGATACGAACCGTTACACCAAAACCTTGAGATGTTGGTGAAGGCCGCCCACTAGGATCTTAACATCCCACCACGCTCAGTAGTCCAGACTCTAGGTTGGATGTGTGCCCATACGTTGGTGTCCCCTTTGAGCCGTACGAGCCTCGGGAGAACACTACAATGCCGACGTTGCCACCCGCTCTATGACTTGAACCTAAGTGGACGCTCTAATACCAAATGATACGAACCGTTACACCAAAACCTCGAGATGTTAGTGAAGGCCGCCCACTAGGATCTTAACACAGTCATAAATGGTAATAGTCAGTCAAGTGAGTCTAATTGAGTCTAACAGAACCATCTAGGTACAAATCAAGGGATGGAGACTCCAAGGAGGGTGCATGAGGCTATTAGAAGATCAGGTGGCACTCCAAAACTAGCTAACTAGGAGCTATGGGCAGTTAACATGAGCAATCAATGGAAGAACTACTCAATCAATGCTCTAACTGACTGTTAGACACCTGGTAGATGAGATAAGGCACTCTAACTGAATGATAACTCCTGGTAGGTGATAAATCTGCACATGTCATGCAGGAGAGTCAAATAGGGCGCATCAGGTAGGTAGGAGGGCTACTGGGGGATGAAATCAGGCTCTAGGGAGATGAAAATAGGCTCTAGGTGCTTGGAGGACCACCAAGATGATGATTGGATGCATGCAAAATGCATGCATACATGCAAATATGAAAAATGATGGTTAGAATGTTCCAACACTTATCCGCCACATATCTCAACCCTCCTCGAATCTAAACCGTTGATTTATTATAAATTAACCATTTTGATCCCATCAACATGTAAGAAAGGTGAATTTGGTCTTAAATTACTTCGTCTGACACATCAATTTTTCGTGGACATTGTCTCGCCACCATCGTATTTACTTGACCACCAAAATATTCTCAGTAGATTCTGTTGCCCTGCAACAGCAAGAAAGTTTTGGTGTTGCAGTCAAAGATTGAGTAACAGTTCCACGTAGCGGGATCTATTTTATGCACGTTCCCATCTACGTTTGTTGTAGTTGTAGCCTTACGCAGGTTCCATGCTCTGTTCAGACTCCATTTGCACGCTGCCACACTCTAGTCGCACACTCGACTCAAGAGCCTTATATAGTTGTCCCATTCATATGCAAAATGCTGACTGAATCCCAAATATTTTGCACTAAACAGGTAAGTATCTTGAGAAAATTTATCCTTGGTCTTTTTAATTTTATCAAGAGTAATAAGACCATATTAATTAAATACCTTCATGCTAGAAGGGTGGTATGAATATATAACCTTCAACCTGAAATTAAGTTCAGTCTTTTAAATTTGATCCCTAATACCCATTCCAAAAATTTATATTACTTAAATCCATATGTTTATATTGAAATGGTACCATTAATATGCCTAATATTCGTTTAAACAATATTTAGACTAATTCTAAAAATCAAATATGCCACATGGCATAATCTGGGCATTCCACGTGTCACCCTAGGAAACTAGATATCGACAGTTTAACAACAAAATTTATAGAAGTTTTGCTACAAAGGGTTTTCTGGCCAGTCTAAATTTTGTCAGAGAAAGAGAGGTCGATCTTTCGTCATGTTGTTCTATTTCGGGGCATTGGAAGTAGATGTTGGGGAGAAATAGCGTCCGCCCCTTCCTCTAGGGGTGATTTTTTGGGAGTGGAGAAAGTAGATATTGGCAGTCTGAACAAAAATTTAATAGGAATATTGCTTCGCACATTTTGCTGGAAAGTGGAAATATCCACAAAGAAAGAGCGACCACCCTTTCTCCAAGTTCTATTTTTAAAATTCCCTCATAAATGAAAGGGTGGATGACCCTTCTTCTTCGCAATATTCTTTTTCGTGATAGGTTGAGACTACAAGAAGGGTCAGTCGATCCTTCTTGTGTTCTCCATTCTAGTTATTGTTGAATTGCTAGATAATGTTTTTCAAAATTATATACTAAACGAAGGGGGCGTCCGATCCTTCGTGTCGAAAAATAGAAATCGGGACAAACAATTTGTATATGTGATTCCTTAGCTGATGTTTGGTCCCTACTATTTATCGCGAAAGTTGGAAGTCGGGAATTGTCGACATAGCCTTTGAAGATCAAATAGTTTTACATTTATCTCATAAATGAAGGGTCGGCCGACCCTTCTTGTGCTCAATATTCTTCACGTGTTCATGATTTTAAATATAGATGAATTGGAGTCTTATCCTTTGTAGGTTGAATATTTTTACAATTCCCTCATAAATGAAGCGGCGGCCGACCCTTTTTCTGCGAGTATTCTCTTCATAATAGTTGTAGAATGCAAGAAGGGTCGGTCGATGGTTTCTTCTTTCGCCATTTTGGATATAGATGAATTGCTCTGGATATAGTTGTTCATAATTATCTACTAAACGAAGGGGCGGGCGATCCTTCTCGTCGAAAAATGGAAGTCAAGACAACCATTTTTATATGTTAGAACATAGATGATGCCCGAGACGCTACTATTTACAACATAAATCAGAATTCGGGAATTGTCAACATATCCTTCATAGATTAAATATTTTTACATTTATCTCATAAATGAAGGTTTGGCTGACCCGTGTTCACCATTTTGGATATACATGAATTGACAATGTAGCCTTCGTAGGTTGAATATTTTTACAATTCCCTCATAAATGAAGGGGCGGCCGACACTTCTTCTACCGAGTATTCTTTTGATGATAGTTCTAGACTGCAAGAAGGGTCGGTCGATCCTTCTTCTGTTCGCCATTCCAGATATAGGGAATTGTTGGATATATGTTTTCACAATTATCTACTAAATGAAGGGGCGACCGATCCTTCTTTTCAGAAAACAGAAGTCGGGAGAAATATTTTTTTAGGTTCTAACTTATCTTGTGATTTGGTTTCCTAAATGTAGTGCAATATTATTTTATATTCTGTTACTTGTAATGTTGTGATTTCTTTGTTATTTGATTATATAATATGTATGTTTGAAAAGACAACACAAAAAATTCTGAGAACTTTTTCAAAAGAAAGAACACATCAAATTTGAATATTTTAATGCCCCTCAAAGGGATTTCATTGATAACATAGTCCTATAACAACAATTATCCATCAACTAATTGCAGAGCCAAGCATTTCTCATAAAACAACAAAAGACAGAGAACATAAACAGTAAAGAAAATTGCCATGGCTTTCCCGAAGATTTCTGTTTGCTGCGATATCAACTCAATATAAGTAGTGGTAGTAGAGTCAAGAAGTCTTCTATTACTCAGGACCAAGTACAATACAATACAATGTCTCATTTCCTCCTATATCTGTCTCTCCTGCCTATATATATAGTTTGCAGATGGTTACATAACGACTCGTAGGTTCACTAAGTTACAAGACTAATTGACTCGAAATGTGGTGAATGACATGACGGTTCGACATGTTCTCTGAAGTGGTCTTCTTTTTGAGCAACCGAATAGTGTTCTCCTTTTCCATGGACAACTTCTTACTTACCTCACCTTTGTTTGCCCAATCATTATTTTCAATTAAAGATTTCTAAATCCTTTTGATTTGTTGTTGATGGGATTTGTTTTTAGTGTTCTCGTGTCTTAAATGAATTTCTGAACTGTTAATTGTATTTTGTAGCTTTGAAACTTTCAAAGTAGCCTTCATTAAGTGTATAAATAACCTCCCCATTTTTCCTGTGCAGGTTAATCTTATCTGGGACTGTTATTTTTGTCAAATTCAATTTCATCTCTATAACTTTCTCACCAGATGACACAGCTAAATTCAGAGTGTTTTCTTTAGGATCCCTGATGGCCATCAAGGTAACTTTTGATTGCATTAGGATTCGAACTTTTGGGAATAAATTATAAGTTTTTTCTGAAGTTGCTTGCTTACACTGTCCATATTTGACATACATCTCTGCCCTTGATTGAAATCTATTGGTGTCACCAACTTCCTTGGCTTCTTGAAATTTGTAATCAAGCACTTGAACTTCTGGGGCTTGATATTTCTCTTTGTTCTTCTCTTTTACACCTGTAAATATAACCAAATCACTTTGGGGATCTTCTTTAGGTCTCTTTCCTCTTTCCTATCCTTCATTTTTTGCATCAATAATTTCTTCAAAACACCTTTTACTAACTATCTCCACCTTTCCTGGAGTAGGTATCACTTCTGTTGAGGATATTTCTAGAACAACAGGATTTGAATGTGACCATGCTGAGAACAAGATTTTTGATTCATACCTTAGACGATTAGCCATTTCTTATAAACCCTCAACTTCTTGATGGTCAAATCCCTTATTCTTATTTTGTTGTCTCCTTTTAGAAATAATATGGAGGGATCATAGTTCACAGCATCTGCCTTTTTAAAATCCATTTTGTTAGAAAAACAGGATCGTGTAGCAATAACAATAAACATAAATGCAAATATAATCACACATACACATTACAAGAGAGACACCAATATATTGTGTTTCACCCAAGATGGGCTAGGTCCACACTGAAATTTCTAGTCCTTACTATTATACCATCCAACATAGTGAAGGGATACAACCTGCAACACAACCGCTGCACTTCCTCTTCACTGTCTCACAATATCTCTTTTTGATCTCAGAGATCTTTACAATGCATAATATCTAATATATCAACCCTAGCCGTGTTATAATGTCTTTCTTTTATAAGGGAAATACAATGGAAAAATACCACGGGTTACCCAAAACCATGGGCCCTGGGGATCGTGCTGGGATCATAACCAAACCTAGGGTACAAACACGGCTGAATCATCATCTATGAGACTGGAAAATCAAGCTCCACAGCCAACATATTTCTTCTAATATTTTTTCCACAAAATACAATGCATACTTATTATTTACAATGAAAGGTCCCACTTTCAAAGGAAAATTTATATCATATGGCTCTTTAAAAGATAGAAAATGATCATTTTCAACAATTAAATTTTGCCTGATAAACTCCAAGGAAAATATTCTCAAGGTTAGAAAAGCTGGTAAGATATAAGGTTGTTTGATGAATCCATACAATCTAAATATTGTATGTTCTTTTAATAGAAATCAATCTCCTACTGCCATGTCCTGTTTCATCTGCATCAATGTCTTCATCTCTGGTAGTACTCTTGACAATTCTTCCCCAAAAATCAATTTATATATATCTGACACAATGTGATTCATGTAATTAAACATATTATCCTCGAAAGTGTTTGAAAAAACCACCTGTGAAAAATGTAAGTCTTTCTGACTTGAAAACATAAGCATCTTCATCAAATAAGACTGGAATCTGAAATGCCTGGTATTGTGGAAATTCACTAGCTGAGAGTGCTCACCTTCAACTAGGTATTCATCATATTTTAGACAAGGTATCTAATTGTACTCTACTCCTGCTATGCCAAAACTTATTCTAAAAAGAAGACACAATTGCACTTATGTTACCATTGCATCACAATCTAACCCTAAAAACCGAGCAATTAGGGATAACACCAACTATGTATTCTCATTGAAAATTTCATATCCAATGGGTAAAGAGTATCTTGAATTTCAAGGTCGGGTTTAAGACAACTGGTTTAAAAAGCTTGTTTAGTTTCCGGAGACAACTGATGGTACTTGGTGACAACAACTTCTTCAATAAGATTATCTTGTTCATGGGATTGAGACAGAGGTACTTCAAGGGAGCTTCTAACAACGGTAGACTTGATAGGAAAACTAATTTTGGATTTTAGGGAATTCATGATTACTTTCTCAGTTCGCGAGTAGTTCATTACACACTAGGAAACAAACTCGGGAAACCGTATAATTTGGTCTGGGAAAAATATATGAAAGAAGATTGAAAAACTCTATGTCTGTATGTGCCTTCGTTATAGAACCTATCCAATCTGGCCTTTTTGAAAATTTAACCACAGGGAAAAAAATATCTTTATCCCTGTCTTCTAGGGAATCATCTATCCTGGTATGTTTGACAGCTATGGTCTCTTCCATTCCTTGCGTTATAAAAATAACTTAACTGAATGGTAGCATGAGTTTTGAAACCTGCCTGACACTGAATAGTCTGCAACAGGGCACGCTCTATCACTTTCTGGGTCTGCTCCATGACACAAATGTCAAATGTCAACCCTCACGTCATGTCTTCCCCTTTTATAATGCTCGGAGGTGGTTTCGCACGACGTTCGTGTGGTTTTCCTTACCACTCTTTCAATTTTTGAAATGCCCATGTATTGCCACGTGGATAGCGGTTTCAAATTTCACAACCGCTTATCCTTTCAATTTAACATGCATCTCTACATTTAACACACATCTCTACAACGTGAAATGTCTCCGAGTCATCGATCCGTCCATTCCTATTCAATCAATGGTGATAATTGCCCACTTTTTAACCTTTTCTCTTTTAACGCTGCCTACATAGTCTCGACTATCCCCCCTTCTTTTTCCCAGCAGAAGAGTATTCCACCCATCGATCTTCCCTGGCACAATATAGACCATTGGATCATCCATCATTTTAGCTTCCTTTCTTGTGAATATTCCGGAAAATTATCTCCACCATCAGATTCCTTTCCGCTCTAATTCTAACCATTGATTTATCATTAACATTTGACATTTAATGTTACAACACATGAGAGTGGTTTCACACGGTGCCTAGGCGGTTTCCTTTACCACATGGAACAATCTGAGCATTCCACGTGTCACAATCTGAGCGTTCCACATGTCCCCCTGGAAAACTAGATATTGACATTTGAACAACAAAATTAATAGACGTTTTGATACAAAGAGTTTGCTAGCAAGTCAAACTTTTGTTAGAGAAAGAGAGGTTGCTCTTTCATCATGTTGTTCTATTTCGGGGTGTTGGAAGTAGATGATGAGGAGAAAAAACATCCGCTCCTTTCTCCATGGATGATTTTTTAGAAGTGACGAAAATAGATATTGACACTCTAAACAAAAATTTCATAGGAACATTGCTTCACACATTTTGATGGAAAGTGGAAATATCCATAGAGAAAGAGCGACCACTCTTTCTCCAAGTTCTAGTTTTACAATTCCCTCGTAAAAGAAGGTGCAGCCGACCCTTCTTCTTCCCAATATTCTTTTCGTTATAGTTCGATACTGCAAGAAGGGTCAGTCGATCCTTCTTGTGTTATCCATTTTAGATATCATTCAATTTCTAGATAAATGTTTTCACAATTATCTACCAAATGAAGGGGCATCTGATCCTTCTTGTTGGAAAATGGAAGTCAGGACAAAAAAATTGTATATGTTATAACTTAGTTGATGTATGGTTTTTACACTTCTCTCGTAAGTGAAGGTTTGACTAACCCTTATTGTGCTTAGCCTTCTTCCGGTGTTCACCAATTTAGATATAGATGAATTGACGTCTTAGCCTTCGCAGGTTTTATACTTTTACAATTCCCTCATAAATGAAGGGGCAGTCAACCCTTCTTCTACCCAATATTCTATTCATAATAGTTCTAGAATGCAAGAAGGGTCGGTCGATCCTTCTTTCTTTCACCATTCTGGATATAGGTGAATTACTGGATATAGTTGTTTATAATTATCTACTAAACATAGGGGTGGTTGATCCTTCTCATCGCAAAATGGAAGTCAGGGAAAACATTTGTATATGTTAGAACTTAGATGATGTCCGGGTCCCTACTATTTACAGTGGAAGTCAGAAGTCAGGAATTTTCAACATAGCCTTCATAGATTAATTATTTTTAAATTCATCTCGTAAATGAAGGGTCGGCCGACAACGGTTAATCCCACCCAATATGGAAGCGATCACTCGTTAAGGAATGACAGAGGTGACTCGGTCGGACAAATATGGAAACAAGAAATCATTTAAGGGAGACCGAACCCCGGAGCTCTCATATTCCATGATATAAGATTTAACAGTTAAACTTCTTTGTTTTTAAAATATTAAACATAAAAGTTGCAATAATTGGATCATGTTCCATTCCTTGCATGGGATCAACACCACCCTTCTAATTGACTTATTTGATAATATATACTAGTGGAAAAAATATTTTTTGTTTAAAATAAATATGATTTTTAATGTGTTCTTGTTATTTTATATTTCATAAATCGCTTCTGAACTGGATTTTGGTTCTCAATAATGTGTCATCTTATTGTATATTGTAGATATTGTTTATGAAATGGATTTTGGTAATCAACAATGTGTGGACCTGATTTTGAATGGATTGAAAGTTGTTGAAGGAATCTCTTTTCCTGTAGGAAAAATATTGCATAATATCAGCATTCATGATGGATGTATCATTGTAAATGTTACCAAGACTTTAAATGCAAGTCTTCCATTTCCCTATCCATCAGATGGTGCAGATACATTATCAGAGGTTGTTGGTGGTTATATTCAATAACCTGTATCTAAGATCGCTAACCACATTGGGTCTACTCTTAATGAGAATGAGTTGAATGATATAGCAGCTTCTACTTCGCCGAGGGTAGCACATATCATAACAACTGATAATAAATCTTCTTTTATTATGAGAAAATTTAAGTTGTTACATAAGTGTTTAGAAAGTAAGGAGTGCATTTCCATAGGTTTTGTAACAAATGTGAGGGGGAGTGATTTTGTCGGGAAAACATTTTTGGGAGACTTCTCCTTTGGTATTATGGTGGATGAAGTGGTGTTTTCCTGTAAGTCATGTTGTCCAGGGTTGAGCAGTGGAGGTTGTGTTGTATGGCCGATTAAAAGAATCATAGATTTTAAAACAAAAACATTTCTTTATGTTGAAATCAATTTCAACAATAATCAATTCGAATCTACTTTGAAAGTATTAAGATAAAATCACAATGTCATGTGTGTGGGAGAGAAACTTAATTTGATACATCAATTCTCTCTAAAGCCACAGTATGTTGCTCAGGGAATAGTGTCAACTATTTTTTAGGGAGAGATTGTACAATTCAATGCACTAGATGCTAGTGAGTTTGGTATTTTAGTTCATAAAGTCTTCTGCAATTGCGAGGATTGTGGTGTATTTGAAGGCTCTCTTATAAGATGTCCTACAAACAATTTGCTTCACCTCGATGATGTTCCATTGGATGTTATACTAAAAAAGAAAACAGATTTAGATATGGTCAACTTTTGGAATATTTTTGAAGAATGTACTTTAGAGATGGTCCTTCCAGGTACTCCCCATTGTGAATATACAGATGTTAAAGGTAATGGAACAAGGCCATACAATTTCATAAAGCGAAAATATGGAACTAAAATATCCAAAGAAATTTAAGATCGGTACCTTACAGGCTTGGAATTGATGAGGGTGCATTCCTTTCAAAAATTGTCACGGAACAATTTTGCTCAAATATTTCTATATAAAAAATTTCACTTCAATCTATAGTTCAATGTGTGAATAAATTTGATAGTATGAATGGAAATTCAAGAAGATAGTATGTTATAAATTCTATGGGATCAATTGCTCATGTGGCCAAAGAAGAATATGGCAAAAAAAAAGTATGTTTACAATGAGGTTAGACACAATAGACGTCTGTCAAAATGCATGGTATAAATGCCATGGGATAAAAAGGAGCACTTTCTACAATTATAAAAGCATGTTCTTGAATGGTGATGTGAGAGTTGTGCATGGTAACAGTGGCTTGGAAAATTCTATGGCGAACACTGTTGCACTGGTAGCTACTATTAATAAAATTGTAGAAGAGAATTCAAAAAATTCTCCACATATTACACGATTAATCAATGAAGATGGAACAAGGAAAACCTTGAAATTATTTTCATCTAATATGTCCCATGGTTTGCTGCAAAAAATGGACAATGATGAAATCAAAAGAATTGGTTTTACTCTAGTATCACAATCCTCATTTAGCAAGGTGATGAGAGAAGATTTTCGGGATGTTAAAATTTCTAAATCAAACTCCATTGCAAGGTGTAATAAGTGCATTACAATACAGAATAGGCTTAAGGGGACCACTGATCTAGGTGAGGTTGAAAGGTTGCGAGGAAATGAAGCAGCTCATAATAAATATATTGCAAGTTTATGCCAAGTATATTATTCTCACATATTTAATTCACAAAAAAATACGAAGACTTTTTTGAGTATTGTTCATGAAAAAATGGATAAGTCAAAGACTTCCATTCCAAGGATGGGTAAGAAGGAAAAATATTTTAGTAATGTTATGAATCTTCCCATATCATTGACTTGAATGTTGACTCATGGGAACAAGACTAGGGGTTTTCGCCATTTCAGCCTCTCATTTTTAGAGATGAGATCGAATTTCACTGTGACATCCCTGGCTAAATGCTTGAAGAGTCTTGAAGAACCAGTGGTTGATAAATATGGTGATTTGCTCTACAAAGGTGGAACATCTAAGCACCAATTTCATGATGCTCTATTGCAATCATACTCATATGAAAAGTGTTTGATATACAGACAAGATGTAATGGAAGATGATGTATTGTGTGTTGATAGTACTAATCAATGCATGCCAAATAGAAAACTACCACCCATATTGTTGTTGTGGATGGATAAATGTTTAGTAGATAACAAAAACAATTTGTATTTGTATTTTTATCTCTTTTAACAAGAAGGAGAGTGTTCGAGATAGTTGAAGTTGGATTCCTCCCGGTCGGATACACTCATGAAGACATAGCTGGAACTTATGATAGGTTATAAGTAAAGCTAATGCACAAGTATATATTTTCACTCTCGAAATATATGGATACATATAGGACATGTGAAGATCAAAATTTATATGCCCCTTATCTAATTGATGAACTTTATGATTTTAGGAGTTTTCTGAAACCCCACCTTTTGGATGGAAATGCCAAGATCATCAGTATAAAAAAATGCCAGTTTTTTAAATTCCATCTCATAGATGACATTCCAGTCATGAAATGGAGGGAATCACTTCGGGATGAAGCTTGGTCATCTCATATTCATATTTGGCGGTCATTTCCAGATGGTAGTGCAGACTTGTCGGTCTGACAACCTAGGTTATTAAATTTGCAATCAAAAAGACCTTCAGACATTGACGAAATAAAAAAAAAGGATTAAAAACATATATTTAATTTTGGAATCGAGGGATTGAGAAGGGAGGTGAACAATTTTTGTGTCCCAAGTTAAATTATTGGGAGGTTGTATATAAATATTTGGACAGTCCCTTCGAGAGTTTTGATAAGTCATCAACTAAATTTTTCGTCATCGACAAGCCATGATATTCATAGTAGTGAACCTACAAGATCTGAACATGAAATTATGGATGCCTATTTGAAGTAAAATGTTCCTTCTTTGCAGGGTTGCTATGTTGGACCAGTATGCAACAAGCGTAGAGATGAATTCATTTCAAGAGTTGATTTTGTAAAGGTCCAAATGGTCATTGTGCAATTAGCAGATCCAAATTGTGCAATCTGGTTGGGTAGGGCGATTGCTAATATTGATTAGGATTCAAATGCTAGTATTGTTGGGTCTTACAAAGTAGAGGTGCAATGGTCAAAGCCAACAGGAGCATCGAAGTATCTGAAGGTATTGTACAAAAAATGCTTAGATAGAAAGCAACAATGGGTTGTTGGTGCAGAATAAAATATGATGATCCATGTAAATAGCATCATATGGGCATGGTCACCAAGAAAAGAATGGACAAGAGAAAAAATAAGAATAAACGAGAAGGGCCTTGCAGTAGCTAAGGGACAACGAAAGCATATGGGGCATAGTGTTCATAGTGTGATGGATGTTACATCATATATCATTTGCTGTAATCTTATCCCAAACAATTTATATTTTGTTGTAATACTTCTAGTTTGTCTATCAACCTAGCTGGGTCTTTTCTATGCCTTCCATTTTGATGTTAAATAGTAAGGCTTTCTGTTCAGTCTCCAAGGTTGATAGTAAACATGGGATTTTCTCTATATGGAAGTTTTTGTCTCAGAAGTGCAATGTGAAAAGAAGATGGATGTAATATTTCTTACCAGTATATAATACAAAGTTTCTCTTTCTCTACTTAAAAAAAACAATCCTTTCAATAAACAAGAAAACTAGTGGTGCACAAGGATCAAATTTGAAGGGCTAAACTTAATTTTAGGTTGAAGGTTATATATTCATACCACCCTTCTAGCATGAAGGTATTTAATTAAAAAACGATAATAACTAAAAACACTTTTCATCCTTTTGATGAGATTTCATGCTATTTAAAAAGAAGAAGAAGAAAGAATGCATCTATTTAAAAAAAACAAAAGGAAATAATGTTTCTATTTAAAAAAAACAAAAAGAAAGGATGATTCTATTTAAAAAGAAATAGAATAGTATTCCTATAATGATGCTAGTGTAAATGTGTAAAGTTACTTATTTACAATTACTTTGACAAGTAAACTTCAGTTCGACGAGCATTATGGACCACCATCATCAGGAGGAAGAGGAGAACAGAACATGTGGTCGTCGCAGAGTCTCTCATGCTCATAAGACAGTTTGGAGGCAATCTAGGGATCATACGATTGGTGGATTAAACAACTATTTCATTTAACTAAATACTCTTTTGAGATCGCAAGCCTCCATTGAAACTATTGGTGGATCGAAGTTTTATTTCAAACTATGAGCAGATCCAAGGTTTAATTGAAACCATGAGTAGATCTCGTTGATTCGGTCCATTCTCTGACCCCTTCTCTTAGTTCAATGGTGGGCCTTGCAGACGAAACGACATTCCTAAGGTCCAGTGTGGAAGACATCAAACAACACATGCAAAAGTTTTATGAGGCAGTCTACTTGGGCATCAAAGCACACAGAGAGTCATCTGACGACATGAGGTATATCTCTCAACAATTAACCTGTCATGACTCGAGAATTGATGATTTGGAACGTAATTTGATTGAACTTATAGGGACAATGGATATTATAAAATATGAAATTTTGAATATGGCCAGGATGTCACACAACAACCACTGTCAGGAATCCCGCTCTGTGGACATGAGAATTGTTAAGGAAACCTCTGTTCAACGGCATAATTTTTTGTAGAAGAGATCCCTACTTGGATGAGTTGTTACCTCCATTTTGGAAATTTTGAATATTTATTTTCACCTTGTTAAATTTACAGAGCCATAATGGGAAATCTATTTATCTTCCCAGGCTCTCCTTTTTGTAATGAATGGTTATGCATAGTTTTTTGAATAAATCCATCTATATGCTTCAATATAATTACAGAGAAGTATTTTATAGAGAAATATGGTCAAATGATGAATATATATTTTTGAATATAACTTATTGTAGACAAACATCTTGTCAATGGAAGAAGGCAACGTCCTTAACATAAGTACATAAAAGTAATCTAGATGGAAATATGGACAATAGAAGAAGATTGTTGAATATATTCTTCTAAATATAACTCATTGTAGACATAAATCTTATCAATGGAATAAGACTAGTTCGTCAATATAATTGTAGAGACTTAATCTAGATATAAAAATATGGTCAATGGAAGAAGGTTGCTTATATGACATGTGAGGTAAAGTGCAGACATCGTTTCCTAATGAAATCTGCTAGTTGAGCAATAGTGAAAGAGGAAACGAAGCAAATATTTCTGCCTTGTACATTTGGCTCCTCCATCAAAATGATATGAGATTCACATACATCATACATCATTGTAATTTTAATAATATTTATTTATGACGGATAAGTGAATTTTGTGGACATCGATTTGACGAGTGTAAATTATGCATGCATGTAGACACGAATAGGTAAATTCCAAGCAGACCTGTCAAATACGTTCCAGTGAAGCAAATACATTCCACACGCCATCAATTTTCAGGCTTGCCGACTCACAGACTTCTATATAATTGTACAATCACTCCAGCAAAATATACAGAGATGATATCCCGCCATATTGTGATCATTACCATTCCCCATCCGTCCCATCTGTCCCATCTGTCTTCATTAAAAATTTTGTAAAAATAAATATTTATAAGTTTTAAATATGTAATAAAAAATTAGTAACCTCGCTATACTCAATGTGCCAAATAAAATATGACACATGTCACAATATGAGTGTTCCATGTGTCACCCTAGGATACGAGATATCAACATTTTAACACCAAGATTTATAAAAATTTTGCTTCAAAGAGTTTGCTGGCAAGTTCTAATATTCTTAGAGAAAGAGTGGCCTCTCTTTCTCCAAGGTGTTCTATTTTTACAATTCCCTCGGAAATGAAGGGTCGGTTGACCCTTCTTATTCCCATTGTTCTTTTCAGAATAGTTCAACACTACAAGAAGGGTCGGTCGATCCTTCTTGTGTTATCCATTATGGATATAGCTTAATTGATGGATACAGGTTTGCAAAATTAACAATGAAAAGAAGGGGCGATCGATCCTTCTTGTCGGAAAATGGAAGTTGGGTAAACCATTTTTATATGTTATAACTTCCAAGGTGTTCTATTTTTAGAATTCCCTCATAATTGAAGGGTCGGCTGACCCTTCTTATTCCCAATATTCTTTTCATAATAGTTCGACATGGTAAGAAGGGTCGGTCAATCATTCTTGTTTTCTCCATTATGGATATAGCCGAATTGTTGGATAAAAGTTTTCACAATTAAGTATGAAAAGAAGGGGCGGTCGATCCCTCTTGTCAGAAAATGGAAGTCTGGACAAACCATTTTTATATGTTATAACTTCCATGGTGTTCTATTTTTACAATTTGGTCGTAATTGAAGGGTTGGCCGACCCTTCTTATTCCCAATATTATTTTCATAATAGTTCGACACTGGAAAAAGGGTCAGTCGATCCTTCTTGTGTTCTCCATTATGGGTATAGCTGAATTGTTGGATAAAAGTTTTCATAATTAACTACGAAAAGAAGGGGTGGTCGATCCTTCTTGTCGGAAAACAAAAGTCGGGACAAACCATTTTTATTTGTTATAACTTAGTTGATTGACTTGTTATCCAAACAATGACTGAAAATTTTAAACATTGAACTTTTCACCTTAAAATTTTGAACATTTACAAATGAAAATTGCACTTTTCAAATAAAAAATTGCATTTTTTAATCTCCATCCATCACTCACCCCAAGAAGTGATCTAAGGTAAGTGATGGTATTCTCAGTAAAACTCTTGGTGAATATATCAGCAGAGTGCTCAACAGAAGGGCAATACTGCAATGCTATGATGTGTTCACGCACCAAGACTCAAATGTAGTGCATGTGAATATTTATGTGCTTGGTCCTCTACCTTTGTACTGGATCAGTGGAGATCTTGATTGTTCTTTGATTGTCACAGCAAATTACTATGGGTGAATTAAACACAATCATTCCAAACTCTCCAATAATACCTTGCAACCACACACATTGTGTAGCTGCATTCACTCCTCCCCTGTATTCGGCGTCAACTGAATATAAGGAGATCGTGTGTTGATTCTTGCTTGAATAGAAAATGGGACCATATGCAAGCATAAATACATAACCAGAAGTGGACTTCTGATCAAAACTATCACCAGCCCAATCAGAATCAATAAAACCAACTAGTTCAAGAGATGAACCAATTGCATAGTGGTTACCAAAGTGCTTAGTACCCTATACATAATGTAGGATCCTCTTGGATTCCTTCCAATGGACCTCATGAGGATCTTGCATGTTCCTTGCAACATCCCCAACAACATAAGATAAATATGTTCGAGAGTGTGTGAGATACAACAAACTCCCAACTAGTTGTCTATACAGTGAGCTGTCAACTAGTGGTCAAGATCCCCAATGAGTAAGCTTAAATACCGAAAGGAATGGGAATTTTGCAGAATTACATTAAGAGATATTTAAATTCTATAGCATATCTGATGCATAACTTGATTGACAGATATATATCCCATCCACATCTTGATCAATTTCCAAACCCAGAAATTGTTTCAACAATCCTAGATTGGTCATGGAAAATGCATTGTTTAATGCAACCTTTAATGAACCCAAATATTTGGTCCTGCTACCAATAATCAAAATATAATCAACATAAAGTACTATT
Organism: Larix kaempferi; assembly: GCA_027924585.1. Lineage (NCBI taxonomy): Eukaryota > Viridiplantae > Streptophyta > Pinopsida > Pinales > Pinaceae > Larix > Larix kaempferi. The sequence continues at coordinate 3,536,860 of BSBM01000816.1, read as the reverse complement.
ATCAATATCATGTCACTAAAATTGTGCATATAGACATTAGGATCAGACTTACATCTCTCAAAGCTCAAAGATAGCAGAAAATTGTCTATTTTGTCATACCAAGCTCTAGGAGATTTCTTGAGCCCATAGAGTGACTTCTTCAACCTGCACATAAGTGTATTATCATAAATGAAGCCTTCAGTATGCTTAATATATATCTCCTCATTCATATCCCCATGAGTAAATGAACTCTTCACATCCATGTTATGAACCTCCCATCCCTTGGAAGCTCCAATGCCCAAAAATAGTCTTATGGAATCCATATTTTCCACCAGTGCAAATGTCTCTGTATAGTCCAGTCCAAGGACCTGAGAGTAACCCTTATCCACCAACTTGGACTTATACTTGATATCAGATCCATCATATGCCACTTTTGTTCTATAAACCCATTTGCATTGCACTAGTTTCCTTTTGGGAGGAAGAGAGACCAAATCCCATGTTTTGTTCTCATGGAGGGAGTTCATCTCTTCTTGAATGGCTATTTTCCACCTTGGGTATTTAGATTCCTCTGAGTATGATTTTGGATCAGATCCAACCGTCAAAAAACATCTACCACTCCGATCAGAATCACAACATGCAAAAGAATTGTGAAACTAAGATCTAGTTTTCCTAGGATCTTTAGGATCTCCAACAAGCTCACTAGCAGCTTGTATTGTTTTCTCCTCCCACTTGGGCCTTGAGGGAGGATCATGATCAGATCCCATTTCATCATCATCATCATATATATCAGAATCATAAATATCAGAAAAATAACCATCACTTACATCACCATCAAGAAGAGGATATGAGCATTCCCCTTCACCTTGTTATGTAGCTTGCATGAGTTCTTCTTCTTCAAATTGGACACTTATTTAATTGCATGTTTTGAGAGAGGATGGATCAAATAGATTGTATCCATTTTCATATTCTACATATCCATAATTGATTCCTTTATTTGGGTCTGCAAGGCCTTTCTCTTCTCTGGAGGAATTATAGCCCAAGCCTTTGAGCCAAACACCCTGAAATGAGAAACATTGGGATTGTGTCCCATCCAAGCCTCATATGGAGTCATTCATTCCAAGGATTTATGTAGTTCTCTATTCTGAACATATCCAAAAAAATTCATAGCTTCAACCCATAGATTTGCTGACAAATACTTAGCCCCCATCATGCAAGTGGCCATCTCCTTCAGGGCTCTATTCTTGTGCTCTGCAACACCATTCTGTTGAGGTGTGTAGGGCATAGAATGTTGCATTTGGATGCCATGATATTCAATAAGCTGCTGCATGTCGTTATTGACACACTCCCTTCCATTATCAGTACTCGATACCTTCATGGTTCTCCCACTAAAATTCTCCACACAGATGTTGAAAACTTTGAAACATTGGAAAACTTCATATTTTTCCTTGGTAAAATACAACCAACAATACCTTGAGAAATCATCAATGAAGGTGAGCACATACTTGTTGCTGCCATATCAGGGAGTGGGGAGTGTACCAATCATATCTGAATGCACTAAAATAATAGGTTCAATAGCCCTCATTTCCTTCCTTTTTTCATACTTCTTCTCAGCATGCTTCCCAACAATGCACTCTTTGCAAGTGCCATTGGAAAATATGATTGTTGGAATCCTTTCAACCATCTCTTCTTTGCTCAATGCTTGAAGATATCTGTATTTGAGGTGACCAAACATCTCATGCCATGGATTTATGACATCATTTCCATGTGACAGAAGTTCTTTTGGAGAAGACAACTCAAGAAAATGTGGGAACTTGTACATCCTCGAATTATGGTCTGCAACGCCAACTGCTACAAGTTTTCCAGTCGAAACTTCTGAGATCTCCACATCTTCTTTGGTGAATATCACTCTCTTGGTTGAACCAATGTGATTAATTTGGTACACAGAGAGTAAGCTTGCTGCAAGTTTAGGTGCATATAGTACATTAAAGTACCCATTTTCTAGTGAGATTTTCCCAATGCCTTGAGCAGGGATTTTTGAATCATCTCCCATGTGAATGGAAGAACCACTGTATGGAGCAAGAGTAGAGAATGAATCTCTTGAAGAATCCATGTTCCTTGAGGCACCTGTATCAATGATGAAATAATATGAATGTAAGGTAGTAGCCACCAAAGCATGGCACCTCTCCTTGTCTTTAGAAACACCCACTTTCTTCTTGGAACCTTCTGGAAGAGGAATGTTGTTTTTCTATACGAGATGGGTCATCATGACAATGATTTTGTTTATGCATGAACTCTCAGGGTGAAAACCTCTTTGATAGTAGCTGCACATATTCTTCTCTTTCTTCTTTCCCTTGTCCTTGATAGGACTCGAACCCCCATCACTGGATTTGGGATTCTCATCCTTCTTCTTCTTCTCTTGTGGTTTCGGCCCCTTGGGTTTTGGATTTCCTCTTGCATGTTTCGAATATCCATCTACAAGTACTTGGTATTTTTGCTTGATGGAGCCCATCAATACCAACTTGCCTTGCTATTTAGTTAGCATCTCCATGAAATCATTCAAAGATGGCATCTTCCAATTTCTAACTATGAGCTTTGTGGAGTGAAAGGTAGAGACAAAACAGAGTACTCAGGACCCAATTTTGAGAGAATGGACATGACCAACTGTTCTTCCTATTAGCACCCAATTTGTACCTTAAGGTTGCAGAAAGGCCAAGCTGGGGTAACCACAAAACCACTTAAGGAAAGGTAAGCTAGCTTCTTCCTTTCCAGAGAGGGATCTCTCATAGATTTGTTAAACAAGGCCAGATATAAGAATGAAAATTGTAATGAAAGTGTTGTTTGGTTGAAAAGAAAAATGGACACCCATTGGGAAGTGGCGTAAAAACATACAAATATGATTAAATATGATAGTTCTTTGCAAAGAAAAATACACAGAGGTAGGATAGCCACCTGCTCATAGTGAAAGAGCTTTTGTTTGATGATTAGGAAGAAGACAAGAATAATCCATCATTATAGAGCATATGATAATGAATTATATATCAACTTTAGCAGAAAATGGATATGAATGCTTGAAATGAAAGAAATAGAGCATGAAATTTATGAATTATGTCCCAATACAACACTTATCCAAGCATGAAAAGCATAACAGTGCGAATTAAAAAATGAGAGAAACATTCACATAAGAGAAGAAGTAAACAGACTATAAGACGAATAACACGGGAATCTATCATAGTAAATATTTCTCAGCCTTGCCATATTTTTATTAAAATAGATCTCAGAATGCTCAATACAAAAAAATCATGGGTCCAACCAAAGTTTCCAACCCTTTTCTTTTCTATTACACTGATTATATAGGTGCCCTGAGCCTTTAGGCTCAAGCTGCCTCAACAGGAAGTTGTTCCAATGTAAGTGATACCTATTCAAATAGGTTTTCCACCCTCAAGAATTAGTTACAACAAAATGAAAATGCTGGCAAAACTGGCTCAATTTCCTTTTTGTAATGTCCCCAAAATAGCAAAAATTTAAAAAATTTCCGACACTAGAATAAACTGGAAAATATATGATGAATACTAACTTCAGCATTGACAAGTACTTGTTGTACTGATGTTCGATTTCTACTCTTTGAAATATCTTAGCTTCATAAGTATTATGGTTTGCTGATTATAAGATTCTACAACTTTGCGGAAGTATTTCTAAAATGGTTTAGGTGTATGAACGATCTCATGTGTACCATTTTGTTGAATGCAATAATATGAATCTCCTTCTTATGGCTGTAAAGGTTTGAATGCATATGTATTAAAGTTTCACTGGTAATTCAGGTGACATGGATCCTTTATTGGTGGCGATTGATGCTCATGATGAGATACTTGGTCTTTTGAAATGGAAAGGTACCCTAACAGGGCTACTGAGAGGTAGGAGTAAGAATTGGAGAGTACGGACTTACTTAGCATTATTGCTAATGCATATACTTGTTTCGGGTTTGCAGGTGTACTTATGAGGAATCTATCGAGAATGCCTATTCCACCCTTCTAGCCATTATTTTAAGTCTCAAGTGAGATAGCTTTGAAGTTGATACTTTTATTCAAGTCTGATTGGGGTTTGCGATACTTGTGATACATCACTACTTGTTTGAGCTTGTAATTATTTAATGGTACTATGAAGGGTTTGGGGTCATTGTAATGTTTAATTGTGATCTACAATGCTGTGAAATCGAATGGTCCTAATACTATAGAGTATTGGGTCAATATCGAATTAATGGTAGTTAGTAGTAACATTGAATGTATCCCTGCGAATGCACATGGCCATGCTGCCAGCTATGATGGGGTTTTACCCTAGGGTTCTACACCAACGAAGAAATTTTTCATGGTTCACTTCTCTTGTCTGCTATGGATGCATTGATGGTTTCTTTGTTGACCTAAGTTGCGGCTCATGGTTAGCATACCATATGGAAAAAGTGATGGTGACTGCAATTTTGAAGGTAATTCCTCTCAGGTTTAAGTTCTACATTCCTTCTCTTGCATGTTAGGTGTTTTGTGATACAAAATTCAAAGTCCTAACTTGTATGTCATGATTGGAATACAGGTGTTGACTAGCGTTTTCTCTTCTGCGTGATTAGTTCACAATAGTGGTGATATTGGACAATGGTAAGTCCAGAATTTGCCAACTCTTAGCTCCTCCTTTCGCCTCTGTGGGGATTACTGTTGATGTATGTTTACTCGGAAGTGATGAACTTATTTGAGTTCATGGTGACAAGTTTCAAATCCCTGGAAGTCACCTTTTTGGTGGGATTGTGGTGTGAATGTATCTATTTGTCGTTTTGGAGACCCTAGAGGATATTAGTGTGGGGTTTAGCTATACAGCTCTGTGTTTAAACTTGGTTGAACTCTCGTTATTTGGAAATATTTCCCAAGGATGAACTGGGGTTTATATTACATATTTATGTGTTCAAAATGTATTTGTATGGGTCCTGAGATGCCCTGCTGTGTAATATTTATGAGGGTTTGATACCCTATCCAAATATCTACATTTTTAATTCATATGGATATGGGGTTCTTGTACAGTCGTAACACTATCTGTGTTTTCTATTTGGAAATGAACTTGTATTTAACCCTATGAAGGGGATGTATATATTTCAACATTTTTAAGTTATCGTTGCTCCACTCTGTGGTCTTCTCAGTTGATGGCTTTGTGTTTTAAAATGTAAAAGAGCAGAGCCCTGCTGGTTTGAAAAGAATGATTGAATGGAGGGAATACGTAACCCTATAGTTGTATTGTCTAAAAGTCTTAGAAGCCCTGGGTTCTTACTCCTGTGTTTTCTAGTTATTGAAGTAGGTAGAAAGGAAAAAGGATCTTTAATGAAAGTAGTGAGAATCGATCCCTGTATCAATCGTTTGTTAGTTTCCCTGTAGTATCATGTATCGTTTGCTATAGAGTGAGATGGGACTCGGAATCGATCCCTGTACCATCGTTTGTGAATTTATCTATATAATGCCATGTAGAGTTTTTCTGATGAACATGGTACAACCCTTCTATATTTTAAATAGGAATCTTGACCCTAGATATTGTTTTGATTGACCCTTGAGAAGGTAACAGATTACTATAAAATTGTTTATTCTTGTGGCGTCTTACAAGATGGCAGAGCCTCGGATGGGGTTCGATCTCCCGACCCATGGAAATGGTGTGTTAGCAATTTAAATGTTGTGGATCATTTGATTTCCAAAATGCAGAACGTTGAGTTTCTTTTTCATAGTTTAGGTTGTAAGAATGAAAAGATTTTATACTAGGTTGATAATTCATGATGCCTGGAAGGTGCGTTTAAATCCTTTGATGAGACTGTTGACTGTATTGTTTGTTGTACGTGCCTTCGTTATCTAATGTTTTGAATTTGATGTCTGTAATCATTGTCCTGAAAGGGTTAGTAGTTTCGAACTAGATTTGTGATATAATGATGTTTGTAAATTTAAGAGAAGACTTTAGTAGGGGCAAGAAAATAATGCGGATAGAATTCGTATTCGAGCTATACACAGTTTATGGGAAACATAAAGAAAATCATTCACTGTTTCAAAATGGATATATATACAATTTTAAAGCATACTAATCTGAATGGAATGATCTAGGTGTATCTAAACAGATCTCTAGATTATGAGTTTGCTAGGATGTCTAGCATAGGAACCTGCTAGACATTCTACAATCCATAGCTTCTAAGTTACGTAATCCTAGCCTACAAACAATTCTCTCTATTTGTTCCTATCAGCAAGTTGGTATTTAAACGATTATAGGATGAAAGGAAAACAATGCCAAAGATGTTGGGGTAGCACCTTGTATTACTTATCTAAGCTCTATTATAACTTAATTTGAGAAATTCAAAATTCATACCTAATTACTTTGTGGCTTGCTCCCTTCCTGGAGTAACCTGCACACTCAAACAATAATTAGTGTAAAGCCCTCTGATCTCAGCTGACTTATTACGATGACTTTGGGGCTACCATGTTCCTCCCAACCTTGAGCCTTGAACCATTTTGGTTCTATCTAGATCCCCCGACCTTGGTTCCAACATGCAATGAGAGGTAGAGGCCCTAGATCCACTTATGGTTCAGTTCTGAGAATTTTTAGAAAAGGCTGCTTCAGCTTGTTGGAGCAGAATAGTTTTCTTGGACTCCCATAAGAGAATGATAATAACCAAGAATGATAGGTGATCCCCAAAACTTGGGATATTCCTTCTTTAAGTAGGGAGGTCTTGAATTAGGACTATTGAAGTAATTAGTCTCTTTAAATTCAATAATTAATAATTAAAATATATTATTTAATTAAATATCTAGTCCTCTTGAACTAGGACTTTTCCAACTGTTTGACAATAAGTCATCTTGATTTATGCACTTAATAATAATTATAATAACAAAAATTTTACTAATAATTATTCTAATATTAAATACATTTCACTTAACTATTAATAGACCATTTATAATATTAAATAATGCATAGATAAGATATACTAATTATATTCCATAATTAAATAATAACACCATTATTATTAAAGCTCCTAAATTAATAATAGCTTGGAGGCCTTTAATCAGGTTAGTCATAAAAGACTTCTGGTAATTATCTTTTATTTAGTTATGTGTCATCACATGACACTCTTTTCTCTTTAACTTTTAGGGACACGGTCCACTTCTTTTGTATGGTCTTGGTCAGCTTGGTTAAGTACCTCTAGTCTCTCTCTTTGCATGTCGGATTCCCTCGTTTAACATGGTAGCTCCTGCAATAGGTGATGATGGATAAAAAGATGAATCATTTAGTCAAATTAAATAAATGTGATAAAAGTGATCTTCAGAGTCTTTCCGACTCAACACTTTCAAACTCCATAACCCCGAGTGCTCTTTAGATCCATTTAACTCAACACTCTCACATGGGCATTACTCTAGTGGAATTCCAGAGTCCCTTCTCAACACTAGTGCTAGAATGTGGTTGTGAGGCACATCTAGAATATTTAAGTTACCTCGGATCTGGTATTCGTTTATCAAGCTTGGAGTGCTCCAGGGATTATTCCCAACACTCAATGTACCTCAAGGGTTACTCCCAGTACATCATATTTCCTCTAGGTACATTGGGGCTTTTGCCCAATACGTAGTTAATCTGTGTGTTTCTGAGTCCACGCTCAACACACCATATAAGTCAATTATGTCATTCACATCACTGCACAATATGTAAGAAAAGGTCATCTCAGTATATTAGGGTTTTGTACCCACATCAAAACATAATCAGAACATTGGGGCTTCGTTTCCTAGTATATAATCAAATAATGAAATTCAGTCAGGGTCCATGCCCAATATGTCAGTCTACAAAAGAATAAATCATATGCACTAGGGCTCATGCCCAATAATCAGAATAAATCATATGTGCTGGGGACGTGGCCCAATATAACATCATAAAATAGTCAGTCTAAAATTCAGGATATTACACTTTTACAAACTTTACTGAGCATTTTTACCAAAAGACAACAAAATCTAACAAAATAAAAAAATGCTTTAGCGAATATTTGCTCCATGCTGCTATTCCACGATCATAGAATCTTCAGGAGTGCAATAATAGATTTTCCTTCCCATATTTCTCAATGAGCTTCCAAAGCTCGATAGTTAGCAGCTCTGAGGTGGTCACCTCTTTCACTAAGACTCAGATCTCTATGCGGTCTTTATAAGAGTAGCTCCGAAGATGGGCACTAGCCTCCTTGAACATCATAATTAATTCAAAATCTCTTGCCATTTTCTCCACCATTGTCTTCCCTAAGAGCAACTAATCCATACCTACAAAATCTGTGAAATCCACCCTACATCCTGCAAACTTGTTCTGATATTTTTCCTCTGTGAGCATTGTTCCATCCTCCTCCCAAATGAGAGGTAACCCTTTCTTGAAAAAAGGGTCAAACATGTCTCTGCCATGACACCTATTTTAGATTGAATAGCCTTCACTTGCTGATGCTTGCGCCTCACTCTTTTGGCTCGAATGATGATGGACACCCTATCCTTTATCCCAATTGTGTTAACATGCTCCTCAGAATGGCCATTCATGAATTCGATAGAATTCTCAATATACTCTATAGGTGTTTTGTTCATTTTCTCATTGGCTGTTGTTGCACTATTCTTGGCCAATTTGATCACTGCTTCTTTGTCCAAGACTAAATCAAGGAAGGGCCTCAATTTTCCTTCTTCTTCAATAATCCCATCCCAAATGACCTGCTTGGCCTCTAGCAAGGAAGTCTTCCCTGTTGCTTTTCTTGTCAATTCCTCATATTTACCTTGCAAGTCCTAGTACTTGGTTTCCCAAGCCTCCTTATCTTTCTCTACTTTATCCATTAGGGTTTTTAGATTCACATTCTTCTTTTTTAACCTTGTTTCTTCCATGTCCTTTAGACTAGCTTGGCCTATGGCCCCTACAAGGGAAAAATTACCAGTTTCTATAGAGGGTGAGGCTATGCTTCCTATTTCTTGCTCTTTCTCTTGCAGCTTCTTCTCAAGCTTCTCATTTATGGCCTTACTTTTTTATATAACTTGCACTCCTATGAGGCTTTCTCTGAGTCCACCTGGTATTCATCTATCAACTCATCTCTAGTCTTTCTCAAGGTAACAGTCTTAGTGGCTGTTGGGTTAAACACATACTCCTTGATATCAAATGTTGGCAGCTTATCCATTTGTTTCCTTTTTCCTTTACCAGTCACCACAGGTTTAGCTGTTGCTCAGACTCCTTAATTTTCTACTTTTGGGGGGCTCTTTTAGCTTCATCTTTTGTGTCCATAAGGACACTATCATCTTCCTTGCTGAACTTTATTAAATTGATGGCCATGGGCACAACTGCTGACACTGATAGGACTAGGATAGAAGAGTCAGGCACTGAGGATGTCTTCCCTTGTGTCAAATGGGAGGAGCTCTCAGGTGTGTCTATTTCCATCTGGATCCTACTAGGACATTATAATAAATTTGCAATTTCTGCCATGCCTGGAATTTCAAAATGCACAAAATATTTCATGTTGATTTCCTTCCTCCTGTTGGAAATGATGTGGTGGGGGTCATAGTTTAACGCTACTTCTATTTTGAACCCCATATCCCTTATCATGCATTTGATGGCTGAAAGAGTACCTTTAACTTTGATTATGAATGGGCCTACATCCCATGGAAACACAATATCAGAGCCCTTCCTTTGGTCTAGAAAATGCTCAACTTCTGCCTTCAATTGAGGTATGGTGAATTCGAATGAAAACAATCTGGGGGTCAAGAAAACTCGTAGCACATAGGTTGCATGAGAAAACCCATAAACCCTGGTGATTGTGCTATGCTCTGAAAGGAACCAGTCCCCTACCCTCTTCTCAAGAGAAGGTTGTAGTAATTGCTGCATTTCTTGCAATACTCTAGGAAACGTCTTTTGATAAATGACATGATAAACCCCAGACATGAGCTCATTATGGAATTTGGTGTAATCAGTGTACATCTCCTGAGTAAGTAGTACCTCAAGAATTCATAAGCTTTTCTCATTGAATTCCAGTAACATTTTTAGTAAGTAGGAATGAAATCTGAAGATCCTTGTCTCCTGGAAATCCTTTAGGTGGGAGTGTATACTTTAAGCCAAAAATTCATCAAACCTGAGGCATCCACATTGGGTAGACTGACTTGGGTCATCTAATTCCAGGGGGCAAGGGCCTAGGACAAAAAGAAAACTCATTAAAGGTTCTTGTGACATACATATCAGAGTCTAGACCTAGGAACTGGATCACCATGGCAATGACATATTTGGATTCTTCTGAGAATAGTCTAGCCTCAGTCGGGAAATCCTACTCTTGTAATTGGACAGTAGGATTCAGGAAGGACCTACAGAAATTCTATTTTATTTCAACAGGGGATTGTCTAAAAAACTGGATTAGGGATTCCTCTTTATACCCTTCAGCTTTCTTGAAAAACTCTTTGGGGACTAATAGGGTATTTCTAACAGTTTGGGGATTGATTTTGCAAAGGATTTTGGATTTGGCTGCATCCATGATTTGCCTCTCAGTAGAAGAGTATTTAGAGGTGCACCATTCAACAAATTCGGGAAAACATGGGGTTTGGCCAACTGTAAATGGATGGAAATACGACTGGTGGACTTTGTGCACGTCTATACATCACTCTTTAACCAGCTTCAATTTTTTTTTCACAGTCTTCATGGGGTCATGGGTCATCATGGTGTTGTAGACCTCTGTGTCTCTGTCTACTATTAGTGTCTCTATGTTTTGAAGCTGAAAACTAGGGGGATCCTTTTCACTCAATTCATCCATTAAATAGTCTAGTGTAGAATAGAGAATCTACCTAGTTGGATGACAGATGTCCTGGGCACCTGGTTGACCTGTCCACTTCCGCACAGCTTGCTCCTATCACTTTTCGATGCAAATACGACAAATGGAATCCGACTCTTCATGCAAGCAATTTTTTTATATTATTTCACCTTCACTATCACCCATGCATATCCTGTAGTGAGGAAGATTCCCTGGCCATCCATTTTCCATATTTATTTTGGGTCGTAGCTTTCCACCCCCTCTTTGGCCCCACGATCCCTTATGGCACTGAATCCTTTCTCACGATGCCTTCCCTACAGCTTAGGTCCGTGCGATGGGCGTGGAACATCGATCTGGATCTCACATGCATCCTAACTGCCCAACAAAGTGGTGCCTACCATGGTTTGTGGGTCCAAGTCTGTTAATGCTCTGCGCTTTTTCAAACCACGAAGTCTCTCTCCTCCATTGATTTGATTTCCCGCCATATTTGCCCCATCCAAACTTGTGGTCTCTACCAAAATTTCATGGATCCGAAAATTTATTTCCTTCGTGCATGTCATATCGAAGAAGTATCTCCCAACCGTAGATCTTCACCATCGACTGTTGATCTAACTTCTAAAGTGCTCATCGGTTAGCACCCCATCCCATGCTTACAATGCCTCCAAATCATTTCACGACTTACGCTTGAGATCGCAGATCTTTACCAACTCAAATCTACGCCGTCCATAGGTTCTATCTCCTACTGCGGGCTCATTTTTGCAATTTACTCCTGCTTATGATGTTAAAACTTAGGCTTATCGACCATTTTCCTTAGCAGGCTTGGGCATAACCATACATAGATTTGATTTTTTATCCTTTAGGCCATGTGGGTTAATAAATGAGGTCTCCTCCACTATTTCCATGTGTCTAACCCCTCCTAATCTCAAAAAAAAAAGTGGTGCTAACACTTCCTTCTTGTCAATGCCACATTGTTTGATTTGCAACACCAAGCTCTTGAAATTCATGAAGAAAAACTGGATGCATTTGAATTTTCTTGGACTTAGTGAGATCAACTCATTCTCAAGTTGATGGCCCCTCATCTCATCAGTTTTCCCAAATAGAGACTCAATCTTCAGCCAAACTTCATTGGGTGTAGCTAGACTTTCCACATGAAACATGAGGTATTTATAAATACCGAGACAAAGGAGGATGAATGCCTCATCCATTCTATTGAATAGCTTTGATTTATCCACAACAGAGTTTCGATCAACCTCTGTGCCCATGGTGATATTGAAAAGACCCTTGGATCTCAGCAAAATCAGTATTTCATCCTTCCAATTGAAATAATTGAAAGGAGTTAGAAAATTTGGATGAGTTTGCTCCATTATTTTATGTTGCTTTTGCACTAGGTGACAATGATGCTCTTGAATACCTGCAAAATAACTCTAAAAAATCAAGAGGGATCTACACTAACAGATTCGAACCCTGCTTGATAGTGGGTGCATTTGGGAGAGCATCACACCCTAGATAGACTATAATGGATTTCTCCAATGGATTCAATGCAATGGTTCCAGGGACTTCTGTGGTTTCTCCACTGCTTCTGGCACACCACTAAAATAGTCTCTACTTTGAATAATAGCTCCAAGAGCTCTGATACAATGTAAAATTAATAACACAGTAAGATCTATCTATTATGGATACCTCACAGTTGAAATATTTAAAATATTATGCAAGAAACAAGTGCATATACATTTCTGGATAAACATATGATCAAAACTCAGAACACATGGTCAAATATAAGAACAAATGATCAAATATCAGAACAAATGATAAAAAATCAGGATACACAAATGATCAAATATGAGATTCTATTAATAGTCCAGCATTACAATGAGTTTGGATCATCCTTATATAGAAATAGGAATAAATAGGATCCACTTGGAGTCTCCACACTTATCTAGCTTAGATTTAGCGTTAATACCCCCTAGTTTGACCAAATGGTTCCAAAATATCCCAAACAGGTTTGAAATGTGTATGTGAATATTGGGTGAGCATGGGAGACCAAACTGGGGTTCACACATGTGGAGGAGGTGGTTGGTTGGAAGTTAGGTAGGGTAGGGTAGGCCAAAAATAACCAAAAGAGGTGTAAGTGTCTAGGTTCAATGCATGTGCACCTATGGTCAAAGAAGAGCCATAAAATAGGGAAGGAGGGTGCCTTAGGAATGCTTGTGGTAATAAATGCATGTGGGAGAGCGCCCAATAGCTAGTTTGACCACCCTTGGCCCATAGTTTGGCCCATACATTGTGATCTAGTTCATACTTTCCCATAAGAGTTCTAGCCAACTGATAAGAACCTTGTTCACACCTAGGGATGTAATTATTAACCAGTTAGCACCTAATAACCATCAATTAATCAACGATTAAGGTACTAAGGTATAATATTGCTCTAACATTAACAATATTTATAACAAAAACATCATAAAATACAAGCACTGAAATATCAATATAGAAATTTCATACCACCTTCAAGTCAATAATTAATAAATATGTTATCATTTACGATAACAAAAATAAAATTGAATCATATAAGTTGTTTTTCATGGTGCATATATATATGTATACAGAAAACAAAATATGAGTAATTTGGACAATGATATATAATCATTCTATACAATCATAAATTACTTCATAGACATAAACCATATTTCGCATCATATAATTGGTTCTTAACAAAATAAAATTGTTTAAACACTGCATCCAGTAATCATCTTTGCATTTCCATCGTCATAAAATGAAAAATAAACAATATAATGAGATAATAAAAGATAACAGTAAAAAAATTATATATCAATATGTAAATGAAAAAATAAACAGGTACATATCACTCTCGGTTTCCATCACCCTCATTATCTTCCTCAGTTGGCATGATAGCATTGTTGTTATAAGAAACATGTTTAGATCTAGGGTCGTGTCTTAATATGAACCACCAATCTCTATCCAAAACATCCGGGTGAAAGAACACTTGGTTGTAGTGTTTTGGGAGAACATAAGGCTCCTTACATTCACCCCACATCTTTCTAGAGTTAATACATATCAACCCACTATCATGATCTTCCTTTACCTTATTCCTGCCGAGTGTGTCCCACCACCTGCACCTAAAAATAACACATTGGAAATATGAGAAGCCCACAAGAATGATCTCTTGTATCTTTTTGACATAACCGAAAATCTCTCCCACCAAGTTTCGATCTCAGTGGCTAGCACGACTAGATTGGTTGAACTCAACTTCCACTCCAGAGTCTTGTGTAACACACCCATTATTAGCATCCTTGGTGTAAAAATGATGTCCATAAACCCACATAGATGGGAACGAATGCACCTATAAGAAAAGTTAACAAATGATGATGTCATATGTCTATTAACCCAACCATTAATATATTAAACACAAATGTTATAATTCAAAGTTGCATAATAAAGTTAGAAATTATGTACATAAATATTTTATTACAGAGTTGCTGCACATGATCCCAATGTTTAGTGCATCCTCCTCCTCAGGAGGGTAACGACCTGATCCACCATATTTCTCTCTTACATGGTCTGCAACCCAACTGTTGAGATAGATCATTGGCATATTTTCTTTTAAATGATATGGAAAAGTCATTATTTTACCGTGCAACCGCATGAATTCTTTTATGTCAATGTCCAATTTCATCCTCTTCTATTCATACAATGCGACCCACGACTCTATTGCCTCTGCGTTGTAAAGAATGAGTTTATTAATTGCATCAATTTCTTAAAACAAAATTGTATTCATGGAAACAAAACCACATTTAGTACATATGGGATCGAACATAGATTTTGATGTTTGTTGTGAATATAAGTTACTATGTGGAAAATTGAAGATCAAAAGATAAGTGACTTACTCCATTATTAGGTACATTTTTCTATTCATTTCAAGTACCTCCTTTTCCCTTCTATCCCAATCCTGTTGATCATCCCAAATCACTAGGATTGGTGTGCCATAAATTTGCTTGATGTACTCACTCACATAATAGAATGACTCATATACTATGTACCCCTTTACTATAGAACCCTCAGTTTTTTCCTTTTGTCGAACAAATTCCTTCACTTTTTTGCTAAACATGTCTAAGAACAACGTCCAGTGATAGGAGACCACCTCTACTAATTCAACCTCATTGACTAGGTGAATTAGAAGATGAACCTACAAGTCCATGAAAATCGACATCAGTTCCTTCTCAAACATACAAACAATCTTGGCTATCTCTTCATGCCACCGTGGAATTGGAGATAGTCTAGATATGGAATGCTACAGTTCATCGGGAACATCATGGTTCACACACCCACGCAGGAACAATGGATAATGACACTACAAAGTAAGCAAAAAAAGTTAAGTGTCTTTTAACTTTTGTGGAAAAAGATATAAATAAATAGTAATAACATTTTTTGGCATTATACATACCTTTAGAAGGTTGAGATGATCATGATATTTCAAACCCGAAAACTTTTCGTCTGACATACTGAAGTAGTGTCATAGAGTAGACCCATAAAAATAAGGTGCCTTCATTCCCAATATAACTTCTTTTTCGAAATTAAGATCATCTTTCTTCAAAATCCATGGGACATCGCCTTTTTTAAATGAAAAAGAGGGACCAGCCTCTCCTCTATTTTCTTGTCTTGGCCAATGCTTCTTTTTAGTATTTGAAGAAATAAGGTCTATGTTGACTTTCATCTTGTCACCTTTTTTGGATGATATGTGACACCACAAACGACATGAAACATTTTTAAATATATGCTTGGGATCTATTAAGTGGGAAATCTTAAGATGATCCCAATATGTGATATCATAAAATATCGATTTCATTTCATCCCTGTGGAAATTTTCTCAACATAGGTGTTGAAGAAATCAGGATCATTGATCACACGTTTCACATTTGAGTCGAACATATCTGTGTATTCCTTTTTATTCTCTCTATCATATTCCTTAAGCCAGTCATCCGGTGTCATTATTTCAGGCCTTGGGTTCTCTCTCCTTTACCATTGAAAGAAAAAATTTCTCCTCTATAAGAGCGGTTCTCTGGGAGGAATACTCTAGAGAATACATACACTACCTTTCGTAGGTATTTTGACCACTTAGCCTTGATAGAAGGTCCACAACATTTGCATCCATAATAAAATTGTGTTACAAGACCTGTGATGCTATAATGAAGAGAGCACGTTAGTGTTGAGGATGAAGATAGTCACATCGAATTAAATATGTCAAAAATTATTACTTTGAATATAAAAACAAATAAGAAAAGATATTTTCCTGAGAAAACTCCTAACCCCATATAATCATGTGTGGTGTGCGCACATATGCCATATAGTGTAAAACTCCTATGTGATGGGATGGGTCTCGACACATCCTATACCTGTATCCCTTCCCATAATTCCTTGAATTCATTCATCAATGGTTGTAGGTAAACATCCATATTCTTCACTTTTCTTTTACAGGGGGCTATAGAGCCAACATAATATGTTCATCCTTCACATAGAAACATGGGGGGGTATTGTTATTTATCACTAATCAAATAGTATAGATGTTGTTTGGTTGGGAATATGGGTTGACACCATCAATGGCTATGCTCAATCAGAGGGCACATACTTCATCCTTTAATTTATTGGGCCTTGTATATTCTATATGCTTCATGGCTATTTAATCTATTGGGATTCACATAAATCCTTCCTCACTTCGGTTCGATGCATTCCATCCCTGCATCATTGCTAATTCTTTGCAATGAAAGAGCCTTTGAATCCTTGGGATTATAGGAAAGTGCCTCAATATCTTATGAGGAGGACCATGTGCTTTAGCTTTGTTATTTTATTTTTTGTATCTATCATGCCCACATTTTGGACATATTGCTTTGTCTACATATTCACCTCTATATAGAATACAATCATTGGGGCATGCATGATAAGATATGTACTTTACACCCAACATTTTCAACATTTGTTTTTCCTCTGCACAACTGTCGAACAAGACATATCTTTCAGAAGTACCTTATCTTTGAATAAACTACATTTAGTGGGAAATACAAATGTACAATGTCATTTAACGCTCATAAAATTGACCATTTTCAATGATGATTGTGTCACAAGATTACTCAAAATATAATGTAGTTGATAGTCAGTTACCTCGACATTGCCGAGAAACATGCACCTGACGTGCCATACTTTGCTTTCAAGTTATATAGTAACATTGTTGTCCCCAACTGTGTAGACTTTGATCGACTAGATCCAAATAGAGGTGTGGTGGAAGTCGATTTAAGGATTTTGAATAAGACTTTAGTAATATGAGCATCATCCCCTAGCTCATCATCCTAGGATGTATGAAACACCATTGCATCCATGGAACTCCTTTGTCATAATAACTCATCCATGCCAATCTCTTTTTCATCACCTCGATTTCCAACATGTGAAGAACTACTATTACTATAGGCATTTTTTATTGGTGAGGATGGACGCAGTGGAAATTGAATAGGTGGTTGATTCAACCATGTTCGGTATCCTTCCTCTCTAAGTTGTGCTCTTTTTTCATCCTTCTCTCGATTTGACATTGTAATGGGGTGCAATGGAAGATGGTACAAAGGTCACTCATCATCAGAATCCTAATTTCAAAAATATTGAACATTACATCAATGATGTTAGTAAGCACAATGCAATTGGTTTGATATAGCATTATAGAAAATAATTATTACAGAAGCACGAGAATCACTTTCAGTAGAAAAAATGTTAAGCTGTAAACAATTTATAAAGAATACATTTAGATTGATCGATAAATTAACATCAATTCCACATTAAATATGAAAAATTAAAATTGAGCAACACATTCTGAAATTGAATTTATAAATTAAACTAAAAATTTATAAAATAATAATTTCAAACTAAGCAATACATTAATATGAATTCATTGAAAATTAACAAAACAATTTATCAATGATTTTTTGTCTTACGCCCCAAGGGAACATCTAAAGGTAAGCCCAATGCAAGGCATCTCTGATGAGAGATTAGTGGTCTTTGGAAGCTATAGTTTATTAACAACTTGTCACCAGGATACAAACTACGTATTGCATGTACAACAACAAATATGGATACTTTCCTTTTCTTAGAGAACTCCTAGTCATTGAAGTGTTCCTCAAATGAACAATTTGGAGAAAATAAAGGGCACCTAGAATTATTTATGACCCCTGCAATGTTCCCATGAGTGCATGTACTACCATCTATATACAATAGGTTCTTCCTATTAAAGTTTCTAGAAACATAACCATTCATGGACATACTATACATGGAAATGGTGTGCTTGTATTTAACTATATTCAAGTAATCAGACCAACAATAAATGGGACCGCAAAATGGCATAAGTGCTATTGAATGTTTGGGAAGAACAACTACATGTGAAAGGATAAACAAACCAAGATTTTCAACATCTATATTAGACTTGGTAATCATAAAACGATTACAACAAAAGGAGAATTTGGTTCCAACATAAAGCATAGGTAGAGAGGATGGATAAGGGCCATATAAAGAGCAGTTGTAAGAAT
This sequence comes from Larix kaempferi, assembly GCA_027924585.1. NCBI lineage: Eukaryota > Viridiplantae > Streptophyta > Pinopsida > Pinales > Pinaceae > Larix > Larix kaempferi. Next base: position 3,518,509 of record BSBM01000816.1, on the reverse strand, counting down.
TTTGATATTTACTTTACAAATTCACAGTAAGGGAGAAATCATCACTACCCTCCAACAATTGGATGAACATCGGTCTGTACTCAAATAGTTTTTCTCCCAGCTCATGCAATGTTTTGGATCTTCTAGTACATATGGGTTGGGTGGCATTCATACCAGACTTTGGATCACTAGAAATTTCAGGTGAGTGAACATAACCAGATGGGTTCATCAATTTAGGATGAGGCATAGTTGTTTTGGCTTCCAACTATTTCAAAAATGAACATAGGGAAGTGTTCTTGCGTGTCTTTCCTATATAACCTATTGGATTTTTTACTGTAGTAGTGGGTATTAGACCATCGACATTAGGTAATATATCATTGGTGGAATGGGTGTGTGACACACTGAGGGTTATCCTTAAACCCTTGATATTTTGAACAACCACAAACAACTGGGGTGTCATAAAAGAGTTCCAGCTCACGATGAACTACCATCGATGAACCATGATGGTGGCTTGAAGATGGAATGTTACAATTGGTGGGTTGAAGCGGCTACACATTTTCATCCATGAACTGCTTGCGGTATCGTGATCTTGATAAGATATTACGACGTTTCGAAACTACTGAAATGTCTTGTGCATCAGAACTTGAACATGAATCGTGATTTTACAATATAGAATAAATCGATATTCAGATTCACATGGATAAGTAACAAAAATTCAAATAAGTAGTCAATAAATAAATAAAACCTGAACTTACTGGGATGGAAAGGGAGAACTCGTCGAACTTTGAACAAGATGGTATGAGTTGGAATCTAAAGAATTGGCCATTTGATACTACAAACTTCTATTCCTGCATTCGATCCAAATCAGCAATCAATATATGTTTCTTATATAGTCCTAAGATATTTTCAAGAACTATATCACAATCTAACTTCCAATATAGTTTGGAAACCATTTTGTAAGAATAACATGAGTTTAAGAAACATATATATACTATGAAATATTGTAATTAGTGTGGTTAAATACTAAAAGGACATTTGGTATGAATATGTAATTTCAAGTGCACACATAAAAATAAATAATTTGCAAAATAAATTGGTTTGTTTATTCATATATAAATGCATCGGTGCATAATGAATATAAACACACCGTTATAGAATATCTACAAAATCCCCCATAATGGAAAACATCCTGTATATTTGGTAGAAGATATTTCTGCAAGCATTATTACGAAATAACTTACTTTAGTTCATTTCCTATAGATAAGAGCACCGGTGGATCCTAACTTTACACATACCGTCACACGGTTTTTTAAATTGTTTTTAAGATGGTGTGTTGTACTTAAGTATGCACCAATGCGACTTGCCAACAGGGGCACCGAAAATGCTGAAAATACAAATTTAAAAAAAAATAAAATAATTGCCCCAAATTAAAAAGTGGTGGCAATTTTAAGTTCGAAAAGTAAACCTAAATAGTGTGTAAAATCCGAAAACCTAAACATTAACTCATTGTTTTGCAAAAACATTCAGGGGGGATTTTTGGAAGAGAGACTTATGTGGAAGGAGTTTGGAGCAACTAGAAGGATTTATGATGGTCAAAATTTGTTAGGTATGGTGAATCAAACAAAACCCTGCATAATAGAAATTTCAAGCATGTAAATATTACTATAGATCTTATTACCTTATTTAGAGTTTAATTAGATTAAGAAAAAAAACTTCATACTTACCTTCAATGTTGCAACCATTATTTTCTCACTACTTCTTTTCGTTTTATGTGGCTCCAAAATTTTACATTCTAGGGTTTAAATTCCTCTACTATGATAGAGAACTACAATTTTACCTTTTAGTGATTTTGGATTTACTAAGCTTGTGATTATATATAGAAAGCGTAGGGTGACATGGGGCCACTTTCTTGGCTGAATCTGTAACCATGCTAGCCCTATTAATTTTTTTTTCTTTTTTTTTTTCGTTTTTATTAAAAAAATCATTTTTCAAAATAGGTGTGTTTGTATTACCAGAATACACTGGTACGTCATCGATATAAGCACCAGATATTACCCACATCACATCAAGGCGCATATTTCTATCCTTTCGGAAGTTTGAAATTCAAAGTTTTAATTTTTGGGGTTTCTCTGACAAACCCATATCCAGCTCCAGGCCCAGTTCTTGCAAATCAAGTGGATTGGGTTAATCATAGAAGAAGATGGATTGGTCACCTGCATAAGTGAAGATGTTCCTGTTTCAGAGGGAGATGAAGCTAAGGCCTTACATAAAAAGATTACAAGCGATCTCAACAGGTATGACTCATTGAGGTATGTTTCGAGATTTGTTCATGATTAAGTTTATGGTATGTTTGTCTTCATGTTATTACGGTTAGTACAATCTTGACTTGTCATATCACTTTAATAAAACTATGAATGCACAATAGAAAATATTCATTGATTAGGGTGTTGACACTTATGATTGTACTAATGCATTGTGGTGTTGTATGAGGTTTATGTTGTCTACTAACATGAAAGGTACACCAAGAAAGACAAATCATGTTCTGGTCCAAGAACATATGATCATGATAACATGAGTACAAAGATTCATCCATTGTCATGGATCTCATAGAAGATCCTTTTACGAGGTATGTATAACTTGGTTTTGTAATAGTTAACCTATGAGATATACAGGTTACTAGCACAAGTCATTGAAGAAGAACAAGAATACATCATGTGAGTATGTTAGACATAACTAACTAGCATGCTAATCTAGGTATGTTTTTCCTATATCAAGATAGAATCCTACCTTGGGATAGGATCTTATACTGTTGTTGATAATGATTATTCCTGAAGAGTCATAGGTTTGAATAATCATGGTTGTATGCATATTATGTTTCTTACCATAATTGATTATATGACTAACCAGAAGACTCATGAAGGTATAGGTTTGAATAATCACAGGTTTTATGCATATATTATATCTCTTATCTTGTTTGATGATTCAACTAATCCGAAGAGTCATAGGTTTGAGTAATTATAGGTTTAGACATGTTATGTTTCTTATGATTTGACTAACCTTAAGAATCCTACATAAACCTTTAATGCTAATTCTTATTATTTTATGTTTGAAATGATCATGACTATACATGCTTGAGATTATTGTGTTTTAATAGTATACTAATGAATGTATGATTTTATATGAGATCACAAGGATAACACAATCATGATACTAATAAGCATGCATAGGGACCAAGGATGAATATGAGTTCAAGAACAGGTAATCCAGGAAGCAAAGATCAAGAGGGAGCACACTCCAGTTGTTCCTGCAAGAAAGCAAAGGAACACACTTCAGTAGTTTCTGCAAGGATGCAGATATTCAGAGGGAGTTGACCATCTTTCCACAATAGAAAGGTGTAGAAGAAGCAACTTCAGATTAGGACTCCAGTAGCTCCTGTCAGGAAGCAAAGACTCAGGGAGAGTCCACCCAACGAACAAACAAAGATAAGTATTTTATTTTCTTGCATATTTGTCTGTTTAAATAAAATTGTTCAATGATGTATATGCTCATGTTCCTAGAGTTAGGATATGTACTGTGCATATTAGAATAGTTGCATTGATGAACAGTATGCTACTAATATACAAGGGTAAGTGGCCTATGGCACTGTACAACATTCCATTCCTACTTATTTAGAATGAAACCTCTTTGCTGACATGTTGGGAGTTGTGCACACTCTTAACAATGTTTTGGTAGAGATTGGAAGGCATCTAGAAAGTTACGGGATATGGATAAATGTTGTATTGAAGCATTGGCTAAAGATAATTGCATGACTGTATGACATATTTCTTTATGTGTAAGAATTTGTTCTGAAAACTATGAGATGTTTTCTAATCATGCAATTTAACTTGTTGTGTAGGAAAGATCATATGCCATCTCCTACAAAAGAAGAACTACAACATTTTGTTCCAGCAACAAAGATATCTATTGAAGATATTGAAGATATTGAAGTTCCCAGGATCTGGGATGGAATGCCATGATCCGTCGATCACGAAGAATGATGTTTGGGACGTAGTCCCAAGATGTGAAGGGAAGTTTGTTATGACTTCCAAATGAATCTATCAGATCAAGCATGTTGCATATGGCAGCATTGAGAAATATAAAAGTGATTAAATAGAAGATGCACCAGATGGATTTCAAGACAGCATGGTGTAGTCATATATGTGTGCAGAACTTGGTATGGTAGGATAGACAACCTTCTATCCAGTTTGGGATTTACCAAGAGTAAAGCGAATTCCAACCTTGACTACAAGGTTGAGGAAGGAAATCCAGTGATACTACTTTTGTATGCGGATAACCTGTTTGTTACAGGTGAAGATAGATTGATTGCCGACATGCAGCGGAAGCTTACTGCCGAGTTTGAGATGAAGAAATTGGAGATGATGCACTATTTGTTTTTGACATGGAGGTGTGGCAGAGTGCAGATGGAATATTCCTTGAACAAGGGAAGTTTGCAGTAGAGATCCTGAAGAGGTTCGGGATGATGGATTGCAAGGCCATGGCCACATCAATGGCATCGAATCTGAATCTTCTTTGTGATGCTTCATCTGAGCCGGTTGATGTCTCTATGCATCGTCAGATGATTGGGTCCTTAATGTACCTGACGAACACAAGACCAGACATTTGCTTTGCTGTGAACACATTGAGCCAGTTCCTGACAGATCCAAGGAGTGTTCACCTGGTTGTTGTAAAGCATGTTCTGAGGTACCTGAAGGGTACAGTGGATTATGGGCTCTAGTATGAGGTGAATCAAAAGTTTAACCTGCAGGGTTATGTTGATTCAGATTGGGCTGGTAGTGCTGCAGACAGGAAGAGCACATCAGGGTGCTGCTTCAGTATGGGATCAGGTGTGATCTCTTGGTTTAGCAAAAAGCAGTCCTGCGTAGCACTGAGTACAGCTGAGGCAGAGTATGTTGCATCCTGTTCAGCTAGTTGTGAGGCAATATGGCTACGGAAGCTAATGTCTGATTTATTTGATCTCCCGTTGGATGCTACTGGTATCTTCTGTAATAACCAAAGTTGTGTGAAGCTTTCCGAGAACCCAGTGTTTCATGACAGGCCGAAACACGTAGAGATCAAATATCACTATATCAGGGATATGGTGCAGAGAGGAGCTGTGAAGATCCTGTATGTTGCAACAGATGATCAGATTGCAGATGTGCTGACGAAGCCACTAGCCAGGGTGAAGTTCGAGTACTTCAAAGAGAGGCTTGGCGTTCTTCAGATCGAGGACACTTCGAGGAAGAAGTGATGGACACATTTGCTGAAGCCATTCCAAGCATGTTGAAAGGAGGAACCTTCACATGGTTGTGGATGTAAGCGATGGATGATGAGCATCAGGTTGATGTTCTGGCTTCTTCTAGATATGATATGTTGGATCATTTTTATGTATGTATGTACGCATCATGTTGGATGCTTGGATATGATCAGTTGGATCATTTTTGTATGTATGTACGCATCATGTTGATGCTGGATATGATCAGTTGGATCACTTATATGTACACATCATGTTGGATGCTGGATATGATCAGTTGGATCATGTGTATGTATTTTGTATATGCATCATGTTGGATGCTTGGACCATGTATCTGTATATGTATCAGGTGGATACATTGTATGATCAGGTGGATCATGTATGGTGATATGTATCATGTATTTGTATTTGTATCAGGTGGATACATTGTATGATCAGGAGGATCATGTATGATCATATGTATCAGATAGATACTTGGTATGCATCAGGTGGATCATGCAGCAGGATGTTGCAGTGATGATCAGGATGATCATGGATGATGAGCTTCAGGATATTGCTCCAGATGACATGCAGCAGGATGTTGCAGTAATGATCAGGATGATCATGGATGACGAGCTTTAGGATGTTGCTATAGATGACATGCAGCAGGATGTTGCATTGATGATCAGGATGATCATGGATGATGAGCTTCAGGATGTTGCTCCAGATGACATGCAGCAGGACGTTGCAGTGATGATGATCAGGATGATCATGTGTATATCAGGTTTATGTATGGTGAGTATCAGGATGATACTTTGTGGCCGTGGATCAGGTTGTGCAGAGGAGCATGTCTGGGAGATCCTATAGGTCGGAGTTGTGTACCCGTAACAGCCTGGGATGCTCTTTAGAGACATTGCTCTGAGAGGACATGTAATTTGTGCCCTGGGAGATCTTTCAGGTCGGAGTTGTGTACCCGTAACATCCTGGGATGCTCTTGCGAGGTTTTGTCCTATGACATGTAATTTGGGCCCTGGGAGATTTCAGGTCAGAGTTGTGTACCCATAACATCCTGAGATGCTCTTTCGAGGTTTTTCCATGACCACATGTAATTTGTGCCCTGGGATATTTTAGGTCGGAGTTGTGTACCTGTAATATTCTGAGATGCTCTTGCTAGGTTTTGTGGTGACCACATGTAATTTGTGCCCTGGAATATTTTAGGTCGGAGTTGTGTACCCGTAACATCCTGAGATGCTCTTGCTAGGTTTTGTGGTGACCACATGTAATTTGTGCCCTGGGAGATCCTTCAGGTTGGAGTTGTGTACCCGTAACATCCTGGGATGCTCTTTCGAGGTTTTGTGGTGGGGTCACATGTAATAGTGCCCTGGGAGATCCTACAGGTCGGAGTTGTGTACCCGTAACATCCTGGGATTCTCTTTCGAGGTTTTGTGATGCACGTAATAAGTCCTGAGGATTCCACAATATGGCCAGTGATGATGAAGACCTGCAGGTGGTGGGCCTACATCCAGTATGAAAAAGGACTGGCTCTGTAGAACTTCCTATGACGAGTAGATTCAGAGATTGATTGAGATAGCAGCAGCAGTGACGATGATGATGACTCGATGATGATTATCCAGTGACGATGATCTAGAGAAGATGACTTGTGCTAGAAGAACTGTGCTGAGAAATACCTTCCTAGTTAAGAGGGAGTGTTGATGTATATGTAACTTCGGAATGTATTTCACATATATGTATATTGTATTCCTATAGAGATGTTATTATTCCTCTATACAGAAGTGTCGTTATTTATATTGTAAGTGCCGTAACTTATACTTGATGGGTTATTAGACCACCTTGTTGGGGTCGGACCTGTATAAGTCATGTGGGTCAAAGGGTTATTAGACCACCCTATTGGGGGTTGGCCATGTGGGTCGAAGGGTTATTAGACCACCCTATTGGGGGTCGGCCCAGTCAGCATTATGTTATGTAGTTAAGTTCGAGCCTACATGAGTTAGGTAAAAAGGCAAGGCAAGTCAAGTATAAATAGAGTGCGGGAGGCACTCTATTTACTCACTCACTTCTCACTCATGCACTCAAGCAGGAGTGGCGCACTTATGGAGGAGGAGGATCTGCTGCTAGGTTATGTCTATCTCTCATGGTTGGTTGTATCATTGCTCTATCTATCTCTGAGGAAGTTATTGGGGTTTTTCACCTTTATGGTTTTCCCCAAGTAAATCTTTGTGTCTCTTGTGTGCTTGCATTATTGTCTCCATGATTGATATGCTGTAGATATGCTGTACATGTTGTTCTCTCAGTTAAGATCCTAGATCAGATTGAAGTAAATTCTGAAAATTTAACAATGTTGGCGTATCAAAAATTAATTGTGGATTTTGTAAGTCTCTATGTTGTTTTACATCTCTCATTTTATAATTAATAAAACAACAAAAATATTTTATATTAAACCTATGATTTGTGACAGGGCATAACACTTGCAGGAAACAAAGTATAGAGTGGATCCAATAAAAGACTTTTTGATATAAGGACAGATATTTCATTTCGAGAGAATGTGTATCATTCATGAGTCGATTATTTCTATTGTATGTCGCTTTTCAATTTACATTAATTTATAATATATATTTATTTTTCATTATTCCCGTTGGTAATGTAGATACACTCAGTATACTTTATTTTTATGTTTGCGGATGAAAGTTGAAGAAGAGGAAAACAATTGAGCCAATCAACAAAACATTTGGCCAAATAACCCAATTGATGCAAGTGGCTTGAGCACTTATAACAATTCCAACGAAGAATGATGCTCTGTATTTAATTTTGATGTTAATACAATTTGTTGTAGGTTGTTGTATATTTTGAAATAATTATCTGTGAATGTAACGTCCCCAGCTTAACCCTATTGCATTAACATTGTAAATGATGTAAATATTGTCATTTAGTCATGGTGAGGAGCTCAAGGCCAAGGCCCCGCCACTGACTTATCATTTTATGTATCAGCAATTAGAATAGATGCATATGGTCCTTGTGCTAGCAGTGCACAATGTAAAATCGGATATCATGTAATTATGCAATTTTAATGAGAAAACCCACAACCAGCTACGCAATGCAACAAAAGAGATGGGGGCATGATCTTTACAAGGAAGAGGGAGGGAAATTATCCAAACCCTTGAGCCAATGGTATTAATCCATGTGTCAATGGGGACACCCATAAACCACCAACTACCCATTTTGTCTCATGCACCCAATCATTTACTCCTTCCAAAGGTTGGTTGAGACAATAAATGCCTTGGGATGGGAGAGGTATGGCTGTCAATTTTCATGCATGGGCAAGCCATCAACTTGGAAAATCGTGTTTTTGCTTGTGGGGCAAGAAAACCCCCACGAAATTGGCCCAAAGCCATTCTTCACCCATGGCCATTCTTTCTCTCACGCAGTCTGAGCTCCCTGAAGTTTATCCTCACGTTTTTTTGGCCAAAACCCTGCGTTTTTCCATGCCCAGAAACTCGTTTTGGTATTTTGGAGCAGCTGGGGAAGGAGGGATGCGATTTTGGACTGAGGGAGAAGTCGTTTTTGCCCTTGGGGCGTTTTTCTGAAATGGGTTGCTCTCCTAGTCGATTTTCCTAGTTACAAGTTTGTTTTGAGTCTACCCACGTTTTTCTGGAACTGGTAGAAACCCACTGTTGGAAACTTCACTGTATAGGCATTTTTCTCATGCCCAACACTTATGCTTTTGATGATGCATGCACCCATCTCTTAACAGCCTGAGAAACCCAATTGCTGATTGGCTTGGCTGATTTTGATATACCTTTGGCTATGTGAGAGCCTGTTTTCCCCTTTTCCTTGTGGAGATCATGCCCAGCTCGGGGGGTGGCAGTGGTGCTGAGAGATTGAGGAGCACACTGGCCTACGGTTGGGTGGAACGTTGCAGAAGTGTAGCTGGTTGTTGGGACTACTTTCGCATAAGATAAGTATTCTCTTGTGTATTACCTTGCAATTACTCATTCGATGAATATGGGAATGAATGATGAATGTGCTATCGAATTTAATTCCGCTGTGATTTTCTTAAAATCATATATTTCCATATGTCTCTGCTATATTATGTGAATGCTGACGGTTGAAAGTTTCATGGGGCTAGACGCCCAATTCAGCATCACGTCTGTTATGCACTTGCATGTGTATAATTACATTTTTTAATTCGAATGTTTATTTGATATGTATGGGGCTGGATGCCCGATTTAACCTCACGATCCTCTCCATCTAGCTAATGGAATGGGAGGGGACGTGACAGTGAAAATCAGCCATTTTGTATAATAATGTATTGGACATAGTGTCCAAATTCAAAGACGAGTTACCAATAAGTGTAACAATAATTACATGCATGTTGACATTTTGATTATTGTTGTCTCTATGTTGTATTTTATATGAGAAAGGAACTCTTATTGATATAGAATAAAATAACCTTAAGGATTTTATGTTTCCGTGGTTTGCAGTGTTTGAAAAGGTATTCGGATGATCCACGGTGGTCATTTTCATAGTCGACGTTTCGAATCCCAAGCTGGATTCATCATCAGGACAGAATATGTTGTAAGAAGTTTCTCATCTGCATATAAATAGTTAGGCATGCCTTCTCATCTTCTCGCCTTTTCATCTTCTACATCTTCATCTTTTCACATTCAACTTCAACCATGATGTTCTAGAAATTCTCCAATTTCCTCTTCGACAACGAAATTCTAGAAATCATTATAAGTTCAACTTAATAGAAAGATAATCAAACAAATTAAAATCATTATTGAAATAATGATTATTAAAACCTTTACTAATGAAATAATGTCACTATATAATAATAAAGGTCTAGCTAATTAATAATTGATAATTGATTATTAATAATAAAATCATTAAATGACCTTCACAATAAAACTATATAGTTTTTATTTCTCAAAATCAACCAGTCACATTAATAATCAAATATTAATAATAATTATTAATGGTCCATATGATTATTAAAAACCCTTACTAATGAATTAATACAATTAAATAACAATAAAGGTCCAAATAAAGATTAGCTAACTAATTAATAATTGATTCTTAATAATAAAATCATTAAGAAGTATAATTAAATATTAGCTAACTAATTAATAATTGATTCTTAATAATAAAATCATTAAAAAGTATAATTAAATGACCTTCACAATAATAAAATAAACTATATAGTATTTATTACTCCAGTCATACTAATCATCAATTATTAATAATTATTAATGGTCCATATATAACAAATGAATAATTGAATGAAAAATTCATGATAGTCCTCATACCAATAAAAACTCACCGATGAAATGGATAAGACGAGTCAGAGGCTAGTGATAGAAACATACCTGGTTTTATCCATTACCTTCCTTGTTTACCAGAGGTAGCCATCTCTCGCTTATTTCAAGTCCCCCGTCTCTATTTAGGTTGTTCGGGTGCTTTATGATTTCCAAGGCCTCTCTCACCCTTCGTTTGTAGTAGTGGTCCTCCACCGCGAGTACCTCCGCATTTTCCAGGCAGACCTGGTGTTTTGTTTTGAGGGAATGCTCTGCGAGTGCGGAAGTGTTTGCCCTCTCCCTTGTTATGTCCGCCCCATGCTCTTTCAATCTAGTTTGAAAAGATCGACCTGTGGGGAATACAGACTCGTTTATCAAAGACTCCAAGGATTTCATTAATATCATCAAGGAGGAAAAATTAGACGCACATGACTTACTAATAAGCTTTGATGTTGTCGGTCTATTTACCAAAATTCCCCTCAATGAAGCAGTGCAGGTGTTATTCGAAGTAGCGGATTCAGATACTGCAAAGCTGGCAGAAGTATGCCTCGGATCCACCTTCTTCAGCTTCAGAGGTGAATTCTATGAGCAAACTAGCGGGGTAGCAATGGGGTCCCCTTTGTCACCAATTGTGGCTAATCTCTTTATGGAACACTTCGAAACGAAAGCCCTTCATTCGTTCCCTTTACAATCCGCAAGGTGGAAAAGGTATGTGGACGATACCAATGTGAGATGGCCCCATGGGATTAACGAGCTAAACAAATTTCATGAGCATCTCAACCAACTCTCGGAGGACATTAAGTTCACTATGGATATTGAAGAAGATGGTAGCATCCCCTTCCTCGACGTGCTAATAAAGAAAAATGAAGATGGAACCCTAAGCCATGGTGTCTACAGAAAGAAAACCCACTCAGAAAATTACCTTCACGCTCACTCACACCACCACCCCTCTCAGAAAATTGGGGTAATCAATACCTTAGCCATGAGAGATTTCCGCATATCTGACAAGGAGCATCTTGAAAAAGAGAAAGACCACTTATCCACCGTCTTCAGTAACCTGGGATACAAGAACAAGGACATCCATAAGGCAATGAAGAAAGCAGAAAACTGGACTCAACACACAAAGGAGAGGAAGACTCGCAAGGCTTTCCTCCCTTACATCCAAGGAGTAACCGACAAAATTGCAAGGGTGTTAAAGAAAAAAGAAGTTTGGACTGCCTTCAAACCTATGGAAACCATTAGACAGAAAATGAGGTCGGTGAAAGACAAGGTTGATTGGCACCAGTATAAGGGGGTGTATAAGGTAAACTGTTCGTGTGGAAAGAGCTATATAGGAGAGACAGGTCGATCTTTTCAAACTAGATTGAAAGAGCATGGAGCGGACATAAGAAGGGAGAGGGCAAACACTTCCGCACTCGCAGAGCATTCCCTCAAAACAAAACACCAGGTCTGCCTGGAAAACGCGGAGGTACTCGCGGTGGAGGACCACTACTACAAACAAAGGGTGAGAGAGGCCTTGGAAATCATAAAGCACCCGAACAACCTAAATAGAGACGGGGGACTTGAAATAAGCGAGAGATGGCTACCTCTGGTAAACAAGGAAGGTAATGGGTAAAACCAGGTATGTTTCTATCACTAGCCTCTGACTCGTCTTATCCATTTCATCGGTGAGTTTTTATTGGTATGAGGACTATCATGAATTTTTCATTCAATTATTCATTTGTTATATATGGACCATTAATAATTATTAATAATTGATGATTAGTATGACTGGAGTAATAAATACTATATAGTTTTATTTTATTATTGTGAAGGTCATTTAATTATACTTTTTAATGATTTTATTATTAAGAATCAATTATTAATTAGTTAGCTAATATTTAATTATACTTCTTAATGATTTTATTATTAAGAATCAATTATTAATTAGTTAGCTAATCTTTATTTGGACCTTTATTGTTATTTAATTGTATTAATTCATTAGTAAGGGTTTTTAATAATCATATGGACCATTAATAATTATTATTAATATTTGATTATTAATGTGACTGGTTGATTTTGAGAAATAAAAACTATATAGTTTTATTGTGAAGGTCATTTAATGATTTTATTATTAATAATCAATTATCAATTATTAATTAGCTAGACCTTTATTATTATATAGTGACATTATTTCATTAGTAAAGGTTTTAATAATCATTATTTCAATAACGATTTTGATTTGTTTGATTATCTTTCTATTAAGTTGAACTTATAATGATTTCTAGAATTTCGTTGTCGAAGAGGAAATTGGAGAATTTCTAGAACATCATGGTTGAAGTTGAATGTGAAAAGATGAAGATGTAGAAGATGAAAAGACGAGAAGATGAGAAGCCATCCCTAACTATTTATATGCAGATGAGCAACTTCTTACAACATATTCTGTCCTGATGATGAATCCAGCTTGGGATTCAAAACGTTGACTACGAAAATGACCACCGTGGATCATCCGAATACCTTTTCAAATAAAATAAACTTCTTTATTCTATTACTTTCTTCAATATTATTATCAAATGTTACATGTGAAATAGTGCATTGGTAATTTTTTTCCTAGAAAAAAATGCATATTTTCATTCAAGATGGAGAAAAAATAAATTCTTTAGTGACATACAACAATCGTAAATGGTGCATCGGTAAGTAAATGAATGAATGATTAAATATTACAATAGATTATTGCATCTATGGTGCAATAAATAAGTCCAAACAAACAATTCCAATAATTAAAATTGAAATGTATTTTACTATAAACAAATATTTCAATTTGAGATGAATAATGGAATTAAAAAATAAAAAATATAATATATATATTTGAATGAAATATCAGTATATATTCTTCAAAGAATCATATTTGGTTCGTTTACTAATATATGTTGCATCGGGGATCCCATACTACCATTGTGCACCAATGCGTGTATAACATTAAGCACTGGTGTGTTTTATTTTATGAATCACACCGGTGCATGTAGATTGCTTATGCGCACCGAGAAAGATCAAATCTTATATGCACCATTTTTTTGTTTTTAAGCATGGTGGTGCATTTGATGTGTTATACTATATCAGGCCATTCTGATATTTTGTAATCACCGATGTGTTCTAGTATTGAATGCACCGGTGAATTTGTGTATGAAATGCACGGGTGTGACCTGATAAATGCACGGCACCGTTAAATTTAAAAATAATAGAAATTGCACATTTCGTGTGATATAAAATATTGCACTGGTTAGTTTATGTTGTACATATGCACTGGTGCATATATGCTATACTCAAGCACTAGTGCGACGTTGAAATTTGATTCTTTATGGTGCTTGTTTTGGTTGATTGCATTGATGCATCGGTTCTAATCATACAGCACCGATGCGTCATAGCAAGAAATGCACTGGTGCGCATAAATTCAGTTGTGCGCATCGATACACTAACCTCTGCTAAAACATCTGACCATCGAGTAATTTTTAGTTATAGAATGTATCTTTTATGACCTACATAAAAACGTCTACTACCATTGGCGGAGGTCGTAGCAGAGTTTTTTTGATAATTTTTTCCAATCTTGTAACACTAAAAACATCTGCTATGACCTCCGCTACATGGCCTTTTCCTTGTAGTGAGAAGTTCAAACTTCTAATTTCATCATCAATCAAATCTCTCTTTTCTAATTCAAAATCTTGATGTGAAAGATGATATCATGTGGGAGAGAGACAAAATATTGAGGATTCCATGTGGGATTTGCAGGAGGACATGTCAGGGGGATATCCACTGGAAGCAAAGTTCCAAAATTCATGTTATGGTGGCCAACTATTTTCAACAATGCTAAATTATCATGCATATGATGTGTTCCAACACATGGGAAAAGCATATCGGCATGACGATCTCCCTGTTCATGATGTCCTTGCACTCCAACCATTTGAGAAATAGGTTGTATATTTCATTGGGATTATTCACCCTCTCAAAAAGCATTCAAAGGCTCACTACATTATTACCACAATTTATTATCTAGTAAAATGCGATGAAGAGAAACTAGTCAAGGATTGCTCTGTGGAAACAATATCTTGGTTGATCTATGAGAACATTATTATTGGTTTATATTTCCTCAAATCCTCACTAGCAATCAGGGAATGCACTTTATGAGCATCAAATTTGTGACCTTGAGAAGAGAAAGTTTTACTCAGTGCCACAAGATCAATCCCTACCATCCTTGGGAAAATGGTACAATTGAACCTTTCAATAATATTTTGGAGTTGGGTTTAACCAAGGTGTTGGTCTTCCTGGGATGAGAAAAGTTTGACGAAGTTATTGCAGCAACAACAAATCCCATTTTAATGGCCCTTTCGGGAATCAACCTTTAATCACGTTGAAGTCTCACATGAGTCGAAGATGGGGGGTTATAGAATCAAGTTTCTGCAACCGTGGTGATGTGCATATGTGATTAACAATCTCGCAACTTCTTTCTTACCTCTCATCTACCAACAAGGAAAAATCATTAGATTACTTCACATTCCGCAGCTATCATAGTATACATAACTACGTTGAATCTCTATTGTCTTCACTCTTATAACTGTGCATTCATCATACTTAGTGTTACTTCGCAACATGCATTCACTTGTATTCCATTCACATAGATATGAAATAAAATACATAAAGACATCATAACATGGACACAAAACGCATCGCAAACTCATACATAACACATGATTTACGTGGTGCACACCTAGAGGGGAGCTACATCCACAGGAACTATTCTTATATTACTTGGAAGGGTAACAGTTCCAGTCTATGCACTCAGTTGTAGACTCTTATCTACAATCAGATATCTACGCACTCAGCTATAAAATCTATTCTCTCTTGGTTCTCTGTCGGTTCTAATCAACCAAAAACAACCAATAATAGAAAAACCATTCCTCATACAAAAATACCCTTATATATAGATGTTCCCAAAGGTCACATATTAAAATAACTATGGACCAACCGCCATAGTACCCAAAACCCAAAAATCCCGGGCGGTTGTTCTATAGACCATGCTAATATTTAACTTTGTTGGCCCTTTGGTACCACTTCTTCTGACTCTGACGCTTGCTCTGACAGTGCAACTCCGACTTCTATAGTGGTGTGTCCTTTACACCATTCCGCTTCTTTAATTCCTTCTCCTCTAGTAGTCAGGTTGTTGCTCGGTCTTTAACTTCATCAACCATCTCTGGTTGTCTTGAGTACCTTGTCTTTACTAAGGAAACATGTCCTTTCTTCTTGACTGCACTTTGCTCCATACCCTCTGCCTAGGTTTTGTGGAGTCTATTTTCTCCCAAGAATGGTCATTGTCAGGCCTCACCTAATTGTACTTCACTTCATAACTTCCTTTACTTGGGATGTGCCTAGTAGGCTAGTAACACTTACTTTCGGCTCATCGCCGAGCCACTTACAATGGGCTTCTTTGATTTTGCTGCAAACTCTAGATATGTTGTGCTCAACTTCGCAACAACATCCTTATTCTCCTTCTTGTACTCTTTCACTCTGTCGAGCAACATCACAGATATTGGTTCTTGTAATTGGTCCTTCACCGTACTCTCTGTTGTGCGAAGCTCTTGCAGCTTCACCTTGATCTCTTAGGAGAGTGCCAATGCCTCTTCTTGCATTGGTTGTAATATTGCCGAAGTTTCTACTTCCTTTTCCCTTAATTCCTTCAATTATTTATGAAGCTCCTTTGTCTCTACAAACTTCTCTATTCTCTGTCTTGGTGGAAAATCCTTCATTGCAGTGTTCATTGTGTCGAGTTCCTTCTGCTTCTTTTGGAATTCATCCAAAAATTTCTGTAGGTCTGGGTCTTCTTGCAACATGGCCCATTACTTGGTCATTTCCTCCAACAAGTCTTGGCAGCTCGAAACTTCTGCGGAGATGTTCTCTATTGAAGTCTTCAGTTCTTTAGCTCTTGATAGTTTCACTTCTGGCAGAGTGCTAGGTTGTTGCCTCGACTCTAAGTATGTAATATTTTCTTCGTAACTAGTCTCCATGTCTTCCATATTTAATTTTAGATTGTCTAACACTATGCCAATCTTGGCTATTGTCGCTTCAACTTCAAGTTCTTCTTCGAAGTCTGGGATCTTCACACAGACTTCCACTACGTCCTTCTTCATCTTTTTTTGCTTCTCATGAGCATATTCTAGCTCATCGATCTTCACTCTACATTCATTCCTTAGCTCTTTATAACTTTCTTCTAGCTTCAGATGCTGGTTGTATGAGATCATATCTCTATATTTAATTTCTTTGACAACCTACAAGTGTAGATTATGGAGTCCTTCAATGGGTAACATCCGCACATTAATTTCCAAGTGTGCGAGCTGATTTGAACCTTCGGTGATTTCATTGGATGGGAATATGAAACTCATTGGCTCTATGCACACTAACTAAGGTCACATCGCTAGTGCAGGCGCTTTCCTTTTTATTTAGCTTGACTCCTCTAATATTCCTTCAGAGTCTGATTCCTTCATTTGATCTCTTTGTACTTTCTCTACTCTCTCTACCATATTTTTCAGTTATGTGATTCTCTCTACCATGCTTGCTTGGAGTTTCTCTAGGTTCTTGTTTTTTACTACGAGTGTCTCTTTAATGTGTGCAAGGAATCTGGCTGCGATGCAGTCATAGTCATGATCATGCAACTTCACCTCAAGCAGAGACTTACTCACTTTTTGCTTCTTTCTGTTTTGCCCTTCCAGCACATCTTTGTTGGGGTTCTTCCTCTTTTCTCCTTCTAGCAAATTAGCATCTTGTTGTTTTTCTTGTTCTTGATCTTGATCTTCTTATTTCTCTTGGTTGTCTCTTTCATTGGATCTTTCATCAAATGTCATGATCAATGTCGCTGGTGCATAAATTTCCATTCAGGCAACCAATCTTCTGCACATCTAACCGATATTGACCCTTATACCATTCTGGGTTTGCTAGTTCTCTAGGTCGTATGAAGATAAAGTGGAGGCCTGCACTGAATCTCATATTTTGTATGGATGTTTTTGTTATTTCCTTAGTAATACATGAAGTGTGCTTGATCAGTTCACATAGTTTCTCATGAAATGTGTGCAACTGCACATTGTTCACCCTTTGTCTTTTTTTTCCTTGAATTACTCCACGTGTTTTCATATATGGGTCCATGACAGTATCTAGGGAACACCAGTACATTCTAGTTGTAGTTTGGCTCTTTCCATCCCACAAATGTGATGAGGACTATCAACCAGCTATAGTGAAATTGATAGCCATTGTCTTTCGCATCTGATACATCATCCATAAATTCGTTCAACACATAACTCTCCTAGTTGAAATGTAGTCCATCCTTAGCCTTAGCAACTAAGGATATCGCAGTGGCCAACACTTCTGTTTGTCTGCATTTCCTCCATACTTTTCCTGCAATAATTTGTACTATGAAATGCGTGGCAACATCTTTAATTTGATTCGCTTGATATTCGCAGGTTCCTTTTACCAAGACAAATTCGCTCTTCATCCTCCTGGCGAGTTATTTGTCTTTATTTTTTCCCATGAATTTTGATGTGGGGTCCGTGCCTCATTTACTCAAGTGGATAATTATGTAGATCAGGTCAATATTGATATCGATCTTGCAATCTAGCCACAAATACCCCTATTGAGTGCATGAAAGCAATCTACACAGAATCCCTGTAAGCTCTGGACTTTAGTCAAAATGCGGAATCCTCAATAAGTTCAACAATCCTGAGGATTGCAATGGTGCAATCTAGTCCTGCACCTCAATGGTTGTTTTCTTACTGGATTCATCATACTGTTGACACATATATTGATCATGTTGAAACTGTGGATACTTAGTTGTGTGCATCATATCGTATCTGTGAACTTACATTTGGGAATCTTGCCTAGAAAATTGTCCTTCTCCTAAACATGACTTGACATCGGCAGCAATAGGATATCATATTGTGGATTCTTCTTCAGTATTAAAACCGATGCATCATCTCTTTGTGGAGGGATGTACTCGGGTATCTGTAGAATCTGCCTCTTGTGAGGTCTCTCTGGCATATACTCTTTTGGAATTTCTATAGGTTGCGGTTTCTCTTGTTCCTGGGCTTTCTTCTTATCCTTTTTATGTTTTGGCGCATGCCTTGGTGAGGCCGTAGTGGTCCAACCTTTCTCTTTAGATGCTTTCTTTACAGGAGTCTTCATAACTACTTCTAGACCAAATTGTTAGAATTTTCTTAATATCTCCCATAGGATTTCTTGCTCAGACATATATTGTCAGAATGCCATGTTCTTAACTAGTAAAAACTTAGAAATTACTCGTGGTAAAAATTGAAAGTTACATTAAAACAGGTAACTATGTGCTCCTTCCTATTTATAGCCATAGCTCCAACTAAGACATGCCCAAAAATGGCTAAGCTAACATTAAATTCTATGTTTGTTGTCCAAATATTACTTAGATATTGGTCCTTTCCTTACATTAAATGTGTCTTCAACGGACAAATATGCCTTAAAGCGGAAAAATCTGGTTTCCTGAACATACTGTATAACGTCCAGTTTCCAAAAAAAACTGTAACAACATTTTTTCTCTAGCTTCGCTAATGGTTAGGTGAGTGGTGAGGCTCACTTCACATTTCCCTTCTTTTTTATGGAACTTTGCAACACTACCCCCTTCTTTTGATTGAACTTTGCAACTTGACTTTCTATATGTGCTTCGCAACACATCTTCAAATCTTGTAACTTTCGCATTATAACAAAACTATTGTGTGCAAACTCTGCTCTTTGTTTTAGTTTCTAATTTCAAGTTCACTTGACACTTAAACATTAATGCATTGTTTAAATTCTTCCTGTAGGAGTAGGTCCATCCATGTAAGGATTTAATCTACTCCCATTGACAAGTCCTTGTAAGTGTTTTCCAAGTAATGTGGCTAACTGCACTGTGCCACCATTAGTAACATGTTTGACAATGTGTGGTCCTAACTAGTGCATTCTAAATTTTCCAGGAAATTTAATAAAAAATTTATTATAAAGGAGAACAAGGTATCCTACCAAGAAGAACTTTTGCTTGATGTGCCTATCATGCCATACCTTTTCTCTCTCTTTCTACACTTGTTGGTGAAATCGTGCAATGAAGTGATCTTCCTCCAATCCAATTAACTATAATAGTATTTCATCCATTGTCTCAGCATCAGCCATGTCTGTAAATGTTGCAATTCTCAAGCTTGGTACTATGTATTCCATGGGCATGGAAACTTCCTTTCCATATGCTAACCTGAAAGGTGTATGGCCTGTCAAACTTTTACAAGTTCTTCTATATGCCCATAATATTGCTAGTATTCTGAGATCCCAATCATCCTTGTTTGTATTGCATACCTTAGTTAATGCATTTTAGAACACTTTATTGAAGGATTCTACAGTTCCATTAGCTTGTGTATGATATGGCATACTCTTTTTATTATAGATTTGAAATTATTCTGTTAGGGATTCAATAGTTTGTTTCAGGAAGTGAGTTCCCTGATCACTCATTAGAATATTTGGAAATCCAAACCTTGTCAAGATGTTCTCAAACCTAAACTGCGCTGTTGTAATTGTGCTACAGTCCTTCACTAGTTTTTCTTCTTCCCATCTGGTTAGATAATCTTGTTAATTTTTTAGAATTTACTTCAATCTGATCTAGGATCTTAACTGGGAGAACAACATGTATAGCATATCTACAGCATATCAATCATGGACACAATAATGCAAGCACACAAGAGACACAGAGTTTCACCGAGGAAAACCATAAAGGTGAAAAACCCCAATAACTTCCTTAGAGATAGATAGAGCAATGATACAACCCAAGCATAAGAGATAGACGTCATATAGCAGTAGCTTCTCCTCCTCCACAAGTGTGCCACTCTCCAAAGAGTGTGTGTGAGAATAGAATGATCAAATAGAGTGCCTCCCGCACTCTATTTATACTTCAATTGACTTGCCTAATAACCTTTACTAGGTCGGCCTTAACTTAGCCACATAACATAATGCTGACTGGGCCAACCCCCAATAGGGTGTTCTAATAGCCCTTCAACCCACATGGCTGACCCCCAATATGGCGGTCTAATAACCCTTTGACCCACATGACTTATACAAGGTTGACCCCAACAAGGTGGTCTAATAACCCATCAAGTATAAGTTACGACACTTACAATAAAAATGACGACACTTCCGTATAGAGGAATAATAACATCTCTATAGGAATGCAAACACTTCTGTATAGAGGAATAATACCATCTCTATAGTACAATATACATATATGAAATACATTCCGAAGTTACATATACATCAACACTCCCTCTTAACTAGGAAGGTATTTCTTAACACAGGTTTTCTAGCACAAGTCTTCTTCTCTGGATCATTGTCATTGGATAATCGTCATCGAGTCATCATCATCGGCACTGCTGCAATCTCAATCAATATTTGAATCTACTAGTCATAGGAAGTTCTACAGAGCCAATCCTTTTTCATACTGGATGTAGTCCCACCACCTGTAGGTCTTCATCATCACTGGCAATACTGTGTAATCCTCAGGACTTATTACGTGTGTCACAAAACCTTAAAAGAGTCTCTTGACTAGCAAGAACCCTAAAGAGCATCTGAGGCCTTTTTCATCCTATCTAGATCTCCAGGAATTATTACATATGACTATCACAAAACCTTAAAAGGGTGTCCCAGGAACGTTTATGTGCATAGCACGACCAGCAAGAACTCTAAAGAGCATCCCAGGAACATTTATGTGCCTAAGCACAACCGGAAAGATCTCCAGGACTGATTACATGCGGCCTCTGCTACAAACCCTCAAAAGAGCATCCCATGACTTATTACTGGCACACAACCCAACTTATCAGATCTCCCAGGTCTTACATGTAGCATCCCACCACAAACCCTCGAAAGAGCATCCCAGGACTTAATATCGGAACACAACCCAACCTATCGGATCTCCCAAGTCTTACATGTGGCCCACTATCACAAACCCTCGAAAGAGCATCCTAGGACTTATTACGGGCACACAGCCCAACCTTCCGAATCTCCCAGGTCTTACATGTGATACACAGTGCCAATACTTTTTCATACTAGATGTGACCTAGAACAAATCTAGGATTTCCTTTACACAACCTGTCCATGGCCACAGAGTATCAACCTGATACTCGCCATATATCATCCTGATGTACACATGATCATCCTGATCATCATCACTACATCATCCTGATGCAAGTCATCTAGAGCAACATCCTGAAGCTCGTCATCCATGATCATCTTGATCATACAATGCATCTACCTGATGCATACCAAGCATCTACCTGATACATATCACCATAAATGATCTACCTGATCATACAATGTATCCACCTGATACATACATAAATACATGATCCATACAATGTATCCACCTAGAATATATCAACATACATGACCTACCTGATCATACACAGTATCCACCTGATACATATACAGAACATGGTCCAAGCATCCAACATGATGCATATACAAATACATATAAATGATCCAACTGATCATATCCAACATCCAACATGATGCGTACATACATATACATATAAATGATCCAGCTGATCATATCCAGCATCATCCTGATGCATATGCATAGCAGTAACTGAAGCATCATCCTGATGCTCATCATCCAACGCTTACATCCATAGGCATGTGAAGGATCCTCCTTCCAACATGCTTGGAATGGATTCAGCAAATGTGTCCATCACTTCTTCCTCAAAGTGTCGTCAATCTGAAGAACTCCAAGCCTCTCTCTGAAGTACTCAAACTTCTCTCTGGCTAGTGGCTTCGTCAGTACATCTGTAATCTGCTCATCCGTCGCAACATACAGGAGCTTCACTGCTCCTCTCTGTACCATATCCCTGATATAGTAGTATTTGATCTCTATGTGTTTCAACCTGTTGTGGAACACCGGGTTCTCATACAGCTTCGCACAACTCTAGTTGTCACAAAAGATACCAGTAGCCTCCAGCAGGAGATCAAATAACTCAGACAGTAGCTTCCTGAGACATACGGCCTCACAACTAGCCGCAAAGGCTACAACATACTCTACTTCGGCTGTACGCAGTGCTACGCAGGACTACTTCCTGCTAAACCAAGAGATCACACCTGATCCTATACTGAAGCAGCACTCAGAAGTGCTTTTCCTATCTGCAGCACTTCCTTCCTAGTCCGAATCAACATAACCTTGTAGGTTAAACTTTTGATTTGCATCATACTTGAGCCCATAATCAACTGTACCCTTTAGGTACCTCAGAATATGCTTTACAGCAACCAGGTGAACACCTCTAGGATCCCTCAGGAACTGGCTCAATGTGTTCACCACAAAGCAAATATCTGACCTTGTGTTCATCAGGTACATCAAGGACCCAATCATTTGACGATACACAATGACATCAACATGATCAGATGAAGCATCACACAAAAGCTTCAGGTTTGATTCCATAGGTGTGGCCATGCCCTTGCAGTCCATCATCCTGAACCTCTTCAGGATCTCCACTGCATACTTCCCTTGTCCAAGCAAGATTCCATTTGTACTTTTCCACACCTCCATGCCTAGAAAACAGTGAATCATCCCCAAGTCCTTCTTGGTATCAGCAATCAAGCTAGCATTACCTGTTATAAACAAATCATCTACATACAATAGTAGTATCACAGGATTTCCTTCCTCAACCTTGTAGTCAAGGTTGGAATCTGCTTTACTCTTGGTAAAGCCCAAACTAGATAGAAAGTTGTCTATCCTAGCATACCAAGTCCTAGGAGCTTGCTTCAAGGCTTTCTTCAACCTACACACATATGACTCCCTATCATGTGTCTCAAAACCAAGTGGTTGCTCCACATACACTCTCTCCTTGACTACACCATTCAAGCAAGCTGTCTTAACATCCACTTAGTGTATCTTCCATTTCATCACTGCAGCCAGGACAAGTACTGATCTGATGGAAGTGTACCTGGCTACAGGAGCAAAAGTCTATTCCCTCTTTCTGAGAGAAGCCATGAGCGACAAACCTTGCTTTGTATTTTTCTATGATACCATCTGCAGCATGCTTGATCTTATAGATCCACTTGGAAGTAACAACAGACTTCCCTTCTAGTTTTGGGACTGCATCCCAACCATCATTCTTCATGATTGACTGGTACTCCTCGATCATGGCATTCTTCCCAAATCCTAGGAACTTCAATATTTTTAATATCTTCAATAGATAATTTTGTTGTTGAACAAATGATGTATCTCTTCTTTTGTAGGTGACGGTATACAATCTTTCCTACAAAACAAGTTAAATTGCATGATTAGAAAACATCTCATAGTTTTCAGAACAAATTCTTATACATAAATCAATATGTCATACAGTCATGCAATTATCTTAGCCAATGCTTCAATACAACATTTCTCCATATCCCGTAACTTTCTAGATTCCTTCCAATCTCTACCAGAACATTGTTAAGAGTGCGCACAACTCCCAACATGTCAGCAAAGAGGTTTCATTCTAGATAAGTAGCAATGGAATGTTGTACAGTGCCATAGGCCACTTACCCATGTATATTGGTAGTTTATTGTTCATCAATGCAACTATTCTAATATGCACAACCTAATTCTAGCAACATCAGTATATACATTATTGAACGGTATTATTTAAACAATCAAATATGCAAGAAATGATCATTCAAATACTTATCTTTGTTTGTTTGTTGGGTTGACTCCCTCTCAGACTTTGCTTCCTTTCTATAACTCCATTCTGGTGTGGATTGTGAGAAGTGGCCAACTCCCTCTGAATATCTGCATCCTTACAGAAACTACTGAAGTGTGCTCCCTCTTGATCTTTGCTTCCTGGATTACCTGTCCTTGAACTTGTATCCATCCTTAATCACCATGCATTCTTATTAGTATCATCATTTTGTTATCCTCGAGGTCTCATACATAATCACACATTCATTAATATAATCTTAATACTATCAAAATACAATAATCTTAAACATGTATAGTCATGATCATTTCAAACACAGATAATAAACATTAATATTCAAGGTTTCAGGGAAGACTTCTTTTACTCATGCATATTCTTATTTGATCATAGGACTCTTCTGGTTAGTCAAATCATCAATCAAGATAAGAGACATAATATCCATAAACACTTGATTACTTACATTTCTAACTTTATGAATAATCATAACCAATCATATCAAGTATACTTATATGAGGGATCCTAACACAAAGTAAGATTCTAACTTGATATAGGAAAAACATACTTGAATTACTATGTTAGCTAGTTATGTCTAACATACCCGCATGATGTCTTCTGGTTCTCTTCAATGACTTGTGCTAGTAACCTGCATGTCTCATAAGTTAACCATTGTAGAACTAAGTTATACATACCTCGTAAGTAGATATTCTATGTGATCCATGACAATGGATGAATATTTTTCTTCATGTCACCATAATCATATGTTCTTGAAGTAGAACATGATTTGTCGTTCTTAGTGTACTTTTCATGTTAGCGAACAACATAAACCTCATACAACATCACAATGCATTAGTACAATCATAAGTGTCAAAACCTTAATCAATGAATATCTTCTATCATTTATTCATAATTTTATTAAGTCTAGTAATTAATCAAGATTGTACTAACCGTAATGATATGAAGACAAACATATCATAAACTTAACCATGAACAGAATTCGAAACATACCTCTAAGTCATACCTGTCGAGATTGCTTGTAATCTTCTTATGTAAGGCCTTAGCCTCATCTCCCTCTGAAACAAGAACTTCTTCAGTTATGCAGGTGACCAATCCATTCTCTTGTAGGATTAACCCAATCCACTTGATTTGCAGAAATTGGATCTGGAGCTAGATTAGGGTTTGTCAGAGAAACCCTAAAAATTCAAACTTTGAATTTCAAACTTCTGAAAGGATAGAAAGATGTGCCTTTCTGAGCTGGTCAAGCTGGTATACTCAGAATTTGAAAACTGCAAAGTTTCACCCCTCAAATTTTCCTTTGACACTTCCATATTCACTGGCATGACCCCAAACTAGGGTTTGATAAAGTCCACCCTTCTTCCCAATCAAAATTTTTGATCCAAAGCTCTAAGCTTCTATTTTTCTCAGGAGCTTCTAGCCATGGTCACAGATTTAAAAAAATTTCATTTTTGCAGAAGCCCTAATTTTCTACTTTTCCGATCAAAGTCCCAAACTAGGGTCTGATCAATCTCGACCTTCTTCCCAACCAAAAATTCTGATCTTGGTCTCTAAATTTTGATTTTGATGAGTAGCATTCAGCTGTAGTCTCCGATTACAAAAATTCCAACTTTCTCCGAAACCCTAAATTCATGAAGCCATGAATGAAGGTGCTAAAACATAATTCTGTTTTGATAGAAATATGTACCTCATTGTTTCTGGTTTAACTCTGAACTTTTCAATCCACAGGGTCTGAAAACTGTTCCTGTGATATCCCGACCTGTCATCTTTCCAACCCCATAAGTCTGACCTCAAATGGATTCTCTGAGAGAGAGTTATGCCAAGTCTCGCAATGTGACCTTTTTATGGGATAAACCAGGAGAGCGAACTTGTACAGCGTGCCATGTGTCATTGGTTCAGTTTCAGCCTCTAAAAAGGTTATCTGAGAAATTACAGTCCGTGCACTACCTGTCACTTTTTATGAAATTTCATTTGGATCTTTCTAGCCCAAGTTATGACCTTTTGTTCAAGGTCACTTGATTATGACTGAGATATGGAAGGGGCAGAAACCCTATATTGTACAAATCATAAATCACAAAGTACAAGGAATTAGAGGTTTTCCTTTGGACACAACGTACATGGGGATTGTGTATTCTCCTTGTATGATTTTTAGACCCTGAAACCTTGCCGAAATTTGTTTATAGAGAAAGTTCTACGATGACTGGTTTTTTCTATATCAAGCCCTAGCTTCGCAATTGCAACAAGTGGCATACATGCCATACCATGCCTTCTTTCAGGCTAGCTCTGATACCATGTTAATTTTTCAGAATTTACTTCAATCTGATCTAGGATCTTAATTGAGAGAACAACATGTACAGCATATCTACAACATATCAATCATGGACACAATAATGCAAGCACACAAGAGACATAGAGTTTACTTGGGGAAAACCATAAAGGTGAAAAACCCCAATAACTTCCTTAGAGATAGATAGAGATATGATACAACCCAAGCATAAGAGATAGACATCTCTTGGCAGCAGCTTCTTCTCCTCTACAAGTGCACCACTCTCCAAAGAGTGTGTGTGAAAATAGAATGATCAAATAGAGTGCCTCGTGCACTCTATATATACTTGACTTGACTTGCCTAATAACCTTTACTAGGTCGGCCTTAACTTAACCACATAACATAATGCTGACTGGGACGACCCCCAATAGGGTGGTCTAATAACCCTTTGACCCACATGACTTATACAGGGCTGACCCCAACAAGGTGGTCTAATAACCCATCAAGTATAAGTTATGACACTTACAATATAAATGACGACACTTCTGTATAGAGGAATAATAACATCTCTATAGCAATACAAACACTTCCGTATAGAGGAATAATACCATCTCTATAGTATTACAATATACATATATGAAATACATTCTGAAGTTACATATACATCAACAAATCTAAAACTGTAATCATGTATCTCGATCCATTTCTCTTCCCTGGTGGGTTAATAGGTCACACAAAGCAAATAGCCCATTTATCAAATGCTTGCAAAGTAAATTATGGCATCAATGGAATCTCATATCTACGATATGGCTTCCTTGTTCTCTGGAATACATCGTAATTCCTGCAATCTTTTTTTGAATCTTTATGTATAGTAGGACACAATAGTCCTCTCAAAATATTCTGCACAGTAGCTTTCCCTGCATAGTGTCGTCCAAATACTCTTGAATGCAATTCAATAAGTATAATAGGTCTCTCATGCTCTAGTATGCATCTACGCAATACTTCATCTGGTCCTAATCTATATAATTGTCCTGCAATCAAGGTTAAATCAGTTGATCTTAACACTAGTTGTTTCTTCTGCTGCGTATTGAGTTCTGCGGGTGCTAACCCTGTAGTTAGAAATTCTACAATGTCTCTTAAGTAGTCATATTCTATGTGAATATAAAACAAATGTGCATCTGGTAGATTATCCTCCAAATTATGAGGTTCTTCTCTTGACTCGATTCTTGAAAGATGGTCAGGTCCTGTGTTGAATCTTCTTGGCTTGATCTCGAAATCATATTCCTAAAAAACTAAGATCCATCTCCATATTCTTCCCCCTAAAACTGGATTATTGACCAAGTACTTCAAAGCTGAATGGCTAGTGAACATGCAAAAGTATGAACCTAGCAAATAGTGTCTAAATTTTTGCAATGCATACACCATAGCTAAGCTTTCCCTCTCTGCTGTGGTGGAATTATTTTTTGTTGAAGATAACTTCCTAGTTGAAAATGCAATGGGATGGTCGATGCCTCCATCACCTGGTTTTGCTAGTACAATGCCAAGTGCTATAGATCAAGCATCTACATGTACATGAAATGACTTATTCCAGTCAGGAAATACTAGAATAGGCATTGTAACCATCTTCTCTTTCAGTGTGTCCAATCCTCTTTGGAAATATTCAGTCCAATTGTACTTCGATTCTTTTTTCAATAATCTCTCCATAGGTGCAGTTATCTATGCATATCCTTTAATGAATTTTCTATAATATACTATGTGTCCCAATGTAGTGCGTAGATGTTTAACTTAATTAGGTAGTGGGAGTTTTACTACGATCACTATCTTCATTGGATCAACCATCAATCCTTGTTTACATACTATGTGTCCTAATAAATACCATAAGGAACACAAAATATGCACTTCTTCAAGTTCAAGGAAATCTGATACTGTCTACACTTCGCTAACATCGTCCTTAAGTTCACATGATGGTTCTTCAGAAGACCGAATACTGTCCAGTAATCAAAGTAAACTTCTAAAAATTTATGAATATCATCCTTAAATGAAGCTACAACCACTCTTGAAAAGATAGCAGGTGTGTTCTTCAATCCAAAAGGCAGAACAGTGTATTGAAATGATCCCCATTCAGTATAAAATGTAGCCTTGTGCCTGTCTTCCACATCAATTTTTATCTGATGGTAGCAAGAAAATCCATTAATAAAAGAGTATGCCTCTTGTAATCCTACGTTATCTAGTACTTCATCTGTAAATTACGTAGGAAACGAGTCGTGCACAGATGAATCATTCAGTTTTATGAGATCCACAAAAATTATGATTTCTCCTTTAGCTTTATTGTCTTGAATTACCATGGGACTTATCCATTCCAGCTCTTCTACTGCTTCAATGATGCTTTCCTCGAGCATTTTATCAATTTCTGATTTAAATATTTCTTTATGTCTGGGGTTCAATATGTAAGGTCATTGCTTGATAGGATTTGCATCATGCTTGAGAGGTATTTTCATAACTCCCAACTCACCTAAAATGCCTTTCATTTCAGAAAACTTGGTAGGAAACAAGTCTTGATATTTGCGTAGTAGGTTTGCGATATGTTTTGCTATTTCTTCATCCTAGTAATCTACAATAGAGGCGAACTTTGGTTCATCATTGGTGCTAATATTGATCTTTATAGTTTTGATAGGGTTACTCAGATATTGAATTTCCAAATCAGGTCCTTGTACATCGTGTTTTCCTTCAGGATCAGGTATATTCACTTCGCGAGGGTCTTTGTTTTCCTCTTCATCTAGTGTAAAATTATAACACTCAAGTGATCCATATCATGTCCAGGAAGCACGAGGGGGACAACAGTTCGACTGAATGAGTCAGCTCTGTTATGGCGGAAGCTTAATAAACAAAATGATCAAAAGCAGGATTACGCAATACAGATAACACATATACACACAGACAATATGCAGGAATGTGAACTGATCTAGATTGATCAAGATAAAGATCAACTAAAGATCCGATGTATGTTACAATAATTTACATGCTTATATAGAAATCTAAGATGCTTGGGTGCCTTCCCGTTAGGTTCAGTAACAAAGAAGAAGTTAGAGCAGTTCAACTGTTCAACCATTACAATCAATTGGAAGACAGAAAGACAATCTATCGAGGTTCAACAGTCGTTGGTCGCATGTCGACGTTGTATGTCGATGTCGCAAACTGTGAGCCGGTCGTTCAACATGTCAAAGGTGCGAAACATGTTGCAGTATGTCGAAGGTGAGGAACATGTCGCAGTGTGTCATGTCGAAGTGTTGAAGTTGTCGAAGTTGTATCAATCGCGAAGACTAGTTAAGAATGTGTCAAAGTTAGCATCCAACAACAAATGCCAACTACGATGTGGATCAGACTTCGTTCCTTAAGAAACAATGGACGCCATTTTTTTCTCACGAAGGTGAGGAAAGTTGTCAATCACTTCAGTAGCAGAGTACCACTTTCCTTGAGATGGGATCTGGCCAGCTTTGGCAACCTGAAACAAGGAAATTGTGTTCATCCTTGTAAGGCGTACCCATTGTCCCACAATGGTGTCACAAGGGAGAGGCTCATGAATATCTGATTGATGTATGTGGGATCTGCTATTGAGAAATCATTCTGTTCCAATAAGGGTGAATGGTATGGTCGAAGTAGATCCACATTAAAGACTGGCTGTAGACCCAGGAAAGCAGGAATGTCTAGCTGGAAAGCGTTCTCGCCAATCTGTCGAAGAATACTATATGGACCATATTGCAAAGGTTTCAACTTCTTGAAAGGACCTATGAAGCGCTCCTTCTTAATATGTAGCCAGACCTTATCCCCCATGCAAAATATATGAGGAATTCGATGCTTGTCATGTCGGGCCTTAGCTTTCTCGTTTTCTCTATGCAACATATCCTGTGCTTGTCACTGAATGTCGCAAATCTGTTCTCGAAATTTGACTACTTTATCAACATCTCGTTGACTGCGATCTGTGTTAGATTTTGGCTGTGTCAAGGAGCTGATCAAGTCAATAGGTGCTGAGGGTTGAAATCCGTAACATACTTCAAAGAGACTCTTGCCTGTAGAGCTCTGCTGAGCACGATTGTGGATGTGCTGAATGTATGGAAGACTATCATCCCATGTGCGTCGATGCTAGTGGCATTACATGCGAAGTAGTTGTACTACCAAATGATTCACAACTTCCGTCTATCCGTTGGTCTGAGGATGAAAAGTTGTCAACAATGAGAGTCGCGTGTCTAGCTGTTGCTAGAGGGTCTTCCAAAAGATGCTGAAGAATCTCGCATCTTGGTCAGAAATTATGGTTGTGGGTAAACAAAAGTGTTTCCAAACATGTGTAAAGAAGAGTTGAGCATTCTGCTACGCTGTTATAGTCTTCTTACATGGTATGAGAATGGCCATCTTGGAAAATCGGTCGACATCTACTAATATCGCATCATGGTGATGTTCGGTAGTAGGATAACCCATCAAGTAGTCCATAGAAATAGATTCCCATGGTCGACTAGGAACTAGCAGAGGTGTGTACAATCCCTGTCATCGATTAGGTGGATTAGCAATGGCACAAACCATGCATGATCGAATGTACTTGTTGGCGTCAAAATTAAGTGTAGGCCAAAAGAAATACTTCTGCAGAATTGAAAGTGTCTTTGCTACTCCAAAGTGTCTTGCGGTCTTGCTATAGTGCGCATCCCAAATGAGTTGTTGTCGTTGCTCACTTGTCGGTACACAAAGTTGTCCAATCTTGTATAGCAAGGTATCTTTCAGGAAGTATTCAGAGTCTGAGGTCGATGACTTGTTAGTCTGTAACTGTCGGTAGACTGCTGAGATGTCATTGTCGTCCTCGTACAACTGTTTCCAAGTGGTCGTGTCGTAACCCTGCATACACATCACTGTCAAGAGGAGAGTAATGGGTGGTCGACTGCGACAATCTGCAGCGGCATTAGCCTTTCCTTTTTGATACTTAATCACCAACTGAAATTGTTGTAGGTAATTAATCCACTTGAGTTGTCAGTTTGTCTGCAACTTTGATTGTGTCGGAGCGAACTGCAGAGGCTTGTGATCAGTAAGAATGACCGTTTCCTTACCAAGGATGTAATGCCTCCATTGCTTGAAAGCTTGCACAATGGCATACAGTTCTTTTTCGTACGTTGAGTATCTTCTAACCATGTCGTTAAAAGTATCGGAATGAAAAGCGACTGCGTGACCAGACTGAGTGATCACTACACCCAAGGCATAGTCCGATGCGTCCATCTCAATCTCAAAGGGCTGATGCAAGTCAGGTAACACAAGTACTGGTCCAGTGCAGAGCCTGTGTTTGAGCTATTCAAAAGCTGCTTGATGTGTTTATGTCCATTGAAAGACAGTTTTCCCATTTCCTCTTGTCAAATGATTCAAGGGCCAGGCTATGTGACTGAAGCTGAGTATGAATCGTTGATAGAAATTCTCCAAACCAAGAAAACTTCTTAGTTCTTGAATGCTTCTAGGAATGGGCCAATCTTTGAGGATCTGTACTTTGTCTGGATCGACGTGAATGCCTATAGAGTCAATTACATACCCCAAGTATTTGATGTTGGTCATCACAAAAGAGCATTTATCCATGTTCAAATAGAGCCGATGTTGCTGGAGAGTGTCGAGGACTTTTCAAAGATGTCTGACATGTTCTTCCCATGATCGACTGAAAATCAATATGTCATCGAGATAGACAATAACCCATTTTCCGATGAAAGGTTGGAGAAGGTTATCCATATGTCGCATGAAGGTCACAGGTGCGTTGGTTAAGCCGAAAGGCATGACAACCCATTCAAGCAATCCTTCCTTGGTCTTGAAAGCAGTTTTCCACACATCTGAGGGCTCGATTGGAATCTAATGGTATCCTGACTTGAGGTCGAGCTTAGTAAAGAGTTTAGCACCTTTCAGACAGTCAATAAGCTTGTTTATCCATGGCAGAGGGTATCAATTCTTCACCAATATTTTGTTGAGAGCTCTGTATTCGATGCACATGCACCAAGTCCTGTCTTTCTTCGGAACTAGGACGACTGGACTTCCACAAGGAGACGAGCTGGGTCGGATATGACCTTTGTTGTCTAACTCTTGGATTTGTCTGCAAATCTCTTCATTTTCGAGAATGGATCTTCTATAAACATATGCGTTAGGAAAAGAAGAACCAGGAACAAGTTCAATGGAGTGTTTTACCTAGCAATACTGAGGTACTCCGTCTGGAGCTTGAAAGAGGTTCTAGTACTCATCAAGAATATGATCGATGTGCTGCTTTTGTCAAGAGCTGCATTGGTTGGTGACTCGACTTGTTGCTGCAGTCTTCTTAGAATGTTGCGGTTGATCATGATTAATGCAAATTTCTGAGCATGATTGATGAGCTTCTTTATCTGTTTGGAAGATATTAGTGCAACCATCGGTTTAGGTTGATGCTCTAGTATGTTGAACCATCGATTTCGGATTGTGACAATCACCTTCTAAAATTGTGACTGATAACTTCCATGTCTCTCCCAGAGGTAAGGTTTCGCAAACAGGGCGTTGGCTACAGAGAGTGGTGCCACGTCACAGAGTACTTTATCTTCAAAAGGTTTTATGAAGTAGGTGAGTTTTCATTGTTGAGTGATCAATAGTTCTTGTTCATCCTTCATCCAATCGATGTTGTAATGTTGAGGATACAAAGTGGTGACAAGACCTAATTTCTTCACCAGTTCTTCAAAAATGAAGTTCTTTTGGCCCTCGTTGTCCATGATCAGATGCAATGGGTTGCTCTGGACCCATATCCATGTATGGAATAGGCACTCTCGTTCCTCCTCATCGACAATAGTCGAGGCTGCTTGAGTTGTCGAGGTCAAAAGAGTCGTCGCATCTGGATCAGTTTCTTCCACCGTCTTTTCGAACACGTCAGAGGTCGACAATTTTGCCAAAAATGTCTTCCGAGCTTTACATTCAGACCTATCATGCCAAGATGAGTGGTGGTAATCGCACCATTTTCCCGTCAGCAGTTGTTTGCTACGTTCCTTTTTGCGAAAAGGCTTCTTACCGTTGTCAGGCTTTGGCGGTGTCGGCTGAGAAGATCTCGACCTGTCATAGTCGGCTGGTGTCCTCTTATCGGGTGGTCTTCCTGATGTCGACTTTGTCACGAAACGTGCTTTTCTTTTCTTCTTGGTTTCCAGTTTGCTGGCATAATGGAAAGCATCCGCAAGCATATTGACAGTCAAAAATTCCATCTCCTGCTGGATGTACTGAGATAATCTGCTAGTGTATTTCAGAACAAGCAATTTCTCTTCTTCTTGGACACCAAGGCTTGCCATGAGTCGGTAGAACTCGTTAGTGTAACTCTGTACTGATTGGTCTTTCCATTGCCTTATCTACTGCCACTTCTTATACTGCTGCTCGAGGTATTTTGGCGGGTAAAATTCCTTCCAGATGTGTTCGACAAATTTATCCCATGTGTCGATGGGGTCTCCATTTTTCTCCATCTTTGTCGAGAGGTTCTCCCACTAGCAATGCACAGAGGTTGACATCTTTAAGGACGCAATGGTGACTTTTTCAGCTTCAGAGAGTTAATTTACATCGTAATAGGATTCCAATTGTTGCACCCAATTGTCAACGGATTCCACGTCAATCTTTACTTCAAGATTTGGTATGTCGAGAATCATTTGCACTTTGAAGGGGCTGATTTTATCGGAGTGATTTCTCGTCGAGGATCCTCCGAATGTCGAAGTCAATCGCAAGAGAATCTCATTGAACTGGGTGAACATTTCAGTTCGTTGTCGAGCCAGAGCTTGCTCAATAAGCCCGGCTGTCTCGTCGGCTGCATGTCTATCATCTGTTTCTTTTGTCATATATGGAAATCGCGTCTGCTTGGATTGCTGAGATTGCGAGCAAGTTTGAACCGACATAAGTCAGGTAACTTCGACAGAAGTGTATACGCGGAACTTAAGCAAGAAAACTGAGTATGCTCTGGTACCAATGATCCATATCATGTCCAATAAGCACGAGGGGGACAATTGTTCGAATGAATGAGTCAGCTCTATTATGGTGGAAGCTTAATAAACAGAATGAGCAAAAGCAGGATTATGCAATACAGATAACACAAATACACATAGACAATATGCAGGAATGCGAACTATTCTAGAGTGATCAGGATAAAGATCAACTAAAGATTCGATGTATGTTACAATAATTTACATGCTTATATAGAAATATGAGATGCTTGGGTGCCTACCCGTTATGTTTAGTTACAAAGAAGAAGTTAGAGTTGTTCAATTGTTCAACCGTTACAGTCGACTGGAAGACAGAAAGACAGTCTGTCGAGGTTCGACAGTCATTGGTCGCATGTCGATGTTGTATGTCGATGTCGCGAACTGTGAGGTCGTTGAACATGTTGAAGGTGCGAAACATGCCATAGTATGTCGAAGGTGTGGAACATGTTGTAGTATGTCATGTTGAAGTGTTGAAGTTGTCAAAGTCCTGTTGCGTTGAAACTTGTCGAAGTTGTATCAGCTGCGAAGACTAGTCAAGAATGTGTCAAAGTTAGTATCCAACAACAAATGCCAACTGCGATGTGGATCACTCAAGGGCATGCTCCAACTGTATTTCCCAATCTAGTTGATTATACACAGGTAATAGAACATCATCAAATATTTTCTTTTTAATGATCTACAGAGCATCATTAATGCTCAGACATTCATCCTCAAAACTGAAACTTAGATGAAAGTTCTTTATCATGATGTGCTAATCTGTTGTACCATGTCAAAGTTATGTTTCTATATACCAGTTTTTTGCTACTAGATCCAACATGTGCACAAACATATGGACCCATTATGTCTTTGGTATAAGCCTCCATGCTTTCAAGCAAGAATCTATATGATCTATAGGATCATTCTGTCCACTATACTTTGCTTCTACATTCTTATTGTGTTTAGAAAATATAACTTCCATTAATCACTTACATTGTCTCCATGTGCTCACTTTGTCTTTGTGTGCATCCCACCAACTAGTAGGTGTACCTCGCAATGCTACATTTAGAGATAATAGCCTATGTTTGTATGAAACTGTTGCTAGATATTCATGAAAGAATGCATGGATATTATTCAAACCATCATAAGTAGGAATTGGATTTACCTTTGTTCCAATCTAGCGGAGTGAATCTGTTATCTTCGCACATCGCTTAACTGATACTTCATGCATTCTACTCTACTAGATTTCCAGTTCTTCGTCTGACTCTAATACGTAAGAGCTATCACATCTCCAACTCAATGTTCCATCTTCTGTAGGATTAATTTAATATGCTTGATTAACTATCCTCTTGCAGATGTTATCAAGTTCTTGAGCTCCACATTCTCCTCTTATTGGTTCAACATACCTTGTTCCTTGTGAAGGATCCAGGGGTGCAATAACCCTGAGATCCTGTCCTTCAAATATCATTTGTTTTTTCTTCAAGTTCATAATTGAGAGGTTATGAATTGCCTAGACAATACCTAATAATGTAGGATAAGGATTATTGTCATCTATGATCTCAATAACCTCAAAGTATGCTTTACTTCACACTCCATCAATGTTAACAATAACGCTTGATAATCTCCCAAAAGGTATAACCTTCTGCTGGTTAGATAATATCAACTGTATAGGAGACCAAGATAACTTTGGTTTCCCCATATACTCCAATGATTGTTTTGTTAACACGTTCACCTCTGAGCCCAGATCAAGAATGACCTGGTTCATTTCAAAATCTCCAATATGCGTGCTTAACCTCATTTCTCTTCCTGTCCTTTTATGGTTCTTAATGTGATGGACTACTCTATGTGCGTTTTTTATTGTACTACACTGCTCGTAATATCCCAACACATTCTGTAATTCCGCTAATGTGTGCTCATGCCTTAGCAGTTTTATGAAGCTCTATAGAAACTGTGTTACAGGACTTGTCTATTCTGGCGAAGCTGGAGACCCTTCATACAAGGATGGCATACCCAGTACAAGTGTGTTCTCACTTCGTAAAGGGATCCTTCTGGTTAAAGCTCCTAAGTCTTGAAATCATTTTCTTGCTTCCATGAATACTTCTTTTTCATTGTTAGGGTCGAATATATGTATATTTCCAACTGCGTTTCTCACCCAAGCCCCATTAGTAGGCTTTGGTCCATTTATATGATTATCAGAATTCAAAGCTTCATTTGTTTTTTCTTTATCTCCATTCAAATCTCCACTTCATGTCACAACATGGATGTTGCAATCTTCATTTCTTTTCTCAGCTGCGATCATCTGAATATTCTAGTTATGTCTAGCTATGATCATCAGCATATTTTGGTTTTGTCCTTCTGGTCTTTTTTCTTTTATTTTTCCTAGCAAAATGGGACATGCTTCAATTATATGTTCGAATGATTTACAATACTTACAATTAGTGCAAGGGTTCTGACAATGTCTTGCCAAATTTCCAGGTTGAGGGCAGTTATAACAAACAATATGACCTCTTCTTCATCCTTGTCCTGTATTACGTCCTCTTCCTCTAAATACACCACGTCCTCTATATGTACCTTGATCATACTATGAATTCTCATTATTGTTCTGTGTTTCTCCTTTGACTTTGTAGAAATCATGATTTCTTTCTATCATAAGGTCATATGCTCTATAGTTGGTGTCATCATGGCCAACTGACTTACAAAATGTGCAGTATAGGTTCTTTGGTGTCTGTACATAATTTTGAAGTAGGTAACAGTCCTCTGGTCGATTTCCTATGCATCGACAAATCTCGTACCATGGTCATTGAGGTTTATTTAATGGGTTCGGTTCCCCACTAGCGACGTAATCTCTGAATACATGACAATGTTCCTTGGAATTTCCTTCTCCTTTACATTTATTACACCAAACCTCTTCTCTTACTTTTTTTCCTTTTTGTATATCTTGTAACTGTAATGTCACATTTGCTAGTTGTGTTTTTATTTTTACCATGCCTATGCTCGTTTCTCCTATGGGAAAAACTTCTAGCTTCATCGCAATTTCCAATGCTTTTGTTTGCGAAGCAACCTTTTGTTGCATCAGTGGTAATATAATGTGTGGAAACAATGTAGCTATAAACCATTCTTGGTGTTGTTGCGGTGCAATGTCAAATCTCACTTGATCCAACAAGGCTTTGAATTTTTGATCAAATTCATACACAGTCTCATTAGGTTTCTATTTTATTTCTTTCAGCTCTGTAATGCATTGAGATTCTGATTTAGTCTTCCTAAATTCTCTAATCAGTACAACTTTGATATCAGGTAGTGTTTTGTTCTGTCTAATGGAAAATTTCATGAACCATGTTAAAGCTCTATATCTAAATGTGGTGACTAGTTGAGATTGATTTATAGCATCATCTTGTACTTGTTTAACGTTCCATACAACATCGCAGAGAAACGAATGTTGCTCTAAATCTTCTAGACAAGTTCCTTTAAAAACCGGTAGCTTTATATCGCCTGTCATTCTTCTTCTAGGAGGTGTAGGGTTTTGAAATACAACAGTACTACATGCGGAGTGAAATGGTGGAGGTATACCACCAATCGGCTGATTTTTTGCACGTGTTCCTGTAGTATTGCTTCTACTAGTGTTCTCCAAGCTACTACTATATCTTTCTACAGCTATAGGTTTATGCAGTGTAATAGGTTGATAGATGATATGTCTAGGTTCTATATCACTATCAGAATCAACTTGAGATGAATTTCTATCACTTTCTAACTCAGTTCTAGGAATGTGCAAATTTGAACATCGCAAGACCTCTTTCTAGTGCAAACTTTATATCTTTTTCTACTACGCAAAATTCCAATATCTTTATTTGTGTCACTATTTGTGTTTCTTAACATTACAGACTCAAACCCTAGGAATCTGACTATGTTCTTAACATGCCTTTTCCAGCTAATAGCATTTTAATGCATAAACTTAGGTTTTTCAAGTACTTACCTCTAAATCCCTTGAAGAAGTATCCTTCGGCTACACTATAATACTTCGAAGTGTCCAGAATAAACTCTGTAATATAGATTTCCAACAAGCTATCCCGCCAAAATTCTACTGCTCTTGAAATCTGGTTGTTAATTCCTTTAAGCCTCTGAATCAATTCTGGATTCCGAACTATAGGTTCTTCACCCTGAAATTTGTATTTTTTTGTTCTGCTACCCTTGATATCCACTCAAATAACTTGTTAGCAACTGATGTGAAGAAAAATCATGTAACTCAGTAAATATATGTCTTTGTGACCACTATTCTGTAGTAAGCCAAGTATGTATGTTTTCTTTCTTCACAAACTCGCATTCTGTTTGACTCATCCAATTCTGTCTTTCATTCTTCTCTAGATTCCACATCATTATGAAACATCACCGATATAACAGTCCAAATTCAAAAACGGAACCATATGTTGGTTTTCTTGGGCTGACCTGGGTTCGACGAAGTTATTGCAGCAACAACAAATCCCCTTTCACTGGCCCTTTCGACATCAACCTGTACCAGGATGAAGTCTCAACCAAAGAGAATATGGGGGGTTATAGAATCAGGTTTCTACAACCATGGCAATGTGCATATTTGATTAACAACCTTGCAACTTCTCTCTTACCTCTCACCTACCAACAAGGTAGAATGATTATATGACTTCGCACACTGGAGCTATCACAGTAGACAGAACTACGATGAATATCTACTATCTTCAATCTTATAACTACGCATTCATCATAATTAGTGTTACTTTGCAACATTCATTCACTTGTATTCCATTTACTTAACATATGATTACCTTTCACATACATATGAAAGAAAATACATAAACACATCATAACATGGACAAAAAATGCATCAAAGACTCATACATAACACATGATTTACATGGTTCACCCCCAGGAGGGAGCTACGTCCACAGGAACTGGTCTTATATTACTTGGAAGGGTAACAGTTCCAGTTTGTGCACTTAGCTGCAGACTCTTCTTTACAATCAGATGTATATGCACTCAACTGCAGAGTTTGTTCTCTCTTAGTTCTCTCTCGATTCTAATCAACCAAAAACACCCAATAATAGAATAACCCTTCCTCATACAAAAATACCCTTATATATAGATGTTCCCGAAGGTCACATATTACAATAACTATGGGCCAACCCCCATAGTACCCAAAACCCAAAAACCCCGCATGGTTCTTCTATAGACCACGCTAATATTTAACTTCGTTGTCCCTTTGGCGCTGCTTCTTCTGACTCTGGCACTTCCTTTGATAGTGCAGTTCTGACTTCTGTAGTGGCGTGTCCTTTACACCATTCTGCTTCTTTACTTCCTTCTCTTGTAGCAGTCAGGTCGTCACTCGGTCTTTAACTGCATCAACCACCTCTGGTTGTCCTTAGTACCTTTTCTTTACTAAGGAAACAAGTCCTTTCTTTTTTACTTCACTTCGCTCCATACCCTCTGCCCGGGATTTGCAGAGTCTCTTTTCTCCCAAAAATGGTCAATGTTAGGCCTCTCTGAACAATACTTTCCTTCATAACTTCCTTTACTTGGGATGTGCCCAACACAAGGTATGTTCCAAAAATAAATTTGAATGGGTTGAATGGGTTTTTGTATTTTTATGGGCTTACTAGACTACAACTAATAAACTGCATAGGCATACACCTTTTAAGTTGGTATATGAAAGAGAAGAAATGGTCCTTGTCAATTTTTTCATCCCAAATATATACATTGCACATTCCACTCATATGACTGATGAAAAATCATTTGTGGGATGAATGGAAGAATTGGCTCTGGAGTTAGAAGAATCACAGATTTTATTGATTTTCACACAACTATGGTAAAGGAAAGACAAATACTAGCATGATCACCACATCAAGCAAAAAGAGTTTCACCAATGGAGATTGTGTTTTATTATATTATATTGAATTTGACAAACATCCAGTCAAACTTCAAATGCAATGGGTGGGACCTTTTAATATAGTGGAAATAAGCAAGTTAGGTGTTTTTTTGGCTTGTGCAACTTGATTGAACCAGTCTAGCATACTAGGTTGGTGGGATTTTTATTTTGTGCTTCATCATTTCGACCAATTCATCAAGTATTAAAGAGTCGATCAAAATTATTAGATTACATTTAGGATTGTCTCATGTTGAATCTTTGCTCCTAGTTTTTACATTTAAACCCAATTACATCGATCCTCAATTATCTATCAAATCAATGTAACTATCAAATATTCCTATTAACATGCTCGATTGATTAATATTGTCCAGATCTAGATAAATCCTCACTTTGTATCCGTTTGAGTTGTAGAATTTAAACCTCGAGTCTTTGTAGCCTACTCTGCATGGAATATATTGCGTTTCCAAATGACCTCTACTTCACTTAGTACGTGAAAAAAGTGTTTTATAAATGGGGAAGGTGTCTAATTGTAAATATTTAGTCTCTAATACCACTACTCGACCAAAAGAATCCACCCCTACTTAGATTTAGGATTCCATAATTGAGGTGTAACGATAAAAATCTGTTTACTGGAACTTCTTGAACTTACACTTTTGAAAATACAAATAATCCATGAATATATATAAAAGTTGATAAAATAGATATGTCTTTTACAAGATAGACTTTCCCGTATTTATAATTGTTTAAAGGGTGTCTAATGCAACTCTTCATAAAGAGTTACACCATTTCGCTATATAATTATATTATTATATTATTCTGTTTGTTGTTATTATTATTATTATTTCTCTCTCTCTCTCTCTCTATATATATATATATGTTTATGTTTATTTTATTATTATTATTTTATTCATAACATGTGGTGATAGGAAATTTATACATGAAGGTCAACCAAAATAGGTTGTTCGATGGAGATTTCTATGATGACAATTTGTATCGACACATGCAATCATATTTATACATGGACTATGTTCTATAGGAGACCAACATTTGAGCCTGTGAGGAAATCTATTGTTGCTTCATTAAAATACCTATCTATGTTTGGCACTATGAGAGAAGTGTTTCAGTGTACCAAGTTACTCATTAGTAGGGTTCATGGTCATTCATTATGGATCGATAGGAGCTAGCCTAGTCATGTCAATGACATCCACTACTTGATGTGGTTGTCCATGGAAGGAGAAGATGTATCCAATATTTCCTTTCATGGCGAGCACAAACAAAGTCAAACAAGGTCATAGCCTAGTCTTTATGATAGATATGGAACAATGTGAGGTGGCAAATGTGCCATAATTAATAATATAAAAAACCCATAAGTGAAATTCGCCTACCAGATAATAGAGTGTTGTGACATGAAAAAATACACTAAGGGAGAGTGTATGTTGGAGACCATATCAATGGTAGAATTATGTGTACATGGTGTCTAGCTCAACTCGTTCAAGTACCTGATGGATGAAATTTTCCAACCATGCATAGTTGTCCATGTGTCAAGAAGTTACTTCGTTTTTGATTACCTATTAGTAAATTTCTTGGAAATGGTAGCCTCTCAAGGGTTGGGAGTTATCACTGGCTATAGATTGTCAGGTCTTAGATATTAGATTCAAACAATAAAGGAGAGAAAGGGATTCCTAAAAATTTTCCTTCAATGACACAGCGTTTGATCGGCTCTATAATGCTCTGATAAACACTGCCATTGTTTGTATCCCATAAACATTACTAGACAATTATATCACCAATTTATTGTTTGGCATCGTCCGAGATTATACTTTTTTTTAACGCCATGGAGTCCATGTAAAATATTTTCAGACACTTCCATTTCCTTTTTTATTAACTCCTAAAGTGTTTGACATGGATTTTTTTAGTTGGATAGGTGTGAAGAAGTATGATATGGAAAGGGAACTACATACATCTTCATATCCTCTCTTCTCCGACCTACTAAAAAAGTCCAAAATTGAAGGCATGCTTGCAGAGTCTAACTCTACTTCCACCACAAAAACTACCTACATTATTCCTACCTCCAATATTCCTCCATCTCTCATGGATAGCATTCAAGAATCAACCCAAATTTCATATAAGGACCTCAAGGAATTCTTTACCCTTCTTTAATTTCCTCCTTTGAATCGAACAAGAGCTGCAAAACACCTTTCTCAGCAACCACCCCATATTCTTGTGGGTGGTACTATAAAGGTCATTACATTTTTTGTGGACGTTCCCCTAGTTCCTTCATTCTCCTCAATTTCACTCATCACATCCATCCTTCCTATAGAGCATGACATGGGATCTATAGAAGAAACCCGCAAGTCCTTCCAATACCTCAAAAATACTCCCTCATCAACACCCATCATGACAATCATTGATGACCTTGTCCCTTTTATCTAAAACCCCCTTGGAATCCCTATACTCCATTAGTATAATGATAGTGCAACATATAATCCAGTTGAGACCCAAAAAGAGATATCACATGCAAATTCCTATGAAGTTTGGAAACAACTACCAAGTCACAATAACCACAATAGATGGAAAGTGCTACATGTGGCAGTGGTGATGATGATAATTGGAAAGATATTGGTTGAATATTTTTTGATGGAAGAGGTAGGTATGGACAATCCTATTATGGAAAAGCCTCTTACAACACCTCCACCTTATTCTCCACTTGACAATATTTCTATCACTACCCAATTGCAGTAACTAGTACAGGATCCAAATCATTGTTGAGCTAAGCTTCACATTTGATAGGAGCATATCGACATCGTTCCTTGTCTAACTGAGTCCACCCATCAACCTATTGTCCAAATACATTATCTTACAAGAGTTCAAGCAGATTTCATGGAACATACATCCAATTAGTTAGTTCCTCCCATTTCTTGTGGTCATCCCCTTACCTCACTACCTCCCACCACTACAGTTATAAACATTATTAGATGGTCATTGCAACACCTGTTTAGCTAGATGTGAGCCTCCTCTCTAGAAGATGGAAAATGATTAATAAAAAATAACAAGGATCATTATGCTCTATAGAAACCCTTTGAAGGAATCCAAATTTAACTGGAAGACAACATTACGAAACGGGATATTTAGCATGAGAAATATATAGCTGCACAGAGGATAGTTCAATATTTATTTGATGAATTGCAGAAAATGTAGGCTCAATTCTATTAGAATTACCCCATTGTCCCTAGGACTATTTCATTTGAAGCTCTAAAAGAGAGACTTCAAATCCTTTGTGCTTCATGTTATCACCTAAGGGAATAGACAATGAAACTCCAAGAATAGGTGGCTTCTATGCAAGACCATGTGAATACCCAACAACAATAGTTGATGGCACAAGTTCCCACTTTGGTTACATAAGTTTCAACCACTCAATCCCACCTCTAGTAGGGCATACAAGATAGTCAACATATCTTCTCCTCTTTGAAGGATTGCGTTGGTATGCTAGAGAAGAATTAGCAATTGGTTAAGACGTTATGTCCAAATATTCAAAAGATGCACCAAAAAGAACAAGACATCTCGGATCCGTTGGAGAAGAAGAAAAAATATGAAGAGATCTAGGCTATGGATGATAAACTATATATGTTGCATGATACTACTGTGGTTGTAAAAAATACTATCAGAGAGATCAAGCCTAAATATCAGACAAACTAGCTCCAATTGCTATAGATCAACAACTTTGTATATTTTTAATAGAAGTAGTTGGAGCAACAAAATCTTGATACCCCTGACAATGAGAATGTGCTAGAATTTATCATAGACGTCGATATTTTGATGGAAAAGTGGAAAACACAGGTAGAGAAGTATGAAGAGTTCTCTATACAAGTAGTTATAGAATTCCTATAGATGTCTCCTTAATTTGAGAGACAAGAATAAGAGAAAAGAGTAGAGGAAGAAGTGGGCTAAATCAAGGGTGAGTCAATAATTATTGTTGGGGCCTATTAGCTCCTTCGCTTTTCATAAGGATAACTCACAGAAGAAATACATAGTCAATGAAGAGGAAATTATTGAAGTAGGTGTAGTGTAAGGTAAATTGCATCATAAACACATCATCCCAAAAGTCATTGGCCTGTAACCATATTGACACGGTCAGAAACAACTTCCCCAACAAGTATAAAAGTATTGTGCAAGGAAGAGAAATGGGTTGGTTTTTGTTTCTATTGATATTGATAATATTGAGAATATGGTTACCTATTGGTGTGGTGAGTACATATTCCAATG
The DNA here is from genome assembly GCA_027924585.1 of Larix kaempferi. Taxonomy (NCBI): domain Eukaryota; kingdom Viridiplantae; phylum Streptophyta; class Pinopsida; order Pinales; family Pinaceae; genus Larix; species Larix kaempferi. The sequence continues at coordinate 3,473,833 of BSBM01000816.1, read as the reverse complement.
GTTTTTGTAAATGGGGTTCATGGGTCCTGTGGATTTCATCTTATGTATTTTAAGTGTATCTGCAATGGATTGTATTACGTAAACTAGGAGTACGTAATGTGAAATTGATGTAGAGCCTATTATTGTATGAACTATTTGGATGTGAATAATGAAATATGAATACGTTTGGTCTATGAAATCCATAGGTTGAGATCACTTTAGCTTGAACAAACCCCACAATTTCACTCAAAGAATTGTAGAGAAGAAGAGATAGAATATGATCAAAATTCATACATGAAACTCAAAGAATGTGGAAAACTATTGTAATTACATTCATCAGCTGTAAGATGGAAAAAAATATGAAAATACAATAGAATGATTTCAATATCAGTGAAGGTGATTTTAATTCTCCTCAAGGCATGGCTTGGAATGCATTGGAGACATCACCCAATCAGATGTGGTGGTCATGGATAGTCAAATATCAGTCAATGTGAGTCTAACTGAGTATAACTGAGTCATGTAAGCAAACATCTAGGGAAAGAGACTCCAAGGAGGGGACATTCCAACTGTCAGTGGTCAGGTAGAGCTATTCTAGTCTCTGTAGCAGTCAATCTAAGAGCTACAGTCAGTCAATTGAGCAATCAGTCCTCAAATCAAGGAACTGACCCCCAAATCATTGAACTGAATGATAGATCTTTGAAATCAGTGGAAGAGTGCATAGTTGTACTCCAGTGATGGAAACAAGGATGCATTAGTGGCTAGGAGGGCTAATACTGAGCAGAAACAGGCTCTTAGGGGCTCAAAAATAAGCACTGGGTGTTGGGTACTACCATATTGATTACTGGATGCATGTAGTATGCATGCATTCATGCAAAATGCATGTAATGTATTCAAATACAAATGATGATGGTGAGAATATTCCAACACTCCCCTACAATCCAGACTATGAGGAAGTAGAACTTAAAAAATAGGGCCCTGGTAACTGAGACCAAAGGTCACCTTGTACAACAATCTAAATAAAAATGTGAGGAAATAGGGAAAACACAGTGGAAAGAAATCCCCCCCTCAAGATAGACTGTCAAAATCTAATCAAGCAAGTGCATCACTCACCCCAAGAGGCGGTAAGTGACCTTCTCTACCGAGAAAGCATACGTCGGCAAGAAATGGATCTGTGTGAGAAAGTGCAAACATTCCATTCTCGAAATCAGATCTGGTTCTTCTTGGATCAAGTGGATCTCCAATAAGATCAACGACAGATCTAAGAGTTGTGGTAGTCCGTCTAGGAATCGGAGTTGGATCTTCAAGTGCCAGATCTTCAGGTTATTGTGGATATGTGTCTAGCATTCGATCATCTTCACTTTTAGTTTCTATATCTTTAGGTTCTTGTGGATGTGTATCTAGAATTCTCTCTTCATCACTTTCAGACTCAGAATCTGAACTTTCATAAGAGGATGCTTAGCTATCTTAATCAATAAGAAGTGGAGGTGAGGTTGGAAATATTCCTTCATCAATAGGATGAGCATCATGCAGTGGCCATTCCTCAAAATCAACACTTCTATCAAGAAATGTATGCATAGTGGATAGATATAGAATTTTGTAGGCTTTTACACTGAGTTCATAACCAGAAAGAATACACTCTTTACTCTATGGCTCCAAGGCTCTCCTTTTCTCGGTTTGAATCCTAGCCCAAGATTTGGATCCAAATACTCTTAGATGAGATACATCAGGTTTGTATCCCATCCATGCTTGGAAAGGAGTCTTACTTGGTATTCCTTTGTGAGGAAATCTATTCTGAAGGTCAGCAACACAGTTAACAACTTCTGCCCAAAATCTAGGATGCAATCCTTTTGACTCTAGCATGAAATTTGCCATATCTTTCAAGGTTTTGTTCTTTCGCTCTGCAACACCATTTTTCTGTGGTGTGTAGTGAACAGTGTGTTGCATATCTATACCTTCATCTGCACAAAAGGATTGGAACTCACCCTTTACATAATATCCTCCATTATTAGTGCGGAGGACCTTGATATTCCTTTCTGAGAACCTTTCTATAGAATATTCGAAGAACTTGAAGTATCCAAAAACTTCTGATTTAAATTTAAGAAAATACACCTAACTGAATCTAGAATAGTCATCAATGAAAGTTAAGATATGCCTTTCTTTGTTCAAAAACAGATGAGGAAGTCATCCTAAAATATCATTGTGAATCAAGTTAAGAGGTTGAGACGCTCTCCTCGCCTTCCCTTTCTCAAACTTATGCTCTGTATGCTTTCCCATCAAACAACCTTTACAGGTTCCTTTAGCAAACTTGATGTTGGGTAGTCCTTCAACCATTTCCTGATTATGCATGTCTTGCAAGTACTTGTAGTTGAGGTGCCCAAATATCTCATGCCAAATTATACTCTCTTCATTTGCATGTGTGAGCAATGCATTCGTCTTTGAATAAGGTAGGAAGTGAGAAAACTCATAGATTTTCTGATGATGATCAGCAATACCTTTTGCAATGATGTTTCCAATTGAGATCTCTTGTATCTCGACCTAAATAGGAGTGAAGATGAACTCTTGGGTACTCCTGTATGAGTCATTTGGTATACAAAAAGAAGATTTGATGCAAGAGTTCGAACATCGAGTACATCATTGAAATACCCATACTAAAAATTGATCCTTCCAATCCCCTTAGAGGAGACCTCAGAATCATTTCCCATCAATATTGAAGGACCAAGTGTAGATTTGAAATCAAAGAAGAGATTCTTACAAGCATACATGTGTCTAGATGCTTTAGAATCAGTGATGAAGGATGAGTCATTCGAAGTGCCTACCATGAGTGCATGACACATCTCCTTGTCCTCATATTTTGGATCAACTTTTCTTCTAGCATTCGATGGTAACGGAATATTGTTCTTCTCCAGTAGTTGTTCCATTAGATCTATTCTATTCCTCATACAAGCACTCTCAGGATGGAAGATCCTGTTGCAATAGGGTCATTTGGACTTCTCCTTTTGAGTTTGCTTGCCTCTCTTAGAATTCGAAGCCCCTTTTGACTGATAGGGAGCCTCTCTTGGCTTATTCTCATTCGAATTATTTTCTTTTCCTTTTTCTTCCCTCTTCCTTTCACATTCTTCCCTTCTACAGCTACAAGTGCTCAATCCATCCTTGGTTTGATCACTCCCATTTGCACTATTTTGTCTTGCTCTTTTGAGAGAGACTTTATGAAGGATTCAAGAGTTGGAATTTTCCAATTTGGAATGGATAGGTCCACTGATTGTGGAGACAAAAACTGAGTAATCAAGACCCAATTTTGACATAATGGAGAGGATAAGTTGCTTTTCTTCTTTCTCTATTCCATATGACTTCAAGTGTGAAACCAGATTTTTCAACTTCGTTAAAGAACTCATTGATTGAGTCAAAACTATTGGGGATCAGAGATATAAGCTCACTTTCAAATTGGTGACCTTTCAAATCATCCTTCTTCCCAAACATAGATTCAATCTTGCTCCACACCTCTTTGGGAATGTTGAGACCAATGACATGAATGTGTAGATCATCGGAAACAATGAGGAGTAGTATTCCAACTGCTTCATCAAGTCTATCAAGCTATTTAGATTTCTTAGTACCACTAGAGGGTTCGACTGTTGTCCCATTCAACACTCTGGAAAGGATTTTTCTCTTCATAAAGATTTTAATTTTGGATTTCCATTCAAAATAGTTGAAGGAGGTGAGTTTGAGATCCATAGTAGCTATTGAATTCGAATATGTTGAAGATGGAATAACCTACTATAAAAAAAGGAAATTTGAGGGGAGGTTTGTTGCAGAATCTAAAGAAAACTACTTTAGGACAGCAAGCACTTTTATCCGAATCCTTCACACCTGGCTAGAGCCCAGTGGATTTTTCCAGTGAATTCAATGCAATGGCACTAGGATTTGATGTGGAAATTCAAAGGCTTCTAGTGCTCTACTGAAAAATAGTTGTTCAATAAAATGTTGCAACTGCTGCAACTCGAATAGTTGTAACAAGATCTAATACCATGTAAAATTCCACAGGTGGAGATCACTTTAGATTGAACAAACCTCACAATTTCACTCAAAGAATTGTAGAGAAGAAGAGATAGAATATGATAAAAATTCACACATGAAACTCAAATAATATGGAAAACTATTGTAATTACATTCATCAGTTGTAAGATGGAAAAAATATGACAATACAATAGAATGATTTCGATATCGGTGAAGGTGATTTGAATTATCATCAAGGAATGGCTTGGACGACATTGGAGACATCACCCAATCAGTGGTAGTGTTCACAAATAGTCAAAGATCATTCAATGTGAGTCTAACTGCGTCTAAATGAGTCATGTAAGCACACATATAGGGAAGGAGACTCTAATGATGGCATATTCCAACTGTTAGTGGTCAAGTAGAGCTACTCTAGTCTCTGTAGCAGTCAATCTAAGAGCTACAGTCAGTTAACTGAGCAATCAATACTCAAATCAACGAACTGACCCCCAAATCACGGAATTGATTGATAGATCTCCTAGATCAGTGGAAGAGGGCGTAGTTTTACTCCTGTGATGGAAAAAAGGGAGCATCAGTGGCTAGGAGGGCTCATACTAACCAGAAACGGGATTCTAGGGGCTCAAAAATAAGCACTAGGTGCTGGGAGACTACCATACTAATGACTGGATGCATGTAGCATGACTGGATGCATGTAGTATGCATGCATGCATGCAGAATGCATGTAGTATGCATGCATGTATGCAGAATGCATGCAATGCATTCAAATACAAATGATGATGGTGAGAATATTCCAACATGGTTGCCAATTCAAATTTTTTGCATGTGCTATGATATGAATGCTAGTTCAATTTGTTGTTATTTTCATGATGCACAAATCTATTTACATGTGATGGATAACTAATGGTTAATATAAACAAATATTTTTCATGGAGACTAGTCCAGTAAATGTTATGAACCTCTCTCTCACCATATCCCTTTATCTAACCCTCCTTATCACACATAGGTCTAGGCAGTGATTTGGGTGAGACCTTTTTGCCTTGGGAAGTCGAAAATGTTAACACTATTAGTACTACAACAACCCTCTTTGTTGGAATCTTAGAAGAACCCTAGTCTTGTTCTGAGTTTGAGCCAACATTTACAAAGCCGATCATGATAGAGAAGTTTGAATGGTGCAAAAATTTCTCTAGGATTGCTAAAACTCTAATGAAGGGAGCATTGGGCAATGACAATCTAGTGGAAAACATTGGCAAGGAACATGTTGTATATTGAATTCAAGTGGTATAATGATAGGATATTAAAATAATATCCAATATTTAATGTCTTTCCTTTAGATATCTCGACTAGGCACATGCACTGCTCATATGAACCAAATGTGCGAGGGGGGGATTAGAGAAAGGGATTCTACAATCCCTCTCGAGGGGTGCAAGAATGGATCCCATGAGGAAAATAAATATACACCCTTCTACTATATTTCATTTCCTTATGGAACCCTCATATGTATTGTATAAAATGGGAGTGACCCTTGACATTGTAACGTAAGAGAGATAAAATAAATCATTGTAAGTTTTTTACAACGTAATAATAAAATATTCACAATTCCATTTCCCCATGGTCTTACCTCTGTACAACATGGATTCCATGTAAATATCATGTTTTATTGTTATTTTTTATTGATTCTATTTTTTGATATATTTTACTAATAATAAAGGGGCCATGTTTGAGAGAACTAGATTGGTGGTATTATTAGGCTTGGTAGGTGCACCAGAAACAGTGACACGCATTTGTTTAAATTGATTTGTCAGATTGCATTATTACTTGAGATAAAGGAAATATATTTCAGTGAATAAGAAGTGAGAACATAGGACATGTCATCTTACTTAATATCATATTAATGAGTGCGACATGATAGATAGCCTTGCATTGATACTAGTAAGGAATGCCAAGGATAAGGTCCACATAGTTGAGAGGAAACACATCACATATCACAATATAACAAAAATGACCAATGGAAAAAGTGAAAGTACAACATTATTAAACCATTATCCAAGGGATACACGTGTGTACCAATCCCAATTGATAAGGACATGGATGGGGTGGGATGGGGAGAGAAAGGATTAATATCAAGGCTTGGGAAACGATATTCTTTGAATTTCCATTATTAAGAATTAGAATAGAGAACATGTGTTTTATTTGATAGTTGTGGGTAAAAAAGAGGTCATGGGAGGTGTATCCATCATCAATATTCATAAGGGATAGTGAAACATGCATATTAGTAGGATTGTCCATTGTATTCTGGAAATAGGTGATGTGGTGATATGATAAGTCTTAGGATTCTTTGCAAATATAGTCTTAACAAGTCAATAAATTGAGAACAAAACACTCCTCATAAGAGTGGGTGTTAGTATGATGAAAGGTACACTAAGGGTCAGTACTTTGGGAGGTAGACAACCAAGGGTGGGAATCTATAGAGGGTATATGTTTTTCTTGAGGGGATTGAATTCGAGAAGCAAATTTTCATTAAACAATGAAAGCCTACAAAAAGGCATTATCCAATAAAATACATTCATAAATATACACTTCTATATTGAAAAAGAGTAACAAACCTAAATTGAATGTGTAGCTGAATGAAGGGCTTGCAAAATAGATCAATACAACTCTTCACAGACTAGCCATTCTACCACCAAATCTAGAGCCTTCTATACATCATGCTCTAGCAATAACTGGGTAGACAAAATTGGCTCCTTGATGCCTAAAAGAAATCATCCAATATCTAGATATGTCATGAGGAAAGTGTTGCTAAAGACATAGAATGTAGATCAACCATAGTGTTAGAAAAATCCAACTGAGAGTCCCACCAATTCTAAGGGATGCCTTCAAGTTGTAGGATAGCAATATGGATCTCATCCTCCTCTTATACAGATGGTCATGTCTTGAAGTAGGTAGAGAGATTACAAATCCAAGAATCAAACACTTCATATTTCATCTAACCATCATACTTTGGTAACTGGAGATGAGTATCAAACTACAAGGGAGAAGGAGTATGTGCATTTTTAGGAACATGATATGTTTTAAGGCAACAGATAAATATTGGATAGGACTGGATGACACAATATTAGAGTCCTCAGCAGTGGATTCCAAATGAATAATAAGGAAACATTTATGGGAAAATTTACCCCATGAGATAATTTTCAAGGTTTCTTTCCAAAACAATATTTTCCATTTACCTTTTTTTCAAATATGATTTTCCCAAGTTCCATAGGATTAAAATTTTGTACTATAAAAATCGCCAAAATTATTCAAAAACTATATAAAACCCTTTGAAATTTGAATATTTTTTAAAATATATCGCCAAATATTTTATGGTTGGAAATTTGATAATTAGTAAGATTCACCGAGGTTTATACACTTTAAGAAAATTATGGATCCTAAAAAATTTCGCTAATGAAGAGGCATATTGAAGGAGGAGTAAACAAAACCCTAGGAAAGAACTAAAACAATGTTGGAGCAAGGAGGTGCACTAGCTAGAAAATGAACATCAACAAAACCCTAATGCTTGCCTAGAAAAATCCTAGTTTAGGGGGATTATAAACTTTATCAACCAATGATAGAGAACCTCAAGAGGCACTGTGAAGTAGGGGTGTTGTGACCAAGAGGTTAGAACACTTACACACCCAGAAAAATATGTAATTATATCTACTAAAGAAACCCTTGTGGAGTAGGGGTGCATTGGTTGGGAGGTTGTAAACAACCGCAAAACTAACAAAATTATGGAAAATATAATGAATAATCACATTTGGTTGAGAGGTGCACTGCCTCAGAAGGTGGGAACACTTGCAACCCAAAACAAATTGAGATAAAATTTAAATAAAACCCCATTGGAAAGAGGGACACTGACTTAATGGTTGGATGGTTTGAAATTTGAGCAAACAAATTAGAGCATAGGGTTATCAAATTGAGGCTCTAATACCAATTGATATTTACTATGAAATGAACATAATAGATCTAAAAACAAATAACAATAAACAAGACTCAAGATAGGAGAAAACCCAAAATACCATCATTTTCTTAGCTTCACCATGCAATATCTATGTAGATCTACTTAGTACAAAAGTGATTGACCATGTCAATATAGAACTAACTCACTCCACTACTCTAATAGATATGCATATATTCTCAACCATTAACTCAGCTGAAGACCCAATTCCCTTCGTTGGGATTTGTGCACTACTGGAAAGGTGCATCCTACTTGGAGACTTAGAGGGTGCTTTTGTTGAAGAGCTTTCCTGCTTTGAGAGTGCACTTTATTTTAGTCCATGCAAAGAATTTGAAGGATCTTCGATGTATTCTTGATCAAGGAGACACCCTTCTAGTTTTTCCATTTATCATACCACTTATCAACTTATTGACTTTGGATTACACAAGGAGAATAATTATTCTATTCTCATAAATGTGAAGGAAAATGAATAAGTGATGGAGGTTTTATCACACTCCTATTCTTGATCCATGTGGAAACCTAGTAAAATATCCTTTGTGATCATGATCCCTCACAAAGGTATAGCGGTACTCACGTTCTTGTTGTAGAAACTTTGGATGAGTGCCAACCTCAATCTGATGGTAGATGTCATCACCAATATCCAATTTTTAGTATCAATATACTAAAATTCAATAGCAATTGAACAAATCAATTCCTTGAGTGCATAATATTGGACCTATATTAAATCATGGCATGAATGTATCATTACAACATCTTATCACAATTCATATGTAACCATAATTTTCACATGTATAGAGAAAAATAGATATATCACAATCACCACACAAATGTGTCATCTAATGTCATTGCAAAAGTACCATTCATGACATATTCACTTAAGGTTGACAAGTCATTATTAATTAATGTAAGAACAACAAGTCGTGCATCATTTATAACCAACATCTCACAATGGATAAAATGATTATAAGTAGGGTGTTACATCTACCCCCACTTCAAGAGACTTGGTCCTAAAGTTATATTATATTTTGTTGATGTTTTTATGAACTGTCTTATATATTATGCACAATCATCATGTAATATGCACACAAATCATAAATACTATTGTACAAGTGAGAGAGTTACTCATGTGACCATCATGGGAAATTCTTAAAAATGTGCTATTTATGAACATGGCACCTTACATTATTACATGTTGTTCATTCTTCTAGCAAACCACCTAACCAAGTCACATAATTATGCATCTATTTAAATCAATTAAATAATAGTCTTAACTCCAAAAAAATAATCTTAATTTTCATTGAATGGAATAACTAGCAGATTTAACTTAGAATATTTTCATCAACCATATCATCAATCAATGAAATCAAACACGAACATAGGACCACCATTTAACAATTATATGTATTCACACAAAACAATTTTGAGATATAGTTCAAAATTTTATTGTTTTCGCTATAACAACCATACATTTCTACTAGTTTGTCATCTTTATGATCCAAATTCCACCAAAACCATACCAGATAGCATTCACCTCCCTAGCCTTCCTCCCCTCTTTCTATTTTGGTTTCTTTATCCTCCATGGCCTTCCTCTCCTCTATCCAGTTAGGACATAATAGTTGAACAAAAATAGATCACCATTCAAAACATAGAAAACAAGATCGAACATTCACAAAGTTATATAGACCAATTTCTTTTCCAATAAATAAATTCAAAATCAACAAAATGAAGTATAATCATCAAGACCAAATTTACAAGATAAAACATCAATTTTCTTCCTTTGAAATTTATTCATCCATAGCTAAGTTTCCTCCCACCTAGTGCTCAAATTATCAATAATCCTCTAATATCTCACAACCACCAATTTCCTACTTGTGGTGCTTGTGTGACCCCACTCAACATGGCATGGCTCTTTTGTTGAGACTAGTGTTTATGTCACATGGAATGGCATTTCCAAGTCATCACGCACGTGTTTTCAATAGCCATCAAAATTCATAATATTGCTATAAGGATCTATTTGAATTTTTGTATCAATAAGGCTTATAACCTTCCATAATCTATTAGGCTCATTGGCCTCGAGTAATACACACGAATAAAAATCAGATAGTATCAATTTAGTGGAAATATTCATAACAATACTAAAGTAGTATTCATTAAATATATAAACATTCATCAATTTAATTAAATTCTAATATTTTAATTTCAATAAAAATAATATATATCTCCATTATTATAAAAATCTTTCATATCGAAATTGGTAAAATATTTTACAATATAAACTTTAACTTCTTATATATTCATTTTCTAAAATAGATTTTACTTTAAAACCTCAACGTTATTTAGTTCATAATATCTTCCTTGTATCAAAACTCATTCTATAACTTACTATTATCTATTAAACAAGAAAAATCCAACTTATTAAGATCAAAACTCATTATATAATTTATTATTATCTATTAAAAAAAAAAATTCCAACTTATTAAGACATGTATAGAAACTGGATGAATCACCAAATAAATTAAATATAACTTATTATTATCTATTTAAAAAGAGAAAAGTCCAACTTATTAAAATATCTATAGGGAATGAATGAATGGTGAAGCACCAAATAAACGAAATATCAAATTTATAGTAAATGTGTATGAATATTTGGCTAATATAGCAAACCTTCTCTCTAACTACATACTTGATATTGTCGGTAATAGAGCACTACTTGATATTGTTGGGTAATAAAGCATAATTTTTTAAAGATAATAATTTGAAGAAATATGGAATTCTCAATTATATATAAATAATTAAAAATATATAAATATGAAATATAAAATATGATTAATTTAATTACAAAAAGTCTCAAACTTTATGTTTATATTTATTTTTCTCATATTTATTTTGTTAATTCATCTATTATATTTATTTATATTTTATAATTTATTTTCATCTTCTACATTTACATTATATCCTAATATCTATCACTCATATATATATATAAATATTTTATGCATTTATTTTTCCCTCAAATCATATTCATGTCTTATCTCTAATAAATATGTTATTGATTATTTTAAATCAAATCTATATTCCGCGTACCATTATTAAGTATCTATCAATTATACATAAAATCGTATTCATATCTTATCTCTAATAAATATGTTATTGATTATTTTAAATCAAATCTATATTCCGCCTATCATTATTTAGTATCTATCAATTATACATAAAATCAATTGTATTATTTAATTTATATTATCTATCATTCATAAAATCAATTGTATTATCTGATTAAATTATAGTTTATGTTATCTATGTGAGATATAGTATCACAATCAGTATTAAGGTCATAAATAAAATCAATAAGTAAGAAACGTCATGATAATATTAGACTCTAAATACTTTCATGAGAATAGTTTTATATTTGAATTTGCAATATATATATATATATATATATATATATATATATATATATATATATATTGTGTTAAGTATTGCCAAAACGAAGTCCGTCATTTTCATAGTAAAGCCACTTGTATGTTGTTTATTATTAGTAGTTTTAATGAATATGGAATGGATCATGAAACGATACGTTGCTTCAATCTAAAGATCAAGGTTTTGATTGTTTAATTTTCCAATGTTATTCTCAATTTTACAAGTTAGATTGCGCCATTTACACCTAGATTTACTACATCTATATATATATTATATTCATGTGAATGCTCCTATGAATTCACAAGGGATGCATTATTGGTGACTTCATCTTGGAAAAACAATTATTATATTGTTGGCATTTATCTCACAACCAATAACATTTTTGGGTGCTTTGTGTGTATGAAATAAGTATGGCTTCAATTCACTCCGAAAAAAGAGATGTTTGGATACAACACATTAACATATAAATGATTCTATGGTACTACAGAACCATCTTGCAAGTCTTGTTTCTTGAAATATTTTAGGGTATTGGTTAGTGTGATGGCCATTAGAATTTTTCAAAAGGCTTTCAATAGTTTATGGGTAGTTTGGAAATGTGGTTGCTTGGAAGGTTTTAATATTGAAACATGAAAATTATTAAATTGGATAAGTGATTGATATATTAAACAAATTTAAAATTAAATTTTGATATGTTAAATAAGTGTATTATTATATAAATTTTTTTTATAAAAAATGAATAATTATCAATAATGTTTGATTTATGATTTAATTCTTATTATCTTAATTTTTAAACTCATTTTTTTATTTATAATTTTTTCTATTAAAATAACTTTTATATATATATATATATATATATATATATATATATATATATATATATCATTACTTATCTATCAATATCAATTCTTACTAAAATAATTTTATATTTAAATTATTAAAAAAAAAATTATAACTTGAAAAAACTACAATAAGATATTTTATTTTTTTCATAAATCTGTTACTTAACCACTTAATATTTTATTTTCTTCGTAAATTCATTGCTTAACCATTATTGTGAATTCCTAAGTATTATAAATTCTTAAAATATTTGCTTATCATTGTAAATTCCTAATAAAATAATTTTATATCTAAATTGTTAAAAAGTCATTATAAAAATAATTAATATCATTATTTTTAAACTAATCATTTGATATAGATATTTTGAAATCATTACTAATTCTTATTAAAATATTTGTATATCTAAAATATAAAAAATTCATTATAAAAATAACTAACATTGTTATTATTCTATTTTTAACATATTTTTTTAAATTAATCATTTAATATAATTTTTTTCCCTAGAAGTGGAAATCCAAAACCACTCATGAAAATGCTTCTCAAAGAAGTTATCTTCGTACAAAATCAACTTTTCTTTTACACTCAAACATCGAAAAATATACATTATGCCAAAGGAGTCAATTGTTGTTTGTTGAGTGTTTCCTAATAAAACGCTAGAATAAAATGATCTTGATGTGCTTTCTGGCCAAATGTAGAAGTTAAATCTCAAAAATTAACATTATGGTGAAAGGAGTCAAATTGTTGTTGGTGGGTGTTTCCTAATGAAATGGCAAAACAAATTGATACGGGCCAGAGATGTTGGTGTGTTTTTTTTCTTGTCTCGAGAGCAATAGGCACCCAACACACAAAGTCCTTAGTCAAGAAGCTCACAACACCACCATGGTGTGACATTCTACCTACACACAAGTCGTGCATGGAATCATAACTATTCCTTCCTTTGACGAAATTATTTGAGAAAGTGGGTCTGACTCCCATGTTGGGGTTGGCACATCAAGTTAGCTTATTCCTCACTCTTGTCGTCCACTAAGTATTCATAGATTTTCAATGCCTTTTGGGCTTTAGATTTTCTCTCCCAACAATATCCCGGGCTTTTAGTTCATGATGGACGCCTTTATTTTACTCGTTGAGTTAGTCGTTGTGAAGAATGATAAGCTCACGTACAATAATGAGACCGTGAATTTATTTTTTGTTAAAGATATTATTTCATAATGAGATGCTGAATTTGTTAAAGATATTATTGCATGTTTGTTTGAATGGCATCTCTAATGTGACGTATATTCAAACCTAAAATATACATATTTAATTACAAATTTCTTTTCTCATTTTATCTTCTTTTGGAAAAAGTAGAAATGGCTGCATTCTTTGACATTTAAAGGTTCTCGCCGTCCGAGAGGATTTTGGGCTTTCATTATGTTATAACTTTCAAATCCGCATGCGATTCTTCTTGACCGGGAAAGCTTTGATGCCCATGCGAATCTATTCATTGTGGTCCAACAAAGTAGATAACATAAAATATAACATAAAATAATGGGATGACAGTGGGAGTCATGGGTGGGGTTTTTTGGTTGATTTGATGGAAGTCCAGGTTTGAATTCATGTGGGGGCAACGTAAGTCAACAAGTCCTTGTGTGACCACGGTGACTTTTCTATTCTTGTTGGGCAGATTGTTCTTCCACTCAATATTAGGATTGGTCCTCACTCACGTTTTATATGTCATGAGGGGTTTTCTTCTAGACAATGAAATCCTTGTGTGAGTCCCTAGTTAATAATAATAATAAAAAGATAAAATGAAATAATAACAATAGAAAAACACAGTTTTCATTTCTTTTATAATTCTCTACCAACTAGCTTGAAGCAAAGAACGTTACAGAGTGAGGATTATGAATCTACAAGGAAGAAATCTTACGACTTGGATTTAATGTCTTTAGCTCTTATATAATAGATTAACACTATAGCTTTTCATAGACACAAAAACCATGTTTCAAGTAGCCACACTCTTTCTTCTTAACATTCACAACATAAGGCGTGTGATATTCTTCTCTACTGTATAGTCCATCGGGCTATCCACTTCCCTTCAGTTCTCCAATGTAGATAGGCCAAAGAATCTGTAATATTGCTAACCAAGGATTTTGCTTGTGCTCAATGACTTCATTTTCTTTAGTTTTTATACATGTTTCTTATTATGGATTCCACATGTTTATGGAAACAACTTTGATATGCATAGGAGTGAATGTATGCAGTTCTCCAATGTAGATAGGCCAAAGAATCTCTAATATTGCTAACCAAGGATTTTGCTTGTGTGCAATGACTTCATTTTCTTTAATTTTTATCCATGTTTCTAATTATGGATTCCACATGTTTATGGCAACAACTTTGTTATGCATAGGAGTGAATGTATGGGCACATGAGAGAAAAGAGAATAACTGAGTTAATAAAGGATGTAATAGAATCATAGTAGAATAGAGATTATGTGATTGATATCATATGCAATATATTACATGCTAAGAAGAGACCACGTGCCTTATAGATATTATGTGATTGATATCACATGCAATATATTACATGTTAAGAAGAGACCACATGCTTTCACAAGAAGCCAACATATCTTTCGTTTGCAACAAATAATCTCAACGTTGGTGAATTATTAATGAATATAGATAAAACTCAGAGAAATTTTGATAAGAGTGGGAAAAAATAAAATATTGGTATTCCCCTTTCTCCTCCTCTTAATTAATTATAGGTCTCATTCATTTCCTTTTTGGTTGGCATCCATGAGTTGGATTCATAAAATATTTTTAAAGAACATATATAAAAACTAATGGTCATACTTGGACTTGATATGTACAAGCTTATAGTCATTTCATCATTTCATCTACATTCATAAATTATACTCAAAATCAAGTAATTGTAGTGCTTCCCATGCATACAAATCCTCATTCAACAAGCCACACTTCCTCTCTGTATTGCATATCACAATGAATTGGATTATTGACGTTAGGCGCCTTATACAATAAGGTTCTTGCTTAACAATTACACACCACACACATGTTCACATAGACAAGATGCAAACAACATGTGAGAAGCTGGCTTATATTACTTCTACCGAATCGATTACAATGCAGTTGCAAGGAAATGAAATAACTAATTAACTGTCGGCCTCAGTCGTTACAATATAGAAGTAACTGTGTGATATTTCAATGTGTCGACTGTCACCATCCCCTGGTTCACTGTGGAACTCCGAGCTATGGCTCGATCTTCTCTGCTATGTAGATGTGTGACTTTCCTATCCAATCTACTCACTTTCTTGATCTCTTCTTGACTCTCCCAAAAATGCCAAGTCATTCTACTCTATGCCTGTGCACACTTGCCTTATACTCTGTTGTTTCTGTTGTTCTTGAGATCACTCTGACCCCCAAGACACGCATCCTCTGTCTGTCGATCTTCTTGGATCCTAAATACCTGCAACTGTTAGCACCCTAACTGTGTTGCACAATCTCTACCTATGTTGACATCTATCATGATCGCAACCACCGTCAATAACTGCCATTAACTTCCTTAGCAACCCCAAACTGTTGCCAAGTATTCTTCTTGACTTGTACGCATCCTTCTGACAAACTACAGTAATCTGTCATGTCGGCCATACTGTCTGTCAGCTTCGACTTACACATTGGATTTCTTCTCGAAACCCAAGGCTTTGCTAGTCTACCCCTTCCTCCTCACTTGGCTCATACCCAAACCTATCAGAGTCGTGGTTCGACACATGTCGACCCTCGACGCTCCGCTCAACCTGTCGTCTATCGACCATCGTGTTGACTCTCGACTTCCACTACATTTTTTGATCACATACCCGACTACTTCCACTCGACTTATTGACTTAGATAAGCCAATCTGCTCCTCCGTACCAGTGGTCGTCGGCACTCCCTCTTGTCAGTTTTTCTCAAGTCCACTAACTTTAACCGATCTTCCTAGGCTCCGATGCTCCTGCATCAATCATCTTCTCTGGTAAGCAAACCCTCAAGTTATTCCCTTTCCTCTAGTACTTTAGTGAAAACTATCCAAGGGATCTCTAGTGCAAGGAACCAAGGAATTACTGTCATAAGCAATGGATTATCTTTTCTTCAACATTCACCTTGGTTTATGGTCTTATATTTCAAATAGTTAAGGGTTAATGAAGCACCTCTTAAATGAATAAGGATCAAGGTATGGTAACATGAGTGCAGAGTAAAATAATCATCAAGAATAATTAACAATGAAGAGATCTTGCATGCCTTAAATCATATGTAATATTTTGGATGCTAATGAAAGGCCACATATCTCCTAGAGTCCCACATATATTTCTTATGGTGAAAATTTAATAAACAAAGATAAAGGTTAGTGAACTTAGCATAGGGGGGGAAACACCAAATATTGTTATTTCCTCTTAGCCTAATTTTTTCCCCTCTCATGGACTTATAGCCTACTTTCATTTCTTTCTTTTCTTACAGCCATTAGTGATATTTATATTATATTTGCAAATAGCATATTTCTAAATCAATTTTTGTTCCTTACTTATACTATGTATGTCCAATATTATAATTATTTTATCATTACATACCACCCCAGAGCAAGGCTATGAGGCCATCGTGGACAAGGAAACACCTACATGCGTCACTCTCCCTTATCCCAACCCATTTGATCTCATGCTTATCCAATAGACCCACCATTTAGCACATAGGAATCTCATTCATCCATGATACCCATGGAACTATCTTCCGCTGCCCCACACAACATAAGGAAGGCCTACTATTTCTTTGTTCAACATTCCCTTGTAGCACCCAACCCGTATAATGATTTCCAATGCATGTAGAAAGGGTCCAATATGGTCTATACTCTTAGATAATCTCATGTAAAATCAATTCAAGGATTACCAAGCATTTAGGGGTAGCAAATAAATAGTTGAGTGTTCTTTACATAGTGATCTTAAACAATTATTTTATTTTCTATCATAATATATACATAGTTTTTGAGTCATCATGACAATCCAACCACATGGATGATATAAAAATATATACATCATACATGCCTAGTCATTCACTAGTTGAGCCTTAGCCTTAAGCTCCATACTAAGAATCTTTACTAGCATACTTACATCACTTACATAATCTTATTTGATACATTCCAAGGGTCAAAATTGGGGGTATTATAATCCCCACTCCCTTGGAATAAAATCATCCTCAGTGATTCATTAAAATTATAAAAAAATGTCAATATGCCTCTCTCATGGCGTACTCTAGTTCCCATGTAGCCTAATCAGGTGCAGGTGCAAAGTGCTTCCACTACACCTTTACATATTCAATGGCTTCATTATGAATCAATGTTACTTTCTTGTCCAAGATGCATAGTACCGTTGTTTGGAACTCTTGCTTGGGTTCCACTTGGATCACATGCCTAGGATCATGTACATATTTCTTCAACAAAGAAACATGGAAACATATTGATTTTTAGTGTTAGTAGGTGATGCAATTCTATATGCAACTAACCTTATTCTCTCAAGCAATTCAAATTGCCCACAATATCTCAGTGACAACTTGGCACAACTTCCAAGTTTCAAATAAATTTTTCTTGGCCTCACACAGATGTAAATAGGATCCCTAACATTGAATCCACTATTCACTCCATGGTTATCTACATGGATTTTCTATCTATCTTGGTTTTCCTCCAAACTATGTCTAATCTTCACAAAATTTTATTCCATTTCCTTAATCATTTCTGGCCAAAACACAATTATGCTCATTGGATTATTCCAGCTCACTAATGCCCTTCAACTTATTCCATATAAAGTTTCAAATGGACTCATCATCAATGATGCTTGATTCCCATTGTTATATGTAAACACTACCAAGCATAGATATTCCTTTCACTTGGATTATTTGTCTATCACATACATGCAAAACATTTCTCAATCACTTGATTTACTCTTTTGGTTTTCCCATCTATTTGTGGATTCTAGAAAGTACCAAAACTTAGGTATGTGCCCAAATATGCAAAAATACTTTTCAAAAATTTAGATGTAAACTTTTTATCTTACAAAGATACAATTGCCTTGGATAATCCATGCAATTTGAATATTTTCTTCATGAGTATTGTTTCTATCTCATCAGCCTTGTGAATGGATCTAACTAGAGTAAAATGTGTTAAGTTAGATAATTTATCCACGACAACCATGATAACATGACAATTTCTTGAAGTAGTTGGTAACCCATGGTAAAATCCATGGTAATTGCTTACCATTTCCCTTTCAGAATTAGCAAAGGCTTCAATAAAGCTAGTGGTTGTTGATGTTTAGCCTTTACTTGTTGCCATTTCATACATTTGGAAATATATTTAGCAACATCTTTATTCATTCTTGACAGAAAATATTCCTTCCTTGTTGTAGAAATTGTTGTCTAGTATCCTATATCACTAGAATATGACATTTTATGGATTTCTTCTCGAATAATTCTTCTCAAATATGTAGAATTGGGAATATACATTCTATTTTTGTAGATGAGAAATCCATCGTCCTCTAAATGATAACCTTCATGCCTCATTTCAAAATTATGTTGGTGTAATTTATTATTTACTTAAACATAATATTGATTGATCCAGGTGGATATTTGTGGCCACCCGCCTATTCCACTTGGGGCCCAAACATTTTTCTCTCAGTTCTTTCAGTTTCTTCATTTATAGCACAACTTACTATTTTTAGTATTTTTTCGGGACCTAAACTTCCGGAGCTGTTTTGAGGCCCTAAACGACATTTTTTGGAATCCTGCTCAGCAAATGTCCTCATTCGTATTTTTCAGCGTAGTCCTCGGATAGATCTTTCCAACGAGGTCACTCCGGCTGACGTAACCATGCCCTTTGCAGTCACTACAATCGATTCGGCTCATGTCCAGTCAGTAGCTGACAAGGAAAACAACTTCATCGAGTGCATTTAGCACATTTGCCAACAGGTTCATGACATATCGGATGTAACCAATGCCAATTACAAGAAACAACATGATCAGCATCAAGTTCCACACAACTTCCAGGTAAGCGACAAAGTGTGGCTACATTTGCAGAAAGAGCACCTCGCTAAGCCCTACCGTAAGCTTGGATTGCTATGATATGGGCCATACACTATCACCAAGGTTGTAGGGGACAACTCCTTTGAGCTCAGTATTCCACCATTCCTTGGTCTGCACCCAGTGTTCAATGTGTTTCGCCTTCGGCCCTAATTTCCACCTCTACTATACATCTCCGACATTGCATAACAACTCACAGTGACATAGTTAAACCTAGACTGTAGGGAATAGGCCACCATAGATCGTATCATGGACATGCAAATCAAGAACACTCGCTAGCAATAGATCCAATTGTATCGGGTTGTCAAAGCTGGCCAACTCCTGCACCAAGGCAAGTGGCTCACCAAGGACCAAGTTTAGAAGAAGTTTCCTCATCTCATGGAGGAACTCCATGCAATGGGGACCATTGTTTCTTAAGGGAGGAGGAATGATCTAGGTGGATATTGGTGGCCACCCACCTATTCCTCTTGGGGCCCCAACATTTTTCTTTCAGTTTCCTGATTTATAGCACAACTTACTATTTTTAGCAATTTTTCGAGACCTAAACTTTCAGAGCCATTTTGAGGCCCTAAACAATGTATTTTGGGGAATCTTGCTCAGCGAATGTCCCTAGTTGCATATTTTAGCATAGTCCTTGGATATATCTTTCAAACGAGGACACTCCGGCCGATGTAGCCATTCCCTTTGCGGTCACTCCGGCCGATTCGGCACATGTCTAGTCGGAGGATGACAAGGAAAACAACTTTATCTAGTGCGTTCAACACATCGGCCAATAGGTTCATGCCATATTTGACAGAACCATTGCCAAATACAAGCAGCGACATGATCAGCAATGGGTGCCACACAACTTCTAGGAAGGCGACAAAGTGTGGCTACATTTGCAGAAGGAGTGCCTCGCTGGACCCTACCGTAAGCTTCGGATGCTCCGATATGGGCCATACACTATCACCAAGGCCGTAGGGGACAATACATTCGAGCTCAGTATTCCACCATTCCTTGGTCTGCACCCAGTGTTCAATGTGGATCACCTTCGACCCTACTTTCCACCTCTACAGGACATCTCTGACATTGCAGAACAACTCACAGCGACAAAGTCAAACCCAAACTACAAGGAACAAGACACCAGAGATCATATCATGGACACGCAAATCAAGAACACTTTCCAGCAACAAATCCAATTGTATCGGGCTGTCAAATATGGCCAACGCCTGCACCAAGGTAAGTGGCTCACCAGGGACCAAGTTCTGCAGAAGTTTCCTCGTCTCATGGAGGACCTCCACACAATGGGGACCGTTGCTTCTTAAGGTGCGAGGATTGATCCAGGTGGATATGGTGGCCACCCTCCTATTCCACTTGGGGCTGCAACATTGTTCTTTCAGTTTTTTTCAGTTTCCTTATTTATAGCACCACTTACTATTTTTAGCAGTTTTTCGGGTCCTAAACTTTCAGATCCATTTTGAGGCCCTAAATGACGATTTTTGGGGAATCCTGCTCAAAGAATCTTAACATTCACATTTTTTAGCTTAGTCCTCGGATAGATCTTTCCAATGAGGTATCATTTACATGAAACAAAGATCGTATGCCAAAGTTATGGCGTCGGGAAATTGATGTACCAATTTACCCCAACAGGGCCCATAGTTTGGCATGGTTTCATCTCCTAGGGTTAGGTTTTTGGATGTTTAGGGTTTTCTTTTGTTTCTCAATAATAGAGAGGATGGGAGCCCCATTGGAAGGGGAGTTCAGGAGCCGGTAGCCGACACATCTCTTCTCAAAGATAACTACCAACGCTCTAGCTAGTTCATTTCCATTCTATCTATAAGCATATTTCTGTTATGTGATATTAATGAAATGAAGTCTTATTTCTACTACACTTCTGCGTTTATGTGTATTTCTGTAACCCCTTTGCATTCCTTCATAAGTTCAGATCATTCATATTCAACAAGGGAGTCAACAATCATGTGTTTTAAATCTATTTGGAAATTACTAATGGTTTCCACACGCAATTTTCTATTGAGTGTATCAAGCGCTTCACTTTCATTACATTTTATTTGTCTAATTTCAAAATCAAATTTTCATGAAAATTTCAGCCATCTAGCTTTCCTTTCATTTAATGTTGTTTACTCAAACAAATATTTCAAACCATAGTGGTCAATTCTATGCTCAAATTTTATGCCTGTTAAATGGTGCCACCACATTCTCAAAGCATGCACTATGGTAGCAAGCTCTAAATTATGGGTAACATAATTATTTTCATGTTCTTTCAACCTTTTGAATCATAACATACCACATGATTGTTTTGCATAAGAACTCTTCCAATTCCTTGTTTACATGCATTAGTACACACCCAAAATCATTTTATGGATTTGGTATTTTCAAGATTGGAGCACTAGTAAGAAGCTTCTTCAACAATTAGATTCTTTATTCACATTATTATGTCCACTTGAATTTTATTCGATTCTTTTGAAAATAAGTAATGTCATCATCAACCTTGGATAATCATTCAATAAACCTTTTATAATAATTATAAATACCCATAAAATTTCTCAATTTGTCACATTCTTTATAGTAGGCCAGATCATACTGGCCTCAATGTTTTCTAAATCTATACATATTTCTTCTTATGAAATAATGTTACCCATATAATGAATTTTCCTTTGCTAAAAATCACATTTACTTAGATTTGTATACAACTCATAATCTCTTGACACTTGCAAAACAATTCTGAAATGTTTTTCATGCTCCCCTTCACTCTTAGAATAAATAAGAATATCATTCAGAAAAAATAGAACAAGTTCATCCAAGTACTTGATGAAAGCTCTATTCATGAGACACATGAATGTAGTTGGTAAATTAGTGAGACCAAATGACACCACCACAAACTCATAATGTCTTCTTCCTTGAATCTAACGTAATGGTAATTAGAGCTCAAATGAACAATTGAGAATACCTTTTCCCCACTCATTTGGTCAAATACGTAATCATTTCAAGGTAGAGGATAATTATTTTTAATTATAACCTTATTACATTGCATGTAATCAATGCAAAACCTGAGACTTCCATGTCACATACCCAAACTCTAGACATTTTATGTTATGCAGAAAACATTATGTTTTATTTTTATTGTAAATTTTTATGACTATTCACCAAGTGGGGTCATAGATGACTGTAATTAATTACTTTGAATATTTTATTATAAATAAATAAAAGTGGAGACAAACATCCAAAGGAGACTGTTGAATGAGTGTTCACTGACCCACTAGGAGGAATGGACTGTGGTGGAGAGCAATCTGACACTTGGAAGCATCCTCAACTCACTCTAACTGTTGCAGGGGGAACTTCCCTACATTTATGGACATGTTCCCTAAGAAAGTGGAACTAAAGAGGTGGCTCATTTACTGAAATAAACTGACCAAAAGACCTAGGCATGCTATTTATCTACCAATCGAATTCAGCAGGAGGCTGTTCATTCCTACCTTGTGATAAATTCTGTGCACAAGATATTTGATGAGGGGAAAGTTAGAAGTGATTGAGTGAACTAAGACTGCTTCTGAACTAGTGCAACCACATTATTGAGTTCAATATTGCTAAAAGCAGGAAGTACTACTGCTGAGTTGCAAAGGAATTTATTCCATTACTCCACACATCATCTTCGTCCTGGTGGTTCAGTGAACAGGCTCGGGGGTCCTAAGGCAAGTAACCTGGCTGTCTTTAAGAGCAGAATGGGTGGAACAGGCTGCTTTGGCTGTTTGTTTCTTCAACAAGTTACCAGGTTTATCTTGTGTTATCTTATTTTACTTTTGTCCAGATTATTAGTACATATCTGATGTTATTATGCTATCAGTTTTCCATTTCAGGATTAGATATTCTAGTTTGTCAACAAATGTTTCTTTCTGCAATTTATCTATTATGAACAATTTAATAGCTGCTAGATTTATTTGATAAATGATTAGTTAAAATTTATTTAAAGAGTAATAGAAATAAATTTCTTCCCTTCATTTTTCCACACATTCTTTAAAATGTCGTACTCATGGAAGACAGAATTAAAGTAGATTCGACTGATATGTTGTACATTGTTTTGTAATACTTAAAGTTTATACAAATCTACTTTTTTCCTTTCTTTGCAAGTATACTGTCATTCAGGTAGCTATTACAGAAATTTACTAGGAATCATAAGTTTTATCATGCTTAGGTTTAGCAGTAAAATCCTTGATTCTCATTCAGAATAGTTTAATTATACTAAGTATCTATTTATTGAATGCTAAACCACAACAAATACACTTATCAGAATTAAATATTTTTGTATACATATACAGAAATTTAATTCAGATACTAACTTACTAAATATATATATATATTAGTAATACTTTAATCATCGATTCATATCTTAAAACATCAACAGATAATATTATCATAATTAAAATAATGACTTTGCAAACACTAATCTTAGGTTTTCATAAATGATCTTGAAATTTTAAATAATTGTAAATAGGTCGAACTATATTTCCCGATACATAACTAGAATACGATTATCATCACATACAATATTAAATGGATAAACTATGAAAAAAAAACTAAACTATAAATATTACAAAAATGATAATAGCTCTTTGTCTAAGGTCTAGGGTTTGTAAGTCCGGCCTTATAGTTTTATTAAGCAAACAACGATTAAAAATGCAAACATCTTACTGTTCCACATTTAGCAGTTTAATACAAAACTTAGACCCACGGCCATTTTTTTCTTTATAAGTAAACTTAAACAAAACGCCAAGTATTTTCTTTATATACATTACTTTATTTATAGGACAGGTTCGAAGGTACGATCCTTAGCAACCTTAAACCACATATAAAAGAAAATGCAGTAATCATTATAGAAAGGTTTTTTGAAAACCCCGGCTCACGGCCATCCTTGCACAAGTAGTTTTAAAACAAAATATTACTGTATTATACCACTACAATCGGGCGATGCCCATAAACACTTGAAGCGATAAGATTCGAACCAAAACCATACTCATTTTTTTAATGAAGACTCTTTCCCTATACATAAAATAATTTTTATATAGTTAACAGAGCAAGGGAAAATCATTGGAAACCAACAAGAGCTTTACAGCTCGGGAGTGATTGTCTCCCAGCCAAATCTTACCCTTCAGCATATTAATATGCAGCATTGCCAAAATAAACTCTACTTAGAACATTCCGAACTATAAACACAAAAGATTACAAACTGGAAGAAATGCTTCATCCTTCACCATTACTTCATTACAAAGCAGCGTGGAGAGCCAAGTAGGAACCTTTGAGGCTTATCTTGGAAAAATGTAGCAGGGTATCTTCCCACCAAAGTTTGGTCAGGAGACAACAGTTCCACCTTCCAAGCAATTCCACAACAGTGGAGGTTAGCACTTTATAAAGAAAAATACAATGCTAATACATTGATTTTATTGAAACAATGTTGTTACCAGTTGTTACCTATAAAGCTTCCCGGTTAGCTTTGAATACTCCAGCCAAATCACTGCAACGCAATTATTCACCCCAAACTAGAAAGAGGGAATCGTAACATTGTATTCAAATAACCGTGTCTTTCAAAAATCTAACTTGTAAACTCTATAGGGTTCTCAAGCTATAAAATTTGCAGGTCCAGGGTCTTGGTATCGAAACTCTAGGAGAAACTGGAGCCATGCTCCCAAACCCCACAAAAATCACAGAGCCTGTCGGCCTCTCTTTCCTAACTTGTAAATGAACATATAAATGAAGGTGATGGGATAATCAAAGCTAGGTTAAGGGTTTATCCCAAAATCCAAGACATCACAGATCAATGGTTTAGATCTAGCCACAAGGGCATGCCAACGATACGATCACCAACTCTATTAATTAGCATTATAAATCATAGTTTTCAAAGCCCGATGCTTGCCAACACATAACTCCACCTTATGTATTTTCCCATGCACAGCTCAGCGTTAATGTATTACATAGTAAGGTTACCATCCTCCTTCCAAGGTTTAGCACATGATGAACTGCCACGAAGGACGCCAGTAGGAAATCCATTAAAATGCAAAGCTAAGGAACCATAAATACTTTTTCCATTATTCTTATACCTACCAATGCATATTTTCCATTAAAAGTTTAGTATCTAAACATAAGCCTTTTATATGGACCAAGCTTGCAAAGCTAAGTCCATAGCTCATACCTTCGCAAAGCTATTTCATTATATTCATATACTTAAAGGGTATGTGCATATAGGTGAAGCCTATGGCAACCATTCGTATAATGTATTCCTTGCAACACTCTTCGATGTTACCTTCACGATGAGTACAAACAAAATACAATATAATACATATGCACGTTAGTTCAACGTTATAAACATATGGTGCATGTTTTATTTTTGTGTTTAGACCTTATCATTTATTAGCTTGGAAAATACAAAGGCGTAGGATAAGATAGTGGTGATAGCAAACCAATGTTGGTTTTAAACCAACCATTATTTTGTATGCAACTAATTCATACCTAACTTATGAGAACAGTATTAAATCTATAAAGGAATTATTGTAATTTTATATTATCCTATTAGAACAAGATGTTAAAAGTAATCAGAAAATCCATGCCAAAGATGGATAATTAATTCTGAGTATGATACTCTAGTATGATACCAGAGTACGAGTTAAGAATCTTCGGATACCCATAATTAACATCATGGTGAAT
This sequence comes from Larix kaempferi, assembly GCA_027924585.1. NCBI lineage: Eukaryota > Viridiplantae > Streptophyta > Pinopsida > Pinales > Pinaceae > Larix > Larix kaempferi. The sequence continues at coordinate 3,447,814 of BSBM01000816.1, read as the reverse complement.
TACGATACACATTTACAGATTTGATGTATTCTCATATGCTACAGTTGAATGCAGTCTCTTACCTGTAATCTATGTGTAGAAATTGTAGAATGTTAGCTATCAACAACTAAGTAAGCCTCTGGGCATGCTTAAGGGCCCCTTCATTACATTAAGACAAGCAGTTAGTCTATAGAACCAAAATTATAACTAAAACAAAAGTTACAATATGTAATCAGAAAACAAAGTACATATTGTAAAACATTTGAAATATTTAACATCCTGACGTTTGTTTGACGATATTGATGTTATGACATTTTAAGACAATTATTAAGTTTACAACTGTTACAATTTTGTTATGATTCCTAAGTAATTTAAACTTTTAATCAACAATGACATGTTATAGAAATTGTTATCATTAAGTCACTTTGTTTAGTGTTCAGTTGTGTTTAAGTTAATACTTTTTATTTCCGTATAGCGAACACAAGCATTTATTGCTAGTTGAAATTTTTTAAATTTTAGTGAATTTTTTGGGATGTTACATGTGGTATCAAAGCGCAAGTTCAAATACTAGGCCTGAAGTGGCTCATTCGCGCAAATAAAAATTTATGACAGAATTACAAAATACTGATTTAATCTATTTTGTTGCCAGTTTCAGCATTTTATAAATTGAGTCTGGAGGTATGGAAGGAGCAACGTAGTCGGCTGAGGATAGGTCGCTTAATAACGAACATAATAATAATGAACAAGGACACATTAATGCATAAAATATATTTGTCGAATTGAATGATAATTCATCTGAATTATTAAGGACAGTGAAGGATTTAAAAATTGAGATAAAAACTGTTAAGGAAGAAAACGAACGGATTCTGAAAGCTCAAGAGGAGCTGAATCAAATCCTGCTCGATAATTTTCATAAAAATGATCAAGATAAGAAAACATGAAATAATGTTGAATCTAGAACTATGTTCTACAAATGTAATGATAAAAAGGTAAAATTGACTAATTATGACAGCAGTTCATCTTTTGAATTTGATGCAATGGCATACAGGAAAAAGCATAAGTATTCTAATGATAGTAGTGACAGTGACTGCTACACTAAGAAAAAGAAGTACATGCCCTACGAAGAAATTTCTAGTGAGTTTAAAAAGATGAAACCACCAACTTTTAAAAGAGTGAGACAGTTGAAGCATGGTTGTCCGGTATGAATAAGCATTTCAAGATTTATAATTACTCAAGTCTTTTAAAAACTAAAATGGCAATTTATAACTTAACTGGAAAAGAAGACATCTAGTGGCAAGATCTGAAACGAGTTAAAGATTTAAAAGAGAAAAGTGTAAATTGGAGTAACTTTAAGAAATATTTTAAAAGAAATTTTTTGTCAGAACAGTATTATGAGGAACGAGCTAAAGAGTTTTATGAGTTAAAACTAGGTTCCATGGATATGAGAGAGTTGTGCAACAAGTTTCTGAATTTATTAAGGTATGTGCCATATTTTGTTGAAAAAAACCCTAAGGTACAGATGTTTCTGAGCTACTTTCCCTCTCACATAAAAGACATGATTGAATATGATAGTCCTCGAACTCTTGAAGAGGCCATGAGGAAGGAGAACATCTGTTATGAACGAAATAAGAAAATAGAAGGTATAGCAAGATGGAAAGCAAAAAGGCCTAACAACTTTGAGCAAAGGAAGAAGCTGTTTTCTTTTAATCGTAATTTTAAGAATAATAATTCACGTAATTACTCTAATAGAAAGTTTCTAGGAAATAACGCAGCAAGAAATAGATAGTCCAAATTTACGACTGCAAGGGATAGTGATCCACCTAATAAATTTGTTATAAATAATAAACAGAAAGAACCTGTTAAATGTTGGGATTGTCAAGGACCTCACTATGCTTCAAACTGCCCACTCAGGAAGAAGGCGGTCAACAACATACATACTATACAGGAGGATACTACTATTGGTGACTTAGCAAGGGAGATACCCAGGATAAATGCAGCCCAAGAGAACAAACAAGTTGATCATCAACTTCCATGGTTGAAGTGGAAGGTATGCTGAAAGAAAAACCTATTTCTATTTTAATTGATCCCAGAGAAAGTCTTTTCTATGTTTCACCTTATGTAGTTAAATGTTGCAATCTTAAAATAGATAAGTTTGATAAATCATGGTTGGTTCAATTAGAAAGTTAAAGATTAATGAGAAGAGCTATGCAACCTATGACTTAGAATTGGTTATTGTAATACATGCACTAAAAATGTGGCATCATCACTTAATTGGAAGAAAATTCATTCTAATGACTGACAATAAAGGATTAAAATATTTGTTGGATCAACCAAATCTAAACGCAAGGAAATCTAGGTGGCTAGCTTTCCTTAGCGAGTATGATTTTGAGATTCATAACATTAAAGGAAAGGAAAATAAGGTTGTTGATGCCTTAAGTAGAAATTCTAGGCTAAATTTTGTTTCGGCAATCAGTACTTATAAAACTAATCTGGAAAATCAGATTAAGGAAAGAATCAGAATGGATGAAAAATATCAGAATTTACTTAATAAAATTGTTGAAGATAATGTTGAAAATTCTATAACAGATTTCAGAATTGATGAAAGAGGGTTACTGCTGCATAAAAACAGACTTTATGTGTCTAATGTTGTTGAAATTAAGTTGTTGATTTTAAATGAATTGCATAAAAGTCCATACTTAGCAAACCCTAGTTACCAGAAGGTGATAACTATGCTGAGAAAAGATTATTTTTGGCCATGTATGAAAAGTGAAGTAGCTGAATATATTGCTAGGTGTATAGAGTGTCAGCAAGTAAAGCTTGAACATAGACACCCAGCTGGATTATTGCAGCCACTACCTATTCCAGATCGGAAGTGGGGCATAATTAGTATTGATTTTATTACTGGTTTACCTAGAAATCAGAAGCATAATGATTCCATCACGGTAGTTGTGGACAAGCTTAGCAAAGAAGCCCACTTCATCCTGTTAAGACAACTTACAAAGTTGCTAACATTGCTGAAATTTTTATGAAGCAGATTTTTCGTTTGCATGGTATTCTGAAAGTTATAATTTCTGATAGAGACTCGAAGTTTACAAAAAATTTCTAGAAATATTTATTTAAAGTTTTAGATACTACATTAAATTTCAGTACATCATTTCACCCATAAACTGATGGGCAAACTAAAAGAGTTAATCAAATTTTTGAGGACATGTTAAGATTGTATGTTAGAGATCAGGTAGGTAAATGGCAGGATTATTTACATCTTGTTGAATTTGCTAATAATAACCATTACCAAGCTTCAGCAAAGCTTAGTCCCTTTGAAATTTTAAATGGAATAAAATGTAATACTCCTATTTCTTGGAGTAATCCAATTGACAGGTTAATGTTAGGACCTGATTTGTTAAAAGAAATGGAACTAACCATGAAACAAGTTCAAGGCAATTTGAAAATTGCACAAGATAGATAGAAAAGTCATGCAGATCTCAAAAGAATTCATAAAGAGTTTCAGGTTGGTGAACATGTGTTCCTCAAGGTAAAACCTAAGAAAAGTTCCCTAAGATTGGGAAGTTGTGCTAAATTAGCACCAAGGTATTGTGGACCTTTTGAAATCTTGTTTAGGGTAGTACCAATGGCATATCAGTTGGCATTTCCATTGAATGTTAACGTACATAATGTATTTCACATCTCTCTTTTGAAAAATTATGTGCATGATGCTACTCATGTAATTAATTGGAATGATGTATAGGTGGAACCAGAAGGAGATTTTATGGTGGAACCGGACTGTATCATCAACAAGAGGGAAATTTTGCTTCGTAATCATACCATTGGATAGGTTAAGTGCAGTGGAAACACCTTAGTTCGGATGAAGCGACTTGGAAATGGTAAAGTAATATACGGGTGGCATATCCAATGTTGTTCTAGGAGGAACAAGAGGATGATGAATAAAGTAACTTCAACGATGGTGTTCAACTTAAGAGGGGGTGTTTGCCACATAACCTAACTATATAAAATTTATGTTATGCAGAAAACATTATGTTTTATTTTTATTGTAAAGTTTTATGACTATTGACCAAGTGGGGTCATGGATGACTATAATTAATTACTTTGAATATTTTATTATAAATAAATAAAAGTGGAGAAAAACGTCCAAAGGACACTGTTGAATGAGTGTTCACTGACCCACTAGGAGGAATGGACTGTGGTGGAGAGCAATCTGACACTTGAAAGCATCCTCAACTCACTCTAAGTGTTGCACGGGGAAACTTCCCTACTTTTATGGTCATGTTCCCCAAGAAAGTTGAACTGAGCAGGTGGCTCATTTACTAAAATAAATTGACCAAAAGGCCTAGGCATTCTATTTATCTACCCATTGAATTAAGCAGGAGGTTGTTCACTCCTACCTTGTGATAATTTCTCTGCACAAGATATTTGATGAGGGGAAAGTTAGAAGTGATTGAGTGAACTAAGACTACATTCTCAACTAGTGCAACCACATTGCTAAGTTCAATGTTTATAAAAGAAGGAAGTACTAGTACTAAGTGCTACTGCTGAGTTGCGAAGGAATTTATTCCATTACTCCACACAACATCTTCATCCTAGTGGTTCAGTGAATAGGCTCAGGGGTCCTAAAGCAAGTAACTTGGTTGTCTTCAGGAGAAGCTTGGGTGGAACAGGCTCCTTTGGCTATTTGTTTCTTCTACAAGTTAGCAGTTTTATCTTGTGTTATCTTATTTTACTTCTGTCAAGATTATTAGTACACACCTGATGTTATTATGCTATCAGTTTTTCATTTCAACATTAGATATTCTAGTTTGTCAACAAATGTTTTTTTCTGCAATTTATCTATTCTGGAAGATTTAACAGTTGCTAAATTTATTTGATAAATGATTAGTTAAGATTTATTTAAAGAGTAATAGAAATAAATTTCTTCCTTGCATTTTTCCACACATTGTTTAAAATGTCGTACTCTAGTACAGGGAAAACAAAATTAAAGTAGATTCGACTAATATGTTGTAAATAATTGTGTAATACTGAAAGTTTATACAAATCTATTTTATTTCCTTTCTTTGCAAGTATACTATCATTCAGGTAACTATTACAGAAATTAACTAGGAATCATAAGTTTTATCACGCTTAGGTTTAGCAGTAAAATCCTTGATTCTCATTCACAATAGTTTAAATATACTAAGTATCTATTTATTGAATGTTAAACCACAACAAATACACTTATCAGAATTAAATATTTTTGTATACATATACAGAAATTTAATTCAGATACTAACTTACTAAATATATATATATATATTAGTAATACTTTAATCATCGATTCATTTATTAAAACATCAACAAATAATATTATGATAATTAAAATAATGACTTTGCAAACCCTAATCTTAGGTTTTCATAAATGATCTTGAAAGTTTAAATAACTCTAAATAGGTCGAACTATATTTCCCGATACAGTACTAGAATACAATGATCATCACTTACAATATTAAATGGATAAACTATGAAAAAAAAACTAAACTGTAAATATTAGAAAAACAATAATACCTCTCTGTCGAAGGTCTAGGGTTTGTAAGTCCAGCCTTATAGTTTTATTAAGCAAACAACGATTAAAAACGTAGACATCTTGCTATTCCACATTTAGTAGTTTAATACAAAACTCAGACCCATGGCCTTTTTTTTTTATAAGTAAACTTAAATAAAACCCCAAGTATTTTCTTTATATACATTTCTTTATTTACAGGACAGGTTCAAGGGTTTGATCCTGAGCAACCTTAAACCACATATAAAAGAAAATGCAGTAATCATTATAGCAAGTCTTTTTGAAAACCCCAGCTCATGGCCATCCTTGTACAAGTAGTTTTAAAACAAAACATTCATGTATTATACCATTAAAATCGAGTCATGCCCCTAAACACTTGAAGCGATAAGTTTCGAACCAAAACCATACTCATTTTTGTAATGAAGAATATTTCCATAAACATAAAATAATTTTTATACAGTTAACAGAGCAAGGGAAAATCGTTGTAAACCAACGAGAGTTTTACAGCTCAGGAGCGAAAGTCTCCCAGTCAAATCTTTCCCTTCAGCATATTAATATGTAGCATTGCCAAAATAAACTCTACTTAGAGAATTCCAAACTGTAAACACAAAAGATTACAAACTGGAAGCAATGCTTCATCCTTCATCATTACTTCATTATAGAGCAACGTGGACAGCCAAGGAGGAACCATCGAGGCTTATCAGAAGACAACAGTTCCACCTTGCAAGCAATTCCACAACAGTGGAAGTTAACACTTTATAAAGAAAATTACGATGCTAAAACATTGATTTTATTGAAATTGTGTTGTTACTAGTTGTTACCTATAAAGCTGGGGTTAGCTTCGAATACTCCAGCCAAATCACTGCAATGCAATTAGTCATCCCAAACCAAAAAGAGGGAATCGTAACATTGTATTCAAATAACCGTGTGTTTCAAAAATCTAACTCGTAAACACTGTAGAGATCTCAAGCTATAAAATTTATAGGTGCGGGGTCTCGACATCGAAACCCCAGGAGAAACTGGATCCATGCTCTCAAACCCCACAAAAATCACAAAGCCTGTTAGCCTCACTGTCCTAACTTGCAAATGTACAGATAAACGAAGGTGATGGGATAATCAAAGCTAGGTTAAGGATTTATCCCAAAATCCAAGACATCACAAATCAACGGTTTAGATCTAGCCACAAGGGCATGCCAACGATATGATCACCAACTCTATTAATTGGCATTTAAAACCATAGTTTTCAAAGCCCAATGATTGCCAAAAGATAACTCCACCTCATGTATTTTCCCATGCACAACTCAACATTAATGTGTTACATAGTAAGGCTACCATCCTCCTTCCAAGGTTTATTATGTGATGAACTGCCATGAAGGATGCCAATAGGAAATCCATTAAAATTCAAAGCTAAGGAACCATAAATACTTTTGCCACTATTCATGTACCTGCCAACTCATATTTTCCATTAAAAGTTTAGTATCGAAACATAAGACTTTTATATGGACCAAGCTTGCAAAGTTAATTACATAGCTCACACCTTAGCAAATATATTTCATTGTATTCATATACTTAAAGGGTGTGTGCATATAGGTGAAACGCATGGCCACCATTCGTATAATGTATTCCTTGCAACACTCTTCGATATTACCATCACGATGAGTACAAAAGAAATACAATATAATACATATGCACATTAGTTCAATGTTATAAACATATGGTGCATGTTTTATTTTTGTGTTTAGACCTTATCATCTATGAGCTTGGAAAATACAAAGGCTTAGGATAAGATAGTGGTGATAGCAAACCAATGTTGGTTTTAAACCAACCATTATTTTGTATGCAACTCATTTATACCTAACTTATGAAAAGAATTTTAAATCTATAAAGGAAGGATTGTAATTTTATATTATCCTATTAGAACAAGATGTTAAAAGTAAGCAGAATACCCATGCCAAAGACGGATAATTAATTTTGAGTATGATACTCTAGCTAGGATAGGTATTACAAGAGTACGAGTTAAGAATCTTCACATACTCATAATTAACATCAAGGTGAATTACAGTACACTTTTACAAATTTGATGTATTCTGATACACTGCAGTTGATTTCAGTCTCTTACCTGTAATCTGGCTATAGAAATTGCAGAGCGTTAGCTATCAACAGATAAGTAAGCCTTGGGGCGTGCTTAAGGGACCCTTCATTACATTAAGACAAGCAGTTAGTCTATAGAATCAAAATTATAACTAAAACCAAAGTGACGATATGTAATCGGAACACAAAGCACATATTGTAAAACATTTGAAATATTTAACATCTTGATGTTTGTTTGATGATATTGATGTTACGACATTTTAAGACAGCTATTATTTTAACAGTTGTTACAATTTTGTTACGATTCCTAACTAATTTAAACTTTTAATCAACAATGACAGGTTATAGAAGTTTTTATATTAAGTCACTTTGTTTAGTGTTTAGTTGTGTTTAAGTTAATACTTTTTATTTCTACATAGCGAACACAAGCATTTATTGCTACTTGAAAAATTTTAAATTTTAGTCAATTTTTGGGGATGTTACATTCCATCCTTCTTTTTAAGAAATAGCACCGATTCTCCCCATCGAGACACACTTGATGAAATGTATTTATCTGCCAACCATTCTTACAATTATGTCATGTTCATATCTTGTCAACACCATGAAGCAGATCAAACCCCATGGATTAATTTTTATCCAATGTTTATTATGAATAGTCTTGGAATATTTAATTTTCATGTATTTAATAATTTTATTTTAAATAAATGAGGATAATGCCCCACTAGGTCGCATTAGTGGATGAGGTTGAATTGGAGATGGATTGAAGAAGAAGTTAAGGAGAAAGCACCTAAATCTAGAAATTCAGGAAAAATGAAAAAAAGATGGAGCAAATCAGAAAAGCAGAAAAAAACTTAGGAAAAGCAGTATAAAGCAAAAAGAAGCATAAAAGTAGAAAGAAGGATAAATCAGAAAAGAAGGAAAGTTCAGAAAAGCAGGATAAATAAGAAAATCCAGAAAAAGTAGAAAAGGCTAAAGCAGAAAGTGGACAAGCAAACAGAAAGTTGAAAAGCAAACATAAGAGGAAAAAGAAGGAAAGAAAAGCAAAAAGCAAAAATGAAAGAAATCTAGCTTTCCTTATCCACTCATGGAGGGCGCACTAGCTAAGGATACTTGCTACACAAGTCATCCTCTCTTTATAAATGAACTAGTGTACACCACATTCACATATTTTGTCAGTTTGAGCATTGGTATGAGAGCAATTTTTCCTCAAAGATTTGGGAGATGTGCCCCTAGTCCAAACTGGGAGATGTGCCCATGCTTTATGTGAGATGATGATAGTATTAAGACATTTCCATTGATTTTATTTGTAGGTCCTGTAGCTGAACCAAGGATGGGTCAAATTTCAGGAAGCTTCATGAAGACTATGGCTCGAATCTCAGAGCTTCTCAGTGATTTTCTGAATGCTAGATTGTTGTGTAGGAGAGGAGAGTATTGTTTTAATGATTTGAGGAGTCACTTGGATCATTTATGATGTATTTACAGTCAAAATAAATCTCTGATATCATTCATTTAATTTAATATTACAGAATTCATCAATATTCGGAGTTTTCTCCACCCCTTCTAGATTTGCCTAAATTTTGACTAGTTTTCATAATACTTGTGAAATATGAATGAGAATACTTCCAAATGAGTTTATTCTTGTTTCTGATGTTAATTATCATGTCAAATGACCCAATCCATGTCTTCTTTGAGAAATTCATGAGCCTTCATTGACTGTTTGGGATCTCCTAAAAATTACTAGCTGTGCAATCCTAGAGTGTCAAATAACTAGTATTTTTCTGAGACTTCTTCTGAACTTCATATAAATTTTTGGAATGTCACTTTATTGTGTAATGACTTTAATTTAATTTTATTTATCCTCTCTGATTCAGAAACACTCATCCCTTGCATCAAGTCAAATTTTCCACCCATACTAGTCTACATATGTTGAGGGGCCTAGGAGCGTTGGAGTATATTTAAGATTTGATGATATTTAAAAAACAATGTTCTCGGTAATTTTTGCATGGGTATAAAAAAATATCATATCCTTCCTTTCATCCTAATATTTTGATCTTTTCCACCCTAAGTCAAACTAGCTTCCATAAACATCATTTTAATTGATTCTATGAAGTAGAGAGTTTTTGTATCACTAATCCTAGTTGTTACATTACAATGGTATCAGAGCACTTTCCTTGGCTCATCCCGTGGAAATTAAATCTCAGATGAAGAAATATCTCATAACTATTTTCAAGTTGCAACTATAAAACTAGATACAGTCATGGAAGATGAAGGCTTTGAATTATATGGGAGTAAGAAATCATTTACATTGATGGAGGCCTACTAAGATATGATTATGGTTACATTTGTAGCCAGATGTACATAGATAAATGGTATGAGCCACCGATGGCTAATCATAAGAAGGATTTAGCAAAGAGGATATCTACAAGTAAAAATTTCCCCTCCCGCTACCAGGAGTATCTGGATTTGAGAGAAGAGATTCCTAAATCCATTTCCTTCAAATATTATTTTTATTGTAGATTTGGATTTGATATCAAGGATGAATCTTTGTATTTAATAGAGAGCATAAAACCACCCATAGAGGAAGCAATTTGTTCCACCTATGTGAGCAAATAAGAAGAAAGAGAAATCACTACTCACTCCAAATTTTTGAGAAGGATGAAATTTTAAAAGAGAGTTTTCATGATTCTCAAGAGTGTCATGGAAACACATGTGATCATATGTGTGTGTCTAATAGTACACATGACATTATGGAGTAGCATAATTTCCAAGGTAAACATAAGGAGTCCTTAGATTTACAAGTGCTTCAAGAAAGCACTGACTTGCAGGACGATTTCCAGCCACCTGTTTCACTCCAGAGAGATTATGAGCCTCTTTCATGTAAGGAGAGATTATCCTTGATGAATATGGTTGAGTACATTCCATTTGGATCAGCAAGCAAAAAATCATATTCATCATTGAATTGGATGGATAGCTACATCATCGAGATTGAGACTCAAGATTGTGCAAGACTAGCTCACATGGGTAAGAGTTATTTTTGCATTAGTAATGGATATATTGTTGCATTCAAATATGTTATGATCAATGAGAAGAATGCAAGGCATATATGGCTGCAATAGTATGATTACCATACATTTCCATTCATACCTGGGAGGAAAAATGACATAGTAGATGAAGAGTTATCCCATGGCATTATATTCATAGTAAAGCATGGTGACATTGTGGGGGCTACTAAGGGCCTCGCCATCATTCAAGGCACACGTATGGACTACTTAAATCATATTGAGTTCATATGAAAGTCAATACAACAACATGAGAAGGATCTTGAATATCACCCACTGGGTAGACCACATGATAGGGTGAAGAAACATGAGGCTGAATTGATGATGGATCTGCAATTCTATCAATATCTTTCATTACAAGCAATCCAAAAGTTTCAAGGAAGAAAATGAAAGGGACCTCAAGATTTTATTTGACTAGAGACATGTAAAACCAACTCCTCTTGAACTTATTATGGGCCTAGTGAAGATGAAGGTCAGAATAGAGTACATGTGCATAAGGGACAAAGTCTTTAACATGGAGAAGATTTAGAAAGCAAAGACTACACACCAAGGTAAATTTTCACATATGCTTTCTGTCATATATTATTTGCATGATCTTCTTCATATGTTGTAGAAAGCATACTTGAAGGATGATGAATATATTTTCAAGCTCAATGATGATTTTATGGCCATCCAAGATTCTTTCAGAAGCACTCAAAGTTCCCTCTTGGAATCCAAGATGGAGATAGAACAATTTCACTGAGAATTGCAGAAATCACATACTCCCTCCTACATTCAAATCAGCCATCCTCTTTCAGTTGATGACATTCAGAGTTATATGGAGTGACCTCATGATATGGTGGTTCATGAGATTCATGACGGCCTACATGTGCTTGAGTATTTTAGATATGCAGATGATGAGTTCCAAGCACATACTACCTTCCGGAGCCAAACTGATCTTCTTCATGGAGTGACCCATTCCTCCAATGAGGATTCATAACAACTCATGCTTGACGTACCATCCTTCGATGGAGTTGATTCATCCACATATTTGGTGGATACTTGTTGCAGAAAGTTGGTTCATATTTGGACTAATGGTAGAGATTTGAGCCATTGGGAGCAGTCACATAGGGAAGCATCTTGCTTCCTAGTCGGAGCATTGGGTTGGAGTGTCTCTTCTTTACCTATTTGGGTGAAAAGCGGACACATGAGTGATCTTCTTGCTTGCATCTATGGAGACTTATTAGATAGAATTTACACTTTTTGTGACAAGCAAGGGCCTCCATGGACTTGTGATGATGCCCATCCTCTTGTGATTGGACATGGGGCTTTCACCCTTGTCATTGGAACAAAAATGTTTTAATTTTTCATACTTGTGTGCATTGGCCATATGAAGTACAATCTGATTTGCATCTGCTTGGGGAGTTTGAGGTTAAGGAGGCACACGATCTCCCTTCGGTTGAGCCTACCATGATGGATGACTATTATAGATATTTGATTCACCATTCTCCATCCATATCACTAAGTTGGAGTATGCATTCATCCAATGATTGGGTGGATAGTTACATAAGGGAGTTGAGTACCCCAAGAGGTAACTTTGTTGCTTGCATTAGTGGAAATATTATGGACACATCATCCATATTTTGTAATCATTTGTATAAGAATTTATGGCTGCTATGTGATGTCTTTAGTATACTTGAATGGACATGGGATTTCCATCTATGTCTTAAGAATGGGAATTGTAGTGTCAGTTTGCACATGGCTTATGAGGAGATTCAATATTCCTTTAGGAGTGATGAACTTCCAGTTTGATGGAGTATTATAAATATCCCCCATGATGATATATTCTTTTTTAGATATTGATGTTTGGGAGGATCCAGTTAGGACAATGGAACCATGTAATTCTTTGGGACATGCAACAATGGCAATGGGATCCAGGAATTGATGGGTAATTTCAGTTTTCCTTGATTTCTGTAGGAATGCAACATAAGCAGTGGGACCTTGGGATCAATCTTGAAGATCCAGATATAATCCGAGTGGTGCACCATAAAAATGGTGGAATTTTGGTATTTTTCTTGTAATTGAGGATTTCAATTCTAGATAGCCAGTAGCATATTTTGAGGACTGAAGTCACTAGTTGGCTTCATAGATGGTTGGAGTTGGTTTCTTGCTTGAAGACAAGCAATATTGGGAGGGGAGGACTGTCATGTTCCTATTCTCTCGGCACCATGAAGTGGATCAAACCCCATGGATCCTAATGATAGATTGGAATTAATTAATTAATGAGGGGTTAATTTTGAATTCTAGGCATTTAATTAATTAGGAGTGTGGATTCATTTTTATCCAAAGTTTATTATGCACTTCGAATATTTAATTTTCATGCATTTAATATTTTTATCTTAAATAAATGAGGATAATGTGCCACTAGGGTGCATTATTTGATGAGGTTGACTTGGAGATGGCTTGAAGAAGAAGTTAAGGAGAAAGCACCTAAATCTAGAAAATCAGAAAAAATGAAAGAAACATGGAGCAAATCAGAAAAGTAGCAAAAACTCAAGAAAAACAGCATAAACCAAAATCCAACATAAAAGTAGAAATCAATATAAATAAATAAATAAAAAAGTTTGGAAAAGTAGGATAAATAAGAAAATCCAGAAAAAGAAGAAAAGTATAAAGCATAAAGTTGACAAGCAAACAAAAAGTGGAAAAACAAACAGAAAAGGAAAGCGAAGGAAACCAAAGGAAAAAGGAGAAAGGAAGGAAAGCTATATTTCCTTATCCACTCATGGAGGGTGCATTAGCTAAGGATACTTGATCCAAAAGTCATCCTCTCTCTATAAATTAACCATTGCACACTACATTCACATCTTTTTCAAGTTTGAGTATTGGTATGAGAGCAATTTACCTCAGAGACTTGGGAGAAGTGCCCCTAGTCCAAGCTGGGAGATGTGCCCCTTCTTTCTGTTAGAGGATGATGGTATTCAGACATTTTCATTGAGTTTATTTTCAGTTCCTATATCTCAAACAAGGATGTTTCGAACTCCAGTAAGATTCATGAAAACCATGGTTCGAATCTCAAAGCTTCTAAGTTATTTTCAATGCTAGATTGTCGTGTAGGAGAGGAGAAGAGTTTTTCTAATGATTTGAGGAGTATATTGGACTAATTATGATGTATTTATAGTAAAAATAAATATATTATATCATTCATGTCATTTAATATTACAGAATTCTGAAATATTCATAGTTTTCTCCACCCCTTCTAGATTTGCCTAGATTTTGACTAGTTTCCAGAATACTTGTGAAATATGAATGATAATAGTTCAAAATGATTGTATTCTTGTTTTTTATGTTAACTAACATGTAAAATGATCCAATCCATGTCTTATTTGAGAAATTTGTGAGCCTTCATTGACTATTTGGGATCTCCTGAAAATGACTAGTTGTGCAATCCTGGAGTGTCAAATTACTAGTATTTTTGTGAGACTTCTTCAGACATTCATATAAATTTCTGGAATGTCACTTGAATTTTTAATGAATAAAATAAAATATTTATCCTCTCTGATTCAGAAACACTCATCCCTTGCATACAGTCAAAGTTTATACTCATGCTAGTCTGCATATGTTGAGGGGCCCAGGACCATTGGAGTATATTTTAGATTTGATGATCTTAAAACATCAATGGTCAGTAATTTTTGAATAGGTATCAACAAACATCATATCCTTCCTTTCATGCAAAGCTTTTGATCTTGTCCATCCTCAGTCAAACTAGCTTCCATAAACATTGTTTTAATTGATTATGTGAATTAGAGAGTTTTTGTATCACTAATCCTAGTTGGTGCATTACAAATTTGATTTTCAATTCTATATATTCTAGATTAATCATTCTGAAGGTGTCTTTGACACTAGTTGAACTCCTCCTACAATATCAATTTCTAAATCAATATCCCTCTTTTGAGAGAGCCTTGGAACTTCATGTCAAGGAACACATCATTGAATTCTTGCAAGAACTAATCTTCCTCCAACTTGGAAATTTAATTTTCTACTATGTCTAACACATGGGTTATATACAATTGACAACCTTTCCTAAAACATTTTTTCATGCAAATCTGAAATATGTCTAATAGAAACCATCTTTGGAATTCCCTTTACTACCCTCAGGTTTCCCTTTTCATTGACGCATAAACAATTCTTGTCGTAGAAATCAAGTTTAATTAGGTGTGCTTCCAACCAATCCATTCAAATGAGAACATAATATGAACCAAGTTGTAAAATTTTCAATTTTACCCATGTGAAGAGTGCACCCATTTCCAATGGATATTTCTCCACCATTTTGTTAACCTTTCTCTTGGTTCGAGTGGCTAATTGGACCAACCATGATTTATTATGCTTTATTTAAAAAAAAAACAAATCTCAACAATTATAAGAGTAACATAACTTCGATTACATCCAGGGCCAATTAAAATATAAATAGATTGCTTAGCAATCTTTCCTTCAACCTCCAAAATAGTCAATCGATAGTTTACTTGGTGGTCATCTAGTGCATCATATATTTTAGGGACAATCCTTCCTACATCCCTAATAGCTTCAGTCTCTTGGATGTTCTGAACATGGTTATGACTTCCATTTTTTTGTGGAAAATGTTAATTTTTTATCTTTAATTCAAAAAAACAATAGTAGTAGAAATAAAATAATAATCATGAACATAAGAAATCACATTCAATCACATCCGATGCATGAATATACCCCTGGGAAACCCTCTATGAATTGAGGGAGAAAACCCCAACAAAACCTTCCTTAGTATATTGATAGATTGCAGACAATGTCTTTTACATCAAGCATCCCTGATGCAATTATGGAGTAGGAGAAAGAGAGATATAGAAGAGGGACTTGTGATATTCTATAGGATAGATCACTCAACTTGAACAAACCTCACAAATATCACTCATGAATTGCAAAGAAGAAGAAGAAGAATTGAATCAATATTCACACATTAACTTAGAAATGGTAAAGTCTACAGTATAATCATACATCAGCTGTAAGCTGGCACTGTAAACTGAATACAAAATCAATACAATCAAATGAATTCGAATAAACCTAAGGTCATTCGAATTCTCCTCAATGTGTGACTTGGACAACATTGGAGACATCACCCAATCAGTGGTAGTAGTCACAAATAGTCAAATGTCCGTCAAATTAGTCTAACTAAGTCTAGTTGCTGCATGTGGCACTAATATAGGGAAGGAGACTCCAAGGTGGGTGCATCAGAGTCTCCCAGTAGTCAAGTGGCACTCCGATATAGACAACTGGAAGCTATAGGCAGTTAAATTGAGCAATCATTGCATAAACTGCGCAATCAATGCAAGAACTGTCTGTTGGAATCCAAGAGTGTGTAGTAGGGCGCATTCGTCATCCAGGTGAGGAAAACAAGGTGCACTAGGTAGGTAGGAGGTCTATTGAGGGATAAAAACAGGCTCCAAGGGGCTGAAAATAAGCTCTAGGTGCTGGAGAGACTATCATACTGATGACTGGATGCATGCATGCATGCAGAAATCATGCAAAGCAAGCAAATACATAAATGATGGTGAATATATTCCAACACCCCCCTTGCAAGCCAGACTATGAGGAAACACATAACTGAAAACTAGTAGGGCCCTTGTAACTGAGACCAAAAGTCACCTCGTACAACAATCTAAATAAGTAAAGTGAGGAAAGAGGGAAAACCCAGTGGGAAGAAATCCCCCCTTCAAGATAGATTGTATAAGGTAATCAATCATGTACATTACTCATCCCAAAAGGTAAGTGGACTTCTCCACTGAAGAAGGATCTATCAGCAAGAAATGGATCAATGTGTGAATGATCAATGTGAGAATATGAAACCTTCCATTCTGAAAATCAGATCTGGTTCTCCTTGGACCAAGTGGATCTCCAACAATATCATTGAAAAATCTAAGATTAGTGGCTTCTCATCTCAGAAGAGGAGGATCATCAGGTGCAAGATCATCAGGTTCTTGTGGATTTGGATCTTCCATTTACTCATCTTCACTGTTAAGTGCTAGATATTAAGGTTCTTGTGGATCTGGATCTAGCATTCGCTCTTCATCATCTTCACTTTCATATTCAGAATCTGAACTCTCATGAGATGAATCTTTGCTCTCTCGCTCATCAAGCAGTGGTGGTGTGGTAGGAAATCCCTCTTGCTCAATAGGATGAGCATCTTGTAGTGGCCATTCCTCAAACTGTACACTCCTATCAAGGAATGTTGTCATAGTAGAAGGATCAAGAAGCTTGTAGACCTTTTCACTCAATGCATAACCCACCTGTATACACTCTCTTCTCTATGGATCTAGGGCTCTCCTTTTCTCTGTTGGAATCCTTGCCCATGCTCTGGATCCAAACACTCTGAGATGAGAAACATCAGGCTTGTAACCCATCCATGCTTCGAAAGGAGTCATAATTTCTAGTCCTTTGTGAGGGACTATGTTCTGAAGGTAGGTAGCACAGTTGATGGCTTCTTCCCAAATAATAGGGTGAAACCCTTTCGACTTTAGCATGCAGGTTTCCATCTCCTTTAATGCTCTATTATTTCGCTCTGCAACACCATTCTGTTGTGGTGTGTAGGGAACAATATGCTGCATCTCTATGCCTTCATTAGCACAAAAGGATTGGAAATCACCCTTAACATACTCTCCTCCATTATCAGTAAGGAGGGCCTTGATATTTCTATATGAAATTTTTTCTACAGAAGACTTGAAAAACTTAAAGTATCCAAACACTTTTAATTTTAATCTAAGAAAGTATACCCATGTAAATCTTGAATAATCATCAATAAAAGTAAGAATATACCTTGCCTTGCTCAAAGATAGATCTAGAAATGCCCCTGAAACATCACTATGAATCAAATCTAGACATTGAGAGGCTCTCATTGCCTTCCCTTTGTCAAACTTATTTTATTGATGCTTTCCCATTAGGAAACCTTTATAGTTTCCCTTGGAAAACTTGATTTTGGGTAGTCCTTCGACCATCTCTTGAGCGTGCATATCTTGCAGGTACTTGTAGTTGATATTCCCAAATATTTCATGCAATAGCTTCCTCTCTTCATTTGCATGTGTGTGAAGAGAAGACTGTTTGGACAGAGGTAGAAAGTGAGAGAATTCATAGAGTTTTGACTTGTGGTTTCCAACACCTTTTGCAATGATATTTCCTGATACCATGTCTTGTATTTTGACCTCATTTGGAGAGAAGATCACCCTCTTGAGATCTCCAGTATGGGTCATCTGGTAGACTGAAAGTAGATTGCAAGTAAGTGTAGGAACATAGAGCACATTTGAGAAGTACCCATGATCAAGGTTGATCCTTCCAATCCCCTCAGAGGAGACCTCAGAATCATTCCCCAACATGATTTAAGGGCCAACAATGCATTCAAAACCAGAAAAGAGATCTTTGGAGGAAGACACGTGTCTTGATTCTCCTAAATCTATAATGATGGAGGACTCTCTTGATGCACCTTCCATGAGAACATGACATCTCTCCTTGTACTCAAATATTGAAGATTCAACTTCTTTCTTCCTAGCAATTGTAGGTACTGGAAGGTTATTCTTTTCAAGTAGTTGAGCCATCAGATCTATTATCTTCTTCATGCAGCTTCTCTCAGGATGAAATCATCTATTGCAATAGGTACATTTGGATTTATCCTTGTGATATTGCTTGCCCTTCCTGGAATTCGAATCCCCTCTTGACTGATAGGGAGCCTCCTTTTTCTTCTGCTCATTCAAATTTCTGTCTTTTTCCTTTTGCTTTCCTTTGCCATTTGCTCTCTTCACTTCAGCAGTAGTAAGTGCTGAATTCATCTTGGGTTTAATCATTCCCATATGAACCAACTTCTCCTCCTCTTATGTGAGAGACTTGATGAAGTCTTCAAGAGTGGGAAACTTCTATTTT
The DNA here is from genome assembly GCA_027924585.1 of Larix kaempferi. NCBI lineage: Eukaryota > Viridiplantae > Streptophyta > Pinopsida > Pinales > Pinaceae > Larix > Larix kaempferi. The sequence continues at coordinate 3,429,220 of BSBM01000816.1, read as the reverse complement.
GGGATGGATAGCTTCCCTAACTGGAAGGTAGAGACAAATACTGAGTAATCAGGGCCCAATTTTGATAGAATGCCTAGGATTAGATGCTTCTCTTGTTTCTCTATTCCATATCTCTTCAAGTGTGAAATCATATTTTTAAACTTGGTAAGAAACTCAGTGATTGAGTCGAAACTGTAAGGGCTCAGTGAGATAAACTCATTTTCCAACTTGTGACCTTTCAATTCATCTTTCTGTCCAAGAAGAGATTCGAGATTGTCCCAAACTTCTTTAGGAGTTGTAAGATCAATGACATGAAAATGGAGGTCTTCGGAAATGTTGAGTAGTAGTCATACTGCTTCATCAAGTTTATCTAGGTACTTTGATTTCTCAACTGCACTAGTGGGTTCGACTACAATCCCATTCAATACTCTAGAAATAATTTTGGACTTCATGAAGATGTCCATCTTGGATTTCTATTCGAAATAATTGAAGGAGTTCAGTTTTAGATCCATGATAGCTGTTGAAGTCGAATTAAAGATGAATTCGAATCATGGAATAAACCTGCAAAACAAATGAAATTGTTGATGGAGATTTGTTGCAAATCAAGAGAACATTGCCTTATGACATCGAGCACATGTGACTCTATCCTTCACACCTGGCTAGACCTCACTGGATTGCTCCAATGAATTCAAGACAATTGCGCTAGGAGTTGATGTGGAAATCTAGAGGCTTTTGGTGCTTACTGAAAGACAACTTCTCAATGAATTGTTGCAACTGCTACAATTCGAATAGTTGGATCAAGCTATGATACCATGTGATATTCTACAGGATAGATCACTCAGCTTGAAAAAACCTCACAAATATCACTCATGAATTGCAAAGAAGAAGAAGAAGAAGAATTGAATCAGTATTCACACATTAACTCAGAAATGGTAAAATATGCAGTATAATCATACATCAGCTGTAAGATGGCACTGTAAACTGAATACAAACTCAATACAATCAAATGAATTCGAATACTCCTAAGTTCATTAAAATTCTCCTCAATGTGTGGCTTGGACAGCATTGGAGACATCACCCAGTCAGTGGTAGTAGTCACAAATAGTCAAATGTCAGGCAAATGAGTCTAACTGAGTCTAACTTATGCATGTGGCACTAATCTAGGGAAGGAAACTCCAAGATGGGCTCATGAGAGACTGTGAGTAGTCAACTGGCACTCTGATATAGACAACTGGAAGCTATAGGAATTTAAACTGAGCAATCAATGCATAAACTATGTAATCAATGCAAGAACTATCTATTGGAATTCAAGAGTGTCTAGTAGGGCACATTTGTCATCTAGGTGAGGAAAACAAGGCGCACCAGGTAGGTAGGAGGGATACTGAAGAATAAAAATAGGATCCAAGGGGCTAAAAATAAGCTCTAGGTGTTGGAGAGACTACCATACTAATGACTGGATGCATGCAGTATGCATACATGCATGCATAATGCATGCAAAGCATGCAAATACATAAATGATGGTGAGAATATTCCAACAGGACTCAGAATAATTAATCTCCACGCAACCAATTTTCTTTTCTTGGTCATATGTAGAAGTGTATATCGTTTAATAGAATTTGCTCCAATATTGAAGACATCAATCTTGCATGAAGAAGTGTGCCCCACTTCTCATGCAATACATTAATTCACTGAACTGACTCTTATGATGAAATCTCCCTTAACTGCAAGCTTGCCCACTTATTTAGGTGGCTAACTTAATTGTCGTCATGCAAGTGTCATGACTCAAGTGTCATCCTTTAGTTTAACACAAGTGTCATATTTTATTTTAACATAAGTGTCATCATGCAATAACACTTAGTTAACTAGATATTCCTTGATATGACTTAATTAAATATCTTAACTAAAATCTTTCTTTTTAACATTGTTGTAGTGATCAATTTGAGTTATCCTTTGATTGACTGAAGTCTTGTTTATTAATACCACTGAAGTTTAACAATTTGAATTCTCTTTTGATTAATTCTTTATGTGCGATTTGAATTCTCTCATATCTTGCCACATCTTATCTTTATCTCTTGTCTTATCTACATGGTCCACATGTTATAGCTTAGTTATCATATCAGATATACTAAGGAACCACTTATACTATGAAACGAGAACTCGACACAGTTCTCGTTTTTCTCTCTCCTAATTTTAGTAGGTATTTTTAGCTCCGTTTCAAAAAGGGGTGATGCCACTATCGCACATTTTCATTTCGAGGCATTTTTTGGGACCTTTGAATTATCTTGATCGTAAAAAAAAATTAGTTTCTATTTTCAGGTGCATTTTTAGAAATTTCGCAAAATAGCATACATTTTTAAGCAATTTATAATGAAAAACATATACATTTTGCAATTTTTTTCTATAAAATAAGACATTTTAATGGACAAAATAAGACACTTTTATTGACAAAATTGTTAAAAATTCCAAAAAATATAGACATTTAAAACCATTTTCAATCAATTTTCAGATATGTTTTGTATAAAAATGATACTATTTCATATTATTTTCCGAAAAGTGTTGATTCACATAAATTCAAGAAAAATTATACAAATTATTTGTAAAAAACATATTTCAAACATTATATATAGAAATTTTATTTCTAAAATTAAGTCTGAAAGTCAAAACATTACTAATATATCTTATCAAAATATTGTCAAACTTAGCATTTTTTTCAAAACATGAAACTAATCAACAATATCATGCAGACCAAATTCATGTCCTCTTCTGCTGCATGTTTCCCCCCCTAACATTATAATAAAATAAATTAAAAAACAAATTAAACTAACCCCTAACAACATTATAATAAAAAATCCCTAACAACATTACAATAAAAAATTTAAAGAAAAATTAAAAACAAATCAAACTAACCCCTAACAACATTATAATAAAAAATTTAAAAAAGAATTAAAAACAACTTAAACTAACCTAACAACATTATAAACTAACATTTCAAAAAAAATTTAAAAAAAATAAACTAACATTAAAACTAATAGATTTAAACTAATGTTCTTATAATTAAAAATTAAAAATAAAAATAAAAACCCAATAAACTAACCTAACATTATAATTAAAAAATAAAACTAATTAACTATATACTAACATTACACAAAATTTAAAAAAACTTAAAAACAAAATAAAAATAACATTATAAAAAAATAAAAATTAAAAAAAAACAAACTATACAAAATTTTAAAATAAATTAAAAACAAAAATAAAAACAGACTAAAACTAACATTATAAAAAATTAAAAATTAAAAAAAAAACAAACTATATATAATAACAAATCAAACTATATAACATTTAAAAACAAATTTAAAAAATAAAATTAAAAACAATAAAAAAATCAAAATATAAAACATTAAAACAAAATTTTAAAACAATTAAAAAACCAAACTATACAAAATCTAAAAAAAAATTAAAAACAAAATAATTAAAAAAAAATTATTCTATACAAAAAAATTAAAAAAAAAAATTAAACACAATTTAAAAAAAAAACTAAACCATGCAATGGTCAGGGAGGTGGGTTGCAGCGAGGGAGGGGGGAGGTGGGCGACGACGGTGGCGGGGGAAGGGGAGGGCGGTGGAGGGGGAAGGGGAGGAGGTGGCGGAGTTGGGCGGGGGAAGGGAGGAGGAGGTGGAAGGGAGGGGCTGGCATCGAGCCGTTCGCTTGGGTGCCAAAGGGCGGCCCTTGTCAATGCCCGGCATCGACCGGGGCCGCCCCCGTTGATGCCCGGCATCGACGGGGGCTGCCCCCGTTGATGCCCGGCATCGACAGGGGCTGTGAAGGCCTCCCTTTGCCGCCCAAACGAGTGACCTCCCTCGCTTGGGCGCCAAAGGGCAGCCCTCACGGCCCCCGTCGATGCCCAGCATCGATGTCGATGCCGGGCATCAACGGGGGCAACCCTCGTCGATGCCGGGCATCAACAGGGGCCGCCCTTTGGTGCCCAACCGAGGGAGGTCGCTCGCTTGGGTGCCAAAGGGCGGCCCTCGCGGCCCCCGTCGATGCCCGACATCGATGCTGATGCCGGGCATCAACGGGGGCGGCCCCCGTCGATGCCCAGCATCAACGTCATCAACGTTGATGCCGACATCAACGTTGATGACGGGCATCAACGTCGATGCCTGACATCAACGTCGATGCCCAGCATCAACGTCATCAACGTTGACGCCGGCATCAACGTTGATGCTGGGCATCAACGTCGATGCCTGACATGAACGTCGATGCCGAGCATCAACGTTGATGACGTTGATGCTGGGCATCGACGTTGATGCCCGGCATCAACGTCATCAACGTTGATGCCGGGCATCGACGTTGATGCCCGGCATCAACGTCATCAACGTTGATGCCGGGCATCGACGTTGATGCCCGGCATCAACGTCATCAACGTTGATGCCCGGCATCGACGTTGAGTTGATGCCGGGCATCAACCGGCATCGACGTCGATGCCGGTTGATGCCCGGCATCAACGTCATCAACATTGATGCCGGCATCAACGTCGATGCCGGGCATCCACGTCGATGACGGGCATCAACGTCGCTGCCGGGCATCAACGTCGATGCCCAGCATCAACGTCATCAGCGTTGATGTCGGCATCAACGTTGATGCCAGGCATCAACGTCGATGCCTGACATCAACGTCGATGCCCAGCATCAACGTCATCAACGTTGACGCCTGCATCAACGTTGATGCTAGGCATCAACGTCGATGCCCGACATGAACGTTGATGTCGAGCATCAACGTTGATGACGTTGATGCCGGGCATCGACGTCGATGCCCCGGCATCGACGTCGATGCCGGTTGATGCCCGCCATCAACGTCATCAACGTTGATGCCGGCATCAACGTCGATGCCGGGCATCAACGTCGATGACGGGCATCAACGTTGATGACGTTGATGCCGGGCATCAACGTCGATGCCCGTCATCAACGTCGATGTCGAGCATCAACGTTGATGACGTTGATGTCGGGCATCGACGTTGATGCCCGTCATCGACGTTGATGCCCGTCATCAACGTCATCAACGTTGATGCCGGGCATCGACGTTGATGCCCGGCATCGACGTTGATGCCCGGCATCGACGTCATCAACGTTGATGCCCGGCATCGACGTTGATGCTGGGCATCGACGTTGGTGCCTGGCATCAACGATGCCCAGCATCAACGTCATCAACGTTGATGCTCGGCATCGACGTTGATGCCTGGCATCAACGTCGATGCCCAGCATCAACGTCGATGTCGAGCATCAACGTTGATGATGTTGATGACGGGCATCAACGTCGATGCCCAGCATCTACGTTGATGCCCGGCATCAACGTCATCCACGTCGATGACGGGCATCCACGTCGATGTCGGGCATCCATGTCGATGCCCGGCATCCACGTTGATGCCCGGCATCCATGTTGATGCCCGTCATCGATGTCGATGCTGGGCATCGACGAGGGCCGTTAGGGCCGCCCTTTGGCGCCCAAGCGAGGGAGGTCACTCACTTGGGTGCCAAAGGGCGTCCCTCACAGCCCCCGTTGATGCCCGGCATCGACGTCGATGTCGGGCATCGACGGGGGCCGTGAGGGCTGACCTTTGGCGCCCAAGCGAGGGAGGTCGCTCGCTTCGGCACCAAAGGGCGGCCCTGATGGCCCCCATCGATGCTTGACATCGACGTCAATGCCGGGCATCGACGGGGGCCGTGAGGGCTTCCCTTTGGCACCCAAGCGGGCGGTGCCCTCCCCCTCCTTCCTCCTCCCCGCTCCCCTCCACTTTCCCCTCCCCCCGCGCCCGTGCCCTCCCTTCCACCTCCCCCCGCCGCCCTCCCTTCCACCGCCGCCACCCACCACCTCCTCCTCCTCCTCCCTTATCCCTATGTCGCCCTCCCCCTTCCCCCTCCTCGCTCCTCCCCCGCCACCCTCCCTTCCACCACCACCGCCCACCTCCCCGCCATTGCATTGTTTCAATTTTTTTTAAATTTTGTTTATTTTGTTTTTAATTTTGTTTAATTTTGTATAGTTTATGTTTTTTTAAATTTTGTTTAATTTTTTGTTTAAAGTTTGTTTAATTTTTTTAAAATTTTGTTTAAAGGTTGTTTAATTTTGTATAGTTTAATTTTTTTTTAATTATTTTGTTTTTTAATTTATTTTAAAATTTTGTATAGTTTGATTTTTTTATTGTTTTTAAATTTTTGTTTCAATTGTTTTTAAGTTTTTGTATAGTTTTTTTTTTTTAATTTATAATGTTAGTTTGGTTAGTATATAGATACTTAGTTTTTTTTTAATGTATTTTTAAATTTTTAATTATAATGTTATCTTAGTTTAGTTTGTTTTTAATTTTTTTTAAATTTTTAATTATAACATTAGTTAAAATTTGTTAGTTTAATTTGTTTTTAATTTCTTTTTTAAAACCCAAAGCTAATATTTGTGGAATAGGGAGCATTCGTGCAAGATGGGAGTGTGTTAAACAAAGCCGTAGATCCCGAAGGAATATGACATCTTAAATGATGGGTATAGATGTAGACTCAGATTGTGTGCCCATTGATAATAGAGAAGAGTATGGGTCATCTACATCTTCATCAAGTCCTTCATCTGCAGAAAATGTAGATTCTGATGGGGTGTCAGAATCCGTGGATGAATTTGAAAAAGCAGTGTAGAGCCTTTTTATTAGTATGATTTTTGTAATTGAAATTCTAGAGGAGTTTTTTATGATGGGGTGTTAGAATCCATGGATGAATTTGAAGAAGTAGTTTAGATGCTTTTTACTAGTATGATTTTTGTAATTGAAACTCTAGAGGAGTTTTTGAATATTTATATGAACCATTTGTTCTTGTATGGTCTAATATATTATCTCATTATGAATCGCATCATAACTCGTTTGTTTTTATATGGTTATAATGGTGAAATTATTAGAGAAATTTGTTTTTTTGTTTAATATGCAATTTTCCTGAAAGTTGTAATTTATCTCTTCAAGAAATTTTTTTTTTTCCAATTTAAGGTTGATTGTAAAGTTTTGTTAAACAACAATATGGGATGTTTAGGGCATGGCTCTATTTTTTACCCTAAAAAAAAATACGTGTATACTGGTATCAACACTTTTCTATTTGGGGGGTGTTTTTGGTGTTTTTTTTGCAAAAATCATCGTTTTTATGGGTAGAGTTCTCGTTCATAGTATATAGTTCTCGTTTCATAGTATAAGTGGTTAAGGATATTTTCCCAATGATGTGATCATATTGTTCTGCTATTGTTCCAGGTGGTTATATGCTAAACTAATTGACTCTAGAGGTGGCCAGTATATAGAGGTGACTTAATAGCTCAACCATGGTTAGTAGTATATCACACACCACACATGCTTAGACATGCAAAGCATCAACTCAATGCATGAGGATATGCCTCGACACACACGACCTTATCCTTGACTAGAAAGACTGCACAACATCATCACTTGGACATAAAAAGAACTTTCATCAACGCATGAAGCTTAACCACTCTTGAATCCAACTTAGGATTCTTCTCCAAGTTTCGTAAGTTCAATTTTCATCTCCTATAAGCCACTACCTAAAAACACAAGTCTCAATATTGACACACAAGATTGACCTAGAGAAGGACTCATGATGATGTCACTTTAACACTCTCTCTTAGTGAGGGAGGCATTCTCTTCCATGCCAAGCTTGTCCAAGAAGTAGCTATACTTCATCATAGAAAGAGGCATAGTCAACATATGTACAATATACTCACCAATAGAAATGTAATGAATTATTATGGCACCTCACTAGACCATGTCTCTGATGCAGTGATACTTGATCTCAATGTGTTTCGGTGTGTGATGAAGCACGGGTTTTTCTGAGAGTTTAATGTAGCCCTGATTGTCAAAGCGAATGATAGTAGTCTCAAGATTCTCACCATACAATCTAAAAAGTAGCTTCCTAAGCCACACGGATTCTCGATAGGTGCTAATAGCTACAATATACTATGCTTCTGTATTATTTTGGGAAACAAATCCCTGCTTCCTACTGGACCAAGCGATCATAGCTGATCCCAAGCTAAAACAAAATAAAGATGTACTCTTTCGGTCCAAAATAATACCACCCTAGTCGGAGTTGGGATATCCAAGTAACATCACTCCACCACTAGAAGCGTATCTGAGCCCATAACAAATAGTACCTCGAAGGTATCTAAGAACATGCTTGGCAGCAACCGAATGCCTATGTCTTGGCTCATACATGAGCTGACTCAAGATACTCACTACATAACATATGTTTGGTCTACTATGTATCAAATACATCAAGGAACCAATGACTCTTCTGTGCATGGTAGGATCCACTAGATCCGATCTGGAATATGACACATGTAGCTTCTTTAGATTAGACGCCATTGGAGTAGACATGGACTTACAATCCATCATACCAAAACTCTGCAATAAATCAATTATGTACTTTCCTTGTGAAAGAAAGATCTCATCTTTCCTTTTCCAAACTTCTAGACCGAGAAAATAGTGCATACTACCTAAGTATTTCATTTTGAACTTAGAAGTGAGCTCCCTCTTACACTGAGATATCTATTTCTCCAGCTTCGTACTATGAGTGGGGAGTTTCTTCCTACCTTGATCAATGGCAGTAGGCTTAAGCTGTATCGCGAAGGCCATGCCACCTCCTAGCCCTAGCCCAGAAAGGAAGCAAATGGTGCAGATGTTCAGTGTAGTTGAAATGAAGCATCGCACCCTAAGGAGTCTACACCGGGAAATACTTGAGGTAAGAATTCGCAGCCAGCTTTCCTGGTTGTTGCGATAATTTTGATATGAGGCGAGTTTTTGGCACTTTCCATTTCCAGACGATGCGATATCGTATCGCAGAGGACAGAAAACAGATTGATGCGATACCAAATTTTGAATTGATCAGAGGGCTAGTCACTTCGCCTTCTGACAAGCATTAACTGCACGGCTGACAAGTATCTGTTGTACTAAGATTTGGCAGCAGTACGGCGATTCTTCTAGATTTGGAAAATCCGATGCGACACCACTCCGGCGCACAGTTTCCCAGCGAAATTTCAAACGGCGTTTTCAATAAATGGGCACGGGGTGCTGTCTTGTCTATGCATTAAATGCCGCCAACGGGTCCAGTTTACTAGTCCGTTGCCCTTTGAAATTCCGCCTTATGATAAATACACGTCTTATTCAAAGCACGGGGCTACTTGGTCATTTTCGCCGAAAGAGTTGAGCGCAATTGAGCCGAGCCAAGCGTATTCTTAGCAGAGTTCTTAGCAGGGAAACCAAAAACAGTTGCAGACTCTGATTTGCATTAGATTAGCAATCATAGGAAGTCCAGAGTACCACAGGGGAAGGTTCCTCGCGCCAGACGAGCCTCTCGAAGACGTGTTGCAGAGATTCCAAAGGGGTGGAATTGAGTGTGCTATGACTTCAGTTGTGGCGAAGAAAGGAAAGAAAGTTGCTGCTGGTTCTCCATCCACACGCCAGTCACCGAGAACCTTAGCTAATATGGAGTGTAGCGAGACCCCGAGTAGCACAGAGTCAGAAGAACCGGAGCAGGAACTTCCAGAAGAAGTCACAGTCGGTACCGTATACTTCCCACCAAGAATAGAAAATGCACCAGCAATTATCCTTCCGAGAGACTTTAAATATGAACTCGTACTCCCACCACTGGATAACCGAGTGAAGGAAGAAGGTAACCTGTGGGGGAATATGCATGCTGTTAAGTTTGCTGATTATAATCTGAGAGATTATAAGTTGTACCCACAATTCCGCCGCGATCGTTATATGACGATTCAGAGGAACCCAAGGAAAGAGCGCGATGAGTTCGTCCCCATGGACCATGTAAGCCATTTAGCACCGTCGGGACTGCTCAATCTCCTGGAGATTCCACACTTTGGACGGGGCTCGGAGGTAAATGTTGTGGTGCGGATGCTACTTTCATGTGTACATGGTGGTTACTTATGGTTGGGTAACCGGATAGATGTTAATGTTGACCTTATTCACCGCATTACCGGTCTGTCGAAGACTGGCTTCGACCCACAGATAAATATTGATGGCGCCACAAAGGATACCAGGCTCTCAACCAAGCAGGTTGCGGAGTATAAGCTGCAAAGAGGAGGTCGCGCCTACGATGTCAACTCAATACAGGATGACACCTTGCGGTTTACTGTTAGTCTGTTGGCCGGAAAACTCCTCCTCAAGGTGAGGCCGAAGGAGGTCACAGGATCAGTTATCCGCCTAGCGATTGAAGTCATAAAAGGTAAACCTTACAACTGGAGTTTATTTTTGCTGAATAGTTTCTTTCAAGACTGTGCGCAGGCGCAGCAGGATCCACTTCACAGCTTCCACTTCTCGTGGCTGCTGATCCTTATGGCTTTTATTGGATGGAAAGAGCCGCCCAATTCGCAGTTTCCACAACTGGCACCAGGGGTGTGCAGAGGCTCGAGGTACTCAAATATTTGGGCGAGTAGTCACCCAGAGAAGCACAAGAATAACGCAATGGTATTCCATGACTATTATACGCTATTGCCTGAATCCGTAGCAACGATTCCTGCGTGTCGACTCGCCGGTCGTTGATCTTTATCAGTCCAAGCTGGAATTTAAAGTCGACATGGATAAAACCTATATCAGACCCAAGGGATTCAGGAAACATAAGGAATGGGCCCCCAGCCCATATCACATGGAAATCCAGCAAGTTGAAGACACCATTAAGAATTGTTTCGATGAGGAAATGAAACAGATGTATGATGATTTATCCTCTGGCCTAGTTCCAGTTGATCCCCCAGCTAAGGATCCAGAAGATGTTCTGGAGGTAGATCCTAAAGATAAAATGAAAGAACCAATAGGTTCTAAGAGAAAGGTTACTGAAGGCCCTTCTCCACTGCGAGCAAAGAAGAAGAGAACAAAGGCGGTTACTTTCGACGAATCGCAGGCACCAATCATGACAGAGGATGAGTATGATCTCATCGCCAGCCGAATACAGGAGAAGATGCGGGATAAATTCGCTGCGATTCAGTCATCGCAGGATCTTATGCGCATCAGCCTTGACAAGAAATTGTGAGAGTTGAAGGCAATAACTGAGAAGACTGCTTCCATGCAGATTCAGCCAGCTCCAACTACAGTCGCAGAAAGTTCGCAGCCCCCTTCACAGACCAGAGAAGAAAGTATTGCAAGGGACCGCACGAACATTGTTCGTATACCGCCAGGAAGCATTAAGTTCCCTGTACCTATGGAAGTACAGATGGTTCATCCTCTTGAGGTGAACCTACCAGAAGTACCTGTGGACCAGTTGTACGAAATTTTCCAGCAGATAGGCACGGAGCTGAGGCACAGAGAACAAGTCACATATGAGCAAAATGTTTTGCTTTCTAACGAAAACGTGCAGCTCATCGCACAGCATGAGGCAGAGAGTGCCCAGTTGACACAATATGATCAGCGAGAGCAGGATGTCTCTCTTGTTTTAAAGAATATCGCAGCAGAACTTCCGCAGTGCGATATCAGGCCTGAGTTAGAAATAACTCAAAAGATCAGAAAAATAGCGGAAAGAGCAAAGGCTCTAGATGAAGAGAAGAAAAAGAGGGAGGAAGAATACGAAGCAAGGATTGCTGCACTGGAAGCGAATAGGCCGCCTACTCCAGAGGAAATCCAAGAAGCACGAGTGCAAGCTTTCAGAATTGTACAGACACAGATGCACTGTCGGGTGGAAGCAACAGAGGCTATCCTAGAGGATGCATCAAAAACATGGCTGGAGCTAGAGGAGCTCTCACAGAAAGCCGAGCTCGATCAGCACATTAAGCACTGTGAAGATGCGATATCCAGAGCTGAAGAAGAGTACAAGGGCTTGAGTGCTCTTGCGAAGATAAGAAAGAAAGGAGAAATCACACAATTTCAACAGCAGGTGCAGAAGTACAGAGAACAACAGATCAACCTGGCTAACAAAGTTAGCCCGCATGAAAGCAAAGTCGCACATCTGGTTGATGAACTGGAGCAAAAGGTGAAAAGCTTCACCTCAAGTAAAGGAGTCATTGAGGGCACAGAGGACTCCTTGGTAACCGCTGAGCTGCTCAGCGCAGCGCAGGAAGAAGTAACACACATGGATGAAAGTATTAAAGCGCTTAAGGCACAATTCGCAACAATCTCACGAGCAGCAAAGGATAAGCTTAGGCAGATGAAGCAGGCTAGTGTTTCGAGTGGCTCGGGGACGAGCCACAAGTAAGTGTTAGGGGAGTTGTTGGAGAGAACTTCCGCAGCATTTAGGAAGCTGCTAATTTTGGGAAGGATAACTAATTTTGGAGAGAAAGTACCAATTTTGGCGGTAAGACAAAGATATCGCCATAGCGCAAATTCCGACGGGAATCACGGCGATAGGTACAGAAAAGTCAAAGCATGTGGTACAAAGAAGAGGCCGAAGGGAGAGCTCAACCACCGTAATAAAGGCGCCGAAGATGAAGAGAGGGTTCAGCTACCCTCATTAAGAAGAAGGACTACAGTCAGCGTTGCTTGAACCAAGAAGAAGCGACGGGCTGATGCATTAAAGACTAAGGATTGCAGGAAGCGGCGACGAGACAGGAGGCGGCTATGGAAGTACAGCCAGTTGACTGTAAGTGGTTAGGGTTGAGTCACTGTTGGGATAAGGCCCACAGTTTTGTAACTGCGATGAGCCCTTCGGGCCATCTATATATAGGAGTCTTTTTATATGATAAGGGGTTGGCCACATAGTGATAGAAGCCATTAGGTAGAGGGTAGTCAAGTCTTTGTTGATACAGAGTCTGAACATCCCTTAGAGAACAAGGGCTGACCCGTTGAGAGATTGTGCAATCCGCTGGGATTGAGAAAGAAAGAGAGTGCATTGTAAGAGGCAGGAGGAGAAGAGAGGTCTATAGAGAAGGGCTCCCACTGAGGTGGAGTTTCCTAGAAGACCCTTGTTGTAAAGAGTTGGAAAGGAACTGTGTTTACTCTTCAGAATTGTTAACAAGAAACACAGTTCCCTTGGACGTAGTTCCCGCCCTGGGAGTAACAACGTGCTTATCTAAGTAGCGCTATTGTATTTGTGTAGTTGTTGCTCTCATTCACTTGCCTTTATTATACACGAATGCTTCATTTTGTTATAAGTAATGTATATGGTCATCAGTTTAAGTTCTGGTTGATGTATAACAATTGTGATAATCATAGCTAAAATCCTAGCGAACTAGATAATTGTTAAGCAGAGGATAATGTGCGAGTATGGACTGAATATAATGCATGAATGGTTCACTTAGACAGTGCTCAAAGTAATACTCTACTCAGTTACATTGTTGCGAGATATCAAGGGGCCAAGTTCATTAGCAAGGGTTATGCTTGGAGATTAAATGATATTACTAACTGCAGTAATAGGATAAGAACGGCTGAAGCCATGTATTAACTCAGGAAACGGCCAAGGGTCACGTACTGCAGGGACAGAAAGAGGAAGATATCGCACCCGCGATATCTTAGATATTGCTAGACGGGCTCACATAAGGGGAAGACTTATCGCACTCCCTGTGTGATGCGATAAGTTAGTGGTATAGCTGGGGTAATGGAATGAGATAAGTCAGCCTATGCAGGGAGGGTTAAGGTGGGTTTAAACACCCTGGATGCCTCGGAACCCGATTGAGGACACTTGAGTCTTCTGCCACCCATTAGAATCACTTCGGGTGAGACTTCAGGTTGCTTCTGCGACCTGTTGCCGAAAGGGCCAGTGAGCTAAGGGTTCTGTTGGTCTAAAAGGTACCGCAAGCCCGGGTCTACCCATAAAGTAAAAGAAAGATCAACAGAAGGGGTTCTCGAGAGCTAACAAGTAAGGAAACATGGATCTGAAGGGATGGTATATGACCATTGGACCAGTAACTGGTTTTAAGGAAAAAGGTTTTCTACCCGACTGTTAACACATTTAAATTAACTTGAATTAAACACTCTTCATACATACTGAATTGAACACTCATCATGCATACTCAATAAAATTAACACTACTTTCGCAGATCGCCCGATTTGGATACCCATACATAATACACCTTGCATACATTTAAATGGAATTTAATCAACATTTGTATAGGTCGCTCGATCTAAATAAGATCTTAGTTAAACATATTTCACAAGTAAAAATGAAATTAACAAGTACTGCAAATCACTTGATCTCGATAGTCCTAATTAATACACGGTGCATATATTTAAATGGAATTTAATCAACGTGGTTGCAGATCGCTTGATGTGAACAAGATCTCAGATAAAACACATTACACAGATTTAAATGAATTAAACAGTGTATTGCAAATCGCTGGATATGAATAAGATATGACATAAAACACATTAGACATATTTAAATAAATTAAACAGTGTATTGCAGATGGCTTAATTTGAATAAGATAGGAGATAGAACTTACCACGTAGGCGTATATAAAATATTACATCAAACATCATCCTTTCAAATGAAAAAGTAACTCAAATAATTTCAATTCAAGAATTCCCACGTACTATCCCGCGGGTCTATCGACTTAAATAACCTATAAATAAAATACATGTATTCAAATAAAACTTCAAGAAAATAAGAACTTGTTCTGTGTGTTTTATCCAGCACTTATGAAAGAACTTGTTCCGTGTGTTTTATCCAGCAGTGATGAAAGAACTTGTTCTGTGTGTTTTATCAGCAGTGATGAAATTGGTGAAGATGTTGTCACTCCAATACAGTTCAAATTCTTTTAATATCACCAACTGACCCCTCGATTGACCTCCCTATCACACTAGGAGTAGTCTTCTTCCTCCTAGTCCCCCAAGCTATTGGAGATCGCAAAGAATAACACACGGCCTCAATTATCCAGTAATGATCTCCCAATCAACAAGATAATTCTCATACCAAGCTCACATAGACACATAATTTCTAAAAATTGTTTTTCCTCTCCATGCATTCTTTCTTATATAGAAAAGTCCCGACATGTCATTCACATGTAAAATTATTTATTTTATTAACTTTCCAAATATTATTCCTCCTCCAATCATGTGTCACATTCACATGAGGGTGCACATAAGTACCACAATTTACTCCTAGGCATCCCTTTATCCTAGGATCAGAACCCCCAAATTAGTGGGTGCAAGTGGATTTTAACTCAAAAATATCCAAAATATGAATTTGCTCCAAATCTAGATATCCTCTATTTTTTTCCAAAATTTTATTTAATGCACATCTCTCTATATTAGTGGGTGCACATGGAATCTACTTCAAAATATCCTCTATCTATATTTGCTCCAATTTAAATATTTTATGTTTAATTATTCTTAATATTAATCTTTAATGCACAAATAATTAAATGCATACCTATATGCTAATGCAATTATGTGTGACAATTAACTCATCGTCATTGTCTAGGTATTGCATCCATGGGTCCTTCTCACAACTAATTTATTATTTTCCTTGTGTGGGGAGTGTGATATAGCAATTTAGGATTCATTACCTTAAATAGATTTGCTAGATTATATGTGATACTACTAGCGGTTGAGGAATAAGGTCGTTCTTATTATGCGGCCCTCAATTTCATCGTATGTAACCAAATCATTATGGCCTACCCATACAAAACACTCTACCTGAGTAAAGTTGATAGGGATTTCAACTCGTGCGCAGATTGTTGTTTAAGAGTCAACAATCAATCATTGCACACTTATGTGTGTTTTGATATTGTTTACAACCCCATTTGTTTCCATTTGAGAGTAAGTCGATAAGTTGTTTGACCTGCTAGGGCATAGAATCAAAGTGCACATTAGTAGCGCTGCACAATAAAAAATATAATTATGCTTTATTCAATTTTATCCATTTCTAATCAATAAGCAACATTTATTCACATCCAGAATTATAAAGAATTATTTTCATTTATTCGTAACATAAGCATTCGCTTACTTTATTTACAATTTCACAATTTCTAATAAATAGTCATTAGTTGTTGGTCATTGGTCAGTGAGCAATTTTTATTCCAAAAAAATATAAAAAAATATTCTCGTTTATTTATCCGGGTCACTTCAAAACAAGTGCCCTCAAAATCCAATTAGTCAAACTCAGTCAAAGGTGGGAACTACAAATAGGGAGAACTTCATACTTTGATAGTGAGAATGTTCCTTAATCACATGTAGGATCCTATCACAAGAAGTATCTCGGTTTCATTAAGTTTTTTAATTTTAATTCATTCCAGAATATATATCCTTTTATTTTGAACTTTACTTAATATTTTATTATTTTATTAACATGTCACGTGTCAACTTGACTTTGAGTAATAAATTACATTCTCCCTCATAGTGGGTTGTAGAAAGGGCCTCTAGGCCCAATAAAACATTAATCTAGATATAAGTTTTGTAATAATTGCAAATTTACCAATCATTGGGTATATTGCATGTATTTTACGTCATAATTAATTAATTAATTCAACTTTTTCCTATTTATATCATTTAAGTGTCATCATTTACAACACGATTCCAAATTGGATTAGTTGACGTGAACAATTATAATGAAAAATATATTGGATTATTTATTGTTAATTTAATAATAAAGCAATGAGTTAGATATGAGTTTTGGATAAAATAACTACTTTACTTCATAATTAGTTAATGAATGCAACTTTTGCCTATCTGAGTTCTATCACTATTCCCAATTAAAATAATTGGTGCCTAGATGCAAAATATATTGAATCTTGTATTGTTAAGTTAATAATAGAAAAATGAGTTAGATATTAGTTTTGGGTTAACAACTATTTTTCTTTATGATTAATTAAAAAAATGTAGCTTTTTCCTATTTGTAAGATTTATGTGTTATTATTTGCAATAGGATTCCAAATTGGAATGCAAAATATGTTGGATTATGCATTGTTAACTTGATACAACAATGAAATAGATATTAGTTTTTTAATAATTACATATTAATCAATAATTGGGTAAATTGTTACATACAATTAGGGAAATGATAGATAGATGTATTACTTACAATCAAGAGAATTATAATCTATTTATCTATGTCTTCAATGGAGATTTGCATTATGATCAAATATCACTCTAATTTGAAATCTATGCATTGGGAAATGCAATATGATCTACTATTGTTAAGATGCATTTATTGCATTGATATTACATTTTGTATCATATCAATTTTGCATTGCTTTGGTTTCATGAATGTTGTTTTGTAGTATTGTTAAGATGCATTTCTTACACTAAGGGACATTATGATATGTTGATATATGTCTTTACATGGAGTTATCCATGTAGATAAAAGTACCAAGATAGAATCACCACAATTAAATAGTGGAAACTCTAATCTAATTCAATTACCATAGTTAAGTTAGTATATAGAATCACCATAGTTATATATTTGAAACCCTAATCTACTTTTTTACCTTAGTTACTTGAGTAGATAGAATCACCATAATTAAATAGTTTAAACCCTAATATGATTCAAATATTATTTTGATTTTGATTAGATATTGACATCAAATATTATAATGTGAAAATTGAGTAGTCAAAATTTGTACATGAAATCATTTACTTCAAGTAATTGTGGCCATACCCCATATATATATATATATATATATATATAATGTACCCAAAATCCTCAATAAAGTTTGGGGAAATGGGATATATAAAAAAACATATTCATCTAACATCATCCAACAATCAATTATGTTAGTATAATTGATTACATGGCACAAAAATCACATATATTCTCATCAATTTTATTTTACATACAAGTATAAAAATAGTTTTCCTCTATCATCCAACAACCAAATAAGCTAGTTTCATTAATTACATATCACTATAATCACGTTTATTTTCATCAATTTTATTTTTACGTGTCTCATTGATTACATATCACTATAATCACGTTTATTTTCATAATTTTATTTTTACATACAAGAAATATGAAAATAGTTCGCACTCATGTTTTATCATGTAGGAGTTTAAGTTTCATAACCAATTGGAGACCATACATTTGATCATATCCTTTTTAAACTACTTTGATAGTTTACCATTTGAATTCTTATAATCTTTAAGAATAATTTATCTCTCTTCAAGCATACTCAACAAGGTAAGGTCATGTCAAATACTTATGTTAATCCAATTAAGCGTTAGAGGATTGTAATCCAAAGAAATCCTAACTCTTTAAAATGATATCATCACTTAAATGTATAAATAAAAAAATCCTACGTTAATTATTTTAACCAATATTATAAGTTCATATTACCTTGTTAGAAGGATTCCAAAACATAATAATCATTGGTATATATTATTTCGAAAACACATGCTTAAGCACCCATGTAGCGGCTATGCATCCTTCTTTAGTTATTGTCAAATATCATAGTTCAAACACCATTAGTTACTACCTTATTATATCCCATGCTCAACTAATAAACATTATGAATATAATTAGTTTATTTTAGGGTGAATAAGGGTTTCTTTCCATATATATAGATGCCCAAACAACACTTTGTTCCACATAAAATAGATGGGTAGCATAAGCATAAGGCTCATATATATATATATAGGTTTGCATATCAAGAATAACTATTTTGCTTCATAATCAATGAATGAATTGCAAATAGGTAAAAAACCATGTAAATTACAAAGATATAAACATAAATAAAGTCTATAATATTCATATCAAGTAATTAAATGGATATAATCAAACCTGCAAATGTTGAAAGATGTATCAATTAGTAAAGTGGATAAAATATGAAATGTGGTAGAAAATAAGGAGAACTTCATACTTTGATAGTGAGTGTTCCATAATTACATGTAGGATCCTATCGAAAAAAGTATCCATGTTTCATTAATTTTTTTTAATTTTAATTCATCGCAATATATATCTTTTTATTTTGAACTTTACTTAATTTTATTTCATTGTAAATTTTTTACTTAATATTTTATTACCTTGTCACTTGTCAACTTCACTTTGAGTACTAAATTACATTCTCCCTCATAGTGGGTTGTAGAAAGGGCCTCTACCCCCAATAAAACATTAATCTAGATATTAATTTTGTAATAATTGCAAATTTACGAATCATTGGGTATATTGCATGTATTTTACTTCATAATAAACTAATGAATTCAACTTTTTCTTATTTGTATGATTTATGCATTATCATTTACAACACGATTCCAAATTGGATTAGTTGACATGGACAATTATAATGCAAAATATGTTGGATTATTTATTGTTAAGATAATAATAAAACAATGAGTTAGAGATTAGTTTTGGATAAAATAACTATTTTACTTCATAATTAGTTAATGATTGCAACATTTTCCTATTTGTAGGATTTATGTGTTATCAGTTATAGCATGATTCTTGATTGAAATAATTGGTGCCTAGATGGAAAATATATTGAATCATATATTGTTAAGTTAACAATAGAAAAATGAGTTAGATATTAGTTTTGGGTTAATAACTATTTGGCTTCATGTTTAATTAAAAAATGTACCTTTTCCCTATTTGTAGGATTTATGTGTTATTATTTGCAATAGGATTCTAAATTGGAATGCAAAATATATTGGCTTATGCATTGTTAAGTTCATACAAAAATGAGTTAGATTTTAGTTTTGTAATAATTGAATATTAATCATTGGGTAAATTGTTAGATACAATTAGGGAAAGGATAGATAGATATATTGCTTACAGTCAAGGGAATTATGAACTATTTATCTATGTCCTCAATGGATATTTGCATTATGATATAATATCACTATAATTTGAAATCTATGCATTGGGAAATGCAATATGATCTACTATTGTTAAGATGGATTTATTTCATTGATATTACGTTTGTATCATATCAATCTTGCATTGCTTTTGTTTCATGAATGTTGTTTTTTAGTATTGTTAAGATGCATTCCTTACACTAAGGGACATTATGATATATTGATAAATGTCTTTACATGGAGATTTATGTTATGATGTAATATAACTTCAATTTGAAAACTATATTGGGAAATGTAATATGGTTTAATAGTTTTGTTAAGATGGATTGATTTGAGACTCAAAGAAATAGAGATGCTGAGATAGATTCAGATATGGAAGAAGAAAAGAAGAAGAACAAGAGGCTGATGAGAGAGACTACATGATAAGACTGATTTCATATTTGAGTAATAAAGGTAGCGCAAGGGTTGAGGTTTCTTGTTATGATGGTAATCTGAAAGCCAATGTACTCATTTATTGGATTGGAGAAATCGAAAGATACTTCGCGTATGAAAATGTTCAAGATCCAAATAGAGTGATATTTTCCATTACAAAGATAAAAGGACATGTTGCATTATGGTGGGATATGCTACAAAACGGTAGAGTAAACAATCAACTAGAAAGCATTAAAACTTGGAATATGATGGTCACTACGATTAAGGAGAAATTTCTTCTTGTTGATTACAAACAGAATTTGTATAAGGAGATGCAGAACCTTAGGAAAAGGGAGACATATGTTCGTGAATAAACCAAAGATTTATTTATACCATCACATCGATCGGGCATTAAATAACCAAAGTTTCAGTGGGTCACAAGGTATGTGAATGGATTAAATTATTTGATTCAAGATGAAATGAGCACTCAAAATTTTCGTACTGTTGACAAAGCCTATCAAGTTGGCTTGAAAGTGGAATAAAATATTGATAGAAAGACATGGTAGAAAGGTAGAGGAAGAGGTTCTAGCAGAAGAGGTAAGACGAGGATTGATAAAGACAATGAAAAAGAAGAAGAATCCACTAGTGATTAGAGTGGTAGATGTGGAAACAGTGCTAGAAGAGAAAAATGAGGATTCAGAAGATGAAGAGGAAAGTATGTAATTACTTGTTATGGTTGTGGAGTAGAGGGACACAAGAAATATGAATGTCAAGAAAGACAGAATTTTGGGAGAAGAAGTGAAGCACAAACACAAGTTACACAAGTTGATGAAGCTACTACTGTTGGTGAAAATGTGACTATAATTCAACAAGTGTAAGGAGAGAATTTTATGTTTCAGAGGGTGCTGCTCAAGCCTAAAAAGAAGGAAGCAGAAGAAGCAAAACAAAGAAAGAAATTTTTCAGAACTAAATGTAAGGTCAAAGGAAAGTACTATAATTTAGTTATAGATGGTGGAAGTACAAAAAATTTGGTGTCCATTGAAGTTATGTAGAAGCCGAAACTTAAAATATTGGTCCACCCAAATCCTTATAGAGTCTCATGGTTAAAAAGAGGGTGGCATGTGACTGTGACCGAATAATTGCTATTGAATTTTCATTTTGGAAGTCTTCGAGAAAACATGTTGTCTGATGTGGTGTAGATGGATTTGTGCCACATACTCCTCCAAAGACCATGGTTGGTTGATAGGTAGGTTTAACATGATGGCAAAGAAAATACATATGAATTCAATAAAGATGGATAGTGGTATAAACTTACACCAATACGAGAGAATACAGTGGAGGTAGCACACACTTGTGGAGACACAGGCACTAGTAGAAACAAGATAATGCTTTGTTTAGCTAAGGAGTTTTTGCAAGAATAAAGGAGGGCAAATTTTGCTTGCATGTGATTCCAAAAGAGGTGGAGGAAGTGAAATCAAACAACATGCCTACAGAAATTAAATCCTTACTAAATGAATTCAAGGATATTGTTGTTGATGATTTTTCGAAGGGGTTACCTCCTATGAGAAGTATCTCTCATCAAATTGACTTGATGCCCGATCAAGCTTTCCCAACAAGCTGCCTTACAAGATGACTCCAGTAGAGAGTGAAGAGGTTAACAAACAAGTACAGGAGCTACTAGATAGAGGATTCATTCGAGAGAGTTTGAGTCCATGTGTAGTACCAACATTTTTGACTCCAAAGAAAACGAGAGAATGGAGAATGTGCAATGATTTACAAGCCATTAATAGGATTACTACCAAGTACCAGTTTGTTTTTCCAAGGATGGATGATATTATGGAATGTTTAAGTGGGGCTTCATACTTCACGAAGATAGATTTGAAGAGTGGCTATCATCAAATATGGATAAGAGAAGGTGATGAGTGGAAGACTACTTTTAAAATGAAAGATGATTGTTGGAATGGTTGGTTATGCCATTTGGGATAACTAATGCCCCTAGCACATTCATGAGGCTTATCAATGAATTCTTGAAACCTTTTTTGGGTAAATTTGTTATTGTTTATTTGGATGACATCTTAATTTTCAGTAGGAGCAAATAAGAACACTTGGAACATATAAGGCAAGTGCTACAATGATTGAAGGAGTAAAACTTATTGATCAATTTGAAGAAATGTATATTCCTACAGACAAGATTAGTAGACCTAGAATTTTTGATTTCCAAGGAAGGGTTGAAGATGGACCCCGAAAAGGTGAAGGCTATTTTGGATTGGACAACACCGTACTCTACTTTTGAGGTGAGAATTTTTCATGGATTGGCAAGTTTCTACAGGAAATTCATTTGAAATTTTAGTCAGATTTGTGCACCTCTTATTGAGGTCATGGAGAAGGGGACTTTCAAATGGACCACAACAACGATGAAGGAATTTGCATATGTGAAAAAGAAGGTGATAGAAAAACCAGTTTTGGCACTTCCAGACTTTGATAAGGTGTTTCAAGTGGATTGTGATGCAAGTGGGACATCAACTGGGGCAATTTTAAGGAAAGACGGAAGACCGAAAACATTCTTAAGTGAAAAGTGGAATGAGGCTAAGAAAAAGTATTTGTTGTATGAGTAAAAATTTTATGATATGGCGTAGGATTTGAAGAAGCGGAGACACTATTTTCTACCCAAATAATTTGTCATGTTTAATGATCACAAGGATATGCAATATATCAACAGTCAAGGTAAGTTAAATCAGAGACACTCTAAATGGGTTGAATTTCTACAAAGTTATTCATTTGTATTGAAACATAGGTCTGGAAAGTCAAATAAGGTTGCAGATGCTTTGAGTAGGAGAGTAATGTTGCTTAACACTTTGTCTATGGAAGTTGTGAGTTTAGAAAGTATGAATAAGTTATATGAGGAAGATACATATTTTAGACAAGCATGGAGAGCTTGCAAGGAACCATGGAGTGTGGATAGAACAATGTTCTTGGATTATAAACTCTAAGAGGGATTCTTGTTTAAGATTCAATAGTATTAGTTATGCATCCCTCAAGGTTCCATGAGGTTGAATCTTATTAAGGAGCTACATAGTGGAGGATTAGGAGGACATTTTGGTATGGATAAGACCACAATGTTTGTAAGGAAATGATATTTTTTCTCCTAGCATCAACAATGATGTCAATAAATTTGTTCAGTTTTGTAGAGTATGCCAACTAGCTAAAGGTAAAATTCAAAACATGGGACTATATACTCCATTATCAGTACCTGAAAATCCTTGGGAAGATTTGAGCATCAATTTTGTCTTGCATCTTCCTAGGACACAAAGGATCATGAGTCTATGATGGCTGTGGTGGATCGGTTTTCAAAAATGGCCCATTTCATAACATGAAAAGAGACAAGTGATTCTACGGAAGTGGCTTCCCTATTCTTCAAAGAAGTTGTAAGAATTCATCGTTTTCCATCTTCAGATACAGATACATGATTTCTTGGTCACTTTTGGAGGAGATTCTCGAAGAAAATGGGAGTGAAAATGTTGTATAGTTCATCCTATAATCCACAAACATATGGGAAGACTGAAGTAGTGAACAAAAGTCTTGGAAATCTTCTAAGGAGTTTAAGTGGAGAAAATCCCAACCAGTAGGTGTGGTCCTTACACAAGTTGAGTTTTCCTATAATGTTTCGGTGAACAGGTCAATTTGTAAGAGTCCTTTTCATATTGTTTATGGAAGATCCCTAAAGGGAGTTATGGACTTAATAATGTTACTAGATTTTGGAGAATGAAAGAGTGTTGAGGAAATTGATTTCACGGATAGCATAAATGAAATGTAGGAGTGGGTGAAATAGAGGTTGCAACAAAGTAATGACAAGTATAGAAAAAGGGAAGATATGAAAAGAAGAATGAAATTTTTTGAAAAAGGTGAGATGGTCATGGAACATTTGAGGAAGGAAATATTTCCTAGGGGTGCTTACAGTAAACTGAAGTACTAAAATATAGGCCCATGCATTATTTTATGAAAATTTTCTGAAAATGCATACAAGCTAGAATTTCTAGAGAATTTGGATATCTCTCTGATATTTAATGTGGATTATTTATATGATTTCCATGAAGGTGAACCAAGTTATTATACATGTACTCCATATGAATGGAAGAAACAACTACCAACTAAAACTATTGAACAAATGGAATATATTTTGGCCACAAGGGTTGGGAGGAAGTCATGCCAAATGGAATATCTCGAATATTTAATCAAATGGAAAAAAAGAGGACCTGAATATTCGTCATGGGTTTCTAAGAAGGATTTAACCCATCTACAACATTCTTCTACCTTTGAAAAAATCACCAAATGAGTTAGAAGCTCATGTTTTTCTTACCAAGAGTGTTTGAAGCAGGAGCATCGTTAGGTTTGGGAAATTAGCATCATCTCCAAAATATTTATTTCTTATAATAATTGTAGGTGGAGAAAATTCGCTACCGAAACTGTTGTGGAAATTCTATAGCGGCGAAAAATCTATGGTAGCAGTGGAAAGTATGCAGTAACGGAGGCATAGCAGAGGAAAGTCCATTCGGCTGTAGAAATTAGTTTTGGATGTGGAAAGTCCATTCGGCTGTGGAAATTCATTTCAAAATCGGAAAGTATGTTCGGCTATGGAAATCCTGTAGATTATAGTTCGTGATTTTAGAACACGTGGACTACAGATCAGAGCCAATCTACACATGAAATGAGGTGGCTAATGAAGGCAAACATATGATTTGGACGATTCATTGGTGGAATTATTGGAGGAGGAATGGTTACAACCATCCACTTCCCCATGGGAAAATTAAGAGACACACAAGAAATAATAAAACAAGGAAATTTCAAAGGAAGAGGATTTAGTTTTATCTCAGCAAGGAAGTGCATCATGGGACCTGGAGTTGGGGACATAATTCATCTTGTTTCAGCTCAATTCAACATTAGATAAATCTCCACAGAAGGCTACATTTCTGATTTGCAATTAATTTATGTTGTAAGCAAAGAACATAAAACTGTTATTTTCTGTTTGTAAATGTATGTGGACTAATAAATTTAAATAAAGAAACTATTATGCTGTTGTTCTGAAATTTATTTTAGTTGAAATTAAAGTGATTCTACTGCAATATTAATTTATTTTTTATGGAATTTATTTAAGAAAAGTGCATAGCTATGCATATGATGGGAAGTGGAAATTTGTATCATTTATAAGTGAGTTTCGGGCTACTATACTGCATTAGATTAGAATTTAGTACATAGAATCACCATAGTGAAATAGTATAAATCCTAATCTATTTTTAAGCATAGTTAGTTGAGT
Organism: Larix kaempferi; assembly: GCA_027924585.1. Taxonomy (NCBI): domain Eukaryota; kingdom Viridiplantae; phylum Streptophyta; class Pinopsida; order Pinales; family Pinaceae; genus Larix; species Larix kaempferi. The sequence continues at coordinate 3,403,831 of BSBM01000816.1, read as the reverse complement.
AGATATAATTTCCACAATTAAATATTCTAAACCCTAATATGATTCAAATATTGCTTTGACTAGATATTGACATCAAATATTATAATTTGGTAATTCGCTAGTCAAATTTTGTACATGAAATCTTTTTCTTAAAGTAATTGTGGCCATGTATCTCTTGAAGTAAATTTGGGTGGGTATCTTCACCCCATATAAATATATATATAATGTACCCAAAATCCTCAATATTTTTTAGGGAAATGGGGTATATAAAAAAAATATTCCAACATAATCCAACAACCAATTAAGTTAGTCTCATTGATTGCATGGCACTATAATCATGTTCATTGTCATCAATTTTATTTCTAGATACAAGAAGTATAAAAATAGTTTTCCTCTAACATCCAACAACCAGTTAAGTTATTCTCATTGATTACATGGAACAAGGTTGTATCATGTAAGAGTTTAAGTCTAATAACTAATTGAAGACAGTGCATCAGGGTATTTTTTAAGGATTATAAAAGTATACTTAAGTATAGTATTCTAGGCGATTATTTTGGATTGAAAAAACCAGAAATATAGATTGGTAGGAGAATATTAAATATGAAACATACTATTTACTACTAAAACTTGTAAATTTTGGCGAATATTATGATAATATATATATATATATTATGTAAATATAGGCGATATTAGAGACTAAAAATTACCAAATATCGAATTTATTTTTTGAAAAAAGGCCCCATAAATAGCCAATTGGTGAAATTTCGCCCTTAAAAATTTCCCTGCCGTGCATGTGATCATATACTTTTTAAACTACGTTGATAGTTTACCATTTGAATTATTCTAATATTTAACCATAACTTATCTCTCTTCAAGCATATTCAACAACATAAATTCATTTCAAATACTCATGTTAATCCAATTAAGCATTAGAATATTGTAATCCAAAGAAATCGTAACTCTTTAAAATGATATCATCACTTGAACGTATAAATAAAATCATCTTGAGTTAATTAATATATCCAACAGTATAATTTCATATTACCTCGTTATAAAGATTCCAAATCATAATAATCATTGATATATATTATTTCGAAAACAGGTGCTTAAGTAACAATGTAACCACTATGCATCCTTCTTTAGTTATTGTCAAATTTCATTAGTTCAAACACCATTAGTTACTACTAGATTATATTCAATCCTCAACTAATTAACATTATGAATATAATTTGTTTACCTTATTGTCAATAAGGTATCATTTCCATATATATATAGATGCCTAAACAACACTTTGTTCCACCTCATAAATATCAAGAATAGTGGCCAACATCTACATGGAACATTTTGAAAAAAGAGCTATTGAGTCATTTTCCCTAAAACCCCGTGAATGGAAAAGATTTGTAGATGATACAAACCTCATATGGACACATGGGAGAGAGAACCTAAACAAATTCCTTACACATCTCAATAACCAATCTGAACACATAAAATTCACAATGGAGGTCCAAGAAAACAATTGCCTTCCTTTCCTCGATGTTCTTATTACAAAAAATAAGGATGGATCATTAGCACATCAAGTATACAGAAAAAAAGACGCATACTGACAGATATTTACATGCAACATCCCATCACCATCCCTCATAGAAATTAGGAATCCTGAACACCCTTGCCATTAGGGCCATAAGAATTTCTAACAAAGAACATCTTGATGAAGAATTGAAGCATCTTGCTAAAGTCCTTCAAGAAAATGGTTACAAATCACAAGATATCAACAAAGCATTCAAAAAGGAAAAAAACCTCTTAACAAGAGACGGTAACAAAAATAAACAAACTGAGAAGATAAAAAAGGTGGTCCTCCCATATATCCAAGGTACCACAGACAAAATAGCCAGACTATTAAGAAAGAAACACATTGAAACTGCTTTCTCCCCTCCCAACTATTTAAGAAACATGTTGGACAAAGCAAAAGATCCAGTTGATCCCATGCTAAAAAAAGGAGTATATTCATTTCCTTGTTCATGTGATGAAGAGTACATCGGAGAGACGGGAAGATCAATAAAAACAAGGTTAAAGGAACATTGCACAGACATAAAACATAAAAAAATCAATAAAAAATTCAGTAGTAGCTGAACACTCCAAAAAAACTAATCACCATATTTGCATAGAGAAGGCTAAGGTCATAGCCGTGGAGGAACACTACAATAAGAGACGAATCTGTCAGGCTCTCGAAATCGAAAAACGCCCAAAAAGTTTTAATAGGGATGATGGATTAATTCTCAGCGAATCTTGGAAACCAATTCTAAACCTCCTAAAAAAACAACAACAACAGTCGGCCAACATTAATCTCAATAATAAAAATTAAAAATTAAAAATTAAAAACTAATATTAATAAAGGACATTAAGCACATAATTAATAGTGAGCCAAACATTCTCCTGATGATGGAATCAACTGAGCAGTCCGAAACGTACGTAGAGTACAAAAACCATACACAGGTTCTCCATATGAACTCATCTCAAACATCTTTCTGTGAAAACTTGAACAACATCAATAACTTCATAATTAATCAATGAATGTAACTTTTGCTTATTTCTGGGATTTATGTGTTATAATTTACAACATGATTCCAAATTGGAATAGTTGACACTTGGACAATTATAATGGAAAATATATTGGATTGTGTATTGTTACGTTAATAATCAACATAGACATATCTAATCTCAGCATCTATCATGTGCCAATATGGATCAAATCCCTTGAAGTGCTTGCAAAAACATAGGAAAAAATTTGCACCCTAATGGATTTAATCCCTATCAATGGGTAAATGGATCTATTATCTTGACGAAACTATATTAAATGAAATCATAAAAGATGAATGTAATCATGAAAGACGAATGTCACCACCATTATGAAAAAACCATGTAAATTGCAAATAGGTAATAAACCATGTAAATTATAAAGATATAAAGATAGATAAATTCTATAATATTCATATCAAGTAAGGAAATTGATATCAATTAGTAAATTGGAAAATATATTAATTGTGGTAGAAAATAGAAATAACTTCATACTTTGATAGTGAGAATGTTCCCTAATCACATGTAGCAATCCTATCGCAAGAAGTATCCCAGTTTCATTAATTTTTTTAATTTTAATTCATTGGAATATATATTATTTTGTAGAAAGGGAAACTTGACTCTGAGTACCAAATTACATTCTCTCTCATAATGGGTTGTAGAAAGGGCCTCTCTATATAAAACATTAATCTAGATATTAGTTTTGTAATAATTGAAAATTTTCCAATCATTTTGTATATTGCATGTATTTTACTTCATAATTAATTAATGAATTCAACTTTTTCCTATTTGTATGATACATGTGTTATCATTTACAACATGATTCCAAATTGGATTAGTTGACATGGACAATTATAATGGAAAAAATATGGGATTATTTATTGTTAAGTTCATAATAAAACAATGAGTTAGATATTAGTTTTGGGTAAAATAACTATTTACTTCATAATTAGTTAATGAATGCAACTTTTGCCTATTTGTAGGATTTATGTGTTATCGGTTATAGCACAAATCCCAATTGAAATAATTGGTGGCTATATAGAAAATAGAAAAATGAGTTAGAAATTAGTTTTGGGTTAATAGCTATTTTGCTTCATGATTAATTAAAAACTGTAACTTTTGCCTATTTGTAGGATTTATGTGTTATCATTTGCAATAGGATTCCAAATTGGAATGCAAAATATTTTGAATTATGCATTGTTAAGTTCAAACAACAACAAGTTAGATATTAGTTTTGTAATAATTGCATATTAATCAATAATTGCGTAAGTTCTTATATACAATTAGGGAAGGGATAGATAGATCTATTGCTTACACTCAAGGGAATTGTGATCTATTCATCTGTGTTTTAAATGGAGATTTGCATTATGATCTAGTATCACTCTAATTTGAAATATATGGATTGGGAAATACAATATGATATGCTATTGTTCACATGCATTTATTTCATTGATATTACATTTTGTATCATATCAAGCTTGCATTGCTTTGTTTTTCATCAATGTTGTCTTTTAGCATTGTTAAGATGCATTCCTTACACTAAAGAACGTTATGATATATGTATTTGCATGGAGATTTGTCTTATGATCTACGTCACTTCAATTTGAAATCTATATTGGGAAATGTAATATGGTTTAATAGTATTTGTAAGATGCATTGATTTGAGTCATATTAGATTTTGTATGATATCATTTAGTTAACTAGTCAAAACCATGATATGACTCAGTTATCATAGTTATCCAAGTAGATAAAAGCACAAAGATAGAATCGCAACAATTAAACTATCGAAACTCTCATCTAATTCAATTACCATAGTTAGATTAGTATATAGAATCACCATAGTTAAATAGTTGAAACCCTAATCTATTTGTTTACCATAGTTAGTCGAGTAGATAGAATCACCACAATTAAATAGTCTAAATGCCAGTATGCTTCAAATATTGTTTTGATTACATATTGACATCAAATATTATAATGTGGTAATTGTTAGAATATTCTCATCATCATTATTAATATTTCCATGTTTTACATGCATTCTGCATGCATCCAGTCATCAGTATGGTAGTCTCCCCAACACCTGGAGCCTATTTTCAGCCCCCTAGAGCCTGTTTTCATCTCTCAGTAGCCATCCTACCTACCTAGTGCGCCTTGTTTTCCTCACCTGGGTGAAATATGCACCCGAATACACCTACTTGGATTCTAATAGTTAGTTGCAACATTGATTGACTAGTTCTTGAATTTATTGCTCAATTTAACTGCCTGTAGCTTCCAGTTGTCTATATCAAAGTGCCACTTGACCTACTGACAACCTCATGTGCCCTCCTTGGAGTCTCCATCCCTTGATTTGTGCTCACATGGCTCAGTTAGACTCAGTTAGACTCATGTGACTGACTTTTGACTATTTGTGACTACTACCACTGATTGGGTGATGTCTCCAATGCTATCCAATCCACACATTGAGGAGAATTCGAATCACCTTTGGCTCGATTTAACTGCCTGTACCTTCCAATTGTCTATATCGGAGTGCCACTTGACCTACTGACAACCTCATGTGCCCTCCTTGGAGTCTCCATCCCTTGATTTGTGCTCACATGGCTCAGTTAGACTCAGTTAGACTCATGTGACTGACTTTTGACTATTTGTGACTACTACCACTGATTAGGTGATGTCTCCAATGCTATCCAATCCACACATTGAGGAGAATTCGAATCACCTTTGGCTAATTCAAATCGACTTGAAAGTATTATTATTGTATTCATTTTTCACAGTGCCATCTTATAGCTGATGTATGTTTATACTGCAAATTTCTCCATTTCTGAGTTTATGAATGATAATTAATTCATTTCTTCTTCTTCTCTACAATTCTTGAGTGATATTTGTGAGGTTTTCTCTAGATGTGTGATCTATCCTATAGAATTACACATGGTATTAGATATGGAGTCAGCTATTTGAGTTGCAGCAATTCAATGGGAAATTGTCTTTCATTGAGCACCATAAGCCTTTGGATTTCCACAACAATTCCTGGTGCAATTGTATTGAATTCACTGGATAAATACAGTGAGGTATATACAGGTGTGAAGGATCCAGTCACATGTGCTCATTGTTCTAAGGCAGTGTTCTCTCGATTTGCAACAAATCTCCATCATCAATTTCATTTTTTTGGCATGTTTATTCCATCATTCAAATTCATCTTCAATTCAACTTCAACATCTACAAATGGATCTAAAACAGAATTCATTCAATTATGTTGAGTGGAAAGACAAAATGGACATCTTCATGAAGTCAAAGAGCCTTTCTAGAGTATTGAATGGGCCTGCGGTCGAAACCACTAGTGCGATAGAGAAATCCAAGTACCTGGATAAACTTGATGAAGTAGTAGGACTGCTACTCCTCAGCATTTTCGAAGACCTCCATTTTCACGTCATTGGTCTAGCCACTCAAAAATAAGTTTGGGACAAGCTCGAATCTATTCTTAGACAGAAAGATGACCTGAAAGGTCACAAGTTGGAAAATGAGCTTATCTCACCAAGCCCTTGCAGTTTCAACTCCATCAACGAGTTTCTTACCAAGTTCAAAAATCTGATTTCACAATTGAAGATATATGGAATAGAGAAGGAAGAGAAGCATCTCATCCTTTCCATACTATCAAAATTGGGCCCTAACTAATTAGTATTTGTTTCTACCTTTCATACAACGAAGCTATCCATCCCAAAATGGAAGTTTCCCACTCCTGATGACTTCATCACTTCTCTCACACAAGACGAGGATAAGTTGATTCAAATGGGGATGATCAAACCCAAGATGGATTCAGCACTTCCAACTGCTAAAGTGAAGAGTGCTAATGGAAAGGGCAAGCAAATATTTTTTGACATAAATTCGAATGAGAAAAAACAAAAGGAGGCTCCTTATCAGTCGAAAGGGGCATCAAATTCCAAGAAGGGAAAGCAATCTCAAAGGAGAAATCCAAATGTACCTATTGCAATAGAGGATTTCATCCTGAGAGTTCTTATATGAAGAAGACTATAGACTTGATGGCTCAGTTACTTGAAAAGAATAACCTTCCAGCACCCGCATGTACTAGGAAGAAAGAAGCTCAACATTCTAGATCTGAGGACAAGGAGAGATGTCATGCTCTCATGGTAGGTGCATCAAGAGAGTCCTCCTTCATCATAGATTCGGGACCATCAAGCCACATGTATTCCTCCAAAGATCTCTTTATTGGTTTCGAATGCATTATTGTCCCTTCCATCATGTTTGGGAATGATTTTGAGGTCTCCTCTAAGGGGATTGGAAGGATCAAAATTGATCTTGCGTACTTCTCAGATGTGCTTTATGTTCCTACAGTTACTGCCAATATACTTTCGGTCTACCAAAAGACCCATATTGGAGAGCCCAAGAGGGTGATCTTCTCTCCAAATGAGGTCGAAATACAAGACATGGTGTCAGGAAATATCATTACAAAAGGTGTTGTAAACCACAATTCAAAACTCTATGAGTTCTCTCACTTTCTTCCTCTCTCCAACAAGTCTACTCTTGACACACATGCAAATGAAGAGACTAGGCTATGGCATGAAATATTTCAGCATATCAACTACAAGTACCTGCAAGATATGCATACTCATGAGATGGTTGAAGGTCTATCCAAAATCAAGTTTGTTAAGGGCAACTGTAAGGGTTGTTTGATGGGAAAGCATCCTGAAAAGAAGTTTGAGAAAGGAAAGGAAAGGAGAGCCTCTCAACCTCTAGATCTGATTCATAGCGATGTTGCAGGGCCATTTTCATATCTATCTTTGAACAAGGAAATGTATATTCTTACTTTTATTGATGATTATTCAAAATTTACATGGGTATACTTTCTTAGATTAAAATCAGAAGTGTTTGGATACTTTAAGTTTCTCAAGTCTTCTTTAGAAAAGTTTTCAGATAGAAATATCAAGGCCATTCACACTGATAATGGAGGAGAGTATGTCAAGCGTTACTTCCAATCCTTTTATGATGATAAAGGCATATATATGAAACATACTGTTCCCTATGCAGCACAATAGAATGGTGTTGCAGAGAGAAAAAATAGAACATTAAAGGAGATGGAAACTTGCATGCTAAATTCGAAAGGGTAGCACCCTAGTCTTTGGGAAGAAGCCATCAACTGTGTTGCTTACCTTCAGAATAGAGTCCCTCATAAAGGACTGAAAAATATGACTCCTTTCGAAGCATGAATGGGCTACAAACCTGATGTATCCCATCTTAGAGTGTTTGGATCTAGAGCATGGGAAAGGATTCGAACTGAGAAAAGGAGAGCCCTAGATCCACAAAGCAGAGAGTGTATACTAGTGGGCTATGCATTGAGTGCAAAGGCCTACAAGCTACTTGATCCTTCTACTATGTCAAGATTCCTTGAAAGGAGTGTACAGTTTGAGGAATGGCAACTAAATTATGATCATCCTGTTGAGCAAGAGATATTTCCTACCACACCACCATTGCTTGATAAGCAAGAGAGCGAAGCTTCATCCCATGAGAGTTCAGATTATGAATATGAAAGTGAAGATGATGAAGAGCAAATGATAGATCCAGATCCATAAGAAACAAAAGATCTATCAACTGACGGTGAATATGAGCGAATGTAAGATCCAGATCCACAAGAACCTGATGATATTGCACTTGATTATCCTCCTCTTCCTAGATGTGCATCCATTACGCTTAGATCTTCCAGAGATCTTGTTGGTGATCCACTTGATCAAAGGAGAACCAGATCTTATTTTCAGAATGGAAGGTTTCATCCTTTTCACATTGATCATTCACATAGTGATCCATTTCTTGTCGATCGATCCTTCTTTGGTAAAGAAGGTCACTTGCCTCCTTATGGGGTGAGTGATGCCATGCTACATTAGCATCTCCACAGTCTATTGTTTGGGGGGGATTTCTTCCCACTGGGTTTTCCTTCTTGCCTCACTTTATTTATTTGGATTGTTGTACGGGGTGACCATTGGTCTGAGTTACCAGGGCCCTACTAGTTTTCAGTTACTTCCTCATATTTTGGCTAGCGGGGGGATGTTGGAATACTCTCACCATCATTATTTATATTTGCATGCATTCTGCATGCATGCATGCATTAGTATGATAGTCTCCGCAGCACCTGGAGACTATTTTCAGCCCACTAGAGCCTGTTTTTAGCCCTCAGTAGCCCTCCTACGTACCTAGTGCACCTTGTTTCCCTCACCTAGATGACATATGCGCCCAACTACACCTACTTGGATTGTAACAGTGAGTTGCAGCATTGATTGACTAGTTCTTGCATTTATTGCTCAGTTTAACTGCCTTTAGCTTCCATTTGTCTGTATCGGAGTGCCACTTGACCTAATGACAACCTCATGTGCCCTCCTTGGAGTCTCCATCCCCTAATGTTTGCTCACATGGCTCAATTAGACTCAGTTAGGCTCATTTGACTAACTTTTGACTATTTGTGACTACTACCACTGATTGGGTGATGTCTCCAATGCTATCCAAGCCACACATTGAGGAGAATTCGAAGGCACCTTTGGCTAATTCGAATTCACTTGACAATATTGTTATTGTATTTAGTTTTCACAGTGTCAGCTTACAACTCATGTATGATTATACTACAAATTTGTCCATTTCTGAGTTTATGAGTGATAATTGATTCATTTCTTCTTCTTCTTCTCTGCAATTCTTCAGTGATATTTGTGAGGTTTGCTCTAACTGTGTGATATATCTTGTAGAATTACACAGTAATTAAGTTTGTACATGAAATTAAGTTAGTCTCATTGATTATGTGGCACTATAATAAAGCTTATTCTCATCAATTTTATTTCTACATACAAGAAGTAGAAGTATAAAAATTGCTTTCCTCTAACATCCAACAACCAATTAAGTAAGTCTCATTGATTACATGGCACTACAATCACATTTATTTTCATCAATTTTATTTCTACATACAAGAAATATAAAAATATTTCCCACTGGATTTTAGCTAAAGGGTGTATGGATTTTTTCCTCCCTCTTCTCATAAATGTCACAACATTAATGGATGATGATGCAAATGATTTCCCATGCCCCTCATTAGAGAAGTCATGCAACAATAGATAAGAAAAGTGTTTCGGTTCTCCGTGGATAAAGGTCATGCCTCTTTTTTCCATATGCAATGATTGAGTAATAAAATTAAGGGAAATTACTACAGAGAGGCTATGCTTCTCTTCAATACAAATAATGAATAATAAATATAAAAAAAAAACAAGCTCAGAAAGAGAAACTATGCATTTTTTTTAAGAAAAAAAATAAACAAAGTAGACAAATACAAAAAAGAACACACTAAACACCTTCTCTCTCAAACTCCTCTCGAAGGATGGAGGCCATCCTCCATCTAGCTACTGGTGTCAACCATCGATCCAGCAAATTCCTCCTAGATTGCCCCTTGCTTCGTTTCATTAAACACTCCATAAATAGAAAACAATTTCTCCATGAAGATCCCCCTCGGACCCTCATGAAGGAGTTCAAAATCGAAAATAAAATTAGGGTTTGAAAACCCCTAACTACCTTAACCGTTTACTTGACATTTTTTTTTAATTATTCAAAGAGGAGTGCGCTCCTTATGGAATAATAATCTCCAAATCATGAGCAATCCCTTCTCTTAATTAAGTGTATGGTTATTATAACGATAGTAATTTGTTTAAATAAGAAAGAGAATTTATATATGTCAGATAGATTTAGATCTATCTATATTTAGTTTTTATGTATCTATAAAACTAGTTCTATTTTGTAGAGACAATGTGCTCCTTTAATTTGCACTTGTGTGTATGATTAATTCATAACTATTTTCGTTCTTCAAGGTAAAACAAATGGAGAAACCTTAGGCTCTTTTCCATTCAGGAACTTAACTATATTTATTTATAGAAAATAAGATAATGACATCATTTATGATGATGACTTGGTTTTACTTTCGATAATCTAATAAGAATTAGATTGACACTAAAATATAGATTATAGGAGCTTACTATTTGCTTGTGGAAAATAGTGGCTTAACTCAAGACCAACATCAAGTTAGGATGAAACTTAAAAAATTTCGATAAACAAGTGAGAGATTATTTTTCTTCAAGTGCCTATGGCACCAAGATGACACCCTCATCTATCACTAGATTCTTATGGCTTCCCTTCCATTCACCTATCCCCCAAGTGGAATCATTTTCCCCCATCACTTAGTTTCATCAATCCTTTCAGTCTCCTTAGTCTACAAATTCCAATTACAACTTAGGAAATCACAACAATACATACAAATTTTACTCGTGGGACCTTGACCTTGAGATCCTCACCAGGAACTAGTACAGTATGCACTTACATTTATATTTCATTTACAAAAGAATCAAGGTAGCAGAGGGATATATATATATATATATATATATATATATATATAGAGAGAGAGAGAGAGAGAGAGAGATAGGATGTGGTTAAGGAGCCAACATGTGGGATAAATTATTGGCATTATGGGTGTTACTTTTTTTGTTTAGTCCAAAGGTGTTGTAGAGCTCCAAGTTCTAGCTAGTTCCAAAGTTACCATTAACTGGGAAAATAGAATAGGATTTACAATTTTCCCTTTTCGATCATTGGAAAGAAAGGACAAGGGAATTATAGGATCAATTTGTCTCTCTGTGTTTTAGGAATATATACATACTTTATAATTAGATAGTTTATAGAATGTCAAAGACAACCCTTAGTATCAAAAAAGGTCTCATTTATTTGAGGAAGTCCAACAATAAAGTGATTTGTAGAGGCACTTTAATCATGCTCTCAGTTGTACTTCATCTATCTCTTGCATTTTAGGATGTTGCAACCATATGCAGCAATAGTAAAAGGAACTTCTCTTTTTTTAGACTCATAACCTACTTTACGGTTTCGTAGAGATAGGATTTTTTCTCTATTTTGATGTTTTCTGGAACTTTTGTTATATAATTGTTGTAAGTAATATAGTTAGTTTCATTTGGCCTAGGCATGCATAGCATAGATCAAATGTGTATGTATGGCTAGAGTGATCTTAGTTGTTTTTTATTTAAAATTTTATAGTTCTTATTTACTGTCAATTGTGGAGATGGGACTTTAAATCCTTTAAAAACATGTTCGATGACACTATGGTTTGTATAATTTTGTAAATATTTCTTTGATTCACTCTATGAATATCAAAAAACAATTTCTTTTGTTAAAAAAAAATCAATAAATAAAAATATATATACTTAGTGAACATTAATTTAATAATGTATTATAAAAATTTATAATATGTAAATGTGTAAATATACAAGTGTAATGAATATTTACCATATGAACCAATTGCAACTATGTAAATATAAATAATAAGAATAAATAAATAAAAAATAAACAACTCATTCTATCATATTTTTAAAGGTTCTTTGTATTTTAAATTAAATGTCTATAAAATCTCTTTTAATAACAAAAACGTAGTTGACAAATATATTTTACTAATGAGTTATCAATATAATAAAAAACAATGGAGTGTTACATAATATACATACTAAATTATGGAATCACAAATTTTAGTGATTATACATAAATGATGACATGATAATATTAAGATATTATCATCATGAGATTTTGTATACATATTTATCAAATTAGGGAAAGACAAATTTAAATAACTTATTTACATAAATAAAACATTTATACATAAATAATAACATAATAATAAATTAGATACCCTGAATGTGGGTGAAGGAGATAGAGTGGATGCCTTGCTGGTCGAGGCACGTGGTTCTCTCATGCATTAATGCATGTTAGTGGCAAGGAAAATGAAGGCATGCAAGCTGGTAAAGGGAGGGCCCCCTCCTGGGGCTTGTGTGTGAGGAAACTATAGAACTTAACAGAGGATAAAAGGGGGGTTATGCTGCATAGTTGGAAACTTACAAGGTTGTAGGACGGATTGCGTGATGGAAACTAGTGGGGATGTCATATCTTCCATTATGGGAGTTGTTGTTTGAGGATTTACTAGATACAGTCCCATCCTGAACATGATGGTTAAATGTCGCCAACATCGAAGCTGGTTATTAAGGAGGGTGGGGAAGCTATTGGGATTCACGACACAGGGTGGTGCTTTGTGCTCTGGGTGATTGAACATGGACCCATGGATCACACCAATGAGTCAGGAGGCTTGGAAGCATGGGAAAAAATAAACGTTAGTCATGAAAAAATGTGTGTCATGGAAGCGACCTTGAAATACAGGGTGTTAGTTCTTCCCTCTATCTAAGCGGACTTGGAATTGCTCGAGTAAGGAATCTCGGCTGAGGTGTTGGATAATATGTCATTGGTTGAGACCACCGCGGTTGAACAATGAATTGAGGACCCTGTCTCGATGGGGACTCGTTAGGGGCTCTACGAGAAGACAATAACGCTATATTTGGTAATGAAGGGGCTCTTAAGCAGGGTTCTACTTGAGAGACAAGAGAAATAATGTGATGAGGACATTCCTGTGGCATTTTGGAAGGAATTGTATGAGGATATCAGGCTTCTCTAATGCATTAGACAAATGTGGGTTGGAAACCTACAAGCATGATGATTTCAACATAATCGAAATGGATTCAGGGGTAAAGCAAGCGGTAGGACCTAGTGTCAAGAAGTGCATAGTGGATCTCATGGTGTTTGTTACACAAGTCAAGGTGTATGTCACCACCCTCGTAACTTATGATCTTATCATAGGTATGAACTAGCTTGAGGAACATCGAGCTTTCTTGGACTGTTATGGGAATAAATTTCTTTGCTTTGATGACAAAGGAGAGGCCATCGAGATCCAGGGTATCAAATGGAAGGTGCCCCTATGTTTCATATCCATGATAAAAGCAATGTATGCAACAAGGATGTCAGTTGTATATTGTTGAAGGGGTAAACAATGAGAAGGGACCCTCCTTTAATGAGTACCCAGTGTTAGCCAAATTTAGCAACGTCTTTCCAAAGGAATTGTCTTGGTTACCTCCTAAGAGGGAACTTTATTTTACCATTGAGGTAAAACTTGGTTCAGAGCCAACATCGAAGACACCATATGGGATGACGGCCCCATGACTTTGTGAGTTGTAAATGCAATTGAAGGAACTGCTAGACCTAGGGTTCATCAGACCAAGTATTTCACCGTGGGGCGCACCAGTAAATTTTGTGAAAAATAAGGATAGTTTGTTGCGTCTTTGCATCGATTACTGAGATTTGAATAGAGCAACAGTGAATAATAGGTACCCAATACCTCGAATTGATGACCTCTTTGATAAAATTAAAGGGGTGAGAGTCTTCTCGAAGGTCGACTTGCGATCAAGTTACCATCAACTACGAATTAAGGAAGGTGATATACCTAAGACTATCTTTCAAACACGGTTCGGGCATTATGAGTTTGTAGTGCTACCATTTGGTTTGACCAATGCTCAAACTATATTCATGAGCCTCATGAATAGCATGTTTTGAAAGTACTTAGATGAGTTTGTTCAAGTCTTCTTGGATGATATCCTTATCTATTCGAAGAATGAAAGGGAGCACGAGGAACACTTGTGAATAGTGTTGTCATGCTTAAGAGAGCACAAGTTGTACGGTAAGTTATCCAAATGCTTGTTTTTATGAGAAGGAGATCCATTATCTAGGCCATATAGTTTTTGGTGAGCGAATTTTAGTTGACCCTAAGAAGGTGAATGCCATAATGGATTGGCCCGTGCCAAGAAATGTGCATGAAGTGAGAAGATTCATGGGGTTAGCCAAGTATTATAGAAGGTTTGTGGAAGGTTTCTCAAAAATCACAAAACTCATAACTACCCTACAATGTAATGGCATTAGGTATGAATGGATAGACGAATGTGATGTCGCATTCGTGGAGCTTAAAATACTATTGACGATTGCACCGATTCTACGAGTGCTATATATGAAGAAGGACTTCACAGTTTGCACAAATGCCTCAAGGCAAGGTTTGGGTGTAGTTTTGATGCAAGAAGGTGGGGTAATAGCTTATGCATCGAGAAAGTTAAAAAAAATGAAGAAAATTACCCTACCCATGACCTAGATTTTGTTGTCATGATGTTATCTTGAAATATTTGGAGACATTACCTTGTTGTATGAAGCTTTGAGCTCAAGTCTGATCACCAAAGCTTGAGGTATATATTCACTCAGAGAGACCTAAACGCTAGAAAAATGTGATGGAGTGAATTCAGGAGCGAGTATGACTTTGGGATTTCATACATCAAAGGGAAGGAGAATGTTGTAATGCCCCATATTTGCACACTTGGTCATTAAAACTCTAATGTGAATTAGCTTAACATTTTCATTTGTTTTATTATATGTTAGACTCATCTAAGTTGAGTAAGACTATTGTTATGTGAATATATGGACTCCCTATGTGTGGACAGTAAATGGAATATAATGTTTTAATTTATTAATGACAATGAATATGTTATTTCATTTGAACATTCAAAATTGAATATAGAATATCCACATGAGGAATGCTAATTTAGTTGTTTGCAAAAGTACTTACATGATTATTTGTAAATGTTGTATTAGTGAAATGGATTAACACTTGAAAGAGTTGGGGATGGCTTTATATATGTTTCATGTTAATGATGAAATATTCCACATGTTAATTGGCTATGAGATAGGCAGATTCCTATATTGCCAAGGGGCACGAGATGTATTAAACATCATGAGTATAATGATGTTATATAAAATTTCATGCTATTTAATTGGGAATTCCAATATTTCTATGACTTGTGGGTGAGTGTGAGTTTTGACAGGAATTGTGACTTTCCCAAAGTGGTTTTTCAATGACGGGACCCCTTAGAACAGTGACGGCACAATATGGTTGATGTAGGGTGTTGACCCTAGTACTATTAGGGGGGGTGGAGGAATTTCCCACTATTTATCCCCAGAAACCTAGAGTCATGGGAGGTTTGTGTAGCGCACTCCCCTAGACATGTGCTGACGACTAGCGGATGCCTGCTGGGGAAGCTTGGTCGATGTAGTCGATCGACACTTCTGCTTACGGGTTCTATATGTGGTTAGGTCGTGCAGTCGACGCCATAGTATATTGCAGCAGAGGACGGGATGGTGAGGTCAGGAGATGGAAGTAGTGGTGATTTGGGGGATGGATTACTGATGTGATGGATGGTACCAATGATGGATTGGATGGTGTTCATGATTGTTATTAACCATCATGATTATATGTTTGATTTCACCATTATGTTTATCTAATTTTGTCTTATTGTTTTTGTATGAATGATTATGAATGATGAATGATGCAGTGTTTAATTGTTCTTCTATATGTTGTTTGTGAGGATGTAATAATGATTTATTAGGAGCATTAAATGTGATTATTAGTACGCACACTTAAGACGTGTGCACTGGCCATGCATACGTCAATTCGTGATTACATTACTAGGATTGGTCGATCGATGAATAAATTAATATGATTATATTATTTGTTAGTAACTTGGTTGACGAATTGATGAAGGCATTACTTGTGAGTTGAAAGTATGAGTTTGTTGATTTGTTTAATATGATTTAGATTTATATAAATTGATTGGATTATTAAATAACATATATAATTATATACATATAATATAAAATATGTCATAGTATAATATAGTATATGAAAAAATCTTATTTGACTTATGAATGAAAGGATAATATAAATAAATGGATAGATAGGATTTGCACAAATTTTTAGAAAATGGTTTTCATAGTTGCATTAAGATGGAAGCATGACAAGTGAGACTTTGCATCCATGTTTATTAATATTTTAATTATTTAAATCAAATTTCTATTTTTTGGAGAAAATGAATTTATTTGATTGATGATTATTATTTATGGGAATTTATTGATGGATGAGGAGGATGAGGATTTTCGATATAAATATGAGACTTGAGAGTGGAAGGAGGGAGGTTCTTTTTCTCTTGAATATTATTTTGGTGAGAGTATTCTAGGATGGACAATTTTGGGTATTTTGGGGTATGAGAAGTTTTGAAGAGTTGGAAGAGTTTGAGAACTCTTGGAAGATTTGATACATAGCCTACTGGTGCATCACTGTTTTGTTCTCTAGGGGTCTCGGGCACGGAGGGCTAGGAGCCATTTGGATGGGACCATTTAGATGGCTTCCTGGGGCTAGGGAGCTGGCTAGGCCCCTAGTTGGCTGGAAGGTAAACCGTGGTTCCACTTTGGGAAAGGAAGATAGAAGCAACTCGAGATGAAGAAGGAAGCTTGCTTCAGTTTGGACTTCGTCACATTCTTATATCGAGGTACTTTTCTTGTGGTTTCAAATTGTTTATAAAATGTTGTAAATTTGTTAGATGCTATTGTAAAATGCTTATGTGTTGTTTATATGCTTCTATGGTTACATGATGTATATTGAGCTTGCATTGACACTTTTATACATTTCAAAAATAAATAAATAAAATAGATACTTAATTAGTTTAAATTTTTAATGCCCTTGAGAGGCATTACAAATGTGGTAGGAGATACCTTAAGAAGGAAACTAAGACTTTTATCTCTCATACCTTTGAAGCTTGATTTGAGGGAAAGAGTATTAGGATAGCTAGTCGGGGATAGTTGGTACCTAAAGGTCACATCGGCATTCCAAAATGGGAAACCGGTGGGACCTAAGTTTGAAGGCTATGAGTTGGAAGTCAATGGGTTGTTACGATATCAAGGGAGGATGTAAATTCCCAAGGAGGGAGATATTAGACAGGCTATCTTTAAGGACTACCACAAAGAAGCATATTGTGCACAACTAGGTGTAAAGAAGATGTATGCAGACATGAATAAACTCTTCTTTTGGGAAGGAATGAAACGCGACGTGGTCAAGTTCGTGGCTAGGTGCCTTGAGTGTCAGCAGGTAAAAGCTAGTCATAACCACCCGGCCGGACTATTACAACCGGATGACATTTCTATGTCAAAATGGAAGGTTATCTCCATGGACTTCGTGGTGGGATTGCCTCTTACCTCTCATAGGCATGACACCATTATGGTCACCGTGGACAAACTGACCAAAATTATTCACTTCATTCCTATTAAGGAGACCTATGATGTCATGGATGTAACTCGTGTGTTCATAAATGAAGTTGTTCATCTCCATGTGTTTCCTAAGAAGATTATCTCGGACAAAGATTCCAGGTTTACGTCTAGGTTTTGGACAAGTTTGCTGTTGGATTAGGAACTTAGTTGAACCTAAGCACAACTTACCATCCAAAGACATATGGGAAAACATAATGAGTGAATCAGGTGATGGAGGACATGCTTAGAATGTATTTCATGGATTAGTAGGCTCATTGGGAAAAGCACTTACCTTTGGTAGAGTTTGCTTACAACAATAGTTACCATAGCTCAATTGGGATGCCTCCATATGAAGCATTATATGGAAGGCCATGCAGAACACCATTGAGCTGGGGAAGGTTAGAGGACCAAGTAATTAGAGCACCTAAGTTGATTTAGGAGATGGAAGAACAGGTTATTCAGATTAGATAGTGGTTAAAGGAAGCTTAGGATAGACAGAAGAGCTATACCGATGCACATAGGGTTAACCAAAACTATAAGGTTTGGGATACAGTGTTCATCAGCATCAAGCCTAGTAAGAGTACCATCCAGTTTGGGAAAGGGACAAAGTTGTCACCACAATTTATAGGACCCTTTGAAATTTTGGAGAAGGTTGGACTTGTCGCATATCATCTTGTGCTACCACCCCATTTGCACAAAACTCATAATTTTTTTCATGTATTTGTTTTACGATATTATGTAGCTGATGAGTCTCATAAAATAAATTGGAAGGAACTACAGGTTTCAGATGTGGGGACCATAAGGGTCGAACCATTGCGTATATTAGACCACAGGGTTAGACAACTCAAACACCATTTGGTGGACCAGGTTAAGGTCCAATGGGACCAGTGTAGCCTAGGTTCTGCTACCTAGGAGTACGTAGGGACCATGCGTCATGATTATCCCACATTGTTTTGACCAAAAATTTGCGATGAAGTTTCCTTAAGGGTGGGTGTATGTAACGCCCCGTTTTGACATTACTACATGAACTATTATTAAATGTTGTAGTTTCTCAATTGTAAGACTTCATCAGTTTGACGACACTATGTACATATGGTTCTATTATTTTTTCGAGATATATATGTGTGTGTGATGTTAGTGTTATGATATGTAGTCATGTTTTGATATATATCATGTGTTAATTATGTCTCATATATGCAAATTACTGAATGATGGGTATGTGGATACCATTTAAAGTTATATGTTGAATGAATGAATGTTATACCAGGTGCATGGTGAATATAAACGAATTTATTATTGTTTCGTAATGATGAAATGTATGTCTACATCTCAAGTATTTTTGCACAATATTCTAGATTGTATGTGAGAGACTAACTTACAGGTTAAAATGGTAGAGTGATAGCTGGATCCTACAAGGTGGGAGTGCCTCGGGGACATGGAATCCGAAAGATAAACGGTATGCAAGTGATGCATTATTTTTCTCACATGATTATTATTTTGTTTAGCATGATGTATGGGTGGGGTAGGGTTTCAGGAAACTCAACCACCAAGATTGGTTATACGATAGAAAATTGAGTACAAGTTCCAACTCAGTTATTATGTCGATGTAGACATAGTCCCTTGTTCCATTACGGGGGTGGAGGCTTTACCCATTGTTTATCCCCGAAACCCAGAGTCATGGGAGGGATGTGCTACAATGCGCTCCCCAAGGAGTGTGATGATGACTAGTGGTTTTCTATTGGGGAATCTTGGTCGATGTAGTTGACACTTCCGCTTATGGGTTCTAACTGGAGCGAGTCATGGCTTGACACTTCAGGGTAGTCCAACAGAGGAACGGTAGGATGTGCAAGTTAGTGGTGAACTAGATAGATGTAGTAGGTAGATAGGTGTACCATGATGTTAGGAGGGAATACTTGATTAACTGTATATGTTGGGGACCTTGCCGAGTCATGTGTCATAACTTAGTAACTAGTATTATTGTTTGTTAGTTAATTGTGCTTAACTAAGTGAATGATACAATAGTCAAATTATGTTAAGAATGCGTCAGTAAACAATAACTTAAGTTATTATGAATGATGTGTTTGATTTAGTACTGTTAGTGTACTTACACGAGGTATGTAAGCCATAGCTGCGCTTACATAACTTGCTTATATATGCTGGTATTAGTTATCTAGTGTACTATTACAGTTAGGCTTGAATGCATTGTGATTGTGAATAAATTTCATTCTGAATTAATTATTATATATGTAGTGATGCATTGATCTAATCGAGTTGGGGAAGGTTTAATTGTGGTTAAGGTTAAATATTAATTGTGGTCATAAATGCTAGTAAATGATTAAGCATATTATTGTTAACATAATTAATAAAATATTAATTAAGAGTTGATAATGTGAGTAGGTGATAATAATGTTGGTAGTAAATCTATTAATGCATAGTAATGGTATCAATTAGATCCATTGCTTAGTCTGCTAATGACAATGATGTGAGTTATACTGATAGGATTATTACTGATGAATGATAATTTGAATTAGTTTGAATTTTTAACTAGAGGGTAATTAGCAGTTTAGAAGTGTGATAAGCATTAGTTAAATGACTAGGTTATTCTTCATTAATCGATGACAATTATTATTACTTAATTAATTAACTGAAATATAGGGATAATATTTAATTTATAAATTAATTAATTAATTATGATTATGTCATAGTCATTTACAACCATGGTGTAAACTATAAATACTTACCATATGCCATTATTAAACAAGTGTTGAATTATATTTTGACTTCATTAATTAAAAATGTTAATCAATTATAAGTTAATTATGAAACTTTGAATTGTAAATTCAAGGGTTGATTAGAAATTTACTATGGAAAACGTGTAAAAGTGAGAAATACTTGTGGTTGGTGGGTGAACTAACCCAAGCATTTATTTACATAATAAAATAATAGAGTTTAATGTTTTGAGTCAAGTGTTAAGGGCTCAAGGAGGACTTGGGATTTGGGAAATTTATGATCGAGATAATGGCAGGGGGAAGAGTCGGCAAAGGAAGGAGAATAAGGTTGAGAAGAGAATGGGGAGAAAGGATCATCTTGGCATCTTGGGATTTTAGGAGAAGGATAGAAGAGAGGCAAAGCAGAAGAGAGGGAATTGTTGGAGAAATTTTAGAAGGGAAACTGGTTGGCTTGTACTGAGTTTGGGCTCGGGGTCCAAAGGAGAACTTTTGTAGCTGGGTGGTCGGCGAGACCTCGCGAGTTGGAAGGGTGGAATACCAGGTTGTCTAGTTGGTTGAGTTTCGAGGGTTGGGGAAGACTTTTTGTTGCAAGGCATACAATACAACAGAAACAAAGAGGGGCAACAAGGGGACAAACTAGCTATTTTAAGGTATTTTTCCTTAAGGTATACTAATCCATTTCTAACTCTGTAATTTTTTTTATTTCAAGTTATTTGAAAATGAAATTTTTGTAAATTAGTATGTATATATATGCTTTTGAACCTGCAAAATAGTAAATGTAAGTAACAAATGAATAGTACTATATTTATTTCAATAGTGTAAACCTAAATGTTATATTTTTACACGCATGAAGTTTAAACATAAACTACAAAACAAAAAAAAGCTTGAGACATTAGCTAAACAAAGAAAAAGGTCTCGGTAGATGTAGATATAAGATTATACTTCTAAATGTATATAATATATGAGGTATGTGAAATAGACCTGATTTTACATTGAAAAATATGAAATCCCTAAATTATGTGACACTGACAGAGCCATCAATTAAACTGCAGATATTTTATGAGACGATGTTATGATAGAATATGATGAAGTTGTGTCTAAGTTAAATCTATAGTCTCGCCACAAAAAGTGTTGAACTAGACCTTAGATGCTGGGAATGCGTGGAACTATCTTAATCACAACATTGAATTGATAGTAGGAATGTGTTGAATAAGTTAAGATTGTGAATCTGATCGTATCACCATGGGAGGACTACAGTTAAGATATATCTGGTTAACCAGTAATCATCCCCTCCTTGATGGTTATTTTTTGGATCAGGCATGTAAAATTTTCTGTATCATCCGAGAATTCATTGAAAATGTCATAACGTACATCTAATACATGCAATTCTTGATCATTCATGCAACCATTGAAGTGTATGCAATTGCACTTGAACGGGGTTCAGATTTAGATCTAGTTCGACGATATAAATAAAAATGCTAGGTTGTTGTTATATCTAAACTTCCATAAAAATGATAGGTTGTTATATCTAAACTTCCATTAAGAACCTGTTGTGAATTATAAAAATCATTAGATCTGTTTTAAACCTTGTGCATATTTGACCCACGGTTCTATTCTTAGGATTAGAGAAACTGCATTTTCTTATTTCCTTTCTTACATGTATGTCTCCATTCTTTTTAAAAACCTAGGAAATGTTAGTATTCAAGTTGTTTTCTCAGAACCGCTAGATCTTCCGTATGATTAATGGTTAACCTTGTTCGGACCTGTACTCTTTTTGAACCGATAACTTGTTGTGTAAAGTTTGTTCACCACGGTAGAACTCGCATTTCCTTAGGACTGGCAGATCTTCGTTAATGTTGTTATAACAAATCTTAATCATGATGAATTCCGATACCAATCTGACCATTGAGAAGATAGTCACTATGGAGTATAGCATTGTGATGAAGCACGTCGATGATACAATATTTTCTTTTTTTCAGCAGAAAAAATCATATTGTTGATATTGAATGGTAGTTGAATCAAATAGTATAAAATGTTGAGTCTATACCTAATACAGCAAGTATGCAGAAAAAAACCTCATTCTTCTTCTTTTATAATACAAAATTGATGATCTTCATACTATCTACCAGTCACTGGGGGCCAAAAAGAGGCAGCATTTTAGTTGAAAATAAAAACATAAGAGCATGCTTAACATTCAAAAAATCTTACATGACCCTCTTCCAGGATCTGCAAATCATAGATGTCTTCCCAGAGAATGACTACTTCTTCACCTTCATAAGCTGATTTGGAGAGAGATGACATTAGAGAGCTAAATTTCCTCCTGAATTCTGCTACATCACTGTTGAAATAGAATAACATTCAGATCATACTCAGTCTCAAAATGAATTGTGGCAACAACACTAATATGAAATCTGAACTTTTAGCGCTCTGGTGCGTCTTAAAAGTTACAAATTCTTTTGGCATCATGGAGTTAGACATCTTTGGGATATAATATATCCTTATCAAGATATAGACCACCTACACAATATTTTAGTAAAAATATGAACAGTATCTGAACGTATCCGTTAACGCTTGCGAGTTAGTATCTGAACTGTAATTTAAAACACGCATTCCCTTTATTTATTATTTTATAATCGATCTGGGGAAAAAGAAAAGTATGTTTCTTTAGATCACCTCCTTCCATGAGGTTGAACCCCTCTTCTCGATAGTTATACCTTGTGGAATTACTGCTAGCGGAGGTCGCCTCTTTCTAAGAGGGCGTATCCTCATCATCTTTGCTTGGTAGCTGTCATTTTGTTTGGTATTTCTCCGTGGTGAAATGTACAGAATGTAATCTTTTCAATTCGCTCTTATGATTGTCCAGATTTTATTTTATGCTAATACTCCCCATGAGTGAATGTGAAAGGCGTAGCCTTAGGGTTGAACGTCATTTGTCTAGTAAATATACTTAAATTTTAATTTGCGATAATGGGATGCATCCCTTGGAAGTAAAATGTTTTTATTAAGTAAAGAAGTAAATATATTCTTTTATGTTTTTGGTTGCCAGTGAAGTGATGTAAACCCTAGAATATGTTGGGAGTAGTGTAACCGTAACTCATGTTTCGCATCTAATATTGTTCCGCCCTTGAAAGATACACCTTGTAATTCTTGGGTTGCGTTAGTAGTAATGAAATTAGGTAGCTACGCAGTAAAATCTAACTTGGACTTATCTATCCCCTTAAGCGATCTGTCTGCCTATTTCGTTGTTTATCCCAATTATATGTTTCCATACTTAGCATCTGTTTCGAACAATGAACTGCACACCAAGTTTTTCCTTGGAGTTAAACGTTCTGTGCGCCATCTTAACTGAATGTTAAACCTTTATATCTTTCGAGTTGAGTCGACGAATAGCGCCCTGGATACTACCCAACTTATCAGTTGACTTGTTTATTGTTGACTGGTTGTATCCTAGAGATTCGCTTCTCAAATAAAGAGTGAACTCATAGAAATCCCATGCATTTCGTGTATGGATCACTGCGCCAGTCTGCGCGTTAGACAACTGATCGCAGTAATTTAGAACAGCCACGTGGATAATCTAAATCCTTGATGACTCGTCGACCTATCTTTATGACCGAGTGTTTAAAGAATATATTTATATATGTGTTACTGCTCAGTGATTAGATGAAACGTATGGAACGTGTGTGTGTTTCTATCTCTAATTAAAACTTTACGTTATCATCTTCTATGGCGCAATTATACTTATGTGGCCTCCTTCATAGGTAGGATGTCAAGTGACTCAGCCACATTCTATTTTTAGTTGTAGTAATCGCAGTTTTGATGCACATGATAGTGGAAAAATTCTGTAGCTAAGGATAGTAAATAATCTACTTACCGAAATAATCTACTATGACACTATAGGATATATGTCTAAAGTTATTAATTTATGATGAGGTTGTGTGTTTGGAACTATCTAAAAACTAAGCGATAGTAAATAAATTTTGAAGTCTCGGGTTATACTCGTATTATTTTATTGTGCAAGGTTTTGTCTTTAATGGGAAACTAGATGTAATATCCCTCTTTTCTTTCTTAGGGTTTTTGCAACAGAAAGAATAACTATGTACCCGCAACGGCATGGACCTCATCGCAAGAGTTCCGCAGGTAAAACGTTGTAAATATGATTATGTTTTTCTAAGTGTTAAGTGAAATTGTAGACATAGGAGATTGAAGGCTTGACGCAACAAAACGGATGGGGCATGGAATCCACTAGGGGGGAGAGGGTCAATGGTTTGGTATCCATAAGCTTTGATGACAGTGGTCATTCTAGTGCCATGAGCACTTAAAGTGAAATGTGATGTTAACTTAGAAAACACTTAAGCTTAAAAGTATGTTAATAATTAGTCATAGATAAGGACTTCGAAGAAGCCTCTAGTCACTGCAAGGTAGTAACAAGTTCCTATAATCTAAACATTAGCATGAGGCTAACCTATACTAAGTACCATTAAGTAAAAACAAGAATTTAACCTAAACAACATTAGTATCTTGGCCTCTACAAAAGGTTTTGTCAAATTTCCTAAGTATAAAATAATGGATATTTTCTTAATTATAATTTAGGAATAAAAGATAAGATAAATTATTATTACTAAGAAAACATATTAGTAGTTATGAATAAATATTTAAATGGTATTTCAAAATAAGATTTTTTTTTTAAAAAAGATTGAAGAAGGACTATGACTAAAAGTAAAAGCTTTAAAACTATAAAAGCTTATCTACAAAAGAAGAAATTATTAATGGGTAGTTAATACTTGAGTATATATAGATAACTATATGTATTAGAAGTCAATGAGTTAAGATTGAGACTAATTATCTCAAATTTAATTGATTAAAAAGATTGAATAAAGATCTTGAGTTAATTAGCTAAATTAAAGATAGGTTATTTATGTTAAAATAATTAGATAAAGCTAAATAAAGTTAAATTAGTCAAGTTAAAGATTAGTTAACGAAAGCTTGACTGAGCGATCTATCAATTAAGATTAACTTAAGGAAAAATAAGTTAAGTGCTAACAAGAACTTATCTTGTTAGTCCAAACATAGATTCAAATATAAAGAGGCCACTAGGGTGCCCGTAAGAGGGATGATCTTCGGGGGAAGGCGAAGATACTCATGAAAAGACAAAGAAGATTAATTGGAGAAAGAAAGCAAAAACATTACTCTTCGTCCTAGTGGGTTTCATGCCTATCTCGGGGGTGGTCTCTCCCCAGGAAAACCTACGCCAGACAGAGACCAGTTGGAAGGGAGGAATGTTACATTCAAGTTTTTGGTCGTCTCACCCTAATTGCTAAGATAAGTATTGTTCCCCATTTCTATTTAAGTAGAGCCTTTTTGCCTATGTTTACAATGCAGTTTTATAAATGGTATGAATGTCAAGCTTTTCTATTTCATCTTAATTTCCAATTTCATCAATGGAACCAAAATTAAACTCCTTGTGACAGAATATGTGAATATGAGTACTTAGACTTACATATTGAAATTTCATGTATTATACTTTGTTGGAGTAGATAAACCCAGATCTATGCGTATTATATTTTCTGAATGAATTGTGGAGAGCTGGGTGTATTTGTCCAATATAGTTAAATCTGCGTCTTTATTCATCCCCGTATATATATATATATATTTCCAATCTTAAGAGCACACTGGTGCACATGATCTGCAATTTAAGATACTCTTGTATACTAGAATTCACTCATTCAGATTTGTTTTACAACCTGTCAAGCGCATTGATGCGACTCATCGGTAATTTAGGATACTTCTGTTTAGTTGTATTTCGATTCTTTAGATTTAATAAAAGAGAGAACTCTATCCTAGAGGTGTATTACTTCATTAATCGGAATTTAGTTTATGAAATAGATTTAATCTTTTCTTTTAAATCGTGATTTTACATCTGCAATATCTCTGTGTTTAATCTTTTCTTTTAAATCTTGATTTTATATTTGCAATATCTCCGTGTTTAATATTTTCTTTTAAATCTTGATTTTATATCTGCAATATCTCTGTGTTTAATATTTTCTTTCAAAAATTTTGATTTTATATCTGCAATATCTTTGTGTTTAGTCTTTTCTTTTAAATATTGATTTTATATCTGCAATATCTCTATGTATAATCTTTTATTTGTAATCTTTATTTTATATTATGAGATAGATGCAAAATCTTTGTGAATAATCTGTTCTTTCAAATATGGTATTTATACCTTGAGAATTTCTACTCTGTATCCAACTAAGAATAAATCATTTACACTTTCAATTGTTTGTCACCGCTAGCATTACGAACTCGGATTTCTTAATTTGCAACCCAGGCATTTCGACTTAGTTGGATATGTGACCTCCGGGTCTAAATTCTGAGTATTACCGTGACCTAGATTGCGTAGATTGCATAGTTAGTGCAAGGTTGGATTGCCAAGATCGTAGGGTTCTATGGAAAGGAAACACCACCGAAATTCCTGTGAATATGACATGTGGTCGCAACTACTAGTTTGATAAAGTTTGCAATACACGGAACATAAAGATCAGAAACATAAAGGGCATATTGATTGCTTTCTCATTATTAAGCTTAGATATATATAGTTTCACATAGACTCAAAACAACTGGCTAATACTATGGGCCAGTGAAAACCATGGGTCGACTAATGACCTAAGCAACTAACTCAACTAACTTAGGACCATTGACTCAACTAACTAACCAACTTAGGACCATTGTGATTACAACTCTTAACACACTCCCTTAATCTGAAGTGGGATGGTGTGGTTAGCACTCTCAACGCGTCAACACTTAGGCATTGTGCTTTCTGGTCTATGTCTCAGCTAGGCATACATAGCATTCAAATAAACTTAAGCTTTACATTCTTCCTTGATGTGTACTTGGACTGCTTCTTCTTTGTGTTCTTGAACTTGGTGCTAAGTAGGTGTTCTTCAGCATCTTCTTTGTCTTCTACACAATAAACAGTGTTATTGCTTTTCATTTGTCCTAGAACATAGTGCAAGTCTTCTTCTTCTTCTTCTTCTTCTTCAACATATTATATGTTGCTATCCATTTTACCTGCACACTCAAAAATTTTGTGAGAAAAAAGATTAATATATCTCAGCTCTTCTTGGATAGCAAGCATTTCTTTGTCTTCCTCATCTTCGTCTTCTGGTGTTTCAATGGCAGCTACATCATCATTCTCATTGACTATTGTAGCTTGTACCCAATGTGCATCCTTCACTGCTACCTCAAAAACAATCGGCTGACAGGGAAACAGAGCATACTCATACTGCTCATCAATATTGGGAGTCTGCTCATATAGCTCCCTCAAACTTCTGGTTTTCTGGTCCTGTGATGAACTGGCTGCTGCAACTTCTATGATTCTAGCAACTCTCTCTTTTTCTGAGAGACTTTCACTCACGTCACTAAGGACTTCTACATTGACAGGTTTGTTATCAATGTCATCAGCAAACACAGCTAGATCAACAAGCTTTGTTGAGCTTACTTGATCATTGACTGCATCATAAACACAGTCTTCTTGGCTGTCTTCCACTTCACTATCGGATTTATGGTGCTTTGCATGGCTTGCAAGGTCAATTGGTTCTTCTTCACTGAACTCTGCTTCATCTTCTTCTACATCAGGTTCTTCTTCACTGAACTCTGCTTCATCTTCTTCTACGGGTTCCTCTTCACTGAACTTTGCTGCATCTTCTTCTACATCGGGTTCTTCTTCACTGAACTCTACTTCATCTTCTTCTACAGGTTCCTCTTCACTGAACTTTGCTTCATCTTCTTCTATTTCAGGTTCCTCTTCACTAAACACTGCTTTCAATATAGCCCAAACTTCTTTGGGAGTATAAACTTCTGAAATGTTATGAAAGATGGAATAATATATACCATTTTGTTTGATACTTAAAGCAACAACTTCCCTTCTTTTCTTTTGATACTTTGTCAAATTCTGAAATGATTCTAGATCACTGAGATGCTCTTCAATAACAAAATGGCACACATCTTGTGACGTTAACAAATCCCTAATTTTTAATGACCATAATGCATAATTGTCTCCATGGTATACCCATGTTTCCATCTCTCCATACTTGAATGAACATAATGCAAAATTGTCTCAATCCTATACCCATGTTTCCCTACTTGGCAGCTCTTCTGTTAACCGAACCTAAATCAGGCCGTTCTCCCTTCTCTGTTTTCTGTCTACGACTTGGAAAATATAATCAATGCCAGATTTCCCTTGTATTACTCTCCTTTGGTATTAATATCTAAAACCCGAATAACTAAACTGAATGGTTAAACAACAAGCATGGTGTGCGCGTGACTCACATGGTCTGCGTGAAGAATCATGTGACTGCGTGTTAATATCCTTTTTGAATGCAAATCGTATCACTTGACTGAGTGTTTCTCATACTATTTTTGACCTGGGTTTAAGCCATACTTTTTATGTTTTAAACTTAATTTTATATATGCATGTAATCGATTGTATTTTATATATGCATGCAATCGTTAAAGAACTAAACTATATTTTATACTTGCATACAATCGTTAAGAGCGATTACGAGAGTTAATCCTTATTAAGTTTAGCTCTTAGCTACGATTGCGTGCATATAGTTTATATTTTATTAACTTTATTAAGTTAATTCGCGTGGGAATCCTTGATTTAGTTCTGTGTGACTCTCTGACTCTCGTAGCACTTATTTAAACCACGTGGACTTCTACATGGATCACAGATCCACGTCCTCAGCTTACTCAATGCCCAGTTCGTTTCATTTTAACAAAAGGTTATGCCCCCCCTCTACTTTCTCGCCATGTCACTACCTCCTTAGCGCTAGCACGGTCATATCGTAGTCCTCTACGCATTATATGCTATGCCCCACGATTGATGTACACATAATTAACTCTGCCTTATTTAAAAATCAAAAGGCTCAAGTAATTGCGTGGGGAATTGTATAGAGTAAATGAAGTGTCAAGTTACCTTGGTTTTTGGCTCCTCATATTTAACGTTTGTGCTTGCCAAAAGATAGCAGAATATATATTTAATATAAATTATATATTAACAAGTATGGTAGCGTAGTTTCTTTATTTTATATGCGGTGTGTGGAAGAAGCATTAGATTGAGCTTTATATATATGTATATCTAGTACTCTTGAATGGTGAGAGGAGCTCACTAAATGCATATCGAATTTAAGAGATAGGATATAGCCTATATATATACTAAAATGGTAATAGACATATGCATACAAAAATGTATCATTATGTAGCAATATACATTCCATTATAATTATTATATGGTTGTTAATTTAAGTCATATATATGAATATGTACATATAGGTCCCTATGAATACATACGCTAATTAGGAACCCTTTATAAATTTCATAATTTCAGGGTGTTGCATTATATGATGAGGTACATGCCATTATCATAATTAGATTTTGTTACATTGAGGTGTAGTTATTCGTGTAAAAGAATATATAGAGAGTCATATATATTTGGGAGAATTGAATGAGATATCCAAATTATAGTTTAAATAAAATATTGTTTTATATAAATGAAGTGGATGATATATATATATATATATACTTTGAAGTTATATTTATTGAGTTATATGTCTAGTATATAATTAAAATGAATTTGGTTTGTAATTTGAATGGATTATTATATATATGTGTGTGTGTGTTTATATTTGTGATTTGTTTTAGCTTGAAAATTTGTGATAAAGAATATACTCTATAGTTTAGGGTATAAAGGGACTCGAAGAGATACATTAGG